>CM055122.1:1163969387-1164569387 GCA_029206835.1 Rana muscosa | reverse complement strand
TATAGCCGCGAGTGAGTTTTAAATTACTTTTTTTACTTCAGAAATTACACTTAGTGCAGGGACAGTTCTAAGCACGGGAAACAAGCGCAAATAGTCCTCAGAAGTTTGGGTCCCCATTGACTTCAATGGGGTTCGGGGTCAAGTTCGGGTCAAGTTCGGTCCCGAACTCAAACTTTTTTCCAAAGTTCGGCCGAACCTGTCGAACCCGAACATCCAGGTGTCCGCTCAATTCTAGTCAGGATGCATGCCAATAATTTTTAGAGGGCAGACAGTACCTATGCACTGAACCAGATATGTCCCCTAAAGAACACCAGAACAAGCAAAAAAAATAAATAAAAAAAAAATATATATGTATATATATCTATATAGATAGATAGACAGATATATATGTATATAGACAGTATATATATATAATACAGTAACTTTAGGCATTCCTGCCCTTTTTAATGACTGACCTGCACTATACAGTATACTGTAGTAAAAATGGTGATAGAAAACTTTGTGTCTTTTCTCATTGTGAAAATGTAAGGCTGGATCTTGGCCTGTACATCTTTTTCAGCTGTGTCTGTTGCCCCATATTGGCACTACATGCTCATGCTCTGAGGAGTATTTTATTAGAAAGTAAGGCCCCTTTCACACTGAGGCGCTTTGCAGGCGCTATTGCGCTCTAAATAGCGCCTGCAATGCGCCGCAAAAAAGCCTCTCAATACTATCCAATGTGAAAGCCCGAGGTCTTTCACACTGGAGCGTTGCGCTTGCAGGAGGCTCAAAAAACTCCTGCAAGCCGCATCTTTGAGGCGCAATAGGAGCGCTAAAAATAGCGCTCCTATAGCGCCCCTGCCCATTGAAATCAATGGGGTAGCGCCTCTAATACGCCCGCAAAACGCCTCTAAGAGGCGTTATTGCGGCCGTTTTTAACCCTTTTTCGGCCGCTAGCGGGGGTTAAAATACCCCCGCTAGCGCCCGCAAATCGCGGCAAAAAAAACGGTATAGCGGCGCTAAAAAAAGCACTGCTATACCGCCAGCGCATCCAGCGCCTCAGTGTGAAAGTAGCCTTTGAACTCGGCATGCAAGGTAGAGTAGGGACCGGCCAGTGAAGGATCACTTTGATAACATTTTCAGGCTTGAAAATGTGTTGCAATAAATGCAAACTACGAATCTCTGTATATTAAGCAAAACTTTGCTATGAATATGTGAGGAGTGACATGTGGTTACACATCTTTAGCTATATACAGTATATATATATATATATATATATATATATATATATATATATATATATATACACACAGTGAGATAGAGAGAGAGTTCAGCTTTAAGGAATTAGCAAATGTCTTAAATGTTTTTGCAAAGCAAAGTTGAGACGTTTTCTAAATGATATAATTGATATCATCCATAAGAAACAAATGTGCAGACTTTGATTCAAAATAGCAACACAAAAAGGATGTTGAATGAGAAAAGAGCAGGAAGCTGGACTTGCAACTTGCCTCTTCCCATTAACCTCTGCTGACTGGAATTGCATTACGTCTCTTTATTGCATACCAACCACACTACATGATTCAATGTTTGAAAACTTTTATCTTGTTTGGAAGAAGTATAGCACATTAAAGTAACATAGAAAATCTAACTCTAAAACTGCCACTACACTTAACCTATATTGGAATTTAATTGGCCAGGATACTAATTCTCTATGTACCATTATATCATTACTTCCTGGAACAGTCAAATGTGAAACCTCAGTGTAATGTCGGTCAGTTATTGTCAATTTGGCAATATTTTTAGTAGACCTACAGAACATTTTCTTTATTAATCTAATGTATACACCATAGTTGTTTTATATATAATCTGCACATTACACATGCAGTATATGGTTCAATTTTGTTCAAGTTGCCTGGGCCTTTGCTTATTAAGCAGTAGGAACATTTTCAGTTATTGATGTTACATTCAACTGTAGTGAATTTGGAAGTTGTATTTTGCAGCTTAGTCCTACTCCACCTTTTCATAAAATTGAATACTGTAAGGCAGTTAAAAAAAAAAATGAAAATAATGTATTATGTCTCTTGTCCCCCTATATGTTTAGAGTCTGATAAGTTATCCCTTATGCTGTATAAGAAATATTCAATTTTTTCCAGGGAAAACTGCAAACACATCCATAGACAACGAAAGACTTTGGGTTCCTATCAAAAGCACTAATGGAACTTTAAAGGTACCACACTAAAGTTTTTAATTCACATTTTTATTTGTAAATAAAGCTTTAAAACATTAAAACACTAGCACATAGGTGTTGATTATGAAAAACTGAAGTTAACAGATTGCCAGTTACAAATAGACATAGATTCTAGCACATCCATAGATAACCGTTGATTAGCGTGAACAACTTAAACTCTCTCCTGTTCACTTCTTAAAATATTTTATCAAGGATACAATTTCAGAAGCCTCTTCAAGGTAGACCAGTCCAACTATATTTGTGGACTGTTTCATTTGAAAAGTGCCTCTCCCATTAATTCCTTAGCCAAGAGATGCAGTATTGTTAACTGGACTTTAAAGGTACCATACCTTTAAACCACAACGTTCAATAAGAGTTCTTATTTTTAATACAATTTAGTTAGTTAAAGGTATCATTTAAGGGGAATGAAATGTCGCTGTATAATGTTGAGGAAATGCCATGCAGCTTACATGCACCAGAGCATTAGATAATATGCTGACACTGGAAGTGTAGAAGAGTCTGTTGCTCATTAGTAGGGATGAGCCAAACACCCCACAGTTCGGTTTGCATCAGAACATGCGAACAAGCAATAAATTTGTTCGAACATCCGAACACCGTTAAAGTCTATGGGACACCAACATGAAAAGTCTAAAGTGCTAATTTTAAAGGCTTATATGCAAGTTATTGTCATAAAAAGAGTTTGGGGACACGGGTCCTGCCCCAGGAGACATGTATCAATGCAAAGAAAAGTTTTAAAAACTGCAGTTTTTTCGGGAGCAGTGATTTTAATAATGCTTAAAGTGAAAAAATAAACGTGAAATATTCCTTTAAATTTCGTAGCTGGTGGGTGTGTATAGTATGCCTGTAAAGCAGGGCTTTTTTCCCGTGCTTAGAACTGTCCCTGCACAAAATTTCATTTCTGAAGGAAAAAAAGTAATTTAAAAGTACTCGCGGCTGTAAAGAATTGTCGGCTCCCGGCAATACAGAGAAAAGTCATTGAAAGTCATTGATAAAAATAAAAAAAATGCGTGCCCCCCCCCAAATTCAATTACCAGGCCCTTCAGGTCTTGTATGGATATTAAGGGGAACCCTGCGCCAAATTGAAAAAAAAAATGACGTGGGGTTCCCCCCTTCAGGTCTGGTATGGATTTTAAGGGGAACTCCATGCCAAATAAAAAAAAAATGGCGTGGAGTTCCCCCCAAAAATTCATACCAGACCCTTATCCGAGCACGCAACCTGGCAGGCAGCAGGAAAAGAGGGGGGGCGAGAGAGAGCCCCCCCTCCTGAACCGTGCCAGGCCACATGCCCTCAACATGAGGAGGATGCTTTGGGGTCACCCGTCACGTCACTGGGAAATCCCGGGTTTCCTCTCGCATCAGAGGGGGACAGGGTCATGTGACGGGTGGCCCCATCCTCAGCTACATAAGACTTGTCAGGCTGCCGCAACGTCATTCCCATGGTATCTCTGCTGGAGACAGGATCCTGTGCTGTTCCTCGGTGGACATCATCGCTGGAGCCTGCAGATCATCCGTCACTGGATACCGACATCACTGGAGTGGAGATCGAGAGTGGATTACCACCGCTGGAATCTTTTTTTTTTAATAAAGGACTTATCCCAACTGTGTCTGTGTATTTTTTTTTATGTTTTACACTTTCTTTGTGAAATGGTAGGGGTACAATATACCCCTTACCAATTCACATAGGGGGGGCGGGATCTGGGGGTCCCCTTTGTTAAAGGGGTCTTCCAGATTCCGGTAAGCCCCCCGCCCACAGACCCCCACAACCACCGGGGAAGGGTTGTGGGGATGAGGCCCTTGTCCCCATCAACATGGGGACATGGTGCTTTGGGGTCCAGACCCCAAAGCATCCTCCCCATGTTGAGGGCATGTGGCCTGGTACAGTTCAGGAGGGGGGGTGCTCACTCGTCCCCCCTCTTTTCCTGCAGCCTGCCAGGTTGCGTGCTCGGATAAGGGTCTGGTATGGATTTTTGGGGGAACCCCACGTCATTTATTTTTTTAAATTTGGCGCAGGGTTCTACTTAATATCCATAACAGACCTGAAGGGCCTGGTAATTGAATTTGGGGGGACCCCCAAGCATTTTTTTTTATCAATGACTTTCAATGACTTTTCTCTGTATTGCTGGGAGCCGACAATTCATTACAGCCGCGAGTACTTTTAAATGACTTTTTTTCCTTCAGAAATGACATTTTGTGCAGGGACAGTTCTAAGCACGGGAAACAAGTGCTACTTTACAGGCATACTATACACACCCCCCCAGGTACGAAATTTAACCACTTGCTTACTGGGCACTTAAACCCCCTTCCTGCCCAGGCCAATTTTCAGCTTTCAGCGCTGTCACGATTTGAATGACAATTGCGCGGTCATGCAACGTGGCTCCCAAACAAAATTTAAGTTTTTTTTTTTCCCACAAATAGAGCTTTGTTTTGGTGGTATTTGATCATCTTTGCGGTTTTTATTTTTTGCGCTATGCACAAAAAAAGAGTAACAATTTTGAAAAAAACACAATATTTTTTACTTTGTGTTATTATAAATATCCCCATTTTAAAAAAATAAATAAAAAAATTTCCTTAGTTTAGGCCGATACGTATTCTTCTACATATTTTTGGTAAAAAAAAATTGCAATAAGCGTTTATTGATTGGTTTGCGCAAAAGTTATAGCGTCTACAAAATAGGGCATAGTTTTATAGCATTTTTATTAATATTTTTTTTTTTACTAGTAATGGCGGCAATCAGCGATTTTTATTGTGACAGCGACATTATGGCGGACACATCGGACACTTTTGACACCATTTTGGGACCATTGTCATTTTTACAGCGATTGCTATAAAAAATGCACTGGTTACTGTAAAAATGACACTGGCAGTGAAGGGGTTAACCACTAGGGGCGCTGAAGGGGTTAAGTGTGCCTAAGGGAGTGATTCTTACTGTGGGGGGAGGGGACTGACTGGGGGGGTGACCGATGGTTGTCCCTATGTACAAGGGTCTCCTCTCCATGACAGGACATGGATCTGTAAATGCCGATCGCGGGCACCTGGCGGACATCGTGGCCGCCAGGCACACGCATCGCACCCGCGTGACGCGGCGGGCACGGAAGTTCCCCGATGTGCTCTCGGGAGCGCGCGCCGGGAACGAGGAAAGGGGCGGACATCAATTAACGTCCTCCCGGCATTTTAGGTCCGTGCTGTAGCCGTCATTCGGCTATAGCACGGACCTCTAGTGGTTAAAGGAATATTTCACTTTTATTGTTTCACTTTAAAGTGGTTGTACACCCACTTATGCAACTTGCACCTACAGGTAAGCCTAGATTAAGGCTTACCTGTAGGTGCAAGAAATATCTCCTAAACCTACACGGTTTAGGAGATATTTGCTAAAAATTACATGCATCGGTGTCTACGGCGCATGCGCGCCATAGAAAACGGTGCATTCATAGGGTTAATCCTATTCACAAATCTGTCTTAGCCGGATTTGAGGGCTCCCGCGCGCATGCGCGGAGTCACGTCTTCGCCGCTCCGGCAAATCACAGCACCGGATCGGCGATGGCTGCGGCTGAAGAGGGAGACGAGGATGGCTTCGGGGCCCCGATCTAAGGTAAGTGATGCATAATGAGCTAGTATGTTAGTCATACTAGCTCATTATGCCTTTGTCTTGCAGGTTGTGTTTAAAAAAAAATGTTTTACAGGGTTTACAACCACTTTAAGCATTATTAATCACTGCTCCCAAAAAAATGGCTGTTTTTAAAACAATTTTTTGCATTGATACATGTCCCCTGGGGTAGGACCCAGGTCCCCAAACTTTTTATGACAATAACTTGCATATAAGCCTTTAAGATTAGCACTTTAGATTTCTCCCATAGACTTTTACAGGGTGTTCCGCGGCTTTTCGAATTTGCCGCAAACCCCCCCAAATTGTTCGCTGTTCAGCGAATGGGCGAACAGGCAATGTTCGAGTCGAACATGAGTTTGACTTGAACTCGAAGCTCATCCCTACTCATTAGCACTGGGCTAAAATGCTGAAGGTTATATTTCAGGGTCCCATTCTTATAACACCTGCCCAAAATGAAAGAACATACTAACTGGTATTGACATAGCAGAGTACCCAGGTTTGTATGTCCCTTGATGCATAGAGATATCAGACATATGGTAAACGTGAACTTTAAACTTAATTACTTTATCTTAATTTGATTCCGTTTTGAACTTGTTTGAAAAAAAAATGATTCATCACTGGTCACCATATTTATAAAAAAATGTAAATAATTAAAAAACTACTATAGTTACATAGTTAGTCAGGTTGAAAAAAGACACAAGTCCATCCAGTTCAACCATAAAAAATAAATAAATAAAAATAAATAAATAATAATAAAAAAATATATAGTACAATCCCATATACCCAATTCTATAACCACAGTTGATCCAGAGGAAGGCAAAAAACCCCAGCAGAGCATGATCCAATTTGCTACAGCAGGGGAAAAAATCCCTTCCTGATCCCCCGAGAGGCAATCGGATATTCCCCGGATCAACTTTACCTATAAATGTCAGTACCCAGTTATATTATGTACATTTAAGAAAGAATCCAGGCCCTTCTTAAAGCAATCTACTGAGCTGACCAGAACCACCTCTGCAGGGAGTCTATTCCACATTTTCACAGCTCTTACTGTGAAGAAACCTTTCCGTATTTGGAGGTGAAATCTCTTTTCCCCTAGACGGAAAGAGTGCCCCCTTGTCCTTTGTGTTGACCGTAAAGTGAATAATTCAACACCAAGTTCACTATATGGACCCCTTATATATTTGTACATGTTGATCATATCCCCCCTTAATCTCCTCTTCTCAAGAGTGAATAAATTCAGTTCCTCTAATCTTTCCTCATAGCTGAGCTCCTCCATGCCTCTTATCAGTTTGGTTGCCCTTCTTTGCACTTTCTCCAGTTCCCCAATATCCTTTTTGAGAACTGGAGCCCAAAACTGAACTGCATATTCCAGATGAGGTCTTACTAATGATTTGAACAGGGGCAAAATGATATCTCTCTCTCTCTGGAGTCCATACCTCTCTTAATACAAGAAAGGACTTTGCTCGCTTTAGAAACCGCAGCTTGGCATTGCATGCCATTATTAAGCTTATGATCTACAAAAAAAAACTGATCCTTCTCCACTACGGATCCCCCTAGTTGTACTCCCCTAGTATGTATGATGCATTCATATTCTTAGCCCCCAAGTGCATAACTTTACATTCATCAACATTAAACCTCATCTGCCACATAGTCGCCCAATTAGACAGAGCATTGAGGTCGGCTTGTAAATTGGTGACATCCTTTAAGGACGTTATTCCACTGCATAGCTTGGTGTCATCTGCAAAGACAGAAATTTTACTTTTGATCTCAGACCCAATATCATTTATAAAGATATTAAAAAGTAAGGGTCCCAGCACTGAACCTTGGGGTACACCACTGATAACCTTGGACCATTCACAGTAAGAATCATTAACCACTACTCTCTGAATTCTGTCTTTTAGCCAGTTTTCTATCCATTTACAAACTGATATTTCCAATCCTGTAGACTTTACCTTACTCATGAGCCGTGTGTGGGGAACTGTATTGAACGCTTTTGCAAAATCCAAGTATACCACGTCCGCCGCCACCCCTCTGTCCAAGGTCTTACTTACCTCTTCATAAAAAGAAATCAGGTTTGTTTGACAACTTCTGTCTTTCATGAATCCATGCTGTCTGTTGCTTAAATAGTTTTTTCCCAGCAAGAACTCATCTATGTGGTCTTTTATTAATCTCTCCAGTATCTTCCCAACTATAGAAGTTAAACTAACAGGTCTATAGTTACTTGGTAAAGACTTAATTCCCTTTTTAAATATAGGCAGTTAGGCACCACATTGGCCCTGCACCAATCCTGTGGTACTAGTCCTGTCATTAATGAGTCCCTAAAAATTAAATACAATGGCTTTGAAATGACAGAGCTCAATTCTTTTAGGATCCGTGGGTGTATGCCATCTGGTCCAGGTGCTTTATCCACCTTTATTCCATCTAAATATTTCTGGACCATATCACTTTTGAGCCATTGTGGATTTGTGGCTGTGTCACTACCACCCCCATTTTGGACATGAGCTCCCCCATGCTCCTTTGTATACACAGAACTGGAGAAAGTATTTAATAAATTAGCCTTCTCTTTGTCCCCAGTCACCCACTCTAGATTATTTTGTAAAGGGCCTACATGCTCAGACTTGACCTTTTTACTATTAATATATTTGAATAATTTTTTGGGGTTTGTCCTACTATCTTTTGCAATCTGTCGTTCATTTTGGATTTTTCATCCTTGATTTCCTTTTTACATATCCTGTTATATTCTTTTTAACATTTAAATAACACTAGTGTTCCCTCATTTTTATATTTTTTAAAAGCTCTTTTCTTATAGTTTATAGCTTTTTTAACTTTGGCAGTGAGCCAAATAGGTTTTATTTTTAGCCTTTTAATCTTATTGCCCATGGGAATATACTTTGCAGTGAGTTCACAAACAGTCTTTTTGAAGAATTCCCATTTCTGTTCTGTGCCCATTGATGCCAATATTCCCTCCCAGTCTAAGTCCTGGAGAGCAGCCCTCATCCTTGGAAAATGTTCTCTCTTGAAATTAAGTGTTTTTATCTTTCCCGTATGTGATTTTTGCTTACAACTAACATCAAATGAAATCATGTTATGGTCACTGCTACCCAGGTGTTCATTTATCTGAACATTAGTAATACACTCTGCATGGTTTGAGATTACCAGGTCCAACAGAGCATCATTCCTAGTTGGGGCCTCAATAAACTGGACCATAAAATTGTCCTGCAATAGGTTTATAAATTTTTGCCCTTTAACTGTCCCAGCAGTTCCATTACTCCAGTCAATTTCTGGGTAGTTAAAATCCCCCATTATTATCACCGTCGCAGCCCTTGCAGCCTTTTCCATCTGTGCAAGGAGCTGAGTCTCCACCTCCTCATTAACATTGGGTGGTCTATAACAAACTCCAATGATTAACTTTGAACTACACACATCTGTATGCAGTTCCACCCATAATGCTTCAGACTCATCCCACTCTCCATCCACCAGGTCCTCTTTCACACTCGCTTTGAGATCACTTCCCACATAGAGACAGACCCCTCCACCTTTACTTTTTTACCCTGTCTTTCCGAAAGAGTGCATAGCCAGGAATATTAATAGCCCAGTCATGTGAGGAATGAAGCCAAGTTTCAGCAATACCGATTACATCATAGCTCTCCTCATGCACCAGAGCTTCCAACTCACCTATTTTGCTTGGAAGACTTCTGGCATTGGGGAACAGACACTTTAATGCATTAATATATTTTGACCGGTCACATACTATCCTCTTGGGTGTTCCCAGATTGCAACTAGGACTTGCTACTATACTTACCTTGGGGTTATGTGCTTTGGTTACTCTACCACTAATGCCCCTAATACTACCATCTAGAATATGTTCCCCGCTGACTCTCACTATCTCTGGACCCTCCCCCCTGTCGCCTAGTTTAAAAACCCCTCTAACTTTTTGGCCATCCTTATTCCCAGCTGATCTGCACCCTCCTCATTTAGGTGCAGTCCGTCCCTTCTATAGTACTGGTTATCGACTGAGAAGTCATCCCAGTCCTCCAGGAACCCAAACCCCTCCTTACTACACCAGCTCTTCAGCCACTTGTTCACTTCCCTAATCTCCCTCTGCCTTTCTGGTGTGGCTCGATGTACTGGTAGTATTCCTGAGAATACTACCTTGGAGGTCCTTTTCCTCAATTTAGCTCCCAAGTCCCTAAAATCGTTCTTTAGGACACTCCATCTGCCTCTGACTTTGTCATTGGTGCCAACGTGCACCATGACAGCTGGGTCTTCCCCAGCCCCTCCCAGTAATCTGTCCACCAGATCCATGATGTGCCGAACCTGAGCGCCCGGTAGACAACATACAGTTCGGCGCTTCATGTCTTTGTTACAGATTGCCCTCTCTGTCCTTCTAAGAATTGAGTCCCCTACCACCAGAATCTGTCTTTCCTTTTCCTTCGCTTCCCCCCCACTCTCACTGGAGGAGTTCTTCCCCCGGCAGCTAGGAGAGTCCCTCATCTCCAGCAGTGCTGGTCCCTGACTGGTTTCACCAATGTCACTCAATGGAGCATACTTATTGGGATGCTCCAGCCCTGGATCGGCCTCCCTGGCACTTCGCCATCTACCCTTCCTGACTGTCACCCATCTACTATTTTCTAGTGCCTGCACCTCTTTGTCTCCACCCACCTCTGCGCTGGCCCCTGCCATCACCTGCCGGGTACGTTTCCAGCTCTCCTTTAGTGTGGAGGGTCTTCCCAGTGCTGACAGTTGCTTCCCCAGATTCAGAACCTGGGCTTCCAGGGAAACAATGTGCTTACATTTTGCACAGCAGTAATCGCCCTCGATCAGATGATCAAGGAACGCATACATGCTGCAAGATGTACACCGAGTCGCCTCGCATAGGCATTGTACCTATTAATTTAATGAGGATTAGAGATTATACCCTGTCCAAATTACCTAACACTAGCTACCTGACCCAACTACTCAACAAGACAATACACAGGTACTCAACAAGACAATACACAGGTACTCAACAAGACAATACACAGGTACCACGCAGACCAGCGTGCACTCGCAGACCAACGGACCAGCGTGCACTTGCAGACCAACGGACCCGTGTGCACTCGCAGACCAGCATGCACTCGCAGACCAACGGACCCGCGTGCACTCGCAGACCAACGGACCCGCGTGCACTCGCAGACCAGCGTGCACTTGCAGACCAACGGACCCGTGTGCACTTGCAGACCAGCGTGCATTTGCAGACCAACGGACCCGCGTGCACTCGCAGACCAGCGTGCACTCGCAGACCAATGGACCCGCGTGCACTCGCAGACCAGCGTGCACCTACAATACACAAGTACTAACGATCCACACACACTACTCAGACAACACTCAGGTACTCACACTACACATCTACTATGACCCCTGTTTTAAACTCTTGATTTTTACTAACCACTTAGTCCAGTTCCACTTGGACAGAGTTCCAGCAAACTCAAAATGAGTAGGCTCTAAATGAGCTCTGCAGAAATTTATATAGGCCTCAAGCACCTGTGACCAATTAACCACTCCCCTTAATTAGTAGGCTGAAGGAAAAAAAAGAGGAAAAAAAGGCTGTTTAAAATGTGCCAGAAAAAGGGTATTAAAAAGCTACAAGGAAAAAGACCCAAAAATAACCAAAAATGCAACCCAGCAGTCAAAAGCAGAAACTTCTTCACTCTCCGCGCAAGGTCTCCACTGTCTACCCTCCAACCAACAAGACTGGCAATTTCACATGTGCTCTATGGAAATTTATATAGGCCTCAAGCACCTGTGACCAATTAACCACTTATAGTTCTATAACATATCTTCATAATAAGCTCCAACATATACCTTACTGTACTGCAAAAATGAATCATGAAGCTGTTTGTTTATTTAAAAGGGAAATCTTTTTCCAGCAATGTGAAATTAATAAAATGTGAACAATTAGTATGTTAGCAAAAACCCCAGGGAACATCTATTATAATGTGATTCACTTGTGCTTATTAGAAATTTTACTGTCCTTTTTGTTTGCTTTTGGCAAGAGTGTGCTTTCTAATGCTAATATCCTAAAAGGAAGTTCGGGCCGAATATTCGTTGTTCGGTCGTTCAGCAAAGTGTAGATTAGGGACAGCTCAGATAGTTTCAGTGTAGTGTAGTGAGACTGTGTCAGTAATCTTTACATTCGTGTATAGCTAGAGTAGGGACAGTTCAGACAGCGTCAGGGTAGAGATGGTTGAACACCGTCTATTTGATTGCATTATTGCCAGTTTAACGTCATTTACTTCTGTGTGTGTTACTGCCAGTTTAATGCCATTTACTTCTGTGTGTGTTACTGCCAGTTTAATGCCATTTACTTCTGTGTGCGTTACTGCCAGTTTAACGCCATTTACTTTTGTGTGCGTTACTGCCAGTTTAACGCCATATAGTTTTGTGTGCATTTCTGCCAGTTTAATGCCATATTGTTTTTGTGCGTTACGGGCAGTTTAACGCCACATAGTTCTGGGTGCGTTATTGCCAGTTTAACACCATATACTGTAGTTTTGTGTGTGTTACTGCCAGTTAAGCGCCATTTACTTTTGTGTGCGTTACTGCCAGTTTAACGTCATATAGTTTTGTGTGCGTTACTGCCAGTTTAACACCATATAGTTCTGTGTGCGTTACTGCCAGTTTAATGCCATATCGTTTTTTATGCGTTACTGCCAGTGTAATGCCATATAGTTCTGTGTGCGTTAATGCCAGTTTAACGCCATATCATTTTGTGTGCGTTACTGCCAGTTTAACTCCATACCGTTTTTTGTGCGTTACTGTCAGTTTAATGCCATGTAGTTCTGTGTGCGTTACTGCCAGTTTAATGCCATTTACTTCTGTGTGAGTTACTTCCAGTTTAACGCCTTATAGTTTTGTGTGTGTTACTGCCAGTTTAACGCCATATTGTTTTTTGTGCGTTACTGCCAGTTTATTATTGATTTATCTATGTACATATTTCCACTTCTTCTTTACATTTGCTTACAAGCACCGCCCCCTCCCTCCCAATAATGTCTGGGAGGACAACAAGGAGAGGCAGATGTTCCCTTGGCACTGTAGGGGGCCAGCAACAAATGTGTCCAGAGGCAAAGGTGGACGTGGTGGTCAATCCTCAGGCAGGGCATAATTTCCTCTATTTAGTGAGTTTGCCCATGCTATCCAGCCACAGCATGCAGAGGAGGTTGTGGACTGGCTTACTAAACCTTCCTCATCCTCTGTCACGCAAACAAAGACAAGTGTGCAGTCCCCTGCAGTTGCCAGAGTGGATAAACCTGTCTCCTTGTCCACATATATTCCTGCCATAGCCCCAACATCAGCCATGGGGAAGTCAGCTGAGTTATTTGACCACTTGCTCCTTGATGATGCCCAGCCATTACTGGATTCAGATGTTGGTTCTGAGGTTAAGGAAGACAGGAACATGAGCCTAGAGGGAGGGGAGTACACTAGTAGACAAATTGTCATTCATGTTCCCCCAGCGGCAGCGTATTGCCAAGTTGTCTCCAGTGGTAATTATGATATTGAAGATGGAGGAGATGGAGATGATGATGATGATGATGATGCGACTTGGGTGCCAGATAGAGCAGAGGAGGAAACTGAAGGTGAGGCCGCACAAGCCCAAGGAGGCCGACATCAAGAAAGAGTAGTGAGCAGCCACCCTATTCCATCACATTCTGCAGCTGTTATCTCCCGACCTAGCTGTCTGGGCCTTTTTCAGCACATCTGCAGCAGATCGCACTGTTGCTATCTGCAAACTGTATCTCAGGCACATCAAACTTGGCAAAAACACCAGCCATTTGGGTACCACATGCTTAACAAGGCATTTAACATCCAACCACTCAGCCCATGGCAAGAGCACCCAAAAGCCACACAAAAGGGGCACACATCTGTCCCTCCTCCTCGTTACCCACTTCAGTCTGCCCCTGCTATACCAAGTCATTACATCTCAGCAGCCTCCACTGACAGGGACAATGGTATAGCACAGGGTGTCCCAGGTCCTAGCAGCACATCTGCCAGCAGCACATCACCAGCTGTAGACTGTCTCTGCCCCATCTGCTGCAGTGGGAAAAAATACAGTCCCTGCCACCCACATGTCCAGCGTCTAAATGCAAGCTTGTCAAAGCTGTTGGCTCTCCAACTTCTGCCTTTCAGCCTCGTGAATTCTGCCCCCTTCTGTGAATTCACACAATGTGCTGTACCACAATTCCCAGATGCTACTACTTTTCACGTAAGGCTGTTCCGCTACCATCACGTGGAAGAGAATGTTCTGGCATCGTTGGGCAAGGCAGTCCGCCGTAAATTCCACCTTACTGCTGACACGTGGTCAAGCAAGCATGGGCAGGGATGATATATTTTGTTCAGAGCACACTGGGTAACGCTGCTTGCAACTCAAAAGGATGCAGGACAGGGCTCGTGCTGCAGATTGTTGTGCCCCCATGTCTCCATACAGCTGGTGGTGATGATGCCAGACCGGTGAGCTCTACCCCCTCCTCCTCCTCTGCCATCTCCATTCTCTCTTCTGCAGAATTGTCCAATGAACAACAGGTACCCCCTAAGCGTTCAAAGGGCTATTCCCAGAGTCAGGCTAAAAGGTGCCATGCAGTGCTTAAGCTGGTGTGTTTAGGGGACAGGAACCACACCGGAGCAGAGATTCTTGCAGCTCTGCAGGAACAGGCCCAGAGGTGGTTCACACCATGCCAGCTGGAGCCAGGAATGGTGGTGTGTGATAATGGCTCAAACCTCCTGTCCGCCCTTAGACAGGGAAAGTTGACACATGTGCCATGCCTGGCACATGTCCTCAATTTGGTGGTGCAGAGTTTCCTAAATACATACCCAGGGTTGCAAGATGTGCTAAAGCTGGACAGAAGATTCTGTAGCCATTTTAGGCAGTCATACACAGTCAGTGCTCAGTTGGCTGAAATTCAGCGGGAAATCCACCTGCCCGTAAACCGCTTGATTGGTGACCTGTCCACCAGGCGGAACTTGACTTTGTCAATGCTGCAGCGGCTATACATGCAGCAGAGGGCTGTCAATGAGTACCTGTGCGAATACGGCACAACGTCAGTGATACAATCCCTATTGTGTTCCTGCTGGAGCAGACTCTGTGTGCATTATTGACAGGGAACTGGAGGCATAGCTGCAGGAGGAAGAGGAAGACTTTCGTTCCTCTCAAGGCCCACTTTATCCAGACACTACCATTCCTATGTCACAGAACACACAGGCGGAGAGAGGGGAGGAGGATGAGGATTCTGGCACTTTCATAGGCTTCTGTAAGTGATGGCTATCCAACCCCAGGACCCTTGGGAGTAGTACGGGTCTGGGAGGAAGTTCCCAGATGCTGTCATCCTGAGTGACCCCAAGGAGTCTGCTTCTCAAGCCTTAACATATTTGAGGTGCATGGGCAACCTCATGCTTCAAAGTCTGCAAAAGGACCCAAGAATATGTGGCATAAAGGGGAAGGATGATTACTGGTTGGCAACCCTCCTTAACCACTGTTATAAGGGGAAGGTCTCAGAACTCATCCCATCCCCACAGAGAGTGCAGAAGGTAAAATCTCTTGAGGACACGTTAAAGAGGATTTTATTGAACGTTTTTCCCGACTTCAGTAGGTTACAGTGTCATGGAAAACGTAGTTTTGAGTCTTCTGTTGGTCAAGAGAGGAGCGTTGGAGAAGGCGTCCGCCTAAGTGAGGCATTTTAGAATTATTTTAGTCCTCGCCGCCCAGAGCTGTCAGCTTCCACATCCCATTGGCAGCATCTGCATCACATTGTGGACGATTACCTCTGGGCCAAAACAGAGATGGAGAGCTTTCCAGTTGACGATCCACTGACTTACTGGGTCATCAGAATAGATCACTGGCCAGAACTTGCCCAGAATGCTATTGAGTTGTTGGGCTGCCCTGCATCCAGCATGCTTTCAGAAAGGGCATTCATTGCTGCAGTAGGTTTCATTACTGATCATAGAACACATCTTTCCACAGACTCGGTGGACCGTTTGACTTATATAAAAATGAATCAGTCCTGGATTACCAGCTATGAAGCCCTTGATGCCGATGTCACTGATTAAGTCTTTTTGGGATGTTGAATCTCTTCAGGAATTTGAGGCTGCCTAGCTTTGAGGGTGTTCAATCATTTCATCTGGAAGAATGTTTTTGGTATAGGTTTCATGAGCACAATTAACACCCAAAGACCAATGTTTCAGCACCTGTTTGACAGGTGCATATCATTGCAATTTTTTTTCCTTCATCAAGAGCACCTCTATAGGGTTATGGTGGCAAAGCTCCCCCGACACCCAAAGAGTAATCTTTCTGCACCTGTTTGACAGGTGCATATTATTGCAATTTTTTACAGCAAGGCCAATTCTTGCTTTCATCAAGAGTACCTCTATAGGGTTACAGTGGGAAGGTGCCACTAACACCCAAAGACCAAATTTTACGCACCTCTTACTTCTATCCAAAGTCAAAATGACACCAGAATGTATTCAAAAAATCTCTAATCTTGTTCCCAGTGCACTACAGCTGTTGCTGAGCAAAATAAATGCAGCTTGCAGGGAAATTTTCATTTTTTTGGCTTTATAAAGAGACATGGTACAGATCTGCCACTTTACAGGTAGACTAAGGGGACCCCCAGGCACTATATTGGAAGGATTTTTTCATTTTTATGCTTTCATTTTAAAAATCTAAAAATCACTGCTGATTTAAAAATGACTTTTTTTTTTTTTATTGATACATGTCCCCCAGCCTATAATAAGGCTTACCTATAGTTACTGAAAATATCTCCTAAATGTACACTGTTTAGGAGATATTTACTGTAAATGCAACCGATGTTGTCATTGGCCATTCCTTCAGAGTCCTGTGCCTTAAATGGCGGCTCCCCACACAAACACAGGAGTGATGTTATCACGGCTCTGGCGATGCATACTAGCACAGTATGATATTACCTTGCAGGTCAAAAAAAATAGCGGTTTACTACCCAGCGGTTTACTACCACTTTAACCTCAGTCTTACCTTATCATAGCAGGTATGCCACGTGTGGAAAGAACTTCATCTTTCTGTTCTTTACTGTTCAACTGCCTTGGAAAGGCTTCTTTGAGTGCTTCAAACATTTCCAAGCCATGGTGGAAAGAGAGACTATCTATATGTGTTCTCGTGGTGAGTGCTTAAAATACATTTAAAATGTCTCAGTTTGTTTCCTTTGAATGCTTAGACCATTCTAGATAGTTACAAATATGTTCATACTCTTAATGAAAAGTTTCTGGCCCACAATGCTTAACAAATGTGACAATGTTAACAGGCATTGCTAACCCTGGCTTTCTTTATACCTATTGAAAAATATAGTTCTATTAAAACGAAATCTAAAAATCCTTTGTTTGGGACCTAGCAACACAGAGATTTCTTTTCTCTGCAGCTCTTGGAGCTTTTTCGTATAGAAGACTAAATTCACAGAACACTGCAAAATAACTATGCAAAGCTAATATACTGTGTGAAAGTCACTGTATTTCTTTTTCAATAGCACACATAAAACTATATAGGCCATATATAGATTATAACACATGTCTGAATGTCTGTATTTCATTAGTTGGACTGCAGTTTTATGAGGCAGATGGGTATTTGGGGTATTTGCGGTTACTGCTAGAGATAAAATAACTTTCCTGGGTTAGAATAAGTTCAGTTTACTAAACCCATTGTAAAGTCTTACTTATGAACCCCGATAAAGTCTATGAGGGAAGAATCTTGAAAATGAATTCTGACTATTTTCAAGGCTAATAGCCAAGGGATTGTCAAACAAAGGGCACGTGGTACAGGTTACTGCCATTAGGGAAATGTATCAATGCAAAAAAATAATACAGCTAAAATAAGAGTTTTTTATTCATGCAAACTCAAGGACAACAGAGAAAACACCAATCCTTTCAATTACATGCTTGGGATCGGGAGATGCCATATAATGATCCTTAAAGCAGTTGTATACTTCTGGACATTTTTTTCTCCATGCAAGGTAAAGCCATAATGTGCTAGTATGCATCGCATACTAGCACATTATGTGAAACTTACCCTAAAACAAAGATGATTTAGCACTGCAATGTCAGTGTTACAGCCGATTCCATATTCACCCGTCTTGCTTCCGGGTTTGCAGGCTCCTGTCCTGTAACTGGCCAAAACCGCAATGATGTCACTACCGCGCATGTGCGCGGGAGCCACTGTTCATGGCACAGGGCTTGAAAGGAATGGCACGGGTGGCCATTCCTATAGAGCGCATGCAACAGTGATGTCACTGGCTGCATGTAATGTAAACAGTGTACGTTTAGGAGATATTTACACTACCTATAGGTAAGCCTTATTATAGCGGCATGACGTATGATGGCTACTTGGGGTGGGGTTTGGATCTGTATTACGGACACCATCCTGTCCCGTTGTCGCCGTCCGTCATCATGCTTGCCCGCCTATCTTACAGGTCCTCCTATCACAGCCTTTCTTCCTCTCTGAATGTCACGTGATATGAGGTCACGTGCCAACAGATTGGAGCAAGGCTTGGACCATGCCATGCGCGCCTCCCAGCTTACAGGCTGTCCTATGGCAGCCCTTATCTTAATGTCATATGATATAAGGTCACTTGCTAGCAATCTAGAGCAAGCCTCCCGGCTTAGCTCTTGTGGCTCATCTGTGTTCCCTTCAGGTCTCTTTGCTTATCCATGTGGAGGCTTGGAACGCACACCGGACATCATGGACGTAACTGTTCTGGTCCAGCTTATGCAAGTTCAGGTCCACATGATTCCATTCAGGCCCAGACTGGGACAAAAAATAGGCCCAGGCATTTTAGACTGAGCAGCCCGGGGGGGCGCGGCGGCGGCGCTTTGCGGCGACGGTTAATGATGGGATGTGGGGTTCCAGCACCTTGTACCTCTGGAGCCCTTTACATTACACGGCACCCTGGACCCCTTTACATTACATAGCACCGCACCTCTGGACCTTTTTACATTACACAGCACCCTGCACCTCTGGGCCCCTTTACATTACACAGCACCCTGCACCTCTGGACCCCTTTACATTACACAGCACCCTGCACCTCTGGACCCCTTTACATTACATAGCAATGCCCCTCTGGACTCCTTTACATGACACAGCTCCCCACAGTTTGTTACACAGAAACCCCCTAACAGTTCTGGACCCCCTGCATGTTACACAGACCTCCCTACAGTGCAGACCCCCTCCCTACAGTACAGACCCCCTCCCTACAGTACAGACCCCCTCTACAATACAGACCCCCCTACATTACAGCCCCTCTCTACAATACAGACCCCCTACATTACAGACCCCCCCTACAGCACAGACCCCCTCCCTACAGTACCGACCCCCCTACAATACAGACCCCCCTACAATACAGAACCCCCCTACATTACAGACTCCCCTACAATACAGAACCCCCCCTACATTTCAGACCACCCCTACAATACAGAAACCCCCCTACAATACAGACCCCCCTTCAGACCTATAATGTACCTCAGATCAGCACGGGACTGCATGTTGGGTCCCCTCCCCCTGTGTGGACATAAAGGAGGAGGGGGAGGCGGCTTCACTCTGCTCGGCTGTGTGAGACAGCCGAGCCGAGACTGATCAGATCATCAGTGCCGCGGCCACCTTGCCAGAGAGAAGGGGATCGTTGCGGGTCCCGGCCCCCTGATGTGCCGACGGGTGTCACTGTCACTCGAGTGCAGCTCCGACTCGCAGCTGAGAGTGCACTGAGGCAGTGGCGTAACTAGGGTTGGTGTCACCTGGTGCGGCAAAACATGGTGTCACCCCCCTCCTGTCTATCCTGCCCAGCACCCTGCAGGCAGCACACGGTCACGAGGCACACCCCCAAATGACCCCTGTAAATTAAAGTATAGGGTGGTATTGGGCCGGCTGGGGCGATATAGGGCAGGTTGGGGTAATATAGGGCAGGTTGCGGTGATATAGGGCAGGCTAGGGTGGCATAGGCAGGTTGGGGTTGTATAGGGCAGGCTTGGGTGGTATAGAGCAGGTTTGGGTGGTATAGGGCAGTTTGCGGTGGTATATGGCAGGCTGGGTGGCATAGGGCAGGTTGGGGTTGCATAGGGCAAGTTGGGGTGGTATAGAGCAGTTTGCGGTGGCATAGGGCAGGTTGGGGTGGTATAGAGCAGTTTGCGGTGGCATAGGGCAGTTTGCGGTGGTATAGGGCAGGTTGGGGTGGTATAGAGCAGTTTGCGGTGGCATGGGGCAGGTTGCGGTGGCATAGGGCAGGTTGCGGTGGCATAGGGCAGGCTGGGGTGCCATAGGGCAGGCTGGGGTGCCATAGGGCAGGTTGCGGTGGCGTAGGGTAGGGTGCGGTGGCAAAAGGCAGGGTGTGGTGGCACGCATAGGGCAGGGTGCGTGGCATAGGGCAGGCTGGGGTGGTATGGTGCCAGGTTAGGAATCTATGTAGTGACATGTGCAGCAGTGCAGTAACTTACAGCATGCCTGGAGATGAAGACACTCTGGCTGCTGTGTCCTCGTTTCTTTCTCCTTCAGCTGTGGGATCAGCCAGAGCAGTGGCGGCTGGTGCTCAAAACAAAACTGAAAAAAAAAAAAAACATCAATTGACGCCACTGTGCCCATTAAACGCAGCCACTGTGCCCAAACACCACCAGTTTGCCCCCTCAAATGCAGCCAGTTTCCCCCCAAATGCAGCCAGTTTGTCCCCATATACAGCCAGTTTGTCCCCAAGTACAGCCAGTTTGTCCCCATGTAGAGCCAGTTTGTCCCCATATGCAGCCAGTTTGTCCCCAAATGCAGCCAGTTTGTCCCCAAATGCAGCCAGTTTGTCCCCATATGCAGCCAGTTTGTCCCCATATGCAGCCAGTTTGTCCCCATATGCAGCCAGTTTGTCCCCAAATGCAGCCAGTTTGTCCCCATATGCAGCCAGTTTGTCCCCATATGCAGCCATTTTGTCCCCAAATACAGCCAGTGTGTCCCAAAATGCAGCCAGTTTGTCCCCATATACAGCCAGTTTGTCCCCAAATGCAGCCAGTTTGTCCCCAAATGCAGCCAGTTTGTCCCCATATGCAGCCAGTTTCCCCCCAAATACAGCCAGTTTGTCCCCAAATGCAAACAGTTTGTCCCCCCAGCCCTGCACTTACCTTCCTCGGGTCAGCGCCGTCCTTCTTCCGTCCTCGATGTCTTCTCCCGCCCTCAATGTCACTTCAGCCAATCAGGTTACCGGTAACCAGACCCGGTGAACTTGATTGGCTGAAACGCCTGTCAGTGTTAACCAGAGAATGCACCCCCTGTGCGTCCTCTGGTTAGCTATTTGGAAGCCGATTACAGCCCTCAGGCTGTAATCGGGAAGCCTATCAGAGCCGCTGGCTTTGATAGACACTTCCAAACACCAACCAGCCGCTGTTATTCAGATGGCCGGCGCTCAACAGGGGGCCGGCCATCTGAATAGTGGGCAGCAGTGGCGGCGACAATTAATAGGTTCATGCAATGGATGAACCTATGTATTGTTGTGAGTGACAGGCGCAGGAACGAGAGGGGGCGGTGCTCCTGCGCCCACTATGGACGCACCGCCACTGAGCCAGAGTGAACGAGTCTGTGGGAGGAGTGGAGGGGGCAGCCACACCCCCAGCTCCGCCCACCAACTCCGGCTGCCTCCGGAGACATTGGAGATGATGGGGAAAACGTGACATGCAGTCCGGTGGCCCGCGGGCCACCGCGGGCCATCGGGGGCCATCGCGGGCCGCCGCGGCCCACCGGGCATTTGCCCGGTATGCCCTATGGCCAGTCCGGGCCTGCTTCCATTGGTTCATTCATTTAGATTATTGTTATATATTAGCGTGGTACATGGGGAGCCAGCCTGTACCCCGGATGATGTCTTAGTGGATGGGTCCATGTTATCACGCTTCTTACTATCCTCCTTTGTGATCACATATATAAAGTGCCTGTATCCATCCGTATTGATGTAAGTGCATTACTTATTCAATAAACATATTTGGTTAAGGATTTTATGCTATGTTGGCTTTTTTCCCTCCACAATAGGGATGAGCTCGGTGTTCGAGTCGAACATAAGTTTGACTCGAACATCGGCTGTTCGACCGCTCGGTGAACATCGAACGATTTGGGCCGTTCGCGCCAAATTCGAGTGACGCGAACGGCCCACAATACACTGTGCCATTGCAGTGCAATCCACTGTGACCCCGCATGCTTGGCCAATCACAGCGCCGTCAGCTAGGGGAGCCATAATTGGCCACAGGCAGGTTGCCTGTGGCCAATTATAGCTCAGGGAGTTTAGCACACGCCCCACACTATAAAAGACCGCCAGCGCGGCGGCCTTGTGTAGTGTGTTCCGGCGCAGGGAAAGAGTTACATAGGCAGGGACAGTGTCAGTACTATTTGTACCTCAAACTTGTGTGTAGGGAGAGAGAAGGATAGGCAGGGACAGTGTCAGTGTCATATTCTTTGCTAAACCTTGTGTGCAGGGAGAGAGAAGGATAGGCAGGGGACAGTGTCAGTGTCACATTCTTTGCTAAACCTTGTGTGCAGGGAGAGAGAAGGATAGGCAGGGAGAGTGTCAGTGTCATATTCTTTGATAAACCTTGTGTGCAGGGAGAGAGAAGGATAGGCAGGGAACAGTGTCAGTGTCATATTCTTTGCTAAACCTTGTGTGCAGGGAGAGAGAAGGATAGGCAGGGAGAGTGTCAGTGTCATATACTTTGATAAACCTTGTGTGCAGGGAGAGAGAAGGATAGGCAGGGGACAGTGTCAGTGTCATATTCTTTGCTAAACCTTGTGTGCAGGGAGAGAGAAGGATAGACAGGGAGAGTGTCAGTGTCATATACTTTGATAAACCTTGTGTGCAGGGAGAGAGAAGGATAGGCAGGGGACAGTGTCAGTGTCACTGTTGCTAAGCCTCCTGCACATTATACACCTGAAGTTAGCCCGTATTGCTGCTTTTTCCTGGTGTGTTACACCAACAGGCATTTGCAGCACTTACAGCGGGCGGAGTGTGCCTCCTGATCATATTACACCTGAAGTTAGCCTGTATTTCTGCTTTTTCCTGGTGTGTTACACCAACAGGCATTTGCAGCACTTACAGCGGGCGGAGTGTGCCTCCTGATCATATTACACCTGAAGTTAGCCTGTATTGCTGCTTTTTCCTGGTGTGTTACACCAACAGGCATTTGCAGCACTTACAGCGGGCGGAGTGTGCCTCCTGATCATATTACACCTGAAGTTAGCCTGTATTGCTGCTTTTTCCTGGTGTGTTACACCAACAGGCATTTGCAGCACTTACAGCGGGCGGAGTGTGCCTCCTGATCATATTACACTTGAAGTTAGCCTGTATTGCTGCTTTTTCCTGGTGTGTTACACCAACAGGCATTAGCAGCACTTACAGCGGGCGGAGTGTGCCTCCTGATCATATTACACCTGAAGTTAGCCTGTATTGCTGCTTTTTCCTGGTGTGTTACACCAACAGGCATTTGCAGCACTTACAGCGGGCCGAGTGTGCCTCCTGATCATATTACACCTGAAGTTAGCCTGTATTGCTGCTTTTTCCTGGTGTGTTACACCAACAGGCATTTGCAGCACTTACAGCGGGCGGAGTGTGCCTCCTGATCATATTACACCTGAAGTTAGCCTGTATTGCTGCTTTTTCCTGGTGTGTTACACCAACAGGCATTTGCAGCACTTACAGCGGGCGGAGTGTGCCTCCTGATCATATTACACTTGAAGTTAGCCTGTATTGCTGCTTTTTCCTGGTGTGTTACACCAACAGGCATTAGCAGCACTTACAGCGGGCGGAGTGTGCCTCCTGATCATATTACACCTGAAGTTAGCCTGTATTGCTGCTTTTTCCTGGTGTGTTACACCAACAGGCATTTGCAGCACTTACAGCGGGCGGAGTGTGCCTCCTGATCATATTACACCTGAAGTTAGCCTGTATTGCTGCGTTTTCCTGGTGTGTTACACCAACAGGCATTAGCAGCACCTACAGCAGGCGTAGTGTGATTCCTGCAAAATATACTCCTGAAGCTCGGCCTTATTGCTGGTTTTCCCATTTCCCTGCAGGCCATTAAAATGTCTGGAAGGCAAACAAGGAGAGGCAGACAGTCAGGAGCCAATAAAAGAGGGCAAGCAGGCTCTGTGTCTAGAGACAACAGTGTTTGTCGTGGACGCGGTGCATCGCCATCAGCACGTGGCCATAGGACACGCTTGTCCTTCTTTTCGGCAGCTGGACGTGTTGAGCCGCATCATGCCGAAGACTTGGTAGAGTGGATGACCAAGCCCTCCTCATCCTCCTCATCCTCTCTCACCCAGGCTCAGGGTACTGGCAAAGCAGCTGCCAAAGCGTCCTCTTCCCTGGTATCAATGTCATCATCAGTCACTCCTTCCCTAGACCAACCATGTCCTCCTGAGGAGTCCCCCGAACTGTTTGAGCACAGTGTTGGGTACATGCTCCAGGAGGATGCCCAGCGTTTCGAAGGGTCTGATGATGATACCCAGCTAGAGGAAGGCAGTAGCGTAAGAGCAGAGAGAGGGGATGCTCAAGAAGGACACCAATCTGGCAGTCATGTTCCAGCAGCTGCAGCATACTGCCAGATTGGCTCCAGTGATGAGGAGGGAGGGGATGATGAGGTCACTGACTCCACGTGGGTGCCTAATAGGAGAGAGGAGGAGGAGGAGGAGGATGAGGAGGAGGCACATCTCCAACGAGGCAGGATGCCCTCGGGGGGCCAGCGTAAGGGCAGCACACCGACGGAATCACACCGCAGAGCTACGCCTGTGCAGGGCGCTGCCTCTGCCCGTAATTCAAAAAGTTCTTTGGTGTGGGCCTTTTTTGAGTTGAGTGCATCAGATCGCACAGCTGCTGTTTGCAACATATGTCTCAAGCGTATATCGCGTGGCCAAAACATCACCCGCTTGGGCACCACATGCTTGACCAGACATATGTTGACCTGCCATGCAGCTCATTGGCAAGCCTACCTTAAAGACCCACACCAAAGAACAAAGCGGACCTCTCCTTGCACCGCATCAGCTGGGATCTCCAACCCCACTATACCTTCAGTCCTCTCTGAAACCTGCACTGAGAGGAATGAAGGTGTTGAATTAGGTGTGTCACAGCCAAGTACTTGCGGGCACTCTGCTAGCAGTACACCGACGTCCGATTCTAGCAGGCAAATTTCCCTGCCCCAGCTGCTGGACCGTCGAAAGAAGTTCACTCCCAGCCATCCACATGCCCAGCGGTTGAATGCTAGCTTGGCTAAATTGCTAGCGCTTCAACTGTTGCCTTTTCAGTTGGTAGACTCGGCCCCCTTCCGTGAGTTTGTGCAATGTGCGGTTCCTCAGTGGCAGGTTCCCAAACGCCACTTTTTCTCACGGAAGGCGATTCCGGCTCTCTACCGGCATGTGGAAGGCAATGTCTTGGCCTCGATGGACAGGGCGGTCAGCGGTAAGGTGCATATTACCGCTGACTTATGGTCCAGCAGGCATGGACAGGGACGTTACCTTTCTTTCACGGCCCATTGGGTCACTCTTTTGGCAGCTGGGAAGGATGCAGGACAAGGTGCAGTAGTGTTGGAGGTTGTTCCACCGCCACACCTCCAAAATGCTATTGCTACTACTGGTTGTGACACACCTCTCTCCTCCACCCCCTCCTCTTCTTCTTCCTCCATGGCCTCTTCCTGTGCTTTGTCCTCGGAACCAGCGGTGCTCCGTAGGTGTTCAAGGGGCTACGCAAGTACACAGGCAAAAAGATGCCATGCTGTGCTTGCGCTGGTGTGTTTTGGGGGACAGGAGCCACACTGGGGCAGAGGTTCTGTCTTCTCTGCAGGGGCAGGCCGAGAGGTGGTTGACGCCACGCCAGCTTAAGCCAGGAATGGTAGTCTGCGACAATGGCACCAACCTCCTCTCCGCTCTCCGACAGGGACAACTGACTCATGTGACCTGTGTGGCTCACGTCCTTAACCTGGTGGTGCAGCGGTCCTTGGGCAGGTACCCGGGCTTACAGGATGTCCTGAGGCAGGCCAGGAAAGTCTGTGTGCATTTCCGCAGATCTTATAATGCCAGTGCTCGCCTGGCTGAGCTGCAAAAGGAGTTGAACCTGCCCAAGAACCGCCTTATATGTGACATGCCCACCAGGTGGAACTCAACGTTGGCCATGCTGCAGCGGCTGCACACGCAGCAAAGGGCCATCAATGAGTACCTGTGCGACTACGGCACCAGGACAGGGTCAGGGGAGCTCAGGTTTTTTTCACCACGCCAGTGGGGCATGATCAGGGATGCATTCACTGTCCTGGCACCATTTGAGGAGGCCACGAGAATGGTGAGCAGTGACAGTGCATGTATCAGTGACACTGTACCTCTTGTCCACCTGTTGGAACATACGCTGCGTGGGATAATGGACAGGGAACTTGAGGCAGAACAGAGGAAGGAAGAGGAGGACTTCCTTGCCTCTCAAGGCCCCCTTTACCCAGACAGTGTTCCTTCTGTCCCACCCATCGCACAGGAAGAAGAGGAGGAGGAGGAGGAGGATTGTGTCAGCATGGAGGTGGAGCCTGGCACTCAGCATCATCAGCAGCAGTCTTTTAGGGATGATTTACAGTCCCAAGAAACCAGTGGACTTGAACGTGGCTGGGAGGAGGTGGCTGCGGATCATGTCGTCCTTAGTGACCCAATGCCTCAGCTAACCTACGCTGCATGGCCTCCCTGATCCTGCAAAGTCTGCGGAAGAATCCTTGTATTCTTCGGATCAAGGAGAGGGACCATTACTGGCTGGCTACTCTCCTTGATCCACGGTACAAGGGTAAGGTTGCGGACCTTATCTTACCGTCGCAGAGGGAGCAGAGGATGAGACAACTCCGGGAGGCCTTGCAGAAAGGTCTGTGCAATGCGTTCCCAGAGACTGGGAGGTTACAAACTCCTGGTCCTGGACAACGAGTTGCTGAGGCTTCGGTCAGTCAAAGAAGGAGCGGTGGGGAAGGTGGCCGTCTGACCGATGCGTTCAAACAATTCTTTAGTCCGCAGCCCCAAGGTATGATCGGTTCCAGCAACCATCGCCAGCGTCTGATATACATGGTGCAGGAATACCTAGGGGCAAGGTCAGACTTGGACACCTTCCCCACCGAAAATCCTCTGGCTTACTGGGTCTTGAGGATGGATCACTGTCCAGAGCTTGCACAGTATGCAATTGAGCTACTGGCCTGTCCTGCATCCAGCGTTCTTTCAGAACGCACATTCAGTGCTGCTGGAGGATTTGTCACGGATCACAGGGTGCGCCTGTCCACCGACTCTGTTGATCGACTGACCTTCATAAAGATGAACCAGTCTTGGATCACCACCAGCTACCAAACACCTGAAGCTGATATAACAGACTAATTTATTTTCAAATGTCACATCCCTTCAAGACTGATGCTGATGCTGAGAGACTGTCCTGTTATGTTGACTGACTATCCTCCTCCTCCTCAATGATCCGATTGATGATGATAGTTTGGAAGAACATTTTTGTTTCTGGGTGCCGCCACCAGTGCTAAGGCCCAATTTTTCAGCCCCTGTTTAACAGGGGTATGTAATTACAATTTTTTTATGCAATGCTTTGCAGCAGGGCTCATTCCTGCACTCCAACTAGAGTATCTGGGAGAGGTTGCAGTGTCGTGGCACCAGCACCAGTGGCTAAGGCCCAATTTTTCAGCCCCTGTTTAACAGGGGCGTGTTATTACAATTTTTTATGCAATGCTTTGCAGCAAGGCTCATTCCTGCACTCCAACTAGAGTATCTGGGAGAGGTTGCAGTGTCGTGGCACCAGCACCAGTGGCTAAGGCCCAATTTTTCAGCCCCTGTTTAACAGGGGCATGTTATTAAAAAAATTTATGCAATGCTTTGCAGCAGGGCTCATTCCTGCACTCCAACTAGAGTATCTGGGAGAGGTTGCAGTGTCGTGGCACCAGCACCAGTGGCTAAGGCCCAATTTTTCAGCCCCTGTTTAACAGGGGCGTGTAATTACAATTTTTGATGCAATACTTTGCAACAGGGCTCATTGCTGTGCTCTAAGTACGGTATATGTGAGGGGTTGCAGTGTTGTGGCACCAGTGCCTAAGGCCCAATTTTTCTGCCCCTGTTTAACAGGGGCATGTAATTACAATTCTTGATCTAATAATTCACAGTAGGGCCCATTCCTGCGCCCACCAAGAGTAACTGTGAGGCCTTACAGTGTTGTGTCAACACCACCACGACCACCACCAAAGGCCCAATTGTTCAGCCCCTGTTCAACAGGGGCATGCAATTACAATTCTTGATCTAATAATTCACAGCAGGGCCCATTCATGCGCCCACCAAGAGTAACTGTGAGGGCTCACAGTGTTGTGGCAACACCAACATGTAAGGGGCAAATTTCAGCTGAATATATACGGCAGGCCCCTACTTTCAAACATCCAACTTACAAACGACTCCTCCTTGCAAACGGAAGGATACAACAGGAAGTGAGATTAAATCTACACCTAGGAAGGCAAATTCTCTCCTGTAAGAGTTAATATGGGAAAAAAAGTGTCTCCTCTCCACTGATGCTTTATCACCAATTCTTGTTTCAATAAAAAACCCAAATTTTTAAAAAACATTTGTCATTAGGACAGAAAGTGAGGTGAACTGTTCTGAACAGGTGCACAATGCACAGACAGCAAAACAAATGTTACAGGGGTGATAACCCTTCCCTATGTTTTCCAAAAAGCTTAAAAATAGATTTTTTGGCTGGAGCTACACTTAAACAATGTAGCTGTTCAAAATTACAAACAGATTCTACATAAGAACAAACCTACAGTCCCTGTCTTGTATGCACCGCCTGTATACGGCTGTTCAGAGTATATAGGGCCTTTTTTATTTTGTGTGCGGGGTTCCCCTTAATATCCATACAAGACCCAAAGGGGCTGGTAATGGGCTGGGGTAGGGGGGGGGCTGTGATGGGGTAGCTATGCCATTTTTCTTAAAGATTTTCATCCATATTACCGGGACCAGACATTACATTAAAGCCACAAGCAGTTTTAAATGGCTTTTTTTTCCTTTAGAAATGTAATTTTGTGCAGGGACAGTTCTAAACACGGTAAACACGTGGCACTTCACAGGCATACTTTAGACACCCCCCAGGTACGATATTTAAAGGAATATTTGACTTTTTTTTTTCACTTTATGCATCACTAAAATGACTGCTCCCGAAAAACGGCCGTTTTTAAAACGTTTTTTTGGATTGATACATGTCCCCTGGTGCAGAACCCGGGTTCCCAAACCCTTTTTAGGACAATAACATGCATAATAGTCGTTATAATTAGCACTTTAGATTTCGAACGTTCGCATCCATTGTATTTAATAGGGTTCTAAAGTTCGTGCGAACTTTCGGTCCGTTCGCGGGTTCTGGTGCGAACCGAACCCGGGGGTGTTCGGCTCATCACTACTCCTCAATCTATATATGCCTGGTTGAGCCTTGGATTTTTTGGACCCTGAGTTGGAGTGGCTGCGTTCCCTTTGTGCTGTTTCCATGTGTGCTGGTTCCGTGTATGCTGGTTCCCGTGTATGCTGGTTCCTGTGGAGTCCACTCTCCTTTGGTTTCTCTGCGCATTTGACTGCTTGCTCGTAGCCCATTGGATTTGGTAAAAGTTCCCGATCATTTTGTCTGGTTGTGGCTGCATATTCAATGCCAATTTCCACTCCTGGTGGCCCTTTTCACAAAAGCACATTGAACTTCTCCCCAGAAGCAGAAGTTTTAATTTATATTGAACAGTTTTTCCACTCCAGTCACGCACTTCCTCTCCTGGAATCCTTATGTTTCCTCACGTGCATTTTTATATGGACATTATGATATATTGATGTTTATATTTTTCATATACTTATCAGTATTGTGTTTGTATGTTCTAGACTTTTATCAGTGTTAGTTATTTTGTTTCAGTTTTTTTTTTTTGCATCTCTTAGCGCTGCACGTTATATCACATTCACTTATGCAATCAGTTCTATTGCATTGTCAGCAGCTTAAATTTTTTTCTAAGTGCTGGCGCAGTATATATTTTTTTATTATTATTGACAAGCCTTATTATAGGCTTACCTATAGGTAAAAGGCATTCAAGGAAGTTTACTTCCTCTTTAAAAACATTGTCTGCTACAATGCTTTCTGGAATCACATGATACACTTACATTATTGCTTGGCTTAAATACAACATCAGTACACCAATCTGATTCATTGCAACTCATTGTCAACTGTCCAGAGGTACAATAGTCTATTAGTATAATTTGTGAGTTTTTTTGTCAATACCACACTGCCTTGTCATAAAAGTTTAATAAAATGTCAAAACAAAATGCACGAAAATACTTCAAAATCACAATTTCACATTTCCTAGACCCCTTTCCATCTCTGTATGCCCCGATATTCCCCAAATATTTCAAATATAGATTTGAAGTATATGTTTAGTAGTAATTGAATAGTATCAAGCCCTATAATAGACAGCAAATAGAAAAAGCTTTACAGTTTTTTTTTGTTACTGTATCTGTTGCCAACAGCACTGATAAGGTCTGCAGCCTCAGTGTGTAGCATATCAGCCATGACAAATGAGCCAGCTGTTTGGGTACCGCATGCATGAGGAAACACATGACTAAGCACCAAAGAGCTCAGTGAGAGCAGCACCTCAATTGGACAAGTGTGCAGTAAAAGACACTCACTCCTTAACCACTTCAGCCCCAGAAGGATTTGCCCCATTAATGACCAGGCCATTTTTTTCCCACAAATAGAGCTTTCTTTTGGTGGTATTTGATCACGGTTTGTATTTTGTGTGCTATATACAAAAAAAGAGCGACAATTTTGAAAAAATTATATATATATATATATTTTTTTACTTTTTGCTATAATAAATATCCCCAAATTAAAAACAAAATAACAAATGTATCAGTTTAGGCCAATATGTTTTCTTCTACATATTTTTGGTTTGCTCAAAAGTTATAGCGTCTACAAAATAGGGGATAGATTTATGGCATTTTTTATTTTTTACTAGTTATGGAGGCGATCTGTGATTTTTTGTGGGACTGCGAAATTACGGCGGACAGATCGGACATTTTTGACACTTTTTTGGGACCATTGACATTTATACAGCGATCAGTGCTATAAAAATGTACTGATTACTGTGTAAATATCATTGGCAGGGAAGGGGTTAACACTAGGGGGAGATCAAGGGGTTAAATGTGTTCCCTTGTGTGTGTTTCTAACTGTGGGGGGAAGTGTACTGAATGGAGGAGGAAACATATCACTGTTCCTAATTACTAGGGACAGCAGATCTGTCTCTCCTCTCCTGTCAGAATGGAGATTTGTGTGTTTACACACACAAATCCTCATTTTGGCTCTCGTGCCCACGATTGCGGGTGGCCGGTGGACATCGCGCCCACCGGCCGCGCACATCAGGTCCCCCGCCTGCTATGGCGCTTAAAGGAGCCAACGTAAAGGTATGGCGATTCATGCAGGGGAGCCAACCTGCCGCCGTAAATGTACGTGAGGCGGTCGGGAAGTGGTTAAGAGAACATAGCAGACACTTTTTCTTTTACAGTTCTGCTAATACAGTATGTCCTTTTCCTAGTCTTTTTCGGGTGTGAATAGCAGCTATTCTTGGGCATGCTAATGCACCTTTCTGATCCACCTACTTTGCACTGCAACCCCTCCCATGTAATCTAGTGGAAATTTCATGGGCTCTTTTCTTCTTAAGAAGGCATAACAGGACATTTTTGGCCTGCTAATGTTCCCTGTTCCCCTTATTATTTCTTTAGGTTGCACATTTTAGCTATTTTTTGTTTCTTTTTTCAGTTTGTCAGTGCATAATTGTGCTATAAAGTTGCTTACACCAAGGCACCATGCATTTAAAAGAGAAGTGTGGGATTTAAAAAAAAAAAAATCAGTCAGTCAACAGCTTTCTGCTCTGCCCCCCACTGGGCTGTGGAGGGGGCAGGAGTGATTGTCTCAGGCTTTCAGCAGCACACTGAAGGGCTGAGCGAGCTGCCAACATTAAAGTCAGGACCTTTCCACAGCCTGAATCAGCTGAGTGGCATCAACAGACAGCAGACTTCCGTCCGCTGTTGGCTGAATATGTGTCACAAGGAGTAAAGACTTTAGTGCACTCCTGTGAGCCACAGGGGAAGTAGGGTCAAAAGAGCTCTGGACCTACTTCTCCTTTATGTCAATGCTGCATTAAACTTATAAAAAAAAAAAAAGAAAAGACAGGCTCAACCACTTGCCTACAGGGCACTTTCACCCCCTTCCTGCCCAAGCCATTTTTCAGCTTTCAGCGCTGTCACACTTTGAATGACAATTGCGCGGTCATGCAACACTGTACCCAAATGATTTTTTTTTTATTTTTTCCTCACAAATAGAGCTTTCTTTTGGTGGTATTGATTACCTCTGCGGTTTTTATTTCCTGCACTATAAACAAAAGAAGAGGGACAAGTTTGAAAAAAACATAATATTTTTAACTTTTTGCTATAATAAAAACCCTTTTTTACTTTTTTTTAAACAAATTTTTTCCTCAGTTTAGGCCGATATGTATTCTTCTACATATTTTTGGTAAAAAATCGCAATAAGCGTATATTTATTGGTTTGCGCAAAAGTTATAGCTACAAAATAGGGGATAGATTTATAGCATTTTTTTTACTAGTAATGGAGGCGATCAGCGATTTTTATCGTGACTGCGATATTGCGGCAGACACATCGGACACTTTTGACACATTTTTGGGACCATTCACATTTATACAGCGATCCCTGCTATAAAAATGCATTGATTACTGTATAAATATGACTGGCAGGGAAGGGGTTAACACTAGGGGGCGATCAAGGGGTTAATGTATTCCCTAGGGAGTGATTCTTACTGTGGGGGGAGGGGACTGACTGGGGGAGGTGACCGATGGTTGTCCCTATGTACCAGGGACACACCATCGGTCTCCTCTCCCTGACAGGACGTGGATCTGTGTGTTTACACACACAGATCCACGGTCCTGCTCAGTTACTGGGCAATCGCGGGTGCCCAGCGGCCATCACGGCCGCCGGGCATGCGCATCGGGTCCCCAGTGACGCGGCGCGTGGCGCGCGCGCGCCCCCTAGTGGCTTGGGAAGGCGCAACATCATATGACGTCTGCCCAGAACAACGGGGTCTTCCTCCCACCGTCATTTGACGGCAGACGGTGGACAAGCGGTTAGAGTCATAAGCATTAATTTTGTATATGAAGGTAGTAGATTTGTTTCTTTTTTTTTTATAGTATATATACTGTAGCTCTACAAAAAAATGTTTTAAGTTATCATTAAAGCAAACACAGCAGGGATGGCAAAGTAATTTGGCTACTCCTTTAACAAACATCTTAGGCCTATACACCACCTTGTCTCTATGCAAAAATAAAAACAGACTAGCCACTCCTGTACAATGCAGAGGGGAAGGAGCGAAGAAGCATAAAAATAAGGGGAGAAGGGCAGACAGTAACAAAATGTAAACACTGAATCCTGGATGGAGCGATCACGTGGTAAAGGGCTGCTGTCATTAGCCCTTTACAGCAAGTCATGTTGCGCTGGGGCTCATGAACCCGACGAGCATGGATAGTCCAGTGTGCCCACCCCAGGGGGCACGTGGGAGCGCAATTCTGGAAATACGTCATAGTACGCCCTCCCTGGGTTATCGAGCCACGCTGTAGCCGTCAAACTATTTTTATTGAAGAAATTAAACAGATTTATACTTCCTTCTTCTTTGGCTCTGAAGAAGAGAATGCCTACCCTCAAAATGCATCAGCCATTGGAAATGTTTTCCCTACGTTGGAGTTGGTACAGTGGACCAAAATGTGCCACTGTGCTTGATATAATGTGCTGTTTGTGAGTATGCATCTATTTAATTTCTTCAATAAAAATAGATTTTAAGGCAATGCACAAGGCTGCTTCATCCTCTGTTTTTGTTTTTCTAGTGTTATTTTTGGGCTTACTTAGTCTTTAGGGGGCTGCAAAGTCTTGCACCATAAAAATACAGCAATTAAGAGAAAAACAGCACAATGAGAAGTAAATTCTGAAGGAGGATTTACTGAAGTCCCATATAAAAAAAAATGACACCAACATTTTGAGAGACCACGGTTGCCCTCTTTTCCTTTTTCTTTAATAGTCAACTTTTTTTATTGAGTTTTAACAAAGTACAGTAATATAGAGGGAGACAAAAAAAAAGTAATACTCAGTAACCAAAGATCATAACAAGTCTCAATACAGAATGACATGATCAAGAAAAAAAAAAGCATATTTTTCCCCCAAAAGATAACACAGTATTTCAAGGACTCTAATGTGTGATATAGTCCAAACTTGACAGAATATTTTTTACCTGTAGTATTACATGTATTAAGTCCTGGATTCTACTAAGATATACCGTATATCTACAGTTTTTTGCCAACAATTTAGCTTCCATATCAAAATTAACCAGAACGATAATGGCCTCAAAGTCATGGGCCTCAAAGCTGAAACAAGTACAGTATTCTTCAACATATCATTAATACAGGAATGCTGCTAAATGAAGGAGTAGATGGAGGTCTGGAAAAAAGAGCATGGAAGAGGGTTGTAGAGAGGTTTAGAAGCAGGAAATACATATGTGGAGTGATACCATTCCATATGGGCTCCCTTGCTAGGCACACAGAAGAAGTCTCTAAATGTTAGGCTGTGAAATGTATGGGTTTATTCATGACATAAAGAAGGGGGGAGGGAGGCACACCTAAGTGTAGTATTAAAAAAACAAGTTTAATTCATAGGTTTAGGAACACTTACAACATGTAAATAAGGAAAGGGAATTTTGGGACTTTGTGTGAAGCAATTGAAATGCGGAGGTAGGAAAGATTAAAAATATTTATAATATGTCCAGTAAAGAATGTAATTTCATATATATATACACACATGGCCTGCACAAGGTATAAGCATATACAGTAAATGGGTACATACGTCAATACATAATCATGTAATATTTTGTGGAGAGCCTGCTTCCTTTTTAAAGTGCCAACATCTGTCACTAGCTGTTGGGCATATAATGTGTAGGCTCCCCCCCCCCCGAATTGTATACCAATTTAAAAATATTTTATATCTGGTAAAGAGTGCAAATAAAGCTTTTAGGTAATCAGGTACTTTTCCAGGTTTCGAGAGGTATTTCCTCCCCTAAGATCCTATCCCATTTTTGCATATAGTGATGTTTGTTAATATTTTGCAAGGGAATTGTATTAAATATTTTACAAATATCAGATATTAATATTCACATATGGGGTGGCAATTTAGAGGACTGTAATAAGTTTGTAATTCTCTGGGCATAGCGGTGGATTTGTAGATGGCCATAAAATGCTTTCTTCGGTAAATCATATTTTTCTTGTTACATTCTTTAACCCCTTTCTTACCAGGCCATAGTCATATGACGCCGGCAGGAACCCCCCCTCCCTCCGGGTGGACGTCTTTTCTTCCCGGCCATCTAGGGGGCACGACTCGTGACCCGGTGCTTGTGCCCGGCGGCCGCAATGTCCGCCGGGCACCCGCGATTGCCCGCAATCACAGCAGGATTGTGGACTGTGTGTGTAAACACACAGATCCACCTCCTGTCAGAGGTGAGGAGACCGATGTGTGTTCCCAGTACATAGGAACACACATCGGTCTCCTCCCCTTGTGAGTCCCCTCCCCCTACAGTTAGAATCACTCAATAGGGAACATATTAAACCCTTTAGCGCCCCCTAGTGCTAACCCCTTCCCTGCCAGTCACATTTACACAGTAATCAGTGCAGTTTTATAGCATTAATCGCTGTATAAATGTGAATGGTCCCAAAAACGTGTCAAAAGCGTCGGATATGTCCGCCGCAATGTCACGGTCACAATAAAAATCGCAGATCGCCGCCATTACTAGTAAAAAAAAAAAAAATACTTAAAAATGCCATAAATCTATCCCCTATTTTGTAGATGCTATAACTTTTGCGCAAACCAATCAATATACGCTTAGTGCGATTTTTTTTTTACCAAAAATATGTAGAAGAATACATATCGGTCTAAACGGAGGAAAAAAATTGTGTTTTAAAAAATTTTTTTTTTGATATTTATTAAATCAAAAAGTAAAAAATTTTTTGGGGGTTTTCAAAATTGTCGTTCTTCTTTTGATTATAGCGCAAAAACTAAAATTAAAAATTAAAACCACAGAGATGATCAAATACCACCAAACGAAAGCTCTATTTGTGGGGGGAAAAAACATAAAGATTTAATTTGGGTACAGTGATGCATGACCGCGCAATTGTCATTCAAAGTGCAACAGCGCTGAAAACTAAAAATTGGTCTGGGCAGGAAGGGGGTGAAAATGCCCTTTATGGGAGTGGTTAAAAGATAGTAATTTTCTAGTTCTGGCATCAACTAAGTGATCAAACTGAAACTATTGACTGTGGCCCTCTTTTTCAAGGTAATAGATAGTTACCTTGAAAAAGAGGGCCACCAAGCTCTCGCAACATTGGTGCAATTTTTTTGCTGATGTGGGACTATAGTAAATCTACTTCTCGGCATACATGCTTATTTTACCTTCATTGCTGTGAGCAAAAACAGCTGGAGGTGTTTCTTGATATTTTCTTTTTAGAACATAACTTTTAATGTGGGGTATGTTCATATGGACAAAAAGTACATATAGAAGTTTTACTACAAGAATTTCAAGAACACAGAGGATGCAACACTGAAAAACTGGCCAACAGCAGGACAATTTTAAATAGTAAGATGTATCCAAATTAATTTGAGACAAAGAGCACATGGAACATGACTTCTGACATTTCCCTTCTGTGTCTGATGCCAAGAATCTTTTCAACATTCAGGCCCCTTTCACACTGGGGTGTGCATATGCGGTGGCGTTATAGCGGCGCAATTTTCAGCGCCCTATACCGTCGTGTTTACCGCGATATTCGGCCGCTAGCAGTGTGGTTTTAACCCCCGCTAGCGGCCAAAAAATAGTTAATACCGCCCGCAAACCGCGGCTACAGCCGCGGTTTGCGGACGGTATTACCGCGGTGTCCCATTGATTTCAATGGCAAGGAGCGGTAAAGGAGCGGTATACACACCGCTCCTTCACCGCTCCAAAGATGCGGCTTGCAGGAGATTTTTTTGTCTCCTGCCAGCTCACCGCCTCAGTGTGAAAGCCCTCGGGCTTTCACATTGAGAATGCTGGGGCAGGAGTATTTCAGGCGTTATTTATGCGCTATTTTTAGCGCTAAAACGCCTGAAATACGCCTCAGTGTGAAAGGGGCCTTAGGGAAATTCTTCATACAACAAAGTAAAAGGATCTGCATGTGCTTCAAGATTCAGCTGGAAGCATATTAAATATTTTAAGACCCTTTAGATCTCTAGGGTATATTCAGCTGGTTTGGCTGGCTAGGCACATGTCCTCTTCCTCCCTTAGTACTTTATGTGTGAAAATCTGTGCTTGGCTGAAGAGGATGTCCATCCCCGTTAGAGATGTACCATTCTTCACTCAATATTATACAAGTAAATACACTTCCCTTCTAGAACCTTCAAACAAGATACAAGGTCCCTCTTTTGGAGAAATGTGGGGTGGCCGAGCTTCAGGTCTTCAGGCACATCCAACTGCAGTGCTACATGTGGCAGCAGGCCTTTCTTAAAAATAAGTCACTTTCAATGATAACTGTAAACATGAGAAATTGAGGTAGAAAATATCTATAACTGGGGCACAGACAGCAATATAAAACCAACAGGTGTTCTAATCCCTCTCCACTCTGTCCAAAACTAAAAAGAAATGTTTTACCCTTAGTTTTACTTTAATCACTTTAGCTCTTTGAACTTGTGTGGTATATCCAGAGAGTGAAGGGTTCAGCATAAAATCCTGGCTGCTATAGCCACCACGATCTTGTGCTTCTTTTCTCTGGCCGGCTGTAAAATGAGTGATCTGGGCGGTTGGATAGTTCCCTCCACCAGCAGCCTCCCTTGTGGTTTCCTGGTTATCTTACTCTTACAGTGAGAGAACCATCAAACTGCTTCAGGATGATGAGCAAGGGGAGATGAAGGAACATCCATTCCTCAATTTCCTCTGAAGTGTAAGAAGCCCAATACTCACTGTGGAACTCACTGTGGAACCTAAGGGGCTGTTTTAGCCTGTCTTCTCTGACCCTCCCCTTCTTTCAGAGTCCCCAATATATCTTCTGATAGTACAGAGGCTAGGGGACAAGCTGCACATGCTCAGTTTGGTGTGTATTGCTAGAGAGTTTTATTTTTTATTCTTGGGAGAGTGCATGTGATCAGCATAGGTTAAATCAGCACTGTCCAGACAGAGGACCAGGAGTCCTTCATCCTCATAGGACAATCATGGGAAAAATGTCATGTTCTGTGTACTGTGGGAGACCAGATATCGTGAATACAGGGTCCTGGGTTTAGCAACACTTTAACTGTTGGCTAATTACTTGTGTAATCATGGCTAATCACTTGCCTCCCAGCTCAGCTTAGGGGATTAGAATGGATTTTTCCCCTGTTAGGGCACATTGGACTATGCTATCTAAGGATTTTTGCCTACCTCTAGTTCATGTATTGGTATAGGGAGGTTTTCTACTTTATTATAATTTTTTTCAGTTGGTTGAAACCAATATACGTCTTATTTTAACCTGACTAACTATGGAACTATATTCACATTTATAACTGGTTCACTCCACCTTTAGTTTATCACAGATTAGCTGGTGGCAGCCTAGAGGGTGAAACTAACACCTAGTAAGAGAAAAAAGTGCAGTTAGGGCATGGGAGCCAAACACCCTACACCAGAACAGATGTAACCAGCATGTGGATGCCCTGTACAGAGCAGAAGGCTGTGGAAGAGTAGACCTGCACCCAGGAGGTCCGGCTGTAGACTTTCTGACCCTTATGTAGGTAGGGGTCAGGGCAAATTTCAAAATACCTTTTAGGCCAGGCCAAACTTCCAAGGAGGGAGGTTATTCTTCTGGAGGGTCCCAAGAGAGGTATACCTATGGAGTATGTGACTGCCGAGATCTCATCCCAGTAAGTATTATTGACCCCGGGTAGAGGGAGAAATTGTTAGAGAGAGGAGAGACAGTTACTTAAAGTGATTTCACATGTAACTATTGTGGACCGTTTACTAAATATGATTGACTATGTAATGTTAAGTAACTCTGGAATTAATCTCAATGTGATGTGACTGTTATGACATTCCCTGAGTACCATCAGTAAAGTGCAGCAACTCTATTCATGTGTTCATGTGTGGAGATTCCTTCCTTGGGATATAAAGGTCAATGGTCAGGAATGTCATGTGGAGGCCTATGGCATGGATTGGAGCACAATATGGTGGAGGGTTTAGCTTCAGCAGGATTGACAGGAACTGGCCAATCTCAAAACTTCTCTTACACACATGCTTGCAGGTAATCATAATATGCCCTACAGACATGCTATAAAGAGTATACAAATAGTACACAATCCTTTTTTTTGTGTGGTTGTAGTTCATACTAACTGGAGGTGGTGAGAGAAACCTCAGCTATATCCAGGGCCACATATTCTGGTACCCCAAACAGTCCTGATTACCAGTCCTTTCAATGACATAATATACTTAGCTACCTTACAGCATTTTTTTCTTCCTGAAATTTGAATGTCAATAATTTTACATTTAAAATGATGCATTCAATTAAAGTTTTACTCAAATGATAGGTCTGTAATGATAGGTCTGTTTTAATTACTTGAGTCCCAGGAACTATTTAAAACAAAATTGGGAAACAGTTGTTAAAGCCAGCTTTATATTTTAAAAAATGCCTAACTCGCGGTTACAGTGGTGCATGGAGTAGCTGCTCCTCTCCCACAGCTCGACCCTTAGGGCGGCTTGAAAAACCAGCCCGACCCTCCCCCGCTGCCCACAGTCCCCTCGGGTTCCCCCCCACCAGCTCATGGAGCAATTTGTGGAAAAAAACAGGCCGCAGTCACAAACGGCTGCGACGGCCATACCGGTCCAACTGCAAATCGAGGCCCCGGTCTCGGCCTTGTCAGATCACACGGCGAACGAACAAGCCATGGAGGTGAGCAGCGGCCCAGCTTCTCCTCACTCATAGCATGCCTCCTTCCCTCCACATCAGGGGGATAACAACAAAGAGCTCATAGCTCAAGCAGTGGCAGCATTACTGTCCCCCATGATGGCTGCATCCGAAGAAAAAGCTGTCAACGCGGGGATGAAGCACATCAAAAAACAATTGGGGGAACACATCACCAGACTGGACGAGGCTTAAAGCCGTATTTCCAGTGTGGAAGAGGAACTATATCAAGCACAAGCTACGAAGCAGGCCCAAGATAAAACTAACCAATATGTGCTCCAAAAATTAGATGATTTGGCGAACAGATCCAGAAGGAGTAATCTATGCTTTGTAGGTATCCCAGAGTCCCTCCAAGCATCAGCTCTCACAGACTTCTGCGCCAGATGCATTCCGGAAGCTCTAGGCCTTCTTGGCTCATGTACAGTTGAACGGGCCCACCGCGTGGGAGCTTTCACCACAGAGTGCAAAACTCCCCGCCCGATCATCACAAAATATCTAAACTACTCTGACAAAGCCTCCCTCCATCTTGCAAAAATTCAGACATTCCAGATCTCTTCAACTAGACGGATGAAGGTCCTAATCTTTGCAGACTACTCTGTCAAAGTCTCCAAGAAAAGGAGAGCATTCCAACACATCTGTACGGAACTCCACCAGCGACAAGTGAAATTCACCTTGGCCTTTCCTGCAATCCTCCGCCTCAAAACCCCCAATGGAGATCAACTCTTTTTCCAGGGCCCCTCTGAAGTAGAAGTCTACCTACGCACGCTACACACAGAGCCTCACTCCAACTCCTCATCCAGAGCAGCCCCGAATAACCGCCCGATGGACCAAAGAAGCCCTAGGAAAGACTCTCCCAAACGCTTCAGGCTCTCGGGACCTGATCATCGTTACAATCCTCATAGACTCTGTAACCGTATATAACCGCCCAATCCGCTGACGGGCACTTTAAAGTTTCTCTATTAGGTCACCCAAGTCTGGGTTATACCTTCACTAAGGTTACCCTCTGTTATTGCCACCATCCAAATTGGCAGGCATTGATGTTCTACTAAATATGGGTTACCCCAACTTTATTAAGTCATTCACTATTTAAACCCCCATGGTCATTACTGCATACAGTCGTATCCCTCCCCCTTACACACCGAAATACTGCTGTAAGAAATATAACTGCACCTTACGGGTAAACCTTCATTGCACTACTCGGGTCAGTATTGGGAGCTGGCATGTACAGTATCTCCATGCGGAAAAAATAGTTCACTCAATGTTTGGTATATGGTATGTTTTAAGTTACCAACTCCTCTCGCCAGGTCAAACCTTATTAAAACTTCAACACCAGCTCAAATCCTTCAACTCACTCCCCCCCATGAAAGTCACTTCTTGGTACGTCAAAGGGCTTAGATCCTCTAACTAGAGACTTAAAATCCTTTGCCACCTTAAGAGGCTTCACACAGACATTGCCCTCCTCCAAGAGACCCATCTATCTACTCCAGATTCCCATCACATAAGAAAACTATGGGTAGGCACAGTCTTAGGGTCCAGTGCAGTCGGACACAAAGCAGGGGTTCTCATCCTGATACACAAAAACCTTTCCTGTGAAGTAATTTCTACAGTCTCCGATGATCAGGGACGCTTCCTCACGGCACACGTCCACATAGGGAACAGAAAGAGCCCATTTAGATGCTACACTTCACAAATTTGTCAACAAAGCAGGAAAATTGCTGGCAAGACTCTGCAAAGGCCCCTTCCGCCCTACACGTATTACCTCCCAACGAGATACATCAGGCACCATCAAAAACTCACATCTGGAGATTAACAAAGTTATGCTACCATACTATACATCACTATATTCTTCCGACCCCATAGACTGCAATATAGCCCAATCCTTTCTCTATAAAATAGCCCTACCTATGGTAACCTCCTCCCAACTAGTAGCACTAAATGCACCCATTTCCCTATCCGAAATCTCAACCACCCTCCGGAACCTAGCATCATCTAAAGCACCAGGCCCTGATGGGTTTACAGGGGAATTTTATAAAACCTTACAAAAAATAACAAAACATACCCTATTCAATGTCTACAAAGGCATATGGTCAGTTGGCCCTTACTTATGGGGAATCAGGCTATTATCAAATTGCTCTCCATGAAGAGAAAAGATCCCCTCGAATCAGGCTCCTACAGACCAATCTCACTTTGAAATCTAGAAGTCAAAATTCTCTCAAAAATAGCTGCCATGAGACTTGTCAACATCATCCCCTCTCTGTTACACCCTGCACAGTCAGGATTTGTGAAAGGGAGAACAGCCACGTTAAACATGCGAAAAGTCACGATGGTCCTAAAACATGCTAAATGTAATCCGGGGGGCGATTTTGCCATCATCACTCTAGACGCGGAAAAAGCCTTCGACAACATCAGCTTCGAATGGCTCTCGATGACCGTGTCCAAAATGTGTTTTAAAGGCCCTTTTAATCATCTTGTGAACGCCATGTACACATCTCCAGCAGCCAGACTAGTTGCAGCCGGTCTTCTTTCAGATGAATTCCGCCTTCACAAGGGCACAAGACAAGGCTGCCCCCTCTCCCCGCTGCTATTCAAACTTGCATTAGAACCCCTTTCCAGGTAACTAACCCAAAAGACCCCATTACACGGGATCAACATTGGTAAACACGAATTACGCACATCCCTCTTTGCCGACAATGTTCTTATCTTTTCGGCTAGTCCCCTCTCCGACATGTCAACTATTAAAAAGATTTTTGACTAATTCAAACTCTGCTGAGGTCTCCACATCAATTATAGTAAAAGTGAAATTCTCCCCATAGGCTCCCCCTTTAACCCTCCTTGGATCCCCCACCCACCCTTCAAGGTTGCCAAATCACACATAACTTACCTGAGCATAAAAATAGGGAAGCTACCATCCTCCATATACCACCTCAACTACCCACCTCTGATTACAAAGATATCCCAAGAACTGGGAAACTGGATGGATCTGCCTCTCTCGCTTCTGGGAAGATGTCACCTAACAAAAATGGTCAGTTTTGCATGTCTATTATACCCGCTACAGACGATCCCATTACTTCTGAAACACAAAGATATTGAAATACTAAATAAAGCCATCTCCAAATTCCTCTGGCAAAACAAACGACCATGCATTGCTTTTACAAAACTATAACTTCCCAGATGCGAAGGGGGTATTAGTTTACCTAATGTTAGAACTTATAATTTAGCATGTCTCCTCCGCATAAGCTTAGATTGGCTATGGAAATCCTCCAGATACTCCAATTACCTCTTGGAATTAACAGTGGCTCACCGTTACTGACTGGCTGCCTTAATTCACAGTAGGTGGAAATCCATCCCCCCTACCTTACAGCACAACCTCCTTTTACGGGACATGGCCATAGCATGGAGGGAATCAAGAAAGAGCCTGAAGCTCTCACCTTTAATATCCAGGGATCTCCCAATCCAGGAAAACCCTAACGTCCCACCGGGGCTGGAACACAAACCCTTCCTCTTATGGAAACAAAAAGGCCTCACCAAATTTTCACAACTTTGCAAGATGGAAACAGGGTGACCCCACACCTTCTCAGTCGTTGACGCAGCCTTCTCTCTTACCCAATCGCATGCCTTCCACTTTGGGCAATGTGTCAGTTTCCTTCACAATGCATGCAGAGAGGAGAATAAAAGATTCAAAATGACTATTACAGACCAAATTCTCCAAGAAGGCTCCTACACTATCTCTGTCATCTATAAACCCCTCTTACAAAAAACACTTCTCCCTTATCATCCTCATCAGCAGCAAACTGGAGCAAAGATTTCCCTGACACTGACTTAGTGGACAAGCTTCTACAAGGATATAACAAGATCCTACAATTGATCCCCAACGAATCCTTGAGAGAAACCCAACTAAAAATCCTACATCGTGCCTTCATTCCCATCCTCTCTGCTAAAAACAACCAAGGATCCGCTGCCTGCCCCCTATGCCAACAAGTCAAACCTTCGCTGACTCACAGTTTCTGGTTGTGCACCTTCATCTCCACCTTCTGGGATGAAGTCCTATCATTCATATACGGTATAACCCTGTTGAAATTACCAAAAGACCCTCTACTACTTATCTTCGTCTATTGGGACAAACATCTGCTAATGTGGTCCGTTAAAGCCTATTCACAGCACAAAAATTGGATCCTGATATGCCTCCTCATCGCTCGGAGATCCATCCTAAAGAATTGGACATCCTCCTGCAAACCAAAGGTCTCGAAGGTTAAAGGGGAACTCCTGCACCTGTTATATAAAGACAAACTCAACATCGACTTTAATCACGAAATTCCAGATGGCAAGCTTTCATGGAATCCGTTTTATCTTCAGAGGAACTTGACAATTTTGAAAACTCATTCAAATACTATAGGACTCTCCGCAAGACTTTGGGACAAGAGGACCCCACCGAAAACGAACTCATACTTAGAGGATATCGTAATCCTCCAGCCTATACAACGTGATCATCCTACTCCAGCCCCCCCCACCCCCACCGAAAATGTAATATTCAGCACCTTTCTGAGAGGACCCAGGTCATGCCATAATATAAATTGTCATCCTAATGTCTTTCTACAACATAGTGGTGTACCCCCCCTCTCCCTTTACCTCCCTCTATTCTGCATCCCTACCCTGTAGTTCTTAGGAATCCTTTACAGATGATCCATCCAGTTTTCTCTGCAGAAGAGCTCGCTTTCTCTTATGTGATGTTGTGCAGCAGTACCATTGTTACACTTCCCACCTAGGCATGTTATACCTAGGATACTTGGTTTTATGCTTTACGTCAAATGTTTCATCTCTTTTGTCATATCTTGTAATGCAATTTCCTTCAATAAAATCTATGAAGAAAAAAGAGGCCTGGTTTAGGCAGGTGCATGGAAGGTCCTGGTAGGTGTTGGTAAATTAACCAATAGCTCTCAGTAACAATCAGGGCTTGGTGTTAGTTTTTGGGCTTCTGATACTGCTAAAGAACACTCTATAAAAGTATTCTGTGACACAATGTGCAGCACAGACTGCAGCATTTCCTGCTCACCCCCGACCCCCCACACATACACACAGACTGAGCTCTCACTGAGCTCAGTGGGGAGAACTGACACAGAGACACATGTCTCTGTTTACACTGTGAAGGCAGCGATCAGACCCTGCCATCATGTGATCGGGAGAGCCAATCTGTGATGTCCTGAAGATCACAGCCATCACAGGGTCACGCCGCTGTGGGGGCACCTGTTCTGAGCAATGTGCCAGTACTTTGACTCAGAACGACGAAGCTCCCACCCCGCCGTTTAAGTACAGTGGGTGGGAAGCGGTTAAAAATTCTACTATAATATAAACAGTCAGATTATTTTTCATCTGTGTATTGCAAAATGAAGGGGAAAAAACTTGTATAAACTGAAACGTGAACTTTGAGCTTTAAAATTATCTTTATCATTATGTAATGAAAATTAAAACCAAAATTTTGCTTGCAGACGATTGGATGATGGAAGCCAGGAGAGCTTTACTTCATCCACTAAGCTCTGTGGAAAATTCCCTTGTAACATGAACAGCCTAATTGTCTTTAGTAAATCTCTCATGCAAAAACAAAAAATGGTTCCTTGCAAGATAAGACCGCCAGTTCAGACACTTGTCTCAGAGAGGTGAGGGCTACAATGGATGCCACCTTGTAGGTGAGCATGGAGAGAGGAATGTCTCTAATGGATTTGAAAAGGTAGTTTCTGAAGCACAGAGAGAACCGGATTCAGATTCAGATTCAGCAGTATAGCAGGGGAATGAACACAGGAAATTATATTGGAGATTCCCTGTACAAAAGTCTTCATCAAGAAAGTCAACACTCTAGCACTCCTATCTCTTGAAATGGATCAATACCCAACTCAACTGAAGCACACCATCTCACACATATTACTATCCGCCAGACTGTGCATCACCAGGAAGTGGAAAACCCTTGCACCTCCCACAATAGGAGAAGTGATACAAACAACCCATCTACATTTCATATACGAATGGACTCTAGCACTCAGGGATAAAAATATAGAACGTATAGGCCGAAAGTGGCAACCATGGTTGAGCTGGCATAATAAAGAATCTTTGAACTATCTACCTGTACCCTAGACTACAATAACTATGCAGGAACGTCAGGGTGCACTACTATTCCCCCAAGTTTACCCCAGATGGTTACTTGTGTTACGGTTATCGTATTATGTTTGCTAGAAATAAGCGTTAGCCAATGAGGTTGACTGGAACATATACAAGGTGTGGGGGACTGGCTTGGGTCCTGGACACAGTCTTGAACCCATTTGGGGGTGCCGGGACTGAGGCCAGCCCCTCCACCCAACAGTTCACTAAACTATAGTACCATACGTTCGTTACGAATACTCATTGTGCAATTTGTGATGTTGCCTTCTATTGAACGTGTATGGTGTTGTTCTACCACCATTACACAAGTAGTGTTTGCTTTTTATTTATCTTTATTTGTACATTGCTTATCTGTGCAATGTTTTTCTTTTGTGTAAACCAAAAACCTAATAAAAACCTATTGAATCGAAGAAAGTCAACACTCTTTGAAACAAGATAGAAAGGGCAAAAATCTGATCTTTTATAGAGCTGAGTGCCAAACACTGGTCAAGATCCAGCCATTTTCCCATGCACATTACATTATTTTTAAAACATTATTTACACATTACATTTTTTCTCTCATTTACATATATTTATTTATTTTCCTAATTAGGCTATCCATGCTCTGGTCAAGCAAACAAGTATAGGGATGGTAAAGTCATAACTAAATTGATTTTAGAATTTTAGAGAGGGCTTTGAGTGCACTGGGGGCATTGTGACTGAGCAGTTGACTTTAAAAAAAAAAAATCACTCCTAGATCACAGTAGGCTACATTCACTGCAAATTTTAGTATTTAAATCAATACATGTGTTTTATATACTACAGTATATATTTAACCACTTGCCTACAGGACACTTGTATCCCCTTCCTGCCCAGGCCAGTTGTCAGCTTTCAGCACTGTCACACTTTGAATGACAATAGCATGGTCATGCTACACTGTAGCCACATGACATTTTTTATATATTTTTTTCACACAAATAGAGCTTTCTTTCTATTTATTCAACACTGTTTTTTTTATTTTTTGCTAAAAAATATGAAAAATTTGGGAAAAATATGTTTTTTTACAGTTTGTTATAACATTTTGCAAACAGCTATTCTCCTTTACTGATAGGCGCTGATGAGGCTGCATTGATAGGCTTTACTGATGAGAAATAATAGGCTGCACCAATGGGCAATGATGAGGCGGCACTGATGAGGAGGCACTGATGAGGTGGCACTGATGGGCACTGCTAGGTGGCACTGATATGCTGCACCAAAGGGCACTGTAGTCAGCACTGATGGGCGACACTGATAGAGGGCACTGATAGATGGCACTGATGGACACTCATAGGAAGGACTGATGGGCACTGGTAGGCAGCACTGATGATCACTGATTGGCAGCACTGGTGGGCACTGATTGGCAGCACTGGTGGGCACTGCTTGGCAGCACTTGTGGCCACTGATAGGCAGCACTGATGGGCACTGTTGCTGCTGCACTAATAATTAGGACACTAATAATCAGTGCTCGGATTATCAGTGTAGATGTCCCTTTCACACAATCCGGTTTTGGCTCTGCTCCCCTCATGCTATCAGCGTGAGGGAAGGAATGCCAATAACCGGCTTGTATTTACATTGTGATCAGCTGTGATTGGACACAACTGATCACGTGGTGAAGGGCCGCTGTAATTGGCTCTTAATCTCCATCTGTGATCAGGTGTGTGTTAAAAGAACACAGTGATCACACTGTGTTCCTGCATTATAATAATAATAATAATAATAATAAAAAAAGTAGATAAAGTGTTGAGAGTTAAAAAGCTATCTAAAAATCAGTTGTTGAGAACAGCTGCTGGTCCGTATGCCGCGTACACACGGCTGGACTTTGCCACGGGCAAAACTCAGTTGGAATTTCCAAAGGAAAAATAGAGAACCTGCTCTCTATCTAAGTCCGTCGGAAATTCCGACGGGAAAAGTCCAATGGGGCATACACACGGTCGGAAAATCCGATGAAAAGCTCCCATCTGACTTTTTCCATCGGACTTGAAAGTGCAGTCGCTGTCGATTGCTGTAGATCTGAGGGGAAGCTCTGAAATTAGGGGAAGCTCTGCTGATTTTATCATCCAATCATGTGCAAGCATAAATGCTGTTTTTTATTTTCCTTGCATGTCCCCCTCAGATTTACAGTGACTGCACTTGAAAGTGCACTTTCAGTGCACTTTCAGGTGCACTTGCAGTTAAATTGTAGTGCAAAGTGGATTTGCCTTTCGTAAATAACCCCCATAGTTTGTTAAAGATGTAAACCCAATCACTAACATCTTATATAATTTTTAACATAATACAGTATTTTCACTTGGAAAGCATATTTTTTAGTTTAATTGTTAATAACAATAATATGAAAATAACAGCTGGTCATACTAGTATAAAGGTCTGTTTCAATACTTTGGGGTTGGTTTACTAAAGTCTAATAGGATGCTCATTTTAAAAGGGAATTTTTTCACTTTGAGGTAAATCTCTGCTGACTTCCATCATCCAATCACGTGCAAGCAAAAATATTGTTTTTGTTTTCTTTGCATGTTATTGGGTATTATTTGCATGGTGAATTTTACCAACATTCCCTAAGCTAAGAAAATAAATAAATGCGGCGCCATAAACAAAAATAGATATGTAAACGAATTATCAAAATAAGTGTACCTAGCGTATGCTACGTGGGTAATTAGAAACAGGTGACTGTAGCACTCATGTGTGGCCTATAGGCCGTGACCACCATAGATCAAACTGACGTACACAAACGACCTAAATGTACATGCATTGGTCAGTGTGCATATAGTCAATAATGGTGATAAAGTGAAACATAAATAGATTAAAACATATGAATGGGTGTGTGACGTCCATCTATGAGGAACACATATGGGATGTGCTGGAGTCAGTGTGACTCTGAATCCAAAGACAATGTCCATGGTAGCCCATATAGAACGACTGTGCTGCTGATGAATATATCAAGATGCGCACCACCCAGGAATGTGACTTCCAACACCGGGGGAGGGGGGGAGAAATAAATATTCTTACCCCTACGTGTGGACTCACACGCCAGCCGTGGTGGGTCAATAAGGCATACAGATGATCCACTCAGATACACAAGTCTAAAGCCTCGTACACACGGCCGAGATTCTCGTCGAAAAAAACATGTTGTTTTTTTCGACGAGATTCTTGGACAAGAAACTTGTCCCGGCCGAGTGTATACACGCTCGATTCAAAGAACCCGCGGTTCTTTGAATGGAGCGTACGTCACATTCGATGCCGTCGCCGCCATCTTGGTATACCCTACCTATGCCTAGGAAGCTACCGCGCATGCGTCAAATTCATTTTGAACATGCGCGAGCTTCCGGGAGGACAGGTAAGTGTACACACACTCACTTTTCTCATCGAGAAACATGCCGACGAGAATCTCGACGAGAAAATAGAGAGCAGGTTCTCTATTTTCTCGTCGAGATTACTTGTCGGTTTTCTTGACGAGAAACCATACACACGAATGAGTTTCTCGGCAAGACATCTCTGCCAGCAAGTTTCTTGCTGGTTCTTGCCGAGAAACTCGGTCGTGTGTACGAGGCCTAAGGCAAAATTCCCTTGCAGAGTGAAAATTCCCTTGAAAAGTAAACAGTCTACTTGCCTTTGCTAAATAATTCTCTTTGTGGTTCCCCGCCTTCCACAATCTTCTTTATGTAAATCATTTTGTCACATGGACCTTCCACTCTGTTTAAATCCCCCTACCCACAAAGTCAAATCAATAGAAAAAGCTGTTGTTAATAAAAATAAAACACGTACAGTACAATTGGCTGGGCTTCAGGCACGTGGGAGGCATGCTGTAAGAATGCATTCCATTCCTTTGCTGAGCTGTATTAATGTGGGATTTTGTGTGTCCAGCTATCCTAGAAGGCAGTGGTGAGGCATGGTTACATTACTCACAACACGCAGAAGCATTGGAAGCCATGGTCCAGGCATTTTCTTATTTTCTTAGCAAAATCTGTATTTTTAATCACTTTTGCAGGCAATTTAACATTGGGGTGTTGCAGGATTTCAATAGCAGACCTTTCATTTTCATTTAAGATTTGCTTAAAAGAAATGCCATTTAAAAATACCATATCCATAAGTAGAGATGTCCCGAACTATTCGCCGGCGAATAGTTCCCGGCGAACATAGCTTGTTCGCGTTCGCCGCGGTGGGCGAACATATGCGATGTTCGGTCCGCCCCCTATTCGTCATCATTGAGCAACCTTTGACCCTGTACCTCACAGTCCGCAGACACATTCCAGCCAATCAGCAGCATACCCTCTCTCCCAGACCCTGCCACCTCCTGGACAGCATCCATTTTAGATTCATTCGGAAGCTGCGGTCTTAGTGAGAGGAGGGACAGTGTAGCTGCTGCTGATTTAATAGCGAAATCTATAGCTAGGCCAGTGTATTCAGTGTCCACTCCAGTCCTGAAAGACTCATCTGATCTCTGCTGTCAGGACAGCATCCTGACAGCACCCCAAAAAGCCCTTTTTAGGGCTAGTACATAAGTCTGCTTTTTTATTTTTTCCTCTGTAATCTAATTGCAGTTGCCTGCCAGCGTGTGTGTGTCAGGCTCACAGCGTATACTGTGCCCACTTGCCCAGTGCCACCACTCATATATCTGGTGGCACAGTAGATTACATTAAAAAAATTAAAATACAATTTTGACTGCAATAGAATAGCAGTCAGTTGCCTGCCAGCGTGTGTGTGTCAGGCTCACAGCGTATACTGTGCCCACTTGCCCAGTGCCACCACCACTCATATATCTGGTGGCACAGTAGATTACATTTAAAAAAAAAACAACAGTTTTGACTGCAATACAATAGCAGTCAGTTCCCTGCCAGCGTGTGTGTCGGGCCTACAGCGTCTACTCTGCCAACTTCTGCCAGTGCAGAGTGCCACTCATATCTGGTGTCACAGTAGAATAGATTACATTAAAAAATAAAATAAAATTTTGACTGCAATAGAATAGCAGTCAGTTGCCTGCCAGCGTGTGTGTGTCAGGCTCACAGCGTATACTGTGCCCACTTGCCCAGTGCCACCACCACTCATATATCTGGTGGCACAGTAGATTACATTTTTAAAAAAAACAACAGTTTTGACTGCAATAGAATAGCAGTCAGTTCTCTGCCAGCGTGTGTGTCAGGCCTACAGCGTCTACTCTGCCAACTTCTGCCAGTGCACAGTGCTACTCATATCTGGTGTCACAGTAGAATAGATTACATAAAAAAAAAAAAAAAAAATTTGACTGCAATAGAATAGCAGTTAGTTGCCTGCCAGCGTGTGTGTGTCAGGCTCACAGCGTATACTGTGCCCACTTGCCCAGTGCCACCACCACTCATATATCTGGTGGCACAGTGGATTACATTTAAAAAAAAACAACAGTTTTGACTGCAATAGAATAGCAGTCAGTTCCCTGCCAGCGTGTGTGTCAGGACTACAGCGTCTACTCTGCCAACTTCTGCCAGTGCACAGTGCCATTCATATCTGGTGTCACAGTAGCTTGCACGCATAGTACAACTAAACTAATCTAAAAAAAATTACAGGCAGAGGCAGGCCACCCCACAAGGACCGTCGTGGTCGTGGTGCTGTGATTCCCTTTGGCCCTAGAATAATGCCCAGTGTTCAGAGGCCACATACCCTGAACTCGAAAAGTTCTGAGGACATAGTTGACTGGCTAACACAGGACACCCAATCTTCTACAGCTTCCGCTTGGAACCTTGACGCACCATCCTCCTCCAGCTCAGCTTCGGGCACCTCTCAAATTACCACTCGCCCGCCTGCCACCAACACCAACACTAGCACCACAGCTGCTTCACTTGATCTGTCAGAGGAGTTATTTACACATGAGTTGGAAGAAATGAGTGATGTGCAACCATTATTGCCAGAGGATGTAGATAAAAGGGATATGTCTCAGTCAGGCAGCATTACACACATGGACATACGGTGTGATGATGATGATGTTGTACCCGCTGCTGCTTCCTTTGCTGAGTTGTCAGATACAAATGAAGCGGTTGATGATGACGATGTGTCCGTGGATGTCACATGGGTGCCCGCTCGAAGAGAAGAAGAACAGGGGGAAAGTTCAGATGGGGAGACAGAGAGGAGGAGGAGACGAGTTGGAAGCAGGGGGAGGTCGTCGCAAGGAGCTAGTGGCACAGTCAGACACCATGTATCGGCACCCGGGATCAGCCAGACAGCACGCCAATCAACGCATGCTGTTGCCACCACCAGAATGCCATCATTGTAAAGCTCAGCAGTGTGGAATTTTTTTTGTGTGTCTGCCTCTGATAACAGCAATGCCATTTGCAACCTGTGCCAAAAGAAACTGAGTCGTGGGAAATCCAACACCCACCTAGGTACAACTGCTTTGCAAAGGCACATGATTGCACATCACAAACGCCTATGGGATCAACACATGATGACAAGTACAAGCAGCACACAAGCTCAAAGCCACCATCCTCCTCCTGGTCCAACATCTTCAGCCACATCAACCACTGCTGTCCTCCTTGCCCCTCTCAACCATCCGCCACTTCGTCTCTCGCCTTGAGCAGTTCCTGCTCATCTGCCCACAGTCAGGTGTCTGTCAAGGACATGTTTGAGCGTAAGAAGCCAATGTCACAGAGTCACCCCCTTGCCCGGCATCTGACAGCTGGCTTGTCAGAACTCTTAGCCCGCCAGCTTTTACCATACAAGCTGGTGGAGTCTGAGGCCTTCAAAAAATTTGTAGCTATTTGGACACCGCAGTGGAAGGTACCCGGCCGAAATTTCTTTTCACAAAAGGCAATCCCCAACCTGTACTCTATTGTGCAAAAGGAAGTCGTGGCATGTCTGGCACACAGTGTTGGGGCAAGGGTCCATCTGACCACTGATACCTGGTCTGCAAAGCACGGTCAGGGCAGGTATATCACCCTACACTGCGCATTGGGTAAACCTGCTGACGGCTGCCAAGCATGTAATGCGTGGCTCTGCAGAGGAGTTGGTGGTGACACCGCCATGACTTGCAGGCAGGCCTGCTGCCACCTCCTCTACTCCTCCTACTCCATCCTCTTCGATAAACTCCTCGGTTGAGTCCTCTTCTGCTGCTGCGTCTTGCTCCACATCAACTGTACCCCCCCAGCTCCCCAGGGGCTATTCCACATCCCGGATACGACAGTGTCACGCCGTCTTGGGGTTGACTTGCCTGAAAGCAGAGAGTCACACCGGACCAGCACTCCTGTCTACCATGAATGCACAGGTGGATCAGTGGCTGACTCCACACCAACTGGAGATCGGCAAAGTAGTGTGTGACAACGGAAGCAATTTGTTGGCGGCATTGAATTTGAGCAAGTTGACACATGTGCTGTGCATGGCACATGTGTTGAATCTGATTGTACAACGCTTTGTGCATAAGTACCCAGACTTACAGGACGTCCTCAAGCAGGCCAGGAAGGTGTGTGGCCATTTCAGGCGTTCCTACATGGCCATGGAGCACTTTTCAGATATCCAGCGGCGAAACAACATGCCAGTGAAGTGCTTGATTTGCGACAGCCCGACACGTTGGAATTCAACACTCCTAATGTTCGACCGCCTGCTCCAACAAGAAAAAGCTGTCAACGAGTATTTGTATGACCGGGGTGCTAGGACAGCCTCTGCGCAGCTGGGAATTTTTTTGCCACGTTACTGGACGCTCATGCGCAATGCCTGTAGGCTCATGCGTCCTTTTGAGGAGGTGACAAACCTAGTCAGTCGCACTGAAGGCACCATCAGCGACATCATCCCATTTGTTTTCTTCCTGGAGCGTGCCCTGCAAAGAGTGCTGGATCAGGCCGTAGATGAGCGTGAAGAGGAAGAGGAAGAGTTGTGGTCACCATCACCACCAGAAACAGCTTTATCAGCATCGCTTGCTGGACCTGCGGCAACGCTGGAAGAGGAGTCTGAGGAAGAGGAGTCAGAGGAGGAATGTGGCTTTGAGGAGGAGGAGGAAGACCAACCACAGCAGGCATCCCAGGGTGCTCGTTGTCACCTATCTTGTACCTGTGGTGTTGTACGTGGCTGGGGGGAAGAACAGACCTTCAGTGAGATCAGTGAGGACGAGGAACGGGACATGAGTAGCTCGGCATCCAACCTTGTGCAAATGGGGTCTTTCATGCTGTCGTGCCTGTTGAGGGACCCTCGTATAAAAAGGCTGAAGGAGAACGACCTGTACTGGGTGGCCACGCTACTAGACCCCAGGTATAAGCAGAAAGTGCCTGAAATGTTACCGAATTACCGGAAGTCGGAAAGGATGCAGCAGTTCCAAAATAAATTAAAAAGTATGCTTTACACAGCGTATAAGGGTGATGTCACAGCACAACGGGAATCTAACAGGGGAAGAGGTGAAAGTAATCCTCCTCCTACCACGACCACACCGGCAAGGACAGGATGCTTTACAGACGTGTTGTTGATGGAGGACATGCAGAGCTTTTTAAGTCCTATGCATCACCACAGCCTTTCGGGGTCCACCCTCAGAGAACGACTCGACCGACAGGTAGCAGACTACCTCGCCTTAACTGCAGATATCGACACTCTGAGGAGCGATGAACCCCTTGACTACTGGGTGTGCAGGCTTGACCTGTGGCCTGAGCAATTAAAAATTTGCGATAGAACTTCTGGCCTGCCCCGCTTCAAGTGTCCTTTCAGAAAGGACCTTCAGTGCAGCAGGAGGTATTGTCACTGAGAAGAGAAGTCGCCTAGGTCAAAAAAGTCCAGATTACCTCACCTTTATTAAGATGAATGAGGCATGGATCCCGAAGGGACTGACAGTGGGCGATACATTTGACTAAAAAAGGCCTGATGAGATGAGCTGCCTTGGGCTAAAAATGGTCCACACGCTGCTGTATTTTATCTCTGCATGCCGGATGACTTGCGTGACTTATCCGCCACCAACTAGGGTTCAAGCCGCAATGTTTTAGGGCACTTTCTGCCTGGAAAACATCAATTTTTCTGGCCGCTGCTACAGCAGCGGCTGCAACAATACCTAATTTTTCAGGCATGTGTACATGCCTAATTTTTCTGGCCTCTGGTGCTGCACTGTGGCTGCAAAAACAAAACAAAAAAAAAAGCACATACATGTGTCAATTCCCCTTCGTGATCGTTACCTTGTTGTTGTGAAGGGGCTTGCGTATCACAATGAAGCGACCACCTCTATGAGTGTGTTGGCAATGGCAATGTTGGCACACCTCAGATGATAAGGTCGTTGCTTCATTGTGAACAGACCAAAAGTGATCAGCTGGATAATTTTGCATAGAAAAAACATTAATTTTCTTTGTGATCATCTAAGGTGATCATTAAAGCCTTGCGGTTGTGCAAATGGACTGTTTGCGGTTGTTTGCAGTGCGTTAAACGGGGAGTTTGGTCTGTCAGAGTTTGGTCTGTCACTGTGAAGCGGGTGTAATCCTTACACTAGCTGGTCGATACAACATCATACCTGATGTTTTAAAGCACGTTATTCCAAACAATTTAGGAATGTTAGGTGATTTATGCCCTTTATGGATTAAAACCCGACTCTGCGTCAACTACGTAATTTTCCATGGGAGTTTTGCCATGGATCCCCCTCCGGCATGCCACAGTCCAGGTGTTAGTCCCCTTGAAGCAACTTTTCCATCACTATTGTGGCCAGAAAGAGTCCCTGTGGGTTTTAAAATTCACCTGCCTATTGAAGTCTATGGCGGTTCGCCCGGTTCGCCCGTTCGCGAACATTTGCGGAAATTCGCTTTCGCCGTTCATGAACGTAAAATATTATGTTTACGACATTACTATCCATAAGATGTCCTGTGAAAAAACACATGCAGCCTATTTCACTGTAGTAACAGGGACAAGCTATACAAACTTGCAGATGTAACAATGATAAAAACAGTAAAAAACGTTCCCTTCCCTCGCTCCCAAATTCTTCAATATACATTTTGTTACCTAATTCAGTAAAGTCGTACACTTACTTAAAGATTCCTTTCAGGGCCTACATGCATTACACTAATTTTCTCACTAAAAGCACTAAAATGTGCTTTATCAGTAGCACTTCCTATGATTTCCCTTTCACAGCTAAAACCCATTGTCATTATGGCTGTTGGAAACCTATCCCTTTATAGTAAGGGGGCAGACTTATTTAAATGCAACATTATTGGCCCCTCTAAGCCAGTTGACCTATGTTTAAAGTCAAAGCAGTGAAATATGCTTCCTATTGCAAAATCCTCAAACATGTCAGATTTGCCTTAAACCTATGGTAGTGGTGGTCCAAAATCTCATCCCTACTAATAGTTGCTGTGTATAGTTAACATTGCTATTTTTAAATAGATAAATCATAGGACTAAGGATATCTTGGGCTCTGAGCCTTGGTTGTAAAAATACCTTGTCCTGCAATGGTAATATATTTTGATGGTTTTATGAGTCCTAAAACTACAGTGTTGATAAATATGTTTTATTCTTCATGTTGATAACACATACAGGCACTAAAATCTAGATCCTAGAATCTAGATTGTAGTTTGGAACATCCTTGTACTGTATATATTGCAGTTAAGACTGTTGCAACTGCATATTAAATTTTATGCATGCAGAGTTCATGAGCTAAGAATATTTATGAAGAAGTGAATGTGACTTTTATCAAATATTTACTGGTGGTGAGTCAATCACTCTAATATAGAAAACACGCACCAAGAAGATTTACCTGTACAGAATGTCAGATTCTTTGTAAATGTATGTTTCTTCATAGTTAACATTTTATCCAACTATATTAAAGAGGTGTTTTAGTATCATGAAAAAAATCCTGTGCTTTTCCTGTGCCATTCATAATATGCCAGGAAGCCTGTGTTTCTTGTAAAAATATTAATTCTGCGCAAACATTTTGCCTGGCTGAAAATGTAATCATGGTCCATTACCTTCCTGGATGGTTCCTTTCCATGAGCATCTGATTTACTATATGTTTTTTAAAATAGATTATTTTCTTGGGTTGCCTCTTGTAATTAGGAAATAGATTCTTCAAAGTTACTGTAAACATAGCTTTGATGATAAAAATTGATCTGTTTATATGGAATGCTTAAATCATATTGTAAGCTTGATATATTCTATGATTTATGTACTGTATCAGATTGATTTAGTACATAAATATCAGGCAGTCTTTTGTGTATACTGTGCAAAAAAAGGAGGCAACCCTGTCATTTAATTCTAATAATATATGTACATGATAATAGAGATAATAATAATAACAATAATAAAAATAACACAACCTACTGAAAATAGATTTAGAACTTAAAAATTCCTAAAATGTGCTAATTAATTAACTTTTTTTTTCCACTCAAATTTTATTGAAGGTTTAGTTAGAATTGTATTCATAAATTGAATTACTTTAAAATCAGACCAAAAACAAAAAGCATACAAAAATTCTAGATGGGGAGAAAGAAATTATAGATGTCGAATACCATTGCAAAACACAAATATCAAGGGCTTTATTTTTTTTTATTTTGTGGCGTTTTTTAATTAACTTTTTATGATTTGGTGCTTTTATTTTTTGCCACACTGAAAGTGTTTTCCATTGGTTATTCTAATTTAATTATTTAATATGTTAAGAGATTGTCAAGGTAAGTAATACATTGTTGTTTGATATTTCATTTAATAAAATTTGCTTTTGTTTTTTATTTTTCCAAATGTCCTCTTCTTTAACGGTACGGTAAAACCTTGGATTGCGAGCATAATTTGTTCCAGAAACATGCTTGTAATCCAAAGCAGTTGTACATCAAAGCAAATTTCCCCATAAGAAATAATGGAAACTCAGATGATTTGTTCCAGGTTTCACAACCATTAATTCATATGTCCTTCAGTTTATAGTCCATATAAAAAGATTATAGTAATGTGATAGGTTGTCTAACCATAAAATGTCCATCCACAAATGGAAGCCACAAGGGGATTAGAAGCAAAATCCAGCAGGAGCTACAGAGTATTAAAGAGAAGAGAGGCACCTCTAAGTGTAGCAATATGTTTCTAAATGTTGTACCTTCATTAAATGTAACCATATTGCTGCACTTGGAGGCACCTCTCTTCTCTTTTCTACTCAGTTGTGACATGACGCTACTTGTATATCAAGACATCACTTGTATATAAAGTCAAACGTTATTTAAAAATGTTGCTTGTCTTGCAAAAACACTCTCAAACCAAGTTACTCTCAAACCAAGGTTTTACTGTATATTGTTCTAAAGTTTTTGGTGTATAATTTTTTTTTTTGCAACCGCTATCTTTAGAAAAAAAAATATACTTAATGTTTTCACAAGGGTTTTCCAGGCTAAAATTGAAGTTATGCATAGTTAAAAATTAAGAAAATTATGTATGTACATTTAAGTTTCAAAGATAATTTTTAGTGTTTTAAGGGAAAGGAATACAATGTGTACTTTCCAGATATATTTGTTTGCTCAAACATATTCAGAGATCAGGCTGCTGCCATCTGTATAATATTTCAGTGTTTGAAGAAGAGTTTTGTGATGGAATACAAATGAAGCTGATCCTTCAATCCAAACAGGATGATATGTCATGTCTATCTGAAGCAAATATGCTGGATTGCTGCCTTCTTTTTTATAAAGTGCACAGTTACTATTTTTGGAATTCCTAGATGGGAAAAGTTCAGTTCTAGCACATAAAACATTATTTTTGGTACTACTATACTAAAGACATATTACACAAATTGCAACATACTGTATCCCTTTAATTATTAGCATATTAAAAAAATGACTATGAGTAGCTCCAGACATTTTTTGCTGGTAATGGGAGCTAAAATTACAATAACGATTGTGTAATAAGAACTGCAGTTAATTAGGCCTCATTCACACAGGTGCACTTAAACAAACACCTGTGCGAGGGCCCTGTTTTGCCAGCACAGGATGTACAGGTATTTCATGTATTTGTGTGCCAGTGGTCTCATTCATGTCAATTGTCACACAATGGCTGCACGGACGCAGCTTCTGTTTCTAATTTCACATCTGTGTGGGTGTGGATCACAAACTCACCACTGTTGGCATTCAGGGACCCACACAGATGTCCAAAATGGGAGCAGTGCCTGTATCTGTGCAGCCACTGAGTCCCATCTGACATGAATGCATGAATGGAACTGCATGCATGCGAATGCATGGAACACTTGTGCATCCCTTGCATCCCTTCAAAACAAGACCATCACATTGGTGTATACTTAACCACTTCCCTACCCAGCCATAGTCAAATGACGTCCACAGATGGGATCTCCCATCCTGGGTGGACGTCATATGACGTCCTGGCTTTGTAGGGGGATATCTGAATGATGCCTGCAGCTAGAGGCATCATTCAGATATCCTTTTAAAGTGCCGGCGATTCTGTGCACCATAAGAACGATCATAGCGGCAGTTCCGCCGCTTGATCGTTCTTATAGGCGGCGGGAGGGGACATCCCCCCCTCCTGCCGCCATCCGGTGCTTCTCCGGGCTCTCCCGTGCGATCGGGGACCCGGAGCGAATCTTCCGGCGCCGTTGGTGGGTCACGTGACGAGCATAGAGATGACTGGTGACCAGATGGTCACCAGTCATCTCTATGATCGTCGGAGGCCCGGGCGCGATGTGATGACGTCACGCCCGGGTCCTCAAATGTAAACAAAGCCGCCACTGCGGCTGTAAGTATGAGATCAGTGAAAAAATGTTCACTGATCTCATGCTTTCCAGCCTGGAGGAGAGATGTGGGGTCTTATTGACCCCGCATCTCTCAATAAAGAGGACCTGTCACACACATTCCTATTACAAGGGATGTTTACATTCCTTGTAATAGGAATAAAAGTGATCAAAAAAAAAAAAAGTAAAATAATTGTAAAAAAAATAAATAAATAAGTAAAAAAAAATAATAATAATAAAAAAAAAAATTAAAACGCCCCTGTCCCCGGTAGCTCGCGATCAGAAGCGAATGCACACGTAAGTCGCCCACATATGTAAACGCCGTTCAAACCACACATTTGAGGTATCGCCGCGTGCGTTAGAGCGCGTGCAACAATTCTAGCACTAGACCTCCTCTGTAATTCTAACCTGGTAACCTGTAAAAAAAATTTAAGCGTCGCCTATGGAGATTTTTAAGTACCGAAGTTTGGCGCCATTCCATGAGTGTGCGCAATTTTAAAGCGTGACATGTTAGGTATCTATTTACTCGGCATAACATCATCTTTCATATTTTCACAAAAAATTGGGCTAACTTTACTGTTTTGTTATTTTTTAATTCATGAAACCATTTTTTTTTTTTAAAAAGGCGTTTGAAAAATTATTGCGCAAATATCATGCAAGAATAAAAGTTGCAATGACCGTCATTTTATTTCCTAGGGTGTCTGCTAAAAAAAATATATAATGTTTGGGGGTTCTGAGTAATTTTCTAGCAAAAGAATGATAATTTGTACATGTAGGAGAGAAGTGCTAGAATAGGCCCGGTATTGAAGTGGTACAAAAAGCCCTGTATGGAAGTGGTTAAGCAAAGAGAGAAAGGCTGGTGATGTGCATTCCCAAATCATGCTTACTAATGAGTGTGACCTAACGAGACACAGATAATGGAACTGAGGCTATTTGCCCTAAACAATATAAACATTTGCCACAGTCTAACTCTATAGGCTCCCGCTGCTGTCAATCAAAGTCAGTGAGCCAATGAGGAGAGAGAGGGGCAGGGCCAAGCCTTGGCTCCATGTCTGACTGGACACAAAGAGTTGCAGTTCAGCTTGGGTGACCCATAGCAAGCTGCTTGCTGTGTGGGCACTCGGCAGGAGGGAGGAGCCAGGAGCGAACCACTGCACAGAGCTGGTAAGAATGACACATTTGCTATTTTTTGGGCAGAAATCAACTCTATATAGCTGAAAAATATATAAAAAACGAATAAGCGTAACCAAATCAAAAATCAAAAGTCAAGATCACTAGTAAAAAGAATGACTAGGAACAGTAGATCTCTGTCATGTCATCTGTCAGAATGGGGATCTGCCTTGTTTACAAAGGCAGATCCCCATTCTGCCTCTGTACTAGGCGATCGCGGGTCGCTGGCGGACATTGAGTCTACCCGACCCGCGAGCACACTCCCGTAGTGCGCAGCAGGCGTGAGCTGACTTACAATGATGACGATTCGCCCAGGAGAGCCAACCTGCCTCAGTACATCTGTGGTGGCTGGTCTTAAAGTGGTTACATACAAATAAAAGAAAGCTCTATTTGTGTGAAAAAAAATGAAAACATTTTTATTTGGGTACAGCGTAGCATGACTGCGCAATTGTCATTCAAAGAGGGACAGTGCTGAAAACTGAAAATTGGTCTGGGCAGGAAGGGGGCTTAAGTGCCCAGTAAGCAAGTGGTTAAAAGACTGCATACTTTTCAGTATCCTTTATGTGATTTTTTGGGATAAACTACAATATTTTTTTTATCTTATATATTGATTGATTTATGTATTTTTCTTCTTCTGCATTCTTAAGGTCACATTTGTTAAAAGAGGAAGTAACACTTGAGTATTTAAATTGCCATTCTGTTAAAACACTGGGGTTTGTTTTGGCAATCCAGGGTCAGGACCCGATTTGTGAAAAAAGCAACAAACAGCAGGAACTCAGGCACCGCAATAGAAGAGCAGAAGGTTTTTCTTCTTTCATCTTTTTTTTTTCAAATCTAGAGTGATTAGGGATAAAATATGCCAATCCATTAAATGTAATACTATTGAGACTATTTATTGTATATGGAACAGTTTGAATAAAATAAAAAAAATAGGTCACAGGGAACTAAACAAATAAAGAAGGCAATGAGGTGCATGATTGAAATTTGGATCCATTTTTATTTTATATGAAAAAACAGGTAATTACAAGGAGTCCCAGACCATCAAATTGGCTTACTATACTGAATTGTATTTCTATATTTTTGTTTATTAAAAGTAGAGAAGCAGTTTAATATTCTAAACAATCTAAAATAAAGTAGCTAGTCTGGGAGTCAAAGGTTGGTAAAAATTTAATGATTTAGGTGCCTCTGGAAAATTATAGGAGGCCTTTTACTTTTAAAGTAGCAAAAATGGATTCTGCTGTGAAAGGGTCAGTCTAGCCAAAAGTGATAATTAGATATAGCAGAGTCTTGTGAGCTGAATCAATCCCTGGAACTGAAAGATTGGATTCCAAATGATAATCAGTCATTGGTATAGGCAGATAGGCTTTCTTGGAGTGAAAGGGGGAGGTTTACCCATATTTATTTAGTTTTAAATAGTGTATGTTTAGTTTTGTATATTTTCTTTAAGCGGAGCTCCGCCGTAAAAAAATCATTACAAGCCAGCAGCTACAAATACTGCAGCTGCTGACTTTTAATAAATGAACACTTATCTGTCCTGGAGTCCAGTGACGCTGGCAGCAGAAGACAAGCAATCAGGGGGCGTGGCTTGGATGGGACCCGAGATGGCCGCATGATCTAAGAGCTCCGGCACACTGAGGACTTTTAACGCTGATTTTGGGGGATTTCCATGCTCTTTTAAAGATGGGCAGGACACACAGAAGCACCTCGACTCCCCGCTCCCTGAAGGAAACCGCAACGCAACTTAGCGGCAACATACCGGAGATGTTCCGGACCCGGGCCTCAACACACCATGCAAAGTCGCAGGCTTCACAGGCCTCCCAGGCCTCATCCCCGGGCTCACCTAGAAATAACACAGAGACACTCTCAGATGGCAATAGAGCCGTGAACCCGAGCCTCCTTGATTTGCAAAGAGACTTGCAGCTGTTCTCCCTGGACATTAAGCATACACTGACAGCTACCATAGCCGATCTCAAAATGGAAATACAGGGGATGAATAGCCGCCTGACTGAAGTGGAAGAAACCACACAGCTCCAAGCCGCAGCGATCAGGCAAGTACAAAAGACGTACGATATGCACCTGCCACACATGTTTGAATTGCACAGACAAGTGGAAGATTTAGACAATCGGGGCCGCAGGCACAATATACGAAAAAGAGGTGTACCCGAGGGCATAGAACAGGCCTCCCTATCACAGACAATATGCGCCATCTTTAATGACCTGCTGGATGGGCCCGCAGACTCCCCCATAGAGATGGAGAGACTACACCGTGCCCTGAGACCTCCCCCTAGGGATTCCGAACCCCCCAGGGATATAGTCTGCTGCATTGTGAATTTCCCCTTGAAAGAGGAGATACTCAGGAAAGCGAGGGACAGGGGACGCATTTTATTCAATGGCGTCGACATAAAACTTTTCCAGGACTTGTCCCAGATAACATTGCAGAATAGGCGTACCTTGCGCCCCCTGCTGGACACATTGCGATCATGCAATATTCAGTACAGGTGGAAATTCCCATTTTGTTTATCAGCAACTGCCAGAGGACGCACGGCACTTCTCCAGACACCGGAAGACCTGCCTAACTTCTGTGAGCAACTTGATCTACCGCCTGTAGACATACCCGACTGGCATTCATTCTACTTCCCCACAGAACCATGGAAACCAGTATCTCATATGTCGTCACCTAAGGCTCAGCGACAAAGATCCAGATGCCGCAGACTAGATCCCACTTCTCCAGGGGATCGTCTCTCCCGTTGAGATCTCTCCTCACACCCTCCTGGGCATGCTGACACCCCACGTAGGGGAAACCGAGACATGTGACCTACTAGGCATATGATTGTTGACCCATGGGTCAGTAAGTTGATCTCTCTCTTTTTCTTCACTTGCTTGTAATTTTTGTCCATTTGTCTCTCTGGTTCCGCATCCAAGGACCTCTGACACAGCATGATGACTCCTTCCTCCCACTCTCTACTAAGAACAATGAACCCTCCCACGGACTGTTCTCCTCCAGGTACTGTTTTCACTGTCTAATAGGCTCCCTTCTTACTTGACCTACACCTAAGTAACTGCTGGTGCTGATGCTGTGGTCAATAGTGTGCCTCTTACCACCCCTTTGACTTTTTGGCATCTCCACCCAACATGTGTCTGTACCAGAGACTATGAGCTGCAGCCGAAGGAAAAGACACAAATCCCAAGTGTATTCATGCTTTGACTCCAATCACCCCCCCCCCATTCGCACCCAGGGGTTTTACCCCCCTCCACCCCCCCTTTTTTTTTTTTTTTAGGTTGTGATGCTGATGTTTATATGTTTCTATTTCTAGATCCTCTGGCTGATTACTCTTTGGGCTTTACTTTATATGCATACGTTGTATTTCTCAGTCGAGCTTCCAACCTAACAGCTGGGGACAGACTGAGACTCACACCAGGCCAGACATGCTGATAGCCCACCTGACTCATTATCCTTCCGGGCGCTTATTGAAACTAGCAGCATATATAGTCGAAAGGAAGGAAAGGAAAGGGGATAAAAAGACAGCACCAGTTGGATAAGATAGTTAGACTGGCATGAGTTAGAGGATTCATACCATATTACACCGATGCCTTAATAACAGAACAATATCCGCGTCTTCGCGGAGATGGTTCTCACTTTCAAGCTTCCTGTGAAAAATAGTTCTCTCATCAGGCATACACCTACCAATTTAACCTAGCATGACCTCACTTCCACGCACCTACCTGCAAGGCCCATATGCTTCTTAAACTGAAGCATCTTGATAGACCCCTCTTGTGCTTAGGGCTATGTAACTCCGGTTGCAACAAAACATCTAATCCATTGACGTATTTTAACAAAAAAAATTAGCTGGAGGAGTAGAGCAAGGAGGAGGAGGCTGTGATATGTTCCTTGAGAATCTTTTACGTTCTAATACTACTTTGGTTTAGTTATGGTTCGTTATACATGGTTCCCCTGTGGTGAGTTACTGTATATGATATACTCTTTACTGTATGTTCAGTTACATAATTTCTGATCAATGAGGGATGATTACAGACAGTATTGTTTATCTGCTTTTTGCCTGAGTATGGCTCTTGATTTTTCTACCCATTGAGGATAACCTACATATACTGATCTTTGAGTTCAAACTTTACAAGTACCTTCCCCCTATTTTATATCTGCATTCCCCTATGATCCTCTTTAGTGCTAACTCTCTTGACCCCTTCCCAGTTTACTGCCCGCACACAGCAGTCCAGTAGGACTATAGCTGAAACCCCGGACTTCTTTCTCTAGGTGACCCTTTACATAAGACACGTAGGTCCCCCACCACTGTCTTATCCCACCTAACCTCTTTTCCCCATTCCTTATTCCCCCTGAGACCTTACTGCCTGAAGTTTTACACTCTAAGATCTAATTCCTACCTCTCTTTTCTTTATTCTCTCTATTTTCTTTACTCACCCCCCTTCCCCTTTTTTTTTCCTTTCTTCTTTTTTCTCCCTCTCTCACCCTCTCTCTCTCTTCCCCTTTTCTACTTTTGGAGACCGCCCCTCCTCGATCCTGTTCCCCCCTGCGTCGGTCATTGTGAATACGTAGTAAGACTCGCTGACCGAACATTTTGATACAACCTAACCGAATTCCCCGCAAAATGCTACCTGATCAGCTGCCCAAACACAAGCACTTATCCATTAAAAGTTTATCGCTGAATGTTAAAGGTTTAAACCTACCGGAAAAAAGATCTCAAGTTCTCTCTGCCCTGTCTAAACACAAAGCACACTTCTTACTACTTCAGGAAACGCTTTTCCGGTCAGATGCCATCCCTAAATTAGCAAATCATCTTTACAAACAAGCACTGCACTCCACAAGCCCAGATTCTAAAACTAAAGGAGTCTCCATACTTATTTCTAAATACGTAGATTTTCAATTAGCAGATTCATTAATTGACCCCGGGGGCAGATATATCTTTCTTAAGGGTACATATGCTTCCAAACCGATTACTTTGGCTAATATCTACAGCCCAAACGAACATCAAGTCGCATTTTTTAGAAAAATAGGCGACCTCCTTACTAGCTTTCAGGAAGGAATGCTAATCTTGGGTAGGGACTTCAACGTGCCACTGAACCCCACACTAGATACCTCATCAGGTACGTCCGCACTATCCTACCGAGCACTCCGCCAGATCAAACTTCAGCTCCAACATCTGACACTCCATGATACCTGGCGCACCCTTTTCCCAAATGACAAAGACTACACCTTCTTCTCCTCCCCACACCAAAAATACTCTAGAATCGACTACTTTTTTCTTTCTCAGACAGATTTATAATTTCTCACACAGGCCACCATAGAACCAATGTTTTTATCCGATCACCACCCAATCTCCATGACGCTCACTTTTCCTGAACTGAATGTAACTACCAAAACATGGCGTTTGAACCCCACCCTGCTAAAATACCCAGAAATGATCAATCAGATTAGATCCCATATTCAACTCTACTTCCAGGAAAATTCCACCCCGGATATTTCCCCGGTCACAATATGGGAGGCACACAAGAGCGTGTTGAGGGGGAAACTAATTTCTTTAGCAACAAACGCCAAAAAAAGACACCAAGAACAAATTAGATCACTCATCAAAACAATCTACAGACTTGAAACTGCCCACAAACAATCGACTTTGCAAACTACGTTACAGGACCTACTACACGCTAGATCAGCACTACTAGATGAACTAGGAAAACGCACAAGGAGACGCTATGTCCTCCAACAAAAAGTGTTCTATGAACACAGCAACAAGAGTGGTAGATTGCTGGCACGCACAATACAAGCAGGTAAGCTCACATCTAGAATTCACGAAATACGAGACAACCATGGCACACTCCTCTCTAGAAACGAAGAGATAGCCAAGCATTTTGAAAACTTCTACTCTAAATTGTACAACTTGCCCCAAAACAGAGTAGAGGGGACTGGGGCAGCCCAACGGGTTTCCCAAATAAAAGAATTTCTAGCTCAGTATTCCCCTAGACACCTATTTCCTCACAACAGGCGGAGGCCATGGAGAATCCATTTTCCAAGGAGGAACTCCACCTAGCTATAAAAAAAATGAAAGTGGGAAAGAGTCCCAGCCCGGATGGTCTCCCGCTAATATACTACAAATCCTTTCAAGATACACTGACACCCGAGATTCTTAAGATGTTTAACTCTCTAGCGGATCCTCATACCTCAACAGGCAGACTATTAGAAGCCCACGTAACAGTTATTCCAAAGGAAGGGAAAGACCCCACACTAGCCTCAAACTATAGACCTATCTCTCTACTTAACGTAGATATCAAATTGTACACCAAGATCCTAGCTAACAGATTACTACCACTTATCCCTGACCTCATAACAGCTCACCAGGTGGGTTTCATCCCGGGTAGGGAGGCTAGGGACAACACCATACGCTCCTTGAACATACAACATTGGTTGCACTCCTCGGGAACCAAAGGCTTTCTTCTATCCCTTGATTCTGAGAAGGCGTTCGACAGGGTGGCTTGGGACTATATGCAGGAGGTCCTGAAGGGAATAGGCCTCCTACCCCGCATGTTTTCGTACATTAACGCCCTTTATGCTAACCCCTCGGCGAGGGTGAAGACCAATGGCCTCCTGTCGAACGCCTTCTCTATTAGCAATGGCATACGCCAGGGATGCCCCCTGTCCCCCTTAATTTTTGTCCTGACACTAGAACCCCTTTTAAACAGACTGCGCAGCAACACAGACATCAAAGGTATCACCATAGCACGCAGAGAATTCAAAGTTGCCGCTTTTGCAGATGACATCCTGCTATCCTTGCAAACTCCCCGAACCTCCCTACCCAACTTATTGAAGGACATACAACAATTTGGAGAGATGTCAAATCTCAAAGTTAACTATTCAAAGTCCCATGCGTTAAATATTTCTCTACCCCCGCAGGAAGTAGAACACTGCCAGGAATCCTTCCCATTTAAGTGGAAGAATGTAGCCATTACCTATCTAGGTATCCAAATTACGAGGAAAACAATCAACCTCTATACCCACAGCTTCCTGGCTGCCCTCTCAAAAATACAAACACACTTAAAAGAATGGAACAATTTGAATGTATCCTGGTTCGGCCGTGTAGCCATAATCAAAATTGCAGTACTCCCTCGCCTGCTATACTTAATGCAGACAATCCCAATACATCTCCCCCTTCCTTCTTTGCGACCTATAGGAAAGCCTGCACGACCTTCCTATGGAAGAACAACCTCCCACGCATTAAATATTCCAGCTTAACCCTATCGAAAACCATGGGTGGAATTGGCCTACCAGACCTTCAAAAATACTACATGTATCTTGCATGTCACCTGACTAGAATTGTGGATTGGAAAGTACACCATTTGGGAAAGACTTGGGTTGCCTTAGAAAAACATTTCATACATACCCCTACACACATACTCCCTTGGCTCCCACCCCGTCTATGACCCCATTCAATTAAGACACATCCGCTAATATACCCCTCATTACTGGCCTTTAACAAAGCAATTTCTCTCCACAAACTCTCCTCATACCTAGGACCAATGACCCCCCTAAGAGGGAATCCGGACTTCCCTCCCGGAGACTGTACATTCCTCCAGAAAGAATGGCCCCACGACGAAATACGAGCACAACACTTTTTCCAGGGAGGCCAGTAATGAGGGGTATATTAGGTCTTATGAGGACTTAGTATCCGAGTCGCGTACGCACTCGTTTCCATTTTGGTCTTACAGGCAACTGAGACACTTTCTCACTTCTAAAACTCCGACATGGTCCAGACAACCTACTCCATTTGAAACCCTCTGTTTAAGTCGCACACCACAAAGACATCTCATATCCTACATCTACACTCTTCTCCAGGATGATTCCCTTCACCCAGCGACTAAACCTACATGCACCTCGGTGGAAAAAGACCTGAACTTTACCCTTACTGACGGGGATTGGGAACATTTTTTACACACGCTCATAAGGGATCGATGAATATAGCGATCCAAGAAAATGGTTATAAAATTATAACCAAATGGTACAGGACTCCTTCACGCTTGCACAAATTCTCACCCTCAATTTCGAACATCTGTTGGAGATGTAAAGAAGCAATAGGCTCCATGATCCACATTTGGTGGGAGTGCAGCTCCGTCCAACCTTTTTGGACTGAGGTCCACTCCATTATAAAATGCGTGACTACCTACGAGCTAGATTACAACCCTGCACAATACCTTTTACATCACACAACCCTCTCTAAGCGTACCTACTACAAATCATTAGCCATGCATATGGTCAATGCAGAAAGACTCTGCATACCAGTACACTGGCGCTCATCGGATGCACCTACCATTAGAGAATGGTTACTTAGGATAGCCAAGATAGAGGAAATGAAGGAACTGATATACTCCTCTCAGGAACGCTTACAGAAATTTATGCAAACATAGGCATGCTGGTATCACTTCAAAACGTCAGACTATTACAAATCCTATCTTCCTTCTTAAACTCTTTGAAATCTTGGATAATCTAGAACATCCAATTATGAATTCGGCCTCTTCCATGTTTTGAGACGCTTCGGGGGGACGGGAGCGGGGAGCGGTCCCCGTCTCTGTTCCTTTCTTTAATTTCTCCTCCTCTTTTTTCTCTTCGCCCCTCCTTACCTATACATCCCTACTTTCCCCCAAACTCCCAATTTCTCACTAAATACTTCTCTTTTTCATCCCCTCCTTTCCCCATCCCTGTAAATCACACAACAGTGAACCTTTCTCTGATTGGATGCCCCAACATAATCACCTAGCCATTCCTATGCCATTCGGAAATCAAGTGTATTTGCCCGCCTCTATTACCACGACTGGGCCTGTTGAGAGTGGCCCACGTGGTACTGCCTACACATATGATATGACTTGACACAAATGGGGAGATCGTCCCTTAAGTGACTAATATGTCTGTTGTTCTTATGCAATCTATATGCTGAATAGACTTCTATGATTATACAATTCCCCAAATGTTTTATTTCTTGCATAATTTTTTTTGTTATGACACACTGTGTGATATGACTACTGTTGTTATTTGTCAAAGAAGCCCCTTGTCTTTCTTTGTTTCTTTTCTTGACAACTTTGACAAATGTATTGCAATGTAACCTTAATTTTGCCTTAATAAAATATATCCTTGTGGGAAAAAAAAAAGAAGACGAGCAATCGCTCGTCTCTCGGCTGCCCCCACCACCATCATCGGTGAGGGAATCAGGAAGTGAAGCGTTGCAGCTTCACTGCCTGGTTCCCTACTACATATGCGCGAGTCACGCTGCTCCGTCCCCACTGTTTCCCGCTGTGTTCTGGGAGCCGTGTGTTTCCCAGAATGCAACGGGGGGTGGGAAGTGGCGCAATGCCCGCAGTTTCCCGCAGAGACTATGCCCGGAAGTGGGTGCAAATACCTGTCTCAGACAGGTATCTGCACCCCCTTCCCCCCTGAAAGGTGCCAATTGTGGCACCGGAGGGGGGGAGGAATCCGATGAGTGGAATTTCCACTTTAGGGTGGAGCTCCGCTTTAAGTTGAATAATGTACAGTGAAATTTGCCTTTTCATTTTAGCCAGCCCCTGCTGCACACTGTTTCTACTGGATTGCACCATTGAGCACATGACTGCAGATTTTCAATCGGCCAGTTACTACTCACTTGTCAGTTAAGTAAGTGCCATTCAGGTTATAGCTCATTTAGAAATATCTATCATCCAATATCTTTATATGTCACATTTCTGAACTGGCAAATGATACCTGTACATAATGCTATAAAACGATCACCACAACATCCAGACCAATATCAAATTATTTTTACCTAAAGTTATAATAGCTAGAATAGATCTGTGGGCCATCTCTGACAGATTTATGCCACAGTAATTAAAATTGATCTACTACATTATTGATAATCTCTAGCATGCTGAATATTGACTTTCTTTCATTGATCTAAGAATGCAGTCATTCAAGTAGTAAGTGGTATAATTCATCTCTAATATCATATTACCCAAGTGATAATACAGTATTGTGTTCTTCAAATTACAGATTAAAATACAGTCATGCTCGAAATTGTTGGCACCCCAGAAATTTTTCCAGAAAATCAAGTATTTCTCACAGAAAAGTATTGCAGTAACACATGTTTTGCTATACACATGTTTATTCCCTTTGTGTGTATTGGAACAAATCAAAAAAAGGGAGGAAAAAAAGCAAATTGGACATAATGTCACACAAAACTTCAAAAATGGGCTGCTCAAAATTCTTGGCACCCTTAACTTAATATTTGGTTGCACACCCTTTGGAAAAAATAACTGAAATCAGTCGCTTCCTATAACCATCAATAAGCTTCTTATACCTCTCACCCGGAATTTTGGACCACTCTTCCTTTGCAAACTGCTCCAGGTCTCTCTTATTGGAAGGGCGCCTTTTCCCAACAGCAATTTTAAGATCTCTCCACAGGTGTTCAATGGGATTTAGATCTGGACTCATTGCTGGCCACTTTAGAGCTCTCCATCGCTTTGTTGCCATCCATTTCTGGGTGCTTTTTGACATATGTTTGGGGTCATTTTCCTGCTGGAAGACCCAAGATCTCGGACGCAAACCCAGCTTTCTGACACTGGGCTCTACAGTGCGACCCAAAATCCTTTATTAATCCTCAGATTTCATGATGCCTTGCACACATTCAAGGCACCCAGTGCCAGAGTCAGCAAAACAACCCCAAAAATTCAATGAACCTCCACCATATTTCTCAGTAGGTACTGTGTTCTTTTCTTTGTAGGCCTCATTCCGTTTTTGGTAAACAGTAGAATGATGTGCTTTACCAAAAAGCTCTATCTTGGTCTCATCTGTCCACAAGACATTTTCCCAGAAGGATTTTGGCTTACTCAAGTACATTTTGGCAAACTGTAGTCTTGCTTTTTTATGTCTGTGTCAGTAGTGGGGTCCTCCTGGGTATCCTGCCATAGCCTTTCATTTCATTTAAATGTCGACGGATAGTTGGCGCTGACATTGATGTTCCCTGAGCCTGCAGGACAGCTTGAACTTCTTTGGAACTTGTTTGGGGCTGCTTATCCACCATCCGGATTATCCTGCGTTGCAACCTTTCTTCAATTTTTTCTCTTCCGTCTACGCCCAGAGAGATTAGCTACAGTGCCATTGGTTGCAAACATCTTGATAATGTTGCGCACTGTGGACAAAGGCAAATCTAGATCTCTGGAGATGGACTTGTAACCTTGAGATTGTTGATATTTTTTCACAATTTTGGTTTTCAAGTCCTCAGACAGTTTTATTTTTCTCTTTCTGTTGTCCATGCTTAGTGTGGCACACACAGACACACAATGCAAAGACTAAGTGAACTTCTCTCCTTTTTATCTGCTTTCAGGTGTTTTTTTTATATTGCCCACACCTGTTACTTGCCCCAGGTGAGTTTAAAGGAGCATCACATGCTTGAAACAATCTTATTTATCCACAATTTTTAAAGAGTGCCAAGAATTTTGAGCAGCCCATTTTTGAAGTTTTGTGTGACATTATGTCCAATTTGCTTTTTTTCCTCCCTTTTTTTGTTTTGTTCCAATACACACAAAGGGAATAAACATGTGTATAGCAAAACATGTGTTACTGCAATACTTTTCTGTGAGAAATACTTGATTTTCTGGAAAAATTTCTGGGGTGCCAACAATTTCGAGCATGACTGTATACCATTCTCTGTAGTAAAAACATTATTAAAATAACTGCATGACATTATTTCTATTGATACAAATACTTTAAGACTTTTTTTTTTAATGTTCTGCCAGATGTAAAGATATTTAAAATACTTTGGTGTGTATTTATAAAAAATTGAAGTTATTCATCCTGTGATGGGTGGATTCGGGAGCTGCTAGGAAACCATTTATGGTTTATGGTTTAACAAAGGGGGAAGCCCTGAAACATGTACACACACCCCTTCTGATGTGTTAATGCCATCCTCCTGGAGAGCCCAGCCAAACCGTACCGTGTGGGCTGACAGGCGGGACATGCTACACTGCAGGGTAGCTAGCGTTCCAACTCCTGGGAACCTAGCAGCTACTGAATCCATCCATCCAACTGCTGATCGAGGCATACAGGACCCAGGAGCCATTATGCAGTTTGACAGCCTGCACTCCAGCCTCCCTCAGTTAAATCTATAAGTGGTCTTGCGCTATTCCTTTATGAATAAGAATCAGTGAATAAACATACAATATAAACATGTCCAATAATGTAAAAAACAAACGATCCAAACAACAAAAGAGATTGCTATCCAAACATATAATGTCCAATAGGCTGATGGGAATCAAGTGCTCAAGTTATAGCCGATGATCGGTCCTTTTAAGGAATACTCCCACAAATTCTTTGTACTCCCACCAACACCTCAGTGCTCACAAAACTCTCACCTCATAACCACATATCAAGAGCCCTTGGTCAAATTCCAATATGGGGTTAGTGATCCTTCCTCCCAGGACCTCCTCCGCATCTCCTCTATCTCCAGTCAAGGATCCAGGCTCCTAGGGCTCCAGTTCCATATGTGGGGGTGAAATAAACAATATGCCTCCAATAGTGTAAAACGTTTAAAATAAATCCATTTATTTAAAAGACGATAATATGCTTACATCAAAGCAAAATAAAAAGTGCATAAAATTGTAAAAACAACAGCGTTTTCCACCTCTCACGTCACTTCCACACCCTACACGTTACATCATGTCACATGACTCCCTCAGTTGCTATCATCACCACAGCGTTTTTGACGCACTATTCCAGCTGCTGCTCACTTCACAGATGCTGTTTACACCAATCCATCCTACACCAGCTGCCTGATCCACTGGCCGCCACAGCCTGTATGATAACTGCATCTTCAGTGAGGACACACACACTATTAACACCCCCCAGTGAGTGCAATCCTTATATTTTATTTACAAAGATATTGCTTATAACAGTCTGCATTCAGATGGAGGCGCCTTCTTTCTTCCTTTATCCAGATTACAGTTCATTTTCACATGAAGTGTTAACAGGTTGGTCTGGCAAGAATAGTCCTTTATAAATCCAGCAAATTCTTTGATATAGTGCCTTATCATGCCCTCCAATAGTTATCATACTACTGAAGCTAGGCTGACTTGCCTGTACTTTCCAGGAATCTCATCTCTTTTTTGAGTATTGGTAAAAGGTGTCAATCAGCTGGTACCATTCTGTTAGTAAGCTGTCCTAAAGATTAGGAATGATGGTCTAATAATGACCTGGCTAAGTTATTTGAGAACTCTTGGGTGTAAGTTTTTCAAGTCCTTTTAGAACACTGGCTTATTGCCAAAAGGGTACAATCAGTGTTGCATTGCTAACAATACTGTCTTGTCCCTTATGAACCTCTGTGCACACATGTAGGGATGAGCCGAACACCCCCCGGTTCAGTTTGCACCAAAACATGCAAACTGACAAAAAATGTGTGCGAACATGCGAACACCGTTAAAGTCTATGTACCACAAACATTAAAAATCAAAAATGCTAATTTTAAAGGCTTATATGAAAGTTATTGCCATAAAAAGTGTATGGGTACCCGGGTACTGCCCCAGGGGACATGTATCAATGCAAAAAAAAAGTTTAACAAACTACAGTTTTTTCATGAGCAGTGATTTTAATAATGATTAAAGTGGAACAATAAAAATTAAATATTCCTTTAAATATCTTGCCTGGGGGTCCCCTTAGTCTGCCTGTAAATTAGCACATCTTTCCGATGTTTATTACAGTACCGCAGCAAAATTACATTTCTAAAGGAAAAAATTACATGTAAAATTGCTTGCGGCTGTAATGTATTGTGGGCTACTGGCAATATAGATTAAAAAACATTAAAAAAGACGGCGTGCGGTCCCCCCCTTTGGGCCTGGTATGGATATTAAGGGGAACTCAATGCCAAAATTAAAAAAAAATCCATATCTAATCCTTATCTGAGCAAGCAGCCATGGCAGGCCAGAAAAGAGGGGGGACAAGGGAGCGCCCCCCTCCTGAATCATACAAATTCTTTATAAAAAAAAGTGCCCCGCGATGTCCTTCCATCTTCAATCAGGGCACCCAATGGACCCCTAAAATAGAAAAAAAAGCCCTGCCTCGATGGGAGGTATCCCGCCGACTGCTGTCTCTTGGCTGTGACAGCTGTTATATTGGCAAGGCCGGGGCAACCTGGTGACATAAAGGGGTGACCCCACCCCTCGCTGATGTCACATGACGACGTCACGTGATGACATCACATGACGACATCACATGACAACATCACATGATGACGTCACATGATGTCAGAAGGGGTGGGGTCAATCCAAGGGTTGTGGGGATAAGGCCCTTGTCCCCATCAGCATGGGGACAAGGTTCATTGGGAAGGCCCCAAAGCACACTCCCCGTGTTGAGGGCAAGCGGCCTGGTATGGTTCAGGAGGGGGGGCGTTCGCTCATCCCCCTTTCCTGGTCTGCCATGGCTGCTTGCTCGGATAAGGGCCAGGTATGGATTTTGGGGGCCCCCACGCCATTCTTTTTTACATTTTGGCGTGTGGTTTACCTAAAATCCATACCAGACCTGAAGTGCCTGGTATGGATTTTGGGGGGACCCCCACGCCTTTTAAAAAAAAATGGGCATGGGGTTCCCCTTAACCACTTAAATACACTGTGTTTTATATACTACACTGCCTGCACTGACTGAATATAGAGTCTACACTGAATATGTAGTCTACACTAAATGCAGAGTATATATATATATATATATATATATATATATATATATATATTAGACTATATATATATATATATATATATATATATATATATATATATATATTGTGACGGTATACGAGGTGAGATACATGACAATCGCTACATTTCACCTCGCATTCGGTCCATTGTAAGGGACTGAACAGGAATCCAGTCCGGTTTTTCCACAGCCTCTGTGGCAACCTGAGTTCTGTTCCTGATGTTCTGGTCCACCTGAGTCCACACTCAGGTGGAAGTTAAAAGACCAGGAAGAGAACACAGCAGGGCTCTGGCCTGACACTCAGAGGGGAACCTGAGTCAGAGGAGCTCTGTTTGCTGGATTGGAAAATAAAGGTTTGCTTCACCTTGTGTTTTGTGGGTGACGGGGACCAGCCCCTCACCGTATAGAGAGCGGTTACTGTTTAGTTTAGCGTCAGACGGCAAGGATTTGGTTTTCTGTTTTGTTTATTTTGTATGACTATTGCAAACCACTTTGTAAATAAAGCTGGCAATACGCCAGGTTTTAAATAATCTGCCTGTACGCTGACCTTCATTCTGAGAAAAGGTGATCCCCACAAGCTAATCTCCCACACGTGGTGGATTCAGCGGGCACTTTCTGAAGATGGAGGAAATGTTAAAGGCCCTGCTACAGGCCAATGCAGCTCAGCGGGAAACCAACCGCCGGGTCGCAGAGGGCGCGGCAGCACAACAGGTGGCCCAGCAAGAAATGTACTGCCAAGTCGCAGAGGCCGCTGCAGCACAACAGGCGGCCCAGCAGGAGATGAACCGGCAGTTCGCAGAGGCTCTGGTGGAACTGAAAAAGGGGTCCGCACCTCCTGTGCCAGTGGAAGCAAAGATGGTACGTGCATCTTACTACCTACAAAAAATTACATCTGCTGATGATGTTGAGGCATACCTGGCGACTTTTGAGAGAGTTGCTGACCACGAAGGATGGCTAAAAGAGCAGTGGGCGGGTCTCCTGGCCCCATTTCTAACAGGAGAACCCCAAAAGGCCTATTTTGACCTAGAACCCAATAAGGCCCAGGACTATGAGACTCTAAAGACAGAGATACTCGCACACTTGGGTGTCACCATGGCAATCCGGGCCCAGCGGGTGCATCAGTGGTCTTACTCCAGCAACAAGCCACCCCGTTCACAAATGTTTGACCTGGTTCACCTCACCAAGAAGTGGTTGCAGCCAGAGATCTTGACAGGCCCGCAGATCGTGGAGCGTGTGGTAATGGATCGGTATCTGCGTGCGCTCCCTGCTGCTCTGAGGAAGTGGGTCGGACAGGGCGACCCCAAAACTGCAGACCAACTGGTCGACCTAGTGGAGAGGTACAGTGCTACTGAGGACTTGGTGAATCCATCTACGCCCCACTTCGGTGTGTCTAGGGGTGCGAGATCTCCCGGCGGTTCTGGTAAGACTGTTCCGGGGTCCAAGAGCTTGGGGAGATTTGATAAGACTGTTGTTCCAACTGATGAGACTGTGGTTCCTAGACCTAAAGACTGGCCAAAGCAGCCAGGAAGATCTTTGGGACCGTTGAGAGGGCTGGGGGTTGAGCATATAAGATGTTTTCGTTGCCATGCATTAGGGCATATTGCTGTGAACTGTCCTATAAATGATGAACCTATGCAATGCAATTATGCTTATATGAAAAGACGCATTTCTTTGTTTGCACAGGTCGCATGTACTGCATCATGTCAGAGTCGCATTGAAAAATAGATGTGTGTTATTTCAGTGGATGGAAAGCCACTGACAGCCCTGCTAGACTCTGGTAGTGTGGTGACCCTAGTCAGGAGTGATTGTGTGAACCCCAGAAAACTACTCCCCAGTACTATTGGGGTAATTTGCATCCATGGGGACACTCAAGACTACCAGACAGCGGTGGCTGAGGTTGATACCCCCGGGGGCAGTGTAACGCATTCAGTGGGGGTGGTACATTCACTGCTTCACGAAGCCTTAGTGGGAAGAGATTTTCCCCATTTCTGGAATTTATGGGAGAGCCAAGGGAGGCTGGTAGATTGAGCTCCCCCTGCTGGGGAAGCACGAGAACTCTTGCCAGACCCTTTTTGCCAAAGGGAAGAGGATTCGGTTGGTGGGATCGAGGAAGCCGGACACCCTATTCCTTTCCCTGTCATGGCTGGGGAGTCGGAGGACCTGGAAGTTAGCTCCCAGCCTGAGGGTAACAAACAGCAGAACCCCTCTGACTCTGACATTGAGAGTAGCCAAAATGTGGTACCCGATTTAGAGGTCAGGAGAGAGGATTTTTGTACCGAGCAACTACGAGAGGCCACCCTCATGAGAGCCAGGGAAAATGTTAAGATGCTAGATGGGGAACCGGTGGATCCTAATTGGGTGGTGTCTTTCCACTACATGGCAATTAAAAACAATTTATTGTATCGAGTGATAAAACATGGAGAGGACGAGGTAGAACAGCTACTAGTTCCCAAACCTTTCCGCAGGGTGGTGCTAGATCTGGCCCATGGTCATGTAATAGGGGGGCATCTCGGTGTTGAAAAAACCAGGGAGAGAATCGCCCAGAGATTTTTCTGGCCCGGGTTGCATGCAGATGTCAAGGAGTACTGTGAATCGTGCCCCGAGTGCCAAATGTCGGCACCGGCACCCCATTTTCGCAGCCCCCTTGTTCCTCTGCCAAAAATCGAGGTCCCCTTTGAGAGGATTGGCACGGACCTGGTGGGGCCGGTTGTGAAATCTGCCCGCGGTCACCAGCATATTCTGGTGATCCTGGACTATGTGACTCGCTATCCTGAGGCCATACCCTTGCGCAATACCTCTGCTAAGGCTATCGCCAAGGAATCAGTCCATGTCTTTAGTCGACTGGGGATCCCAAAAGAGATCTTAACCGATCAAGGCACCCCCTTTATGTCCAAGGTTACCAAAGAGCTTTGTAAGTTATACAAAATCTCCCATCTCCGTACCTCTGTATACCACCCCCAAACGGATGGTCTGGTCGAAAGATTTAATAAAACATTGAAAAGTATGCTGAAAAAGGTGGTCGACAAAGATGGGAGAAACTGGGATTTTTTGCTGCCATATCTCATGTTTGCAATACGTGAGGTTCCTCAGGCGTCCACAGGCTATTCCCCCTTTGAACTCTTGTATGGTAGGCATCCCAGGGGGCTGCTAGATGTTGCCAAAGAAACATGGGAAGGTGAGGCAACCCCATATAGAAGCATCATAGAGCATGTCTCCTTGATGCAGGATTGAATCGCAGCTGTCCTACCCCTGGTGCGAGAACATATGGAGCGAGCCCAGGAGGCCCAAAGTAGGGTCTATGACCGAAGTGCCAGGGTCCATACTTTCAGCCCTGGGGACAGAGTGTTGGTATTGGTTCCCACGGTGGAAAGTAAGTTTTTAGCCAAGTGGCAGGGTCCCTTTGAGGTTGTCGAAAGGGTGGGGGAGGTAAACTACAAGGTCTACCAGCCAGGGAAAAGGAAACCACACCAAATTTACCATGTGAATCTCTTAACACCCTGGAAGGACCGAGAGACTTTACTGGCCACTTCCCCGCCTCCAACTGACCGGGTACCCGTGACACCTGACTTTCCCATCACGGATACCCTGTCCGTGGCACAACAAAGTGACGTTAGGGTGTTTGTGCATAAAAATAGAGACTTTTTCTCCCCCTTACCCGGACTGACCAACATGATCCAACATGACATAGTGACGGAACCAGGGGTCCGGTTAAATGTGAAGCCATATAGAATCCCAGAGGCCAGGCGTGAGGCAGTCGCAAAAGAAATTAAAAACATGTTGGAGTTGGATGTGATAGAAGAGTCCCACAGTGTGTGGTCGAGCACCATAGTACTGGTCCCAAAACCTGATGGCACTATCAGGTTTTGTAATGACTTTCGGAAACTCAACAGTGTGTTCAAGTTCGATGCATACCCGATGCCCCGGGTCGACGAACTTGTGGACAGGTTGGGACAGGCTCGCTATATAACGACCCTAGACCTAACAAAAGGCTATTGGCAAATACCGCTAACTGAATCGGCCAAGGAGAAGACTGCCTTTTCCACTCCTGATGGCTCATTTCAGTACAAGCGGATGCCTTTTGGTGTGCATGGGGCCCCTGCATCATTCCAACGAATGATGGACAAAACTTTGAGACCACATAGCCCATATGCAGCTGCTTATTTGGACGATGTGGTCATCCACAGCCCAGACCTGTCCCGGGTACAGGCGGTGGTAGATTCCCTTAGGGAAGCAGGCCTCACGGCTAACCCAAAGAAGTGTGCCATAGGCCTGGAGGAGGCCAAGTACCTTGGCTACGTTCTTGGCCGGGGACTTGTCAAGCCTCAGACCAATAAGATTGAGGCAATTCAAAAATGTCCCCAACCCGTAAACAAGAAACAAGTTCGGGCCTTCCTAGGCATTACGGGGTATTACCGATGGTTTATACCTGACTTTGCCACCATTGCCATCCCTCTGACTGACCTGACGAAGGGTAGAGGGTCTATCATGGTCAAATGGAACCCTGAGGCAGAGAAGGCGTTTCAGAAATTAAAACAGGCCCTTTGTGCACTACCAGTGCTGGTGACCCCGGACTTCACAAAGGAGTTTGTCATACAGACAGATGCCTCTGAGGTGGGCCTAGGAGCCGTACTGTCGCAGGACACGAATGGTGAGGAGCACCCGGTTGTATACCTGAGCCGGAAGCTGAACAAGCACGAAAGGAACTATGCCATTGTTGAAAAGGAATGTCTCGTCATTAAATGGGCCTTAGACTCCCTGAGGTATTATCTACTTGGGAGGTCATTTAGGCTGGTTACTGACCATGCTCCCCTGAAGTGGATGTGTGACAACAGGGAAAAAAATGCCCGTGTGACAAGGTGGTTCCTGGCTTTACAGCCCTTTAAATTCACGGTTTAGCACAGGCCGGGCAAACTCCAGGATAATGCTGATGCCCTCTCCCGTGTGCACTGTATGACTGGGTCAAGTGCTCAGCAGCAGGGACTTGACCAGAGGGGGAGGATATGTGACGTTATGCGAGGTGAGATACATGACAATCGCTACATTTCACCTCGCATTCGGTCCATTTTAAGGGACTGAACGGGAATCCGGTCCGGTTTTTCCAGCCTCTGTGGCAGGCTGGGTTCCGGTCCTGATGTTCTGGTCCACCTGAGTCCACACTCAGGTGGAAGTTAAAAGACCAGGAAGAGAACACAGCAGGGCTCTGGCCTGAGACTCGGAGGGGAACCTGAGTCAGAGGAGCTCTGTTTGTTGGATTGGAAAAGAAAGGTTTGCTTCACCCAATGTTTCGTGGGTGACGGGGACCAGCCCCTCACCGTATAGAGAGCAGTTACTGTTTAATTTAGCGCCGGGCGGCAAGGATTTGTTTTTCTGTTTTGTTTATTTTGTATGACTATTGCAAACCACTTGTAAATAAAGCTGGCAATACGCCAGGTTTTAAAGAATCTGCCTGTACGCTGACCTTCATTCTGAGAAAAGGTGATCCCCACGAGCTAATCTCCCACAATATATATATATTAAAAATACACTGCCACTAACTAACTAACCTGCCTGCCTAATCTAGCTCAATCTATCTCCATCCAAAGTCACACACTATACACGCTTTGTAAGCAGCCTTATATAGCACCCTGCCTTTGGCCAATGTGGCTCTCGCAGCAGATATCAGACATCAATGCACTGTGACCTCGCAGTGCATTATGGGGCGTTCTGCGGCGCTTGAATCTGCCGCAAACACCCCTTAATATTCGCTGTTTAGTAAACGGGCGAACGCCCGATGTCCGAGTTGAACTTACATTATTGCCAACTTCCGATTGTCATCTATCTGTAACCTGATTATTATTCTGTACCTGTCTGCCTGACTGTTTCTTAACACAGCTTGTGATCTAATGCCATACTGCCACTGGGTGCATCCCTGGGTTTCCAAGCTCAGATCCAGAGCTCCAGCTTCCTGGCACATGTGCCCTTTCACTGCCTTAGCAGTCCCTGTCTCCAATACTAGTGTGCTTAAGTGGGAATCGTGCAAAAGGCCACCATCCTCATCTCAGGCTCCAAGGTTAGGTACGTCACAGTTGCCTTTTCCCTGTCACTTGTAACCAGTTTCCCATGGTTATCCTTTATCAGGCCAATATGTTCTGACTTTGCCCTTCTATTATTATTATATGTAAAATTTATATTTAATGTTCTGATCATCCTCTTATATTACTTATTGCATTTTGTAGTGTTGAAATGCTGACGGGGTCTCCTCAGATTTAAATGTTTTAAAGGACAGCTTTTTCTCTTGAATATGCCTTGAATTTTGCCTCCCAAGTTAAACCTTAGTTATTTTACATATGTTACTTATTGGAATACACTGGCTAATGCCTTTAATTAATATGTTCTTAAAGCACTCCTACTTTTCCTCCATATTTTTTGTTTATCTTCACATTTAATGTTGTGAAGTAATTAGTGAAGTTTAGTTAAGTTGTCTCTCTTGAAATGTAATGTTCTTGTCCTACACTGATGTCTCTTTTTTCTATGATTTATGGTGAAAGTAATTACCCTGTGATTTCTGTTTTACAAGTTACCCCTTCCACATCCTCAATCAGCTATGTTGTTTGCAATTAACCACTTCAGCCCTGGAAGAATTGGCTGCCCAATGACCAGGCCTTTTTTTGCGGTTCAGCACTGCGTCGTTTTAACTGACAATTGTGCGGTCGTGTGACGTTGCACCCAAACAAAAAGAGCGACAATTTTGAAAAAAAAGCAATATTTTTTACTTTTTGCTATAATAAATATCCCCAAAAATATATATATATATATTTTTTTCTCAGTTTAGGCCAATATGTATTCTTCTACATATTTGTGGTAAAAAAAACGCAATAAGCGTATATTGGTTGGTTTACGCAAAAACAAAACAAAACAAACAAAACAAAAAAACAAAAAAAAAAACAAAAAAAAAAAAAAAAACAAAAAAAAAAAAAAAAAAAAACAACAAAACAAAAAAAAAAAAAACAAAAAAAAAACAAAAAACAAAAAAAAAAAAAAAAAAAAAAAAACAAAACAAAAAAAAACAAAAAAAAAAAAAAAAAAAAAAAAAACAAAAAGTTAAAAAAAAAAAAAAAAAAAAAAAAACAAAAACAAAAAAAAAAAAAACAAAAAAAAAAACAAAAAAAAAAAAAAACAAAAAAAAACAAAAAAAAAAAAACAAACAAAAAAACAAAAAAACAAAAAAACAAAAAAAAAAAAACAAAAAAAAAAGAAATGCCTTGTTTACAAAGGCATTCCCCCATTCTGCCTCTCCGTGTCACGATCGCGGGACACCGGCGATGACACCCAGAATGCCGCGATTTAAAGGGGATGTACCTGTATGCCCATGTGCGCAGCCGTGCTATTTTGCCAACGTATATCGTCGTGCGCTGGTCGGCAAGCGGTTAATAGGTCAAACAGAGCTTTGCTTCTAGTTGGGGCATCCATCAACTAACACATAAAATTGTCCTCTAAGACATCCAAAAAAATTACAAGCTATAGATGACTGATCAGTTCATCTGCTCAATTATTATTTGGGTAATTGAAGTCTCCCATGGTAATCACACTGCCCTGCTTTTCTGCCATTTCTAACTGGAAATATAGATTGGAGCTCCTTTTGAAGCTCCAGCCACAAGAATTCTATCACATAAAATATGCTACACTCCCTTTCCCTATTAGCAATGCCATCCCTCGTGTTCACTAGCAAATCAATCTTAACTTACATGCACACTTCTACCTACCATGTCCCTTCGAAATAGGGAATAGCCCTGGACAATCGCAAGCTAGTCATGTGAGCTGTCAAACCAGGTCTCTAATACTCCCACACAGTCTAAATCCGTCTCATGTATCAGTAATTCCAGTACTACCATTATATTAATCAAACTCTTAAGCCGTGTACACACGATAGGTTTTACAGTTGAAAACAGTCCGGTGGACTGTTTTTATCGGACAAACCGATCGTGTATGGGCCCCATTGGTCTTTTTTCCATCGGTGTTTAAAAATAGAACATGTTTTAAATTTATCCGATAGTTAAAAAACCGATAGCAAATTACTATTGTCTGTGGGGAACTCCATCGGATAAAAAACCCACGCATGCTCAGAATCAAGTTGACGCATGCTCAGAAGCATTGAACTTCATTTTTTTCGGCTCATCTGAGTGTTTTACGTCACCGCGTTTGAAACGGTCAGTTTTTTGACTGATGGTGTGTGGGCAAGACTGATGGAAGACAGTTTCATCGGATTTCCGATGGAAAAAAACATTGGATTAAAATCCATAGGATATCCGATCATGTGTACAGAGCTTTAGAATTTGAAAACATGCCTTTTAATTTTGTAATAGTGCATATTATTTGATCCTTGTTTGTTCTGAGGCTGCAGTAGGATTCTGTCAATCTATCCAATCTATGTGCATTGGTCTTAGGCAGTGTTTCTCAACTCCAGTCCTCGAGGCGCCCCAACAGGTCATGTTTTCAGGTTTTCCATTATTTTGCACAGGTGATTTGATCAGTTTCACTGCCTTAGTAATTACCACAGCCGTTTCATCTGAGGAAAATCCTGAAAACATGACCTGTTGGTGCGCCTTGAGGACTGGAGTTGAGAAACACTGGTCTTAGGTACTCCAATTTCACTATCAACACTATCAACACTGACCACAGTAGTACCTTCCATCCCTCACTTACTGTCTGGAATAGTTTCCTCTGATCCCTCCCGCATTCACCTAGTTTAAAATTTCCTCTAACTTTCAGGCAATCTGCTCCACAATTTTCACGAAACGCGTAGGGCAGGATACGAGCTTTGTGCTGACGTCACCCTCCACTGCTCGGCTTCCACGGACGTATTTGTGTGCCAGCGCCTCTGACCGGTCGGCGCTGACACACTCTAAGGCTGTCTTTTTAACTGCTTTTGTGAGTATGATTCCAATATTCTTTTAATAAATGTACACCAAGGATTTTACACTATTCGGTGTCCTTCCTTCTTTCCATGTTGATGTTGAACATTCGCATGATGCTGTATGAGCTGTCGGGCTACTAAACCATTGAAAGTTCATCATTTGCTGAAATCGGGAGGTTCCACTGAGTATCATTTGAGGCTGTTTTAGGTCCTCTGTCATAGTGGACCATCGCTTTTTGGTAAGCAGGAATTCTTACTGGTGGTGGTGAAAGTCACGGATTATAAGAAGATTTTCTGTCATTGGCTTTTTTGGACACTTATTCACGGGTGTTTTGTTTATCATGGACTTTCAGACATGAACTTTGAGAGTCCCATATAGCAGTTGTGGACTATCATCTTATTAACTGTTTAATCATAGTTCACTCACCTTATCATTATTTATAATTTACTGATCTTTCATGGTTCTTCATTGAGTATCTATATGATTTATCACTGTTGGTATTTGGATTTTTTCAACTATTCAGTGGTGGGCTTATGTTCACAGTCATAAGTTAGCGCGACTATATATATTTTTTTCTTATTTACATGCACTGATGATTGTTTTCAGAATAGTTGCTGCTTTCCTTTTTTTCTTTTTTTCTAGGTAAACTTTAATCATTTACCAGGTTTTACACTATAGCGCAGTTTCTTTTTACTTTTTTCTGCTCCACAAACAGAGCTGCACCCTCCTAATTAGGTACAGTCTGCCCTGCTAAAGAGCCAGTAGCTGTCTGAAAAGCCTGTCCAAATCATCCTTCTCCTTCCATGTTAGGACTAGTAAAACAATGGATTATTTCATACAAAATCAATGATCCTAGCACAAAGATGTTGCTTGAGATGGCAAAAGTTGTGTGCCTACAGGCTCCAGTGGTGGAAACCTTAATCTTTATATATATATATATATATATATATATATATATATATATATATATATATATATACAGTTGCAAAAAAAGTATGTGAACTCTTTTGGAATGATATGGATTGTCATAAAATGTCATGTGATCTGATGTGATCTGATCTTCATCTGAGTCTCAACAATAGACAATCACAGTCTGCTTAAACTAATAACACACAAAGAATTAAATGACACCATGTTTTTATTAAACACACCATGTAAACATTCACAGTGCAGGTGGAAAAAGTATGTGAAGCCTTGGATTTAATAACTTGTTGAACCTCCTTTGGCAGCAATAACTTCAACCAAATGTTTCCTGTAGTTGCAGATCAGACGTGTACAACGGTCAGGAATAATTCTTGACCATTCCTCTTTACAGAACTGTTTCAGTTCAGCAATATTCTTGGAATGTCTGGTGTGAATCGCTTTCTTGAGGTCAGCCACAGAATCTCAATCGGGTTGAGGTCAGGACACTGACTGGGCCACTCCAGAAGGCGTATTTTCTTCTGTTTAAGCCATTCTGTTGTTGATTTACTTCTATGCTTTGGGTCGTTGTCCTGTTGCAACACCCATCTTCTGTTGAGCTTCAGCTGGTGGACAGATGGCCTTAAGTTCTCCTGCAAAATGTCTTGATAAACTTGGGAATTCATTTTTCCTTCGATGATAGCAATCCGTCCAGACCCTGATCCAGCAAAGCAGTCCCAAACCATGATGCCCCCACCACCATACTTCACAGTTGGGATGATGTTTTGATGTTGGTGTGCTGTGCCTCTTTTTCTCCACACATAGTGTTGTGTGTTTCTTCCAAACAACTCAACTTTGGTTTCATCTGTCCACAGAATATTTTGCCTGTACTGCTGTGGAACATCCTGGTGTTCTTGTGCAAACTGTAAATGTGCAGAAATGTTTTTTTTGGACAGCAGTGGCTTCCTCTGTGGTATCCTTCCATAAAAAAACAATTCTTGTTTAGTGTGTTACGTATAGTGGATTCGCTAACAGGGATGTTAGCATATACCAGAGACTTTTGTAAGTCTCTAGCTGACACTCTAGGATTCTTCCTTACCTCATTGAGCAGTCTGCGATGTGTTCTTGCAGTCATCTTTACAGGACGCCCACTCCTAGGGAGAGTAGCAGCAGTGCTGAACTTTCTCCATTTATAGACAATTTGTCTTACCGTGGACTGATGAACAGCAAGGCTTTTGGAGATACTTTTATAACCCTTTCCAGCTTTATGCAAGTCAACAATTCTTAATCATAGGTCTTCTGAGAGCTCTTTTGTGTGAGGCATCATTCACATCAGGCAATGCTTCTTGTGAAAAGCAAACCCAGAACTGGTGTGTGTTTTTTATAGGCCAGGGCAGCTGTAACCAACACCTCCAATCTCATCTCATTGATTGGACTCTAGTTGGCTAACACCTCACTCCAATTAGCTCCTGGAGATCTCATTAGTCTAGGGTTCACATACTTTTTCCACCTGCACTGTGAATGTTTACATGGTGTGTTCAATAAAAACATGGTAACATTTAATTCTTTGTGTGTTATTAGTTTAAGCAGACTGTGATTGTCTATTGTTGTGACTTAGATGAAGATCAGATCACATTTTATGACCAATTTGTGCAGAAATCCATATCATTCCAAAAGGGTTCACATTAGGAGTTGGTCTGAGCTAGTAGCCAGGCTCAGACCGCTTTTATTGATAGGTTCTGTTATTTTGTTTCCTGAGGTGCTGTACTGGTGTGCAGTTCCCTGTGGCCTGTAGGTGGCACTGCCATGACAGGTCAGGGTTGAACCACTGGTAACAGTGCTGTGCCTTAGGGTGTCCTCTCTCAATGGTAGTACAGTGGGCTTGGTCAACCTGCTGTGCATGCCGGGAGAGGATACATAAGGGGCAGACGCCACCTGGAGGGAGTGGTTGTTTGAGAGTTCCGGAGTTCCGGAGTTTGGGTCATGTGACCTGGCCCTCCAGGCCAGGTGTGCGCGAGTGCATCGGTCCCAGGCACCTTTAGCCTGGGGCTGCAGCTTTGCCATTGGGCCCAGCACCTTTAGCTGGGGCTCAGCTCTAAAAGGAGGAATCCCAGGGTGCCCCTGAGAGGGGACCCGCTCTAAGAAGAGGAGACCGGGGGAGGACCTTTCTGAGGGACCGGTGAGAGTTTCACGGTGAAAGAGAGGCCCGGACTTCTGGAGGGATTCCACTAATCATCTGTGGTCTTGTAATGTGCAGCAACTTGCACCTGTTCTTTAATTACAAGCGCTGAGAGGTTCGGGGCTCAGGGATTCTGTGGCAGAGAATCTCCCGACCGTATCTCCAAGGGAAAATTAAGAGAGGTAAAGTTCGGGCATTACTCCGGCTGCTAGGCCCGTGAGAGGGGACTATCCGGGTGCGCGGAGTCCACTCAGGATTAAGTGATGATACCAAGTGCCTGAACCTGCCTCCCGGTTTCTTTATTCTTCAACGCCAACTTTCCTATCCAGTTTCAGCATAAAGAAAATAAACCTTCCTTCATTAAGGTTTAACCTTGTCTGGACATTGGCCTTATTGGTGCACCTACAACAGACTCTTCCCTACACTCTAGGGGTAAGAACCAGCCGAGGGAAGGTAACTCGCTGCGGGACCCAACAATTTCTGAACACCGCTCACCCTCTTATTCAAGAAGGAACCTGGGCATTGTGGTACGGTGTGTCCCGCCTTGAGGAGGTAAGGCCAGGGATCTGTGTGCTACATATACAGTCAGAGGCCTGGCTGCTGCTGTATGTATGTATGGAAACTGTCCAGAAGCATAACGTTTAGGCTAATGTAAATCAAGGAAGCTGTGGGTTATCTGGAGGAAGTGGAAGTGGCTTACAGGAACATTGAGCCTTAGCATGGGTTAATGCTTACTCAGATTAGTTGCAATAGGCATAATTCATTAGGTTATATGTTATACAAAAGTCCAATATGTGATTTGCAATAAATACAAATTATATTCAGCTCTCTTCTGCTGACAGTGTTGAAAATAGTAAATGTTCTGACAAATAACCATAATTACAGCTAAGTGCATAGAGCCTAATGTGTCACCTAAATTCCCATACCTCTAGTGAGAAGTCCAAGAGACCATACCCAGCACTTAGAAGCTATATTTACATTGTACACAGAGTATAGCATTTTACAATCTTATATGGATGATACATACAAACGCTCAAGTATTTCCCGTGCATGCTTTGTTATCTGTGTTAAATAGTTTTTGGGGGTAATTGACATCACAGTTATGTTAAAAAGGGCCTACCTGTACATGAACATCATGTCTAATAGCTCATTTATGGCAGAATGAAGTAATGATTTTCTTGCCAAAAATTTGCTGCATTACATAATAACACTAGACTTGATTTGGTTTAATTTAATTGATTGATTGATTAATTGAATGACTGACTTATTGATAGAGCTGTGGTTTTCTATCAAAAGTGTTAACTTGTGCATTGCTTTATTTTTTCCTTATCATATGTTGCAGATGAATAAACAAAGATCAATTTCAAATTGTATTTCATTACAGTTTTTATTTTTGCTGATCCAATGCACTCTGAAATCTTGGAAATGTGAAATTACTGTTCTACTGTCATGAAAAACCTTTAGTTTCAATATATTTAATTACATGTCATTCAAATTACTACAGATAATGATACATAAACAATGTTGACAACAAAGCAACCAAATATTCAATAGTTCATCCTGTACTATTACACTATGCATTTTCTTTGTTTATATATATGAAATGCATAATTGGTTTATTAGTGCTACTTTAGGTGATGCACTGCATGTTTACATTGTCCTGACATTGTAAATCAAAGGCTTCAATTACTTTCACTCATACATCTGTTGCTTTACATTTTTCATACAGCCTAATGGTTACATTCTGCTCTGCATTGCTTTTATTAGAAACAGAGATGCACAATCAATTCAAATGCCATCTTTCCAGCTCTTATGATCCTATCAGTCAAGTCCAAAACATAGGCACATAGCTGCCTTTTTTTCACTTTTAGAAATCAAACATATTTATTAACTATCTTCAGAGACATCACTCTGAAAAACAAGACATAAGGATATACTGTATATCACTTTAGCAAAAAGGTTAGCCAGATGGTATAGTATGGTATGTCTAAGGTATAAAACTTGAAAAGGATGGTTCATTATATACATTAAGTAGGTACTCTATAAGTAGACTGATTTCAGCAAAGCGGTGGGGTCCTGACCATATGTACCATTGAATCACCTGCTGATTGGGGATATTCTCAATGCACAACTTTGAGGGTGGATGGACAAGACACAAGATAAGTATATGCCATTCAACCTATTTTTTTTCTATTTACCTCCTCGCTCATCTGTTACAATGAAGCAGACTCATCAAATGCATTAACCCTGACCCTTTTCCATGCGATCACATAGCAATAGAAGTCAGCTGTACAAAGTGACATCAATGTGATATACTGTACAGCATGATATACAGTGTGATAAACAAAAAAAGATTGTTATGAGTCAAAGGTGTTGTAAAATGCATCAAATGATATCCGTTTGAAGATGAGAATACATTGATTACGTTTTTTGTTTTTTTTTGTTCGTTTTTTACTTTTAAGAAGTTGGGGAATAAATCACATGGGATCTAAAACTCCAAAATAATAACAAAATGGTTCAAATAAATATGCAATGTTCATACAATGGCCTATAATAATATGTATATTCTGCTCATATACATTTATTATATAGAATTGATCAAAAATGCAACTATCAGTCCATAAAGCATGAATCAGGAACCAGTGTTATATGCTCCATTATTGATTATTTTAGAAAAACAGTTAGATATTACATTAGGTTGCTTATAATAGTTTGATCAGCAGAGGTGAGCAAACAGATTAAGAACCCAGATCAGCACTCTCACGTTCTCCTTAGCCTGGATTTACAGCCTTGATCTACAGGAGCATATCTGGAGATATTTGGACTTTAGAAGATCTTGGAGGCATCTTACTACTCTATAAGCTAAATCTCACAATAAGATTTCCGGACAAGTTTTTGTAAAACAATACCAACAAAAGAGAGTATACATCTATTACTGATATTTTACTACTGAACATATAAGCACAAAAACCTAAAACTATGAACCTTGCCAGGCTAAATGTTTTGGATCGATGATGGCATGAGTATGTCACCAAGCTTCTATTATAAAGATTTTAGATTTTATGCTTCCTTGTACTTGCTTAGTATTTTTTTGTAGAAGCAAAGCAATATACAAAATATACAAAGTGACTACACCAAACTGAAAAGGTCACTTGCAGTTTAGCGCTAGCTGTTTAGAACTAATATATAGAACAAATTCCTTTATTTCTTGTTATCTAGTTAGAGAAAATTGAGTACTGTCCGTGATACTTTTTTTATTTGCACTAACATATAATTTTTCATGGATGAGCTTTTGGGTTTTTTTCCCCGTCTTTAAGGTACAAGCAGTACTGATTCACAAAAGTTTTAGCAGAAGGTAAAATGTTAAAACAAAAGAAAAAAACAAAAAAATATCTGAGGGAAAGGAAAAAGAAAAACAAACACATACAAATCAATGTGTATGGCAATGGTAACAAAGCCATCAGCAAGTGAAATAAGACAGAGGGAAAGCTATAGACTGGAGGGGGGGGGGTGATAGTCACAGAGGGGGTCAAAAAACGGTAGTATAATAGATAAGGAAACCAATATTTACAATTGCACTAATACGGCCACAATCACCTCTTGTTTTCTAGTTAAAAGTGTAGTTTGAGTAACTTTCCCGCATCATCAGAATATTTTTAAACTTTTTTCTCTTATTCCATGAGAAGAATAGAAATGACCTGCTGATACTAGCCAACTAAAGAGGAGCATACATTTTCACCCCAATCAAAGAATCTCTGAAATAATACAATATTAGTAGGAAGAACTGATTTGAAACATTATGACCTTAAAGAATTTCTATTTGTTCCTTTGTCTAATGCAACTTACAAATGCTTTCAGTTCTTAGATCATTCTTACAAACATTCACAAGTGTCTTTCATTTTTTTTAATTCAAAGAAGCTGAATTAATTTGAAATGAATAAATGGAAAAAACCTCAAACACAATGTCATCCAACATAAAGCTATCAGATCAATCGAGTCAATAGATCTTGACCAGGACTACACCTATTATTTTCCTGAATTCAGAAAAGCAATGAGTTCTCTGCCCATCAGTTTGTATAAAAGGAAAACTGAGGATATTGTGAGCAACAGTTTCAAAGTCAGGCCTTCTCCTTTTTCTAGTACATGAATGCTACATCTATTTTTGTATTGGTCCCTTGAGAAGTCAAGTGCTCCAGACGAGCTCATGTTAACTATTAGCAAGCCATCAGGTTATACGCAGTACTGTTAATTTAAGAATAACAAATGTATTGTGCTAAATTGCTTGTGTTTGTTTAATAACAGAACGTAGTACTTGAAAATACGGACACTGATGTAATGAAGGCAAATATGTATTCATTTCAATTAAGATCTAAACTGCACAAATAGGAAAATAGTCATATGCACAAATAAATAGAAACAGCAAAAACCCAGTGTGTAACAAAAAAAACAAACAAAAAAAAAAACTATGTGTAATTGATGGTCTCATAACAAATGAGTGACCTCAGTTATGAAGGTATTAAACATCTTCATGCCTGATTGTTTGAATTCCCTGTTTGAACTCATCAGATTGTGCCTCCAATTGCTAATTGAAATATAAGCGCAAGAACTATGGCAGATGGTATGGCAAAAATCACTCAATTATCAAGGTTAATGATATTCAATTAAGTGGGAAATGTTCTGGTGTGAATGCATTGTTAAATTAGCATTGTTGTTTTTGTTTTGAACATCAGACATATGTGAGCATATAAAGTGAAAGGGAACTTCCAAGCTAATGTTTCTTTTAATATATATTGATACTGCATTCATTTGTGTATCATATTTGCTTTTCTTTCTTTTTTTTTAATATATATATTTTAGATTGAGGACTGATCTCAAGCATTAATAAACTCAAAAAAATAAACAAAAATCATAATTTTTTTTCACCTTCTGCATAAAGTTATGTAGCTACACTGCTAATAAATGTATCAAAATAATCTTTAATTTTATAGCTACTGGTTTTGTTGTGTATACATTTGCACTGAATACAAAAAAGACAATACCATCAAATCTGCTGAATCATTAATTTGCCTGATCTACCCCCTTTATCAGCAGTAGAAGTGTTGGATAGTACCAAAAGGAGGGAGGTGATGAAAAAGGTAAAAATATGTTTTTTTTTTTCCTTTTCTTGAGTCTGCATACCTGCTGTGACCAATATGAGAGATTCTGCTCCCCCTTTGGAGTTTTAATTTGTTCTATATTAGGTAATGCCAAAAGGTAATCAAGGACAGATTCAGGCTCTACTGCAGAAAGATCGAGAGTTAAAGTATATATAAGCCATATAAGAAGCCAGAGACTGATGGAACCCATCTGGCTCTTCCTATACTTTAACCACTTGCTGACCGCCCTATAGCTGCTACATGGTGACAGCTCTGTGCAGAAGCACATATATCTACATGATCCTACACTTACACCTGCAGGGGGCATGCATGCATGATGGGGGGGGGGGGCATTTCTGCTGTGATAATTTGCAGCAGAAGCCAATCTGCACATGTAGACTGACAATAAAGTAGAAATTACCAAGCACAAAAAGCCTTGGACCAAGAAATGGATTAAAAGCAAGTTATATTTTAAGTTCACATATAGTTTAAATATCAATTGACGTCCCTGTATTAATTAATGTAACACGGTCGGGCTGCATATACACACATAAACATTTTTGTCTGTATATTTTTACATACTAAGTACTGCAGCATAGGGTTAATTTACTCTGTGCAAGAAGCATGCTACAGATTCTGACCACTCCCCTCAATTACAAGCAGCAACATGCTTCTCTCCACAGTCTGACACTCCATCTGCAAACTGTTCCAATCAACATCGCTCATGCTTCCGGTGCACTTTCTAGCACAGGGAATTACAACCCTTGCTGCAGCCTTTAGTATATAACCATATAAAGAAAAAAAAGCATGTGTATTACTATATATGCTGCATGATTGCATTACAATAATAACTACTAAGGCATAATTTGGTCTTAAAGAAATTATAGTTATACTCAGGTATTGTTAGAAATATACTTGCTACAGAAACCACCTTGTAATTTATTTATTAACCACTTGCCGCCCGCCGGCCGTCAAATGACGTCTGGACGGTGTGGCTCTCGTTCTGGGCAGGCGTCATATGATGTCCTCGGCTTCCCGGCCCTCTAGGGGGCACGCTCACGCCCGCCGTATCACTTGGGAGCCAATGCGCCTGCCCGGCAATTGCCCGGTAACAGAGCAGGAACGTGGATCTGTGTGTGTACACACACAGAACCACTTCCTGTCAGGTGAGAGGAGACCAATGGTGTGTTCCCAGTACAGAGGAACACTGATTGGTCTCCTCCCCTTGTGAGTCCCCTCCCCCTACAGTTAGAATCACTCCCTAGGACACACAATTAACCCCTCAAGCGCCCCTAGTGTTAACCCCTTCTCTGCCAGTCACATTTATACAGTAATCAGTGCATTTTTATAGCACTGATCGCTGTATAAATGTGATTGATACCAAAATAGTGTAAAAAGTGTCCGATATGTCCGTCGCAATATCACAGTCACAATAAAAATTGCCGCCATTACTAGTAAAAAAAAAATAATAATAAAAATGTCATTAAATCTATCCCCTATTTTATAGACGCTATAACTTTTGTGCAATCCAATCAATATATGCTTTTTGCAATTTTTTTTACCAAAAATATGTAGAAGAATACATCGGCCTAAACTGAGGAAAATATTATTTTTTTTTTAAATGTGGATATTTATTATAGCAAAAAGGTAAAAATATTGTGTTTTTTTCAAAATTGTCACTCTTCTTTTGCTTATAGTGCAAGAAATAAAAACCGCAGAGGTGATCAAATACCACCAGAAGAAAGTTCTATTTGTGGGGCAGGAAGGGGGTTTAAGTGCCCTGTATTGAGGTGGTTAATAATGGTTTCTTTCCATTTAATTCTACAGCTAGCTATGGTTTTGTACTGTTTGTGTACAGAATGACCCCCTCTCCTAAAAAAAGAAGCATTCCCTGCTAATCTAATTGGCTCACTGCTTTTCCCAGAAAAGCAGCCTGTGGTACAACAAACTAAAGCTTACCTAAGGGATACCAAACATGTGTTGCAACTATTGGAGGACACCCCTGTTCTAGAAGGAAGAACTTTACTGGCCACAGCGGATGTTTCATCCTTATATACTATAGTACACCACCACCAAGCATGTAGTGCAACAAAATGGCTCCTGAGAGAATACAGTACTTTGATATGTAAACAGAGAAAGTTTGTAATCAAATGTATTGATTTCTGTTTGAAATACAATTATTTTTGGTATAATCAAACATACTACAAGCAAATAACAGGAATTGCCATGGGAGCTAAATTTGCTCCAAGTGTTGCAAATGCCTTCATGGCCCAATGGGAGGAAGGGGCTGTTTATCTTAACATGCCTATGGAGCTAACTTTGTACAAAAGTTACATAGACGATGTACTCATTGTGTGGAACGGAAGTCAAGATCGCCTGGAAGCGTTCCTCAATAAACTTAACGTTAATGATAAGAACATTACATTGACATGGGACATCAGTAACCAGAATGTTAACTTCTTGGATCTGGACATCAAGATCCTAGGCAATAAGCTAGCCACAAAAATGCATTTTAAGAACGTGGACACGAATAGTTATCTATCCATGAAAAGCTGCCACCATAAGCCATGGCTGTATAATATTCCAAAAGGACAACTTACTAGAATTAAAAGAAACTGCACACATGATGAAGACTTTAGAATTCAGGCTGAATTTATTGGGAGCAGATTTAAAGAAAAAGGCTACACAGATTTCTTTCAGAAGCAAATCAAAGACGTTTCAGGAATTGCTAGAAAAAAGATGTTACAAGGCCATATAAATAATAAACGAAACATGGAAGCACCAATGATTATTTTGGACTATAACATTCAACATCGAGAGGTGGAGAAAGTTCTTAGAAAATATTGGCATATTTTGAAGAGTGATAGACATCTACGGTTGATCCTGCCAGAAAGACCCAATATAATTTACAAAAGAGCTCCTACTCTTAGAGATCTGATTGTGAAAAATGTGGTAGAACCACCACCTAAAAGTGGCTATTCCTTCTTTGCGAGCAAGGGATTTTTTCCTTGCAAATACTGTTATGCATGTAGACATTCCAAAAGACCACAAAGCAAAAAGGTAGAATTTACCTCTACTAAAACAGGACAAACATATCCCATCAAATATTTCATTAGTTGCCACACTGAGGGGGTGTTATATGTTTTACAATGCACATGCAATCTACAGTATGTGGGGAGAACGAAAAGACCACTGATGGTGAGAATTGGGGAACATATCCAAAATATCATCAAGGGTTTTCCCAAACACAATGTCAGTAGACATTTTGCATTGTTCCATAATCAAGACCCCACACAATTATCCTTTTGGGCAATAGAAAGATACAAGAAACCTTGGAGGGGGGGCACACATGATTAGATCGATTAGTCAGATGGAATCGAGATGGATCCATTCCTTACATTCTTTGGTACTGGATGGATTGAATGTGGAATTCGATCTAAACTGCTTTCTTAGTATTTTTTTATTTTTATATCCTATGTTAGGCATTTTATCAATTTTTTATATATGGTGAAATGCAGAGTCTATTTTATATTTTTATATATATTATTTATATTTTATATTGCCATTGATACATTTCATGATTATTAGCTTGTTGGTAGGTTGTTCAGCTCACATGGGATGATCTGGAGCTCTGTATGCATATCGCATGTCCCAGTGGTGGGTGCAATTCTCCCAATCACCGCCGTTTGTGCACCATGTTATTGCATAAACAACCAAGAAAGTGGCCGCCACCATGAGGGAGACACACTCCGTTAAGAGATGGGCGCGCATACACTTCCGTTTCTCTAACTGTTAAAAGACAGGGCAGAGAACCAATCCGACACCTCTGATGAAATCACGTGGCGTGACGTAACATGTAAGGGCCGGAACTATTGGAAATACACTAGGAAGTGTTACTCGGCACACGCTGGAGATATATTTTTTGTCATTTTATTTTATTTTATTTTTTGTTTACCTGCCATAATCAAGGCTTTTTATTCTAATGAACACCATCATTTTACCTACTACACTACGGGAGCCCCTCTTCTTTTTGTCCATTTTTTCCCCATTGAGAGAGTCGCCCCTGGATATCTCCAGCTGCCCCCTGAACTACCGGATCTGAGTGGAGCAACTGAGAGAGACGACGCTACAAGGACCAAAGAAGCAGGGATATCTGAAAGGCTTTCTTTTATCTGGATTGCGGTAAGAGCTCTGAGAGCACTAAGCTGTGTGAAGATTTCTCTCTGATAGAAGATTGTCCTTTTGGATAAAAGAAGAAGACTTGTGTGTATTGGATTCATTGGGCAACATCCAGTTATTTTCACATGTCTTAATTAGAGACTGTTAGGACATTTTTGCACTTTATTCATTTATCTATTTTGCACCATTTGCACACTGTTCACTGACTGAACACGTGATTGATGTGTTATTATTTACTATTCATTTGTTGGTATAGCACATTGCTGTTTGCACATATTACTTGCACATTTGCACATTGCACAGCGATTTTGCAAACGCATTAGATCATTTTGGGGATATTATCCTATTGTTTATATTTGAGGGATTTGCGCTCATCATTTATTTATTTTATTTTTTTCCAGAACACTGTACGAGACTTGAAGATATGTTGCACACATCCCCAACTTTGTCCTTCAGTTTACTGCAGTGAGTATTTTTTCTTTAATATATTCACCATGGTGGGGGCATGGCGACAGAGCTCCAGGATGGATGCTTGCTAGAGAGCTCCGCTCTGCTGTCAGAGAGAACCCCCGTGTACCACAGCCTTCACTGCTTTTAACTGACCCCAGACACCGGCTTCAGAACGCAGATCACTGCCACTATGCCGCGGCATCGGAAGGAGCCGACACAGCCACACAAGCCGTCTGGCTTGTTTCCTCCACTGACTGCTACTGTCTCTAAGGGCATAATATTGTCTCAGGGGTGACACAGTGCCAAGTAGATGTCCGTGCCATGGGAGAAAGGATAGATCACTTTGAAACTACAATGAGTGAATAATCCTCATCCTCATCCTTTTTGATGCTCACTCAGACCACAAGGAACAAATTACCTGGCTAAAAGACAAAATAGCCGACATGGAGGATAAGTCAAGAAGGAATCATATTAAAGTCAGGTTAATAATTCTTATCTACGTTTCGGATGAAAGGTCATATTTTAGCCGCAATTCAAGCACTTTATACATGCCCAACGGTACAAGTTTACACTCCAGGCCTCCTATCCAAACAGTTCACTATTTCCAATGGCACCCAACAGGGATGCCCCCTATCCTCAACCATCTTTAACTTTGTAATATAACCGCTTTCAGAAGCCATCCGCTAACAAATGTCATCAACCTATTCGCAGACGCCGTTATACTACTCCCAACCAACCCGGGTACCTCTCTCCCACTGGCCCATCAGATTATATCACAATTCAGTACCATCTCCTACTACAAAGTGAATTTCACCAAATCGCTCATCTTAGACCTAGGTGTCCAAGGTAAAACAAAACAGATGCTTCAATCCACTTTACCTTACACATGGAGCCTGAAAGGGATTCCCTACCTGGGGGTAACATTAAAGGCATCACCCTCCCTCCCTTGCCTCCTCCAATTTTAAACCCCTACTCTGTAAATTTGAGGCTCAGCTAAACAACATCTCAAAACATGAGCGCTCTTGGTCAGGGAGGTTAATGGCTTATAAAATTATAATATTGCCCAAAATTCACTATATTTTTAGAACATTAGCCATTCCTGTCCCACTTTATACTTAAAATACCTGTCAGGTCAACTACAGGAATTTCTATGGAAAGGTAAAAAAGCTAGATGCTCTATTCTAAACTTAATGCAACATAGGTCTGTTCTGTTGGTGGGGAAGGCCTGGTGGATATTCAAGATTACTATTGGGTGGCTAGGATGGAACAACTTAAATTTTGGTTCAAAGGATTTGATGGCCCAATCTGACTAGATGTGGAGTCAACCATAGTACACATGGAAGACTTATTTTCCTTTCTCATGTGTGATCTTTGGAGGACAGGGGACATGGCTGCATTCTCCCCTCTGATCCAGGGCATGGAGGCTGATAATTAACCAAGGGAATTGATGGCTTAATCTGACTAGATGTGGAGTTGTCCATAGTACCCACAGAAGACTTATTGTCCTTCTTCATGTGTGATCTTTGGAGGTCAGGGAAAAAGGCACCAATCTCCCACCTCTAAGTCGAAAATAGTATATAACTTCCAGCTTAGGGCACTGAAGGCCATAATACCTTCACTTACCACTAAACCATTCACTTTAGCTGGCATTAAATAGCTCCAGGAACTCACTGGTCCTCCACTACTCCAAAATGTACCAGAACTACTGAACAAGCTTACACTCCCAAATAACTCATATTTTACCTGCGCACAAAGTATACATTTCCTTCACCACCACTCTATCCCAGAGATTTATATACATGAAAAGGCTTGGCAATTCCTAAATTCCAATAAAACTAGAGAGAAAGTTATTTCCCTTTTCTATAACATTATTCAGGGTAAGTAAAAACTCTGTAAAACAGATTCTATGCTGAAGTGAAAAACAGACATTAACTCTTCATTTGAGTCCAAACAATGTCTGTCTGCATTCAGAAAAATTCTTAAATGTCACACTGTGTCAATAATTGGGAGTAGGGATGAGCTTCGTGTTTGAGTCAAACCCATGTTCGACTCGAACATTGACTGTTCGGCTGTTTGCCGAATTGCGAACATTATGGGCCGTTCACGCCTAATTCGAGTGGCGCGTCACGGCCCATAATTCACTGCGGCATCGCAGTGCATTGCTGGCTGATCACGGCGCAGAAAAAAATGAGAGCCGTAATTGGCCAAAGCCAGGGTGGCTTTGGCCAATTATGGCTCAGGGGGTTTAGTACACGCCCCACACTATATAAGGCCGCCGGCTTGGCGGCCTTGTGTAGTGTGTTGGAGTTGTTTAATGAGAGATTACAGAGACAGACAGTGTCATTTATATTGAGTTAGATAGAGCAGGCAGGCGAGTCAGTTAGCTGCAGTTACAGTGTGTAGAGGATATATATGCATCCTAGGTGTTGTATATATATTTATACACTGTATTAAGTTTAGCTAGATCCGTTCCTGTTATTCTCTATACTGTGACAGGCAGGCAGGTGATTGTGCTACTGTAGCTGCAGACAGTAAGTGTTTCAATTAGTGTACTGTGTGCTTTGCATAGCATTCACCTAAAGCTTACCTGAATACAGTTAGTGACTAATAGTGGTGTTCTCATAATTAAACCACAGGCAGAGAGCTGCAAGTATTTTCAGTTAGTGTACTGTGTCCCTCTCTGCACAGTTTTCACCCAAAACTAACTGAAGACAATTGCTGCTTTCCCCATACTAATACCACAGCAGGCAGTTGATTCTGATAGCTGCATTATCAGTATATATATATATATATATATATATATATACATATATATATATATATATATCCATCCCACCTTTGTGCAGCTACATCTCACTGCAGGTCATTAGTATGTCTGGAAGGCAAACAAGGAGAGGCAGACAGTCACGAGGCAATAAAAGAGGGCAAGCAGGCTCTGTGTCTAGAGGCAACAGTGCTGCTGGTCGAGGACACGGTGCATCCTCATCAGCACGTGGCCGTGGGACACACTTGTCCTTCTTTTCGGCAGCTGGCCATGTTGAGCAGCAACATGCCCAAGACTTGGTAGAGTGGATGACCAAGCCGTCCTCATTCTCCTAGTCCTTTCTCACCAGGCTCAGGGTACTTTGTCTGGCAAAGCAGCTGCCAAAGCGGCCTCTTCCCTCGTCTCAATGGCATCAGTCACTCCTTCCCTAGCCCCACCATGTCCTCTTGAGGAGTCCCCCGAACTGTTTGAGCACAGTGTTGGGTACATGCTCCTGGAGGATGCCCAGCGTTTTGAAGGCTCCGATGATGGAACCCAACTGGAGGAAGGCAGTAACGTGAGCCCAGAGAGAGGGGGTAGTAACGTGAGCCCAGAGAGAGGGGGTGCCCAACAAGGACAGCTATATGGCAGTCATGTTCCCCCAGCTGCAGCATACTGCCAGATTTGCTCCAGTGATGAGGAGGGAGGGGATGATGAGGTCACTGACTCCATGTGGGTGCCTGATAGGAGAGAGGAGGAGGAGGAGGAGAAGCAGGCACATCTCCAACGAGGCAGGATTCCCTCCAGGGGACAGCTTAAGGGCAGCACACCGACTGCATCACACCGCAGAGCTCCGCATGTGCAGGGCACTGCTGTCTCTGCGCGTTATTCCAAAAGTTCTTTGGTGTGGGCCTTTTTTCAGACGTGTGCAGCAGATCGCACCGTTGCCATTTGCAACATATGTCTAAAGCGTATCTCGTGTGGCCAAAACATCAGCCGCTTGGGCACCACATGCTTGACCAGACATATGTCGACCTGCCATGCAGTCCGTTGGCAAGCTTACCTAAAAAACCCACACCAAAGAACAAAGCGCACCTCTCCTTGCTCCTCATCAGCTGGGATCTCCAACACCACTATACCTTCAGTCCTCTCTGAAACCTGCACTGAGAGGAATGAAGGTCAAGAATTAGGTGTGTCACAGCCAAGTACTTGCAGACAATCTGCTATCGGTACACCGACGTCAGATTGTACCAGGCAAATTTCCCTGCCCCGGCTGCTGCACCGCCGAAAGAAGTTCGCTCCCAGCCATCCACATGCCCAGCGGTTGAATGCTAGCTTGGCTAAATTGCTAGCACTTCAACTGCTGCCTTTTCAGTTGGTAGACTCTGCTCCCTTCTGTGAGTTTATGGAATGTGCGGTTCCTCAGTGGCAGGTTCCCAAATGCCACTTTTTTGAGCTGGTGTTCTTGGGGGACAGGAGCCACATTAGGGCAGAGATTCTGTCAGCTCTGCAGGGGCAAGCTCAGAGGTGGTTAACACCACTACAGCTTAAGCCAGGAAAGGTGGTTTGCGACAATGGCACCAACCTCCTCTCCGCCCTCTGACAGGGGCAACTGACCCATGTGCCCTGTTTGGCTCACATCCTTAACGTGGTGGTGCAGCAGTTCTTGGGCACGTACCTGGGCTTACAGGAGGTCCTGAAGCAGGCCAGAAAACTCTGTGGGCATTTCCGGCGGTCATATAATGCCAGTGCTCGGCTGGCTGACCTGCAAAAGGATTACAACCTGCCCAAGAACCACCTAATCTGTGACATGCCCACCAGGTGGAACTCTATGTTGGCAATGCTGCAGCAGCTGCACATGCAGCAGAGGCTCATCAATGAGTATCTGTTGCAATATGGCACCAGGACAGTGTCAGGGGAGCTTGGATTTTTTTCCCCACACCAGTGGGCCATGATCACGGATGCATGCACTGTCCTGGCACCATTTGAGGAGGCCATGAGGATGGTGAGCAGTGACAGTGCATGCATCAGTGACACTGTCCCTCTTGTCCACCTGTTGGAGCACACGCTGCATGGAATAATGGACAGGGCACTTGAAGCAGAACAGAGGCAGGAAGAGGAGGACTTCCTTACCTTTCAAGGCCCCCTTTATCCAGTCAGTGTTCCTGCTGACCTGGCTATCACACAGGAAGAGGAGGAGGAGGAGGAGGAGGATTATTTTGTCAGCATGGAGGTGGAGCCTAGCACTCAGCATCAGCAGCAGTCTTCAAGGGATCAATTGCAGTCCCAAGACACCCATGGACTTGTACGTGGCTGGGAGGAGGTGGCTGCAGATCATGTCGTCCTCAGTGACCCAGAGGACTCTGCACCGAATGCCTCAGCCAACCTACTCTGCATGGCCTCCCTAATCCTGCAAATCCTGCAGAAGGATCCTCATATTCATGCGATCAAGGAGAGGGATCATTACTGGCTGGCAACCCTCCTTGATCCACGTTACAAGGGTAAGGTTGCGTACCTTATCTTGCCGTCGCAGAGGGAGCAGAGGATGAAGCAACTTCGGGAGGCCTTGCAAAAAGGACTGTGCAACGCGTTTCCAGAGACTGGGAGGTTACAACTTCCTGGTCCTGGACAACGTGTTGCTGAGGCTTCGGTCAGTCAAAGAAGGAGCGGTGGAGAAGGTGGCCGTCTGACCGATGCGTTCAGACAATTTTTTAGTACGCAACCCCAAGGTATGATCGCTTCCAGCAACCATTGCCAGCGTCTCGTTTACATGGTCCAGGAATACCTAGGGGCAAGATCAGACTTGAACTCCTTTCCCACCGAAAATCCTCTGGGTTACTGGGTCTTGAGGTTGGATCACTAGCCAGAGCTTGCACAGTATGCAATTGAGCTACTGGCCTGTCCTGCATCCAGCGTTCTTTCGGAACGCACATTCAGTGCTGCTGGAGGCTTTGTAACCGATCACAGGGTGCGCCTGTCCACCGACTCGGTCGATCAACTGACCTTTATAAAAAAAATCAGTCTTGGATCACCACCAGCTACCAAGCACCTGATGCTGATGTAACCAAATTTTTTTTTTGGAAATGTCAGATCCCTTCAAGACTGCCTATGCTGATGCTGAGTGACTATCCTGTTATGCTGAGTGACTATCCTCTTCGTCCTCAATGATCATGCTGATAGCTTGAAAGAACATTTTTGGTTCTGGGCACTGCCACCAGTGGCTAAGGCACAATTTTTCAGCCCCTGTTTAACAGGGGCGTGTAATTACAATTTTTGATGCAATACTTTGCAACAGGGCTCATTGCTGCGCTCCAAGTACAGTATCTGTGAGGGGTTGCAGTGTTGTGGCACCAGTGCCTAAGGCACAATTTTTATGCCCCTGTACAACAGGGGCATGTAATTTCAATTTTTGATCTAATAATTAACAGCAGGGCCCATTCCTGCGCCCACCAAGAGTAACTGTGAGGGCTTACAGTGTTGTGGCAACACCCTCACCACCAAAGGCCCAATTTTTCTGCCCCTGTTCAACAGGGGCATGTGATTACAATTCTTGATCTAATATTTCACAGCTGGGCCCATTCCTGCGCCCACCAAGAGTAACTGTGAGGGCTTACAGTGTTGTGGCACCAGCACCACCACCACCACCAAAGGCTCAATTTTTCCTACCACTGTTCAACAATGTCATGTAATTACAATTCTTAATCTAATATTTCACAGCTGGGTCCATTCCTACACCCACCAAGAGTAACTGTGAGGACGTACAGTGTTGTGGCACCAGCACCACCACCAAAGGCCCAATTTTTCCTACCACTGTTCAACAATGTCATGTAATTACAATTCTTGATCTAATAGTTCACAGCAGGGCCCATTCCTGCACCCACCATTAGTAACTGTGAGGGCTTACAGTGTTGTGGCAACTAAACCACCACCACCACCACCACCACGACCACCACCACCAAAGGCCCCATTTTTCTGCCCCTGTTCAACAGGGGCATGTAATTACAATTATTGATCTAATATTTCACAGCTGGGCCCATTCCTGCGCCCACCAAGAGTAACTGTGAGGACTTACAGGGTTGTGGCACCAGCCCCACCACCACTACCAAAGGCCCAATTTTTCCTACCACTGTTCAACAATGGCATGTAATTACAATTCTTGATATAATAGTTCACAGCAGGGCGTTCCAGCACCCACCAAGAGTAACTGTGAGGGCTTACAGTGTTGTGGCAACACCAACACCTAAGGGCCAAATTTCTGCAGAGTATATATGGCAGGCCCCTACTTTCAAACATCCAACTTACAAATGACTCCTACTTGAAAACGGAAGGAGACAACAGGAAGTGAGAGGAAATCTACCCCTAGGAAGGGAAATTCTCTCCTGTAAGAGTTAATATGGGAAAAAGGTGTCTCCTCTCCACTGATGCTTTATCATCAATCCTTGTTTCAATAAAAAAAACAAATTTTCAAAAAACATCTGTCATTGGGATGGAAAATGAGGTGAAATATTCTGAACATTTGCACAGACAGCAAAACAAATGTTACAGGGGTGATAACCCTTCCCTATGTTTTCCAAAAAGCTTAAAAATAGATTTTTTGTCTGGAGCTACACTTAAAAAATGTACCTGTTCCAAATTACAAACAGATTCTACTTAAGAACAAACCTACAGTCCCTGTCTTGTTTGCACCGGCTGTATACTGCTGTTCAGAGTACAGTAAATAGGGCCTTTTTTAATTTGTGTGGGGTTCCCCTTAATATCCATACAAGACCCAAAGGGGCTGGTAGTGGGCTGGGGGGGGTACCCATGCCATTTTTCTCAATGATTTTCAGCCATATTGCCAGGACCAGACATTACATTAAAGTCGCAAGCAATTTTAAATTAATTTTTTTCCTTTAGAAATGTCATTTTGTGCAGGGACAGTTCTAAACACGGGAAACACGTGCCACTTCACAGGCATACTTTAGACACCCCCCAGGTACGATATTGAAAGGAATATTTAACTTTTTTTTCACTTTATGCATCATTAAAATCACTGTTCCCGAAAAATCGGCAGTTTTTAAAACTTCTTGCAATTGATACATGTCCCCTGGGGCAGGACCCGGGTCCCCAAACCCTTTTTAGGACAATAACTAGCATATTAGCCGTTATAATTAGCACTTTTGATTTCAAACGTTAGCGTCCGTTGTATTTAAAAGGGTTCTAAAGTTTGCGCAAACTTTTGGTCCGTTCGCAGATTCTGGTGAGAACCGAAACGGGGGGGTGTTCGGCTCATCCCTAATTGGGAGACAACGCTAAAGATAACCAACAGATGGTACTACACTCCCTATAGGCTAGTGAGATTCTCTTCTATTAACTCCCCTCTTTATTGGTGGAATTGTGGGCAAGTGGGTCACTTACTCCACATCCTTTGGGAATGCCCAACCCTAACTAGCTTTTGGAAACAAGTTTTTCAACTTATTACCTTCCCCCCAACCCTGCTCTGGCAATACTACACATCAATTTTGATACCTATCCAAGCCCTTTTAGAGCAGTAGTCACCCAAGTTCTGGTTTTAGCTCGCTCTCTAATCTTCCCCAAATGGAAATCTTCTGACCCCATTTACATCTCTGATCATGGTCCAGCAAAAATTACACTTTCCAGCACATGTTGGCCATAAATACCCTAAGTTGTGATAGATTTGAGAAGACATGGGAGATATGGACTGCTACAACTGTATCACTGATACTTATTACTAGCTGTAAATGTTCCTATTTGGTTTTTTTTCCTTCACAATATACGATGTTAATCTCTGCCCCTACTCAGGACATGTATCTACCCTTCCTATTCTATTTATTTGTATTCTGTACCTTACATAATTCTTATTTCAATAAAAAATGATTGGACTTAAAAAAGATATTCACCATGGTTACTGCATATATGGAAGTACACAAAGACACAAAGACACAAAGGTTTTCTAGTTTTACATCACTGGAGGCTTAGGCTACATTCAAACTTGTGTGACTTGTCATGCGACTTTGTAAATTAACCACTTAAGGACCACCTCACGCCGATATACGTCGGCAGAATGGCACGGCTGGGCATATCAACGTACAAGTACGTTGCCCTTTAAGAGCCCAGCCGTGGGTCATGCACGCACCACCGGAGGCACGCTTGCGACACGGTCCTGAGCTCCGTGACCATGCTTGCGGGACCCGCGGACCCGATCACCTCCGGTGTCCCACGATCGGGTCACAGAGCTGAAGAACGGGGAGAGGTGAGTGTAAACAAACCTTTCCCATGTCAGTGATCGTCTGTCCCCTATCATCTGAACAGACGATCAGTGACGTGTAACGTGTAGCCACACCCCCCTACAGTAAGAATCACTTCCTAGTGAACACTTAACCCCTACAGCGCCACCTAGAGGTTAAAGCCTTCACTGCCAGTGTCATTTTTACAGTTATCAGTGCATTTTTATAGCACTGATCGCTGTAAAAATGACAATGGCCCCAAAATGGTGTCAAACGTGTCCGATGTGTCCGCCATAATGTCACAGTCACGATAAAAATCACTGATTGCCGCCATAACTAGTAAAAAAAATATATATTATTAAAAATGCCATAAAACAGTCCCCTATTTTGTAAACGCTATAACTTTTGCGCAAACCAATCCATAAATGCCTATTGTGATTTTTTTTTTCCAAAAATATGTAGAAGAATATGTATCGGACTAAACTGTGAAAACAAAATGTTTTTTTATATATTTTTGGGGGATATTTATTATAGCAAAAAGTAAAAAATCTTAGAATTTTTTTCAAAATTGTCACTCTATTTTTGTTTATAGCGCAAAAAATAAAAACCGCAGAGGTGATCAAATACCACCAAAAGAAATCTCTATTTGTGGGGAAAAAAGGACGCTAATTTAGTTTGGGAGCCACGTCGCATGACCACGCAATTGTCAGTTAAAGCGACACAGTGCAGAATCGCATAAAGGTGGCTGGTCCTTTAGCTGCATAATGGTCCGGGGCTTAAGTGGTTAAAGTCGCATGACAAGTCGCACCTCATGTTTTTCAATGACAACCAGTTGTGCAACAGTTGTCCATTACCATTGGTCAAAGCCAAAGTCAAATCCAAGTCATACTCATCCAAAGTTTCATTAAATTGCATCAATGTTGCACCAAAGTTGCACTCCAAAGTCACAGGACTTTGGTGTTGTACAAGTGTGAATGGAGCCTTACTGTGTAACTATTAAAGGAAGCCTTTTTCATTTACCAGTTTTTCTGAGGCGATTAGTCCAATTTCCTGTCACTTATAAGAGTACAGAACATACATTGAAGGTACCTCCAGTGATTGTAAAATATATAACATTGGGGTTGTTTTAGTTATTTATTCTTAACAAAAGTGGCTTTACATTTTAACAGCTGTTTCCAGCTATTCATTTCCAGCTAATGAACATAATGAACAAAACTTGGTATATGTTGTATATCTCTGCAGCCTTAAATTCCCTAATCTATTTTGTGATCCTTACCCTTTTATAATGTATGACATATTTATTATGCAGTTTACCTAAACTCTGTTACACTAAATTCTGTTTTTGTTTATTTTTTGCTTTATCAGTTTAACATTCTTACAATTTGGCTTTGATATATTGCAGCATTCTGCAACTTTGTCAGATTGAAGTGGTGCTTTTCATTAATTACTTGGAAAATGTTAAAGGTTACAAAGTAGTTTCCAGTTTATTGCTGTTTGATGCTTTTTTGCTAATTGCTTCTTGTATTGCATTTTAAAAGTTTGTATCAAATAACAAGACATTTTGGTTTAAAGAAGAACAGAAAAGGAAGGGTATGATAAGTCAAACAATTGAGCCTAAAATCCATTGACAAAGATCAATGCTTGCATCTTAAATACAGCATTGGTCTGGTGGTGTTCTGATTAGCAGCTTTCAGTCCCTGTAATTACATAACCTTGGAGTACACAAGGATCAGGAAAATGTAGACCATGAAGATGCAAGTAAGTTCACCATGATTGACAGATCAATGGAGCTAATAGTGTGAGTAGAGTGCCTTGGGTGCTGAAGTTAATGATCCATTTTAAACACTGAAGTGAAAATCAAATCTCATTTCCCTGACTTTACATCCCGATCTGTTTTGTGCTTATCACTCATCTCATGTAGGCAGCTAACTGGTCTGTACGGGTCATCTATCTCATCATCACACATCACACACTTTATTCATTATCTCATAAATAGGGGTTTATTTACTAAAGACTGTTCACTTTGCAAGGGAATATGGGTAAACTTTACTTTGAAAAGAATACCCAATCATGCGCAAAGAAATTTAGAAAACTTGTATTTTTGCATGCATGTGATTGGATGATGGAAGTCAGCTGAGCTTTACCTCATTTACTAAGCAAAGGAAAATTCAACTGCAAAGTAAGCAGTTTATTTTCCTTTAGCAAATAAACCCCTTAGTCTTGTCTTGGATAATGTATAAAAGAAGGAATGCTAATCATTGGCAAATTGATAATAGAAAGCAATCACTCAATGCTGTGCTCTACTTACCTATAAAAAAAAAGGCACAGCTCTGCTGACTTTCATAATACAATCATGTGCAAGCAAAGATATATATTTTTTCCTAATTTCTTTGCACATGATACGGTATACTTTGCAAAGTAAATTTTCATCACATTTACCGAGCAAACTGAAAACTCACTTTACAAAGTGAAACTGCTCCACTCATTTAGTAAACCGACCCCAAAGCTATGTTTTACCAAACCCTTAGTGCATACTACAAATTTACTTTCAATATAAAAAGTCAGAAATACAAGCACAGTTACAAATTTGAATCATAAATGAATCATAATTTCTTGACGGTTATCAGTATGAATCAGTTAGAGGAGAGTTATAATTAGCCCTTGATACCTGAATTTTCAACTTTACACGAGGCAGCACAATAAGTTAGCAGGATAGTTGCTACATAGTGCATAAGTACAGCCTACAAAATTATAACAGGACCTCTATGACCCAGTAAGTGAATAAAACATGTTAAAAAGCATGAATAATGAGCACAAGGCAATCAAAATATGGACAATAAAGTAATCATTCAAACTATTTTCTGTTTCCAAATGGGTTTAGAGAAAGACATAGGATGCATTCAACCTACAATAACTGTTGAACATGGTGTGGATCCATAAAACTGTAGGATATCAATCTTTAGTGATTGTTCTCAAAGGTTGCATAGCCAAGGCATGTGGGCTGTCTATCAGTGCCATGTGCACCATATGGTGCAACAACAATTTTTTTTTAAATAATGTACTTATATTACAGGATTAGAAATGAAACGCACACACACTGTAAAAAAAAAAAAACATGGTGTTGTAAATACCAAATGAAACCTTGACCTTCCACAGTCATCAGATTGACCTCAATTGGCGTTTTCATTTCCAAGAAACATGAAAAATCAGTACTGAATCTGAAAGATCACCCTAATCTTCATTAATATATACTCATCATACACATTAAAATCTTTGTGCAATCTGCCTTAGACTGGCCGCAACTAAGTACTATGTGGACCTATCTGGACTATCTGGGCACAATGTTTTATAATAATATGTAATAAGGAGACCTACCTAAAATATCTAGGCATTATTTTTTTTATTTTTTTTTTAATATCATTAAATTATTTTGTCTGTCCTATCTCTCTCTATCTTTTTTTTCCTCCTCTCTTTCTTTCCTCTATTTGAACTCACAGAAGTCCTATATGATCCTTTACTCTTATATAGTAAAGTAATGAGTTAATTTCTCTTCATGAAACTGCTTTAAGCTAACTGTAATATTGTCTGCAAAGCTCTGCCATATACAGGATAATGAAATAAGATACCATATGCAGGTCTGTGAAGTGGCACTGTTACATACTGCTCTTTGTACTAGCTGAAGAATAATAAATCCTTAAAAGCCTTCCATACTCAAAGGAGCAACTGTTTTCTGAGACTGCGATCACTTTTGAACGTCATATTTAAAAGATAATGAATAGTACTTGTCATAATGTTTATTTTATATGCTTTACTTAGGCTGCATATGCTAGAAACTGTTATGTAGATGATTTGCCATTTCTCTGCTTGTTTTACATGTAGTGCACAGATTATTCCATAAAACAAACCGAGTCCTTAAATATATGAAAATCTTTGCTATATTATCTACAGTATAGTGCACAAAAACAACAGGAGATCTCTGGGGACACACAAAAAAAGAACCTAACCTTGGGCAGTTCTTTCACCCAGACGTATCCAGAGATGCTTAACATCCCTTTACATGGGGTTAATGGATACCATAGCAACCATCAGTGTGTAAATGCTGACTGCCACAATGTCAGAGATCTGCGACTATTACATAGAAATAGCAGCAGAAAAGAAGTGGAAAGTTTGAGTACAAGCGCACATACACTTGGCAACAATTCTATGCTTACTTGATACGTTCCAGCTATAATCCTGGAATGAGTTGATTTAAATGGCAACAAAATGCAACAGAAAGAATTTGCTTATAGGTTTTGCACATAATGACATTCATACAAGCATGCAGTACTATCCATATCTATCCAACACGTCTCCAAAAAATTATTATCAGTTTTCATCCAAAACACAGTTTTTTTATCTTATTTAGACCAATGGTTTAAAATAGTTGAAGAGGCTGAAGGGAAGGTTCAGGATCATTAACAGTGATATAAGGTTCTACCATGTACAAAATGTATTGGTGTTCTTTGTGGCCAAGTCATGTTGGGGGGGGGGGGGGTAGTTGTAAGTAGTGACCAGGAGCCTCACAGCCATTGCTAAATTTTAGGCAACTATAAGTGTTGCTGTCATCAAAAGAAAAGTTATGTTTTTCCTATCTGAAATGCAATATATTGTGCATTCACATCAGTCCCTGCCCTCAAGGAGCTTACAATCAAAGGTCCTTACCTCATATGCATGCAAACACATTCTATGGTCAATTTAGACAGGAGATAATAAACCTACCAGTATGTCTTTGGAGTATGGGAGGAAATGAGTGCCTGGATTAAACTCATGCAAGCCCAGGAAGAAAATAAAAACTCCATGCAGGTAGAACCAATGATCCTAGTGCTGCAAGGTTGAGGCGCTAACCACTAAGCCATTGTGCATTTTGATATGATAACCTTAGGGGTGCGGTTCAACCAACAGACTTCTGTGTTTATTGGCAACAACACCAGGGGCCAGTATCCCTGAAAGCACATCACTAGTGCTTTTTGTGATAAACAAGTGGCTGGAGTGGCATTATTGAAATGGAGGGAGACCTGAGTGGACACCATTATATAAAAGACATTGTAGTAAATCTTCATTATGGATAATAATTTTTGTATGTGGACAAAGATCAACTTGAATTTATTACCCCCCCCCTCCCTTGTAGGTGCTTGTGTGGACCAAGGCAGATCTCCACTACAACTGGCTGGTTTTGCTATGCAATATTGTGTCCCCAGCTATAGAAACTATGTCCTCTCACTGTATGTGTTGTCACACTATTCCAATAAAGACATACAACAGCTCCTTGACTAATACATATGAATGGAAACAGTAATGATCAGTGGGTAATTTTGAAAAACAGATGGGAAGCAATTTATTTTCAATTATCCAAATTCCTCTGAATATATAACAATTGTCTGGATTCTTAAATTGTGTGACTCATCTTAGATGGATCATCAATCAAATATTCAGGTGGATAAAAATATAGCAAATAGTTGATTTACCTGATTTATTCATGCTTCACCACCCTGTAATTGCTGTTTTACATCACCTCTGAAGTGAAAACTGAAATTGAATTTGTAATATGGCTTGCTATGTCCTAAAAAAGGAATTCTGCTTAAAAACAAAATCAATCCAGAAATTCCAAAAGTATATTGCAATTTGCTCCTTTCAACTGACATAAAAACCAACATAAGCAAATCTTTTAAGTCCTTTACACCAGCAGTTCCAAAATGTGAACCATTAAATTAGCTTCAGAACTTTGTTGATCCAAGCTAACACCTCCGAGATGGGGAAACCACCAATATATGGGTCCCCTCACCTGTCTCTATAACTTCCCTCTTACAAATATTTTAGGGAAAAGGTGTTTTTGGCTATGACTGACCTGATATTGCCTTGAGACAACTTTAGATGTAGTACCTGTATTTTATTGCTGAACAATTTGGGGTGTTTGCGGCAAATTCGAAAAGTCTATGGGAAAAATCGAAAGTGCTAATTTTAAAGGCTTATATGCAAGTTATTGTCATAAAAAGTGTTTGGGGACCAGGGTCCTGCCCCAGGGGACATGTATCAATGCAAAAAAAAGCTCAGCCAATGATGTAGGCGGGGACTGACATACGAGGGGGCGGACCTGATGGGGAACTTCCTCCACAGTGTAATAAATGAATAGACCCGCCCCTTCTCACGTTCCGCATCTGGTCCGCTTAGCCTTACACCTACGTCATTGGCTGAGCGGACCTGATGTGGAACTTTAGAAGGGGCGGGTCTATTAATTTAATACACTGCAGAGGAAGTTCCCCATCAGGTCCGCTCAGGCTAAGCCAATGACGTTTCGTGTGGACAGCGCTGGACATCAGATCGCCGCGGGACACTGGATTTCATCGCTGGAATTTTTTTTTATTTTTTATTTTTAATAAAGGATTTTCCCAACGGTGTCTGTGTGTTTTTTTACATTTTTTTACACTTTCTTTGTGAAATGGTAGGGGTACCCCTTACCAATTCACATGGGGGGGTGGGATCTGGGGGTCCCCTTTGTTAAAGGGGTCTTCCAGATTCCGATAAGCCCCCCGCCCACACACCCCCATAACCACTGGGCAAGGGTTGTGGGGATAAGGCCCTTGTCCCCATCAACATGGGGACATCCTCCCCATGTTGAGGGCATGTGGCTTGGTACGGTTCAGGAGGGGGGGGCGCTCTCTCGTCCCCCCCTCTTTTCCTGCGGCCTGCCAGGTTGCATGTTCGGATAAAGGGTCTGGTATGGATTTTTGGGGGAACTCCACGCCATTTTTTTTTAAATTTGGGGTGGAGTTCCCCTTAAAATCCATACCAGACCTGAAAGGCCTGTTATGGATATTTGGGGGAACTCCACACATTTTTTTTTTAATTTGCGGCAGGGTTCCCCTTAATATTCATACCAGACCTGAAGGGCCTGGTAATTGAATTTGGGGGGACCCCCACGCTTTTTTTTATTTTTTATCAATGACTTTTCTATGTATTGTCGGGAGCCGACAATTCATTATAGCCGCGAGTGAGTTTTAAATGACTTTTTTTCCTTCAGAAATTACACTTTGTGCAGGGACAGTTCTAAGCATGGGAAACAAGCGCGACTTTACATGCATACTATACACACACCCTAGGTACGACATTTAAAGGAATAGTTCACTTTTATTGTTTCACTTTAAGCATTAATAAAATCACTGCTTCTGAAAAAACATCAGTTTTTGAAACTTTTTTTTGCATTGATACATGTCCCCTGGGGCAGGACCCGGGCCCCCAAACACTTTGTAGGACAATAACTTGCATATTAGCCTTTATAATTAGCACTTTTGATTTCGAACGTTCGAGTCCATTGTATTTAATAGGGTTCTAAAGTTCACGCAAACATTCTGGCTGTTCGCAGGTTCTGGTGCGAACCGAACAGGGGGGTTTCGGCTCATCCCTACTGCTGATACACTTGGCTCTGCTAGCCACCCCAAATTGTTATTATTTGTTTCTGCCAATCTCTGAAATTGGCATTTACCTCTTACACAGTGGCCTTGGGGCTGTGTATGTATATATATACAGTGGGGCAAAAAAGTATTTAGTCAGCCACCAATTGTGCAAGTTCTCCCACTTAAAAAGATGAGAGAGGCCTGTAATTGTCGTCATAGGTATACCTCAACTATGAGAAACAAAATGTGGAAAGAAATCCAGACAATCACATTGTCTGATTTGGAAAGATTTTTTTTTGCAAATTATGGTGGAAAATAAGTATTTGGTCACCTACAAACAAGCAAAATTTCTGGCTCTCACATACCTGTATCTTCTTCTTTAAGAGGCTCTTCTGTCCTCCACTCATTACTTGTATTAATGGCACCTGTTTGAACTTGTTATCAGTATAAAAGACACCTGTCCATAACCTCAAACAGTCACACGCCAAACTCCACTATGGTGAAGACCAAAGAGCTGTCGAAGGACACCAGAAACAAAATTGTAGATCTGCCCCAAGGCTGGGAAGACTGAATCTGCAATAGGCAAGTAGCTTGGTGTGAATAAATCAACTGTGGGAGCAATAATTAGAAAATGGAAGACATACAAGACCACTGATAATCTCCCTCGATCTGGGGCTCCACGCAAGATCTCACCCCGTGGGGTCCAAATGATCACAAGAACAGTGAGCAAAAATCCGAGAACCACACAGGGGGACCTAGTGAATGACCTGCAGAGAGCTGGGACCAACGTAACAAAGGCTACCATCAGTAACACACTACGCCGCCAGGGACTCAGATCCTGCAGTGCCAGACGTGTCCCCCTGCTTAAGCCAGTTCATGTCCGGGCCCATCTGAGGTTTGCTAGAGAGCATTTGGATGATCCAGAAGAGGATTGGGAGAATGTCATATGGTCAGATGAAACCAAAGTAGAACTGTTTGGTAGAAACACAACGCGTCGTGTTTGGAGGAGAGAGAATGCTGAGTTACAACCAAAGAACACCATACCTACTGTGAAGCATGGGGGTGGCAACATCATGCTTTGGGGCTGTTTCTCTGCAAAGGGAACAGGACGACTGATCTGTGTACATGAAAGAATGAATGGGGCTATGTATCGTGAGATTTTGAGTGCAAACCTCCTCCCATCAGCAAGGGTATTGAAGATGAAACGTGGCTGGGTCTTTCATCATGACAATGATCCCAAACACACCACCCGGGCAACGAATGAGTGGCTTCGTAAGAAGCATTTCAAGGTCCTGGAGTGGCCTAGCCAGCCTCCAGATCTCAACCCCATAGAAAACCTTTGGAGGGAGTTGAAAGTCTGTGTTGCCCAGCAACAGCCCCAAAACATCACTGCTCTAGAGGAGATCTGCATAGAGGAATGGGCCAACATACCAGCAACAGTGTGTGACAACCTTGTGAAGACTTACAGAAAACATTTGACCTCTGTCATTGCCAACAAGGGATATATAACAAAGTATTGAGATGAACTTTTGATATTGACCAAATACTTATTTTCCACCATAATTTGCAAAAAAAAATATTTCCAAATCAGACAATGTGATTGTCTGGATTTGTTTCCAAATTTTGTCTCTCCTAGTTGAGGTATACCTATGATGACAATTACAGGCCTCTCATCTTTTTAAGTGGGAGAACTTGCACAATTGGTGGCTGACTAAATACTTTTTTGCCCACTGTATATATATATATATATATATATATATATACACACACTATATATATATATACACACTATATATATATATACACTACAGTATATATATATATATATATATATATATATATATAAGTAAGACACTGGCTGGCAGTGTTATCCATCATTTTGATTTATCAGTGATTCAGGTCCTAGAGCTTGAATTATAATAATAATATGACATTATTACTATTATTATTATCATTATTATTATTCAGGATTTAAATAGCAATAGTGCCAACAGTTTGCATAGCACTTAACAATATAAAGGGTGACAGTATGATTGCATACCAAAGTACAAAGTATGATAACATACTAAAGTACAGTTTTTTGGTGGAGCTGAGGTAGGCTTCCTTGAATAAATTATTTTTCAAAGATCGCTTTGAAAACAGGGTAGGAACTCACCGGTCATACTGGGGTAGGGAGTTCCAGAGGGTGACTGAGGTTCTGCTGAAGCCCTATAGACAAGCATTAGAGGTGGTAATAAGGGAGCTAGAGAGCATGATGGCTTGGAAGGAGTGAAGTGTACAATTTGGTTGATACCTCTAGATGATGTTGGTTATGTAGCTGTGGCCAATGTGGTGGTTGGCTTTGTATGTTGTGGTTAGTATATTGAACTTTATATGTTGGGCTAGTGGGAGTCAGTGAAGGGATTAGCAGAGATTAGCAGCCATGGACTAGTCAATAAGGTGTGTAAGTTTAAGAGCAGCAATCATAATATACTGTAGGGGGAATTGCCTGTGTTAAGGTAGGCAGGTGAGAAGAGAGTTGCAGTAGTGAAGTTGGGAGTTAACCAAGTAGTGAATATATTGTTTTGTGGTGCTGTTAATTAGGAAGGTGTGAATTCTGGAAATGTTGCAGAGGTTAACACTGCAAAATGTAACCAGTGGTTGGATGTGAGACACCAAAACACCAAAAAGCTACATGTGCTCCCTGTTTGCTTTTGGGAAAACATTAGAGGTGTCCTGTCAGTCAGGAACAGACCTGCATCTAGTAGGTTTCTGCTGTCACGTGCATGACTTACTGCTGACAATATCAGCTGAGCCTGTCACTTACAATATACTGTATATATCTATATACAGTATGTATCACTAATTTTAGTTCTATGCTCTGTCATTGCAAATAAGTTTGACATCTCTCCCTGCACAGTATGCATAAGAATTTTTCAGTTTTTCTTTTAATCATTTATTTGGCCATTGACTGATTTGTGGTGAATTTTTAACTGATGCGGTTTGTTTCTACTTTCAAGTATGGCTCACCTTTGCTAAGTTGCTCTCCAAGCATAAATTAAACCTGTGCTGGGAGAAATAAGCAGGCTACAGTTGCTAACCTCTCTTAAACACATCAGTTGCCTGGCTGTCATATTTACCCAAAGGCTTTAATACCTAATTTTCTTTTGACTTGTTTCAGATCAGTGACTTAAAACATGTTTGAGTCAGATACAGCAAAGCAACTAACATTTTTTTTAAAGCCCGCAATAGCAACCTACATATTTTTTTCAGCACAGATTTCTTGCAAGTTTTGAGGGAGGGAAGTGCAAAGCATTTACTTACATTGTGTTAGAACTTTAAATCTGTTAACAGGTATCTACATTATATTGAATATATATTTTAATGTTCCTATGAAATACACTGACAGAAGTTTTAGTTAGTAAAACAGATTTTAATTATACAAACTACAAATCTGAGTTCACACACATGCCATATGAACTAAGAAATATCACTTTCTTTTATTTCAAATAGTTTATTCAATCATTCTAAATATTTAAATTAATCATGCCCAATTGTTGAAAAAAATGTAGAAAATAAAATTTAAATAGCTCTGCCTTCTTTTCCAGAAAAGATTTTATGATCGATCTGAGACCAGTTAATTTGATATAGAAGTTTCCCCTTTTTGACTTTGAACATAAGCCCTGACCACCAACTGTTAAATCAGTGTAATATTTTGGATAATAATCAGTGTTGGGCAAACGGTTCGGCCCGAGCTTCAGTTTGGGCCAAACATTTGCCTGTTCGCCATTTCGCCTGAACACCCGAATTTGCAGGGTGTTCGCCAGGTGTTCTCCCTGCTGAACTCCCTGCAGTGCACTGAGCTCTGCACAGTGAATTCTGCACCTTGATTGAGCAAAGCTTTTGAATCAGGTCACAGTGTAAGCTAGTTGTTCAGGAGCAGGGCCAGAAAGGTGGCCACGGCATCCTTAACAACCGATGAATCATCCGTTGACAGCTGAATAAAAAAAAAAATGCTAGTTAAAAAAAATGGCATGGGTTCTCCCGCAGTCCATACCCATGCCAAAAAAAACAAAACATTCCTGGGTCCTCCCCCAAAATTAATACTAGACCCTTATCTGGGCATGCAGCCTGTCAGGTAAGGAAAGGGGGGTGGGGCAAGCGATCGCCACCCCTCCTGAACCACACCAGGCCACATGCCCTCAACATGGGGACAAGGGCCTCATCCCCACAACCATGGTCAGTGGTGCATTTTTGGAATCTGGAAGCTCCCTTTAACAAGGGAGCCCTCAGTTCATGCCCCCCCCCCATGTGAATCAGTATTGAGTACATAGTATTTCTACCCTTCACCAGAAAAGTGTATAAAAAAATAAAAAACAGTAGACATGTTTTTGACAAATCCTTTATTAAAAAAATCACACCCGCCTGTTGCCCGTCGAACCCATAAAAAAACATGTTCCGCCTTCTGTGATGGTTGCCTACCGAATTTGTTCCCTAGTGTGTTTCTAACTGCAGGGGTAGGGTACTGACCTAGAGGAAATGACAAATCGTCGTTCCTAGCTATTAGGAACTCACAATATATCTTTCCTCACAGAACAGGGATGTGTGTGTTTACACACACACGTCCCTGTTCTGCCTCTCGTGCTTGCGGTGGCTCACGGCCGGCGGTCATCGCGACTGCTGTTCATGAGCATTTGCACCCTGGCGCATGCCTACTATCCCACTTAAAGGGACCGACGTACAGCTACGATGGTTCGCGGGATAGTGCCGATCTGCCGCCGTATAACGACAGCGGTTGGTCGGCAAGTGGTTAAATAAATACAAAAATTGCATTAATACCTAGACCCCCATACCCCTTGTATTGCCAATTACTTGCATATAAGCCTTCAACATGGGCAGTTTTGATTTTTCCTGTTCGCCTCCCATAGACTTCAATGGGGTTTGCCGTTTGGGCTAGAACATTTCCTCTGTTTGGAGTTCTGCTGTGAATAGAACAGGGAGGTGTTTGGCCCATGTCTACTAAAAAGAGATTTTTATTTCACAGGGCAGTAGAATTCAAAGACAATAAAGCGCATATGTCCTGGTATAGTATAGGAGGGGGACTGCCTTTCACTGCCCCTCCAATTTCCTGGCCAGCCAGACCTGGTTAAGGGTCTGGTATTGATTTTGGGGAAGGGCCCATGCCATTTTTTTGTATCTATACCGAGTTCCTAACTAAGATATGGGTCTCCTATAGGACTGCTAAGGGAGAGGACCCCATGCCCATTTTGTATTGAAAAAATGTATTCATTTGATTTGATATATTTGAAACAAGCCAAGGAGCAAGTTGTAATACTGCCACTTATATAATGACTTCCAGCTGCAGCTGATGGATGTTAGGGTAAACAAGACAAACTGACAAAATCTGACCATTTAGTTTGACCATTCATAAAACTGCAACCAGCTCACCCCTACATTAAAGTGACAAATTCACCATAAAGCTTTATTCAGATACTGCTAATTATTTGTTAAAAACTGGGCGTTGAAAAGACCTTTGGTTGTTAATAGGGATAAAATGTGAGTTTGTGGCCATGTAGAGTTTGCTTCAAAATATGCATGTATGCAGTTTTCTGAATAGGCAAACTAAATGGCCAATTGGTCTGTCCTCCAAACTTCCAGCTGCTACAACCATACAGTAAGCCATTCATGTATAGGTGGCATTACTACCAGTGATATGATTGAGTCTGCAGGGGGGAAATTGTAATCCGGATTCTCCACTTAAAACTTTGGGGTCCCCCAGATATCTGCTCTCCCCTTTAAGTAAATGAGTATGGGGCCAAAAATGTAGTTACTCATTTACAGAAAATAGAGTAAAACGTAAATGACATGTCCCTTATTTTAAAAAATAAAAAAAATAAAACAATCTACTGTCAATCATGTCATCCAGCAATGTGGATCCATGCCAATCATGCAATAAAGCTGCCCTAAAATGGCCATAAAATACTTATTTTTGTGTTGTCAGCAAACACTGAGATTTAGCTATTTATACCAACGTCTATATCATTTATAAACAAGGTAAACCAAATTGGTCCCAAAACAGAGCTTACTACTCCAGACCAGTCTGAGTACACGTTATTTATCACCACCCTTTGGATGCGCCCCTGAAAACCAGTTTTCTATTCAAGAAAGAAACCCTATGGTCCATGCCTACAGACCCCAGTTTGTAAATTAAGCATCTATTACGGAATGTATCGAATGCATTTTCAAAATCCAGATATACTACAGGCCTAACTTTATCTAGATGGCAGCTCACTTCCTCATAGAATGTTAACAGATTGGTTTGGCAAGAACAACCTTTCATAAACCCATGCTGATTATTACTAATGATACTATTCTCATCCGCATTGTGTGACACTTCACTTGCAGGTTTAAGGCATCCTCCAAGTATTTTCTAAAAAAAAAATGTTTGTGTTTGTGTGTATGCATGTCCTTTAAGCCCATCTGCTCTCTGCTGAACTGGAATTTTTTTTTTTGCATCAGTACATGTCCCCCATGGCAATGCCCAGCTACCTGGGCCAGAGAAAGATTCAGCTTCCGTAGACTTCAAACATGATTTTCTGCTTTGAGGTTTGTGAATTATTCAGCAAATGTCTAGTGAACTAAACTTTGGTTGTTTCACTCATTACTTGATTTCAGTGTGGTTAGAGTGTCCTAAGACTATTCCATTCATTGCACTCTATGTAAAGTGCTGGCAAACTTTTTCCAGCAGAAGTTGAGGGGAAACCACACTGTAACCATAGATATTTGTACCATTTGTTGTATACATGTAAACATGTAAACAATTCCCCTAGACTGAGGTCTTAGATCCATGTGAATGCAAAAGGAATACAGTTCCAAATGATAAATAATAATTGTGTTAATTTTTATATTTTTAGTTTAATCTGATGACATTTTTTCAGTTTTCAGCTCACTGAAAATTATTAACACAAATACAGTAATTTCGTATCCGTTTGTTATTGTAAAATAGAGATGAAAGTTATTTAGACAATATGTCATACTGGGGAAGCTACATTATCCTCAGGGGGGCTTTACTCCATGTATTTGTATTATCTTCCATTGTTTAGTAATCGGTGTGTGCTGTCTGAAGGTTAGGTACTGGCTTAACTGTTAAATGGTTTTCCAGCTTATGCAAACAATGCCTCAGGTCAATGTAGTGGGGATGAATTGAAGCCAAAGACCCAAGGAGTAATGTTTGTCTTCTTTACTTAGGTGTGCACAATATGTTTGTGGGTTAAACATATTCTGGGAATGGAGAGATTACCTTGTATATCCTTACCCTGCAGAATTCCAATTGTGAGGGATTGCCAGAAATATACAAATCTATGTGTAATTTTTCGAATAATTTTTCGAATTCGAAAAGTTTTCATATTCAAATAGTTTTCCAATTTCCAAAGAGAATAAAGTAGAATAGAAAATAAAGGAATATAATAGAAAAAAAAGAATAGACTAGAAAAGAATATAACAGAAAATAAAATAATAGAATATAATAGAGTAAAACAGAACAAAATTGAATAGAAAATAAAAGAACAGAATAGACTTAAATATAATAGAAACAAATAGAATGGAATAGAATAACATATAAATAATATAACCATCTTCTGAAATTCGAATCTCAAATAGAATACATTTGAATTTGAATACATAAGAAAAGAATAGAATAGAAAATAATAGAATAAAAAAAGAATAGAATATAGTATACTAGAATAGAAAAGAATAAAAAAATTCGGAGTTGAATAGAATAGAAAAAAATCTATATATTTGACTAGAATAGAAAATAACAGAATAGTACAGAAAAAAACACAATAACATAGAATAAAAAAAATCAAATAGAATCAATCTGAATATGAATAGAATAGATTAGAATAGGAAGATGATTATATGATTATATTTATTCTATTCCGTTGTTTTTTTTTTCTATACTATTTTCTCTATTCTATTCTACTCTATTCTTTTCTATTCCATTCAAATTGATTATATTTGACTTTTGGAAAAAAGGTTATATTCTTTATATTCTAATCTATTCTATTCTATTGTTTTTTTTAAATTCAATTATTTTCTATTCTATTCAAATTTCAAAAGATGGTTCTGTTCTATTCTATTCCATTCTATTTTGTTCTTTTATTTTCTATCCTATTTTGTTCTGTTTTACCCTATTATATTCTTTTATTTTCTCTTATATTCTTTTCTATTCTATTTATTTTCTATTCTATTACTTTATTTTCTATTCTATTTTATTCTCTTTGTAAATTGGAAAACTATTTGAATTGGAAAAAATTGTATTCAAAAACTTTTCGAATCAATCCCAAAACGAATAAACAAAACAAATTCCGAAAACGAATGAAACAAATTGAACTAAACTAATTTATGTAAATAACAAATCAAAACAAATTTGTTCGTTCTGCACATGTCTACTGATAACCGACCGATCGATCACCGCAGATCACTCGGTTCTCACCGATCCGATCCGTGAGCAGAGAGCTGCTGCCTGCCAGTCACAGCTCTCTGCTCTGCCCCCTCACTAGAGCGCTGTGCTGTGGAGGGACGGCCAGCTCAGGCTCTCAGAGAGGCTGAGCCAGGTGTCAGTCCAGGGATCTAGGCGGATCCCGACTCCGTGGTATTAATGCGGAGCCTGGACCAACTTCTGTGATGTCAGCAGAGATCCCGCTCTCCACTGAAAATGGTCACAGGAGTGCAAAATGAACGGCACTACTGTGATCCATAGGAGAAGTACAGCCAAATGAGCTTTGGCTATACTTCTCCTTTAAATGATTTGTCTCAACCCTCTAAATGCTAAATTTGCAGGACAGCTTGGTCTGTTGAAAAACAAAAAACTTAGTGGCAGGGTCATCAGGTGAAAATGAAAGAAAGAAAGCCTAAACAAGAAAATAAATGCAACCACAACATCTAAGTATTGGAAAGCTACAATATTTTTTTCCACAATCAAATCTTTATTAAAAGAAGAGAATATTATAACATTTACAATATAATACAAGCTTGCTTTTGGGTTTAATACCACTTTAAGTGCAGAGGAGTCTTGCAGCAAAAAGAATAAGGCAGAATATGGAAATTTCAGTATATGATTGAGTTTTATGTTATTTGCTGGCGTTTAATTCTTTAGGAAAACTTATTAAAGTGGAAATACAGTCTAAAATTAAATATTGCTGGCAGGTGGGCTTTTATTTCAGAAGGGGCTCTGTATGTTTTTTTCTGTAATAACAGCTCCTCTTCTGTCTGACAGTAAGCTTTATTTTAAATGTACCTCGGATTACGAGCATAATCCGTTCCAGGAGAATGCTCGTAATCCAAAAGTACTAGCATATTAAAGCGAGTTTCCCCACAGAAGTAAATGGAAACGAAAATAATTTGTTCCGCATTGACTTCAATGGCATGCAATACCGCATGTCCCCAGAAGTTGGGGGCACTGGAGAGCCTCGGAAACACCCGGTAAGGCCAGAGGACAGCTCGGCTGAACTCGGAAAACCTCGGAAAGGTTTGGGAACGGAGTATTTCTGAGGTTTTCCGAGCATTTACGAACGGCTCCGAACGGCTCCGCTCTGCTCCGGCGCCCCCCACCTCAGGCCAAACGCGGTACTGCACCCCGCTTTGGCTTGAATCCTGCTCGTTTTGCGAGACAACACTTGCAAACCGAGTACAGTGCTCGTATTGCGAAACGCTTGTTAACCGCGTTACTCGCAATCCGAGGTTCCACTGTACATTGAACTGTTCATGCAGACATTAGTGCCCATTCTGGGAATGCCTTGGTGCCAGAATAAGCTAACTGCTGCAACAGAGTTGTGTCATCCGGGGAAGTCAAAATACACTGTACCAGGAAGAAGATCTGGAGAAGATGAAAGTCCTGGCAAGAGAACTAATATCACTAGAGTGGAGGTAAATACAGCTGATTTAACCACTTCAGCCCCGGAAGAAGTGGCTGCTCAATGACCAGAGCATTTTTTGCGATACGGCACTGGGTTGCTTTAACTGACAATTGCGCGGTTGTGCAACACTGTACCCAAACAAAATTTACGTTTTTTTTTCTCCCACAAATAGAGCTTTTTTTTGGTGCTATTTGATCACCTCTGCGGTTTTTATTTTTTGCGCTATAAACAAAAAAAGGGCAACAATTTTGAAAAAAAATAAAAAATTACTTTTTGCTGTAATAAATAGCCCCAATTTTGTTTTAAAAAAAGCGATTTTTTTCCTCAGTTTAGGCCGATATGTATTCTTCTACATATTTTTAGTAATAAAAATCTCAAAAAGTGTATATTGTTTGGCTTGCTCAAAAGTTATAGCGTCTACAAAATAGGGGATAGATTTATGGCAGTTTTATTATAATTTTTTTTACTAGTAAAAATGTCGTTGATCTGCGATTTTTATCGATACTGCGACATTATGGCGGACATATCGGACACCTTTGACACATTTTTGGGACCATTGGCATTTATACAGCGATTAGAGCTATAAAAATGTCACTGGCAGGGAAGGGGTTAACACTAGAGTTGAGCGGACACCTGGATGTTCGGGTTCTACGGGTTCGGCCGAACTTCGGAAAAAAGTTTGAGTTCGGGACCGAAATTACCCCGAACTTGACCCCGAACCCGAACCCCATTGAAGTCAATGGGGACCCGAACTTTTGAGGACTAAAATGGCTCTAAAAAAGTAATGGAAAGGGCTAGAGGGCTGCAAATGGCAGCAACATTTTTTGGAGCATGGCAAGTGCTCGGCAAACAAATGTGGATAGGGAAATAACTTAAAATAACATAAAATACATAAAAATAAAAAATAATAATCTTGACCTAGGAGGACGAGGTCCATATGGAGTAGGAGGTTGAGGTGTCGGTGGATGTGGCGGTGTAGGTGGAAGCGGCGGTGGAGGAGGACGAGGTAGCCAACAACTGGTTTTTGTTTTTAATTTTATTTATTTTTTAAATTAGGGTACACCCCAAAAGAGTGAGAAAGATCAAAAATACAACAATGGCTGGGTAAGGCCGGTATACATGTCTATTCTGCACAAGGTACGGACAGGTCCTGTGGGATCCATGCCTGGTTCATTTTAATGAACGTGAGCTTGTCCACATTGGCTCTGGACAGGCGGCTGTGCTTGTCTGTGATAACGCCCCCTGCCGTGCTAAATACACGTTCAGATAATACACTGGCTGCAGGGCAGGCCAGCACCTCCAAGGCATAAAGGGCAAGCTCAGGCCATGTGTCCAATTTGGAGACCCAGAAGTTGAAGGGGGCAGACCCGTCATTCAGTACGTGTAGGCGTGTGCACACATACTGCTCCACCATGTTGGTGAAATGCTGCCTCCTGCTAAGACGTTCCATATCAGCTGGTGGTGCTGGTTGTTGTGGTGTGGTGACAAAGCTTTTCTACATTTCGGCCATGCTAACCCTGCTTTCTGAGGTGCTGGCGGTGCCCCCGCTGTGTTGGCGACCTCTTCCTCCTCCTCTGCCTTCGCCTTGTGCTTGTACTCGCGCATCTTACGATCACGATCCAGTGAGGGAATTAAGGACGGTAAGTTCTCCTTGTAATGGGGATCCAGCAGCGTGGCCACCCAGCAATCAGCACCAGTTAGAATGTGGGCAACTCGGCGGTTGTTGCGGAAACACTGCAGCATGTAATCGCTCATGTGTGCCAGCCTGACCATAGGCAACAAAAAGCTGTCCTCTGTGGGAGGTGTATCGTCTGTGTCCTCTGTATCCCCCCAGCCACGCACCAGTGATGGCCATGAGCTGGTGTGGGTGCCACCCTGCTGTGAACATGGTTTCTCCTCCTCCATCTCCTCCTCCTCATCCTCCACCTCGTCATCCTCCAGAACTGTGCCCTTGCTGGACAATTGTGTACCTGGCGTTTGTTGGTGCAGGAACCCACCCTCTGAGCCACTTGTGAATGACTGCCCTGAAAGCCTTGGAAATTATCCCTCTTCCTCCTCCTCCTCCACCTCCTCCTGTGCCACATCCTCTTCCATCATCGCCCGAAGCATTTTTTCAAGGAGGCATAGAACTGGGATAGTAACGCTGAGAACTGCGTCATCGGCACTGGCCCTGTTGGTGGAGTACTCGAAACAGCGCAACAAGGCACACAGGTCTCGCATGGAGGCCCAGTTATTGGTGGTGAAGTGGTGCTGATCCGCAGAGCGACTCACGCGTGCATGCTGCAGCTGAAACTCCACTATCGCCTGCTGCTGCTCGCACAGTCTGGCCAGCATGTGCAAGGTGGAGTTCCACCTTGTGGGCACGTCACATATGAGGCGGTGAGCGGGAAGGCCGAAGTTACGCTGCAGTGCTGACAGGTGAGCAGCAGCAGGGTGAGAATGCTGAAAGTGCGCACAGACGGCCCGCACTTTCTGCAGCAGCTCTGGCATATCGGGGTCATTTTTAAGGAACCTCTGCACCACCAAATTCAGCACATGCGCCAGGCAAAGGACGTGCGTCAAACTGGATAGGCCAAGAGCTGCTACGAGATTTCGCCCATTATCGCACACCACCAGGCCAGGCTTGAGGCTGACTGCCACCAACCACTCATCGGTCTGTTATTCCATGTCCCTCCACAACTCCTGCGTGGTGTGGGGTTTTTCCCCCAAACAGGAACGTTTTAAAACTGCCTGCTGTCATTTACCCATGGCTGTGCTGAAGTTGGTGGTGAAGGTGTTACGCTGACCGGAAGAGGAGGCAGTAGAGGATGAGAAAGCGGAGTAGGAGGAGTTAGCAACAGAAGGCAAACTGAAGCACCCTGCAATCCTCGGTGGTGGAAGGACATGCGCCAAACTGCTATCCGCCTCAGGCCCAGCTGCCACTGCTTTTACCCAGTGTGCTGTTAGGGATATATAACGTCCCTGACCGTGCTTACTGGTCCACGCATCCATAGTTAGGTGGACCTTGCCACAGATGGCGTTGCGCAGTGCACACCTGATTTTGTCCCCCACTTGGTTGTACAGGGAAGGGATGGCTCGCCTGGAAAAGTAGTGGCGGCTGGGCACAACGTACTATGGGGCAGCCAATGCCATCAGGCTTTCAAAACTCTGCATCTCCACCAGACGGAATGACAGCATTTCAAATGCCAGGAATTTTAGAATGCTGGCATTCAGGGCCAGGGATCGCGGGTGGGTAGGGGGGTACTTCCTCTTCCGCTCCAGTGTTTGGGAGATAGAGAGCTGAACGCTTCCATGGGACATTGTGGAGATGGTTGGTGACCCAGGTGGTAGTGTTGCTGGCAGATCCTCTGTTTGCGGGGTGGCAGGTGCCACTGTCACTACAGAGGTGGATGAAGAGGCCGAGACTGCAATAGAAGAGGAAGCAGGAGGAGCCAGAGACCTTTCTTGGTTTTTGAGGTGTCTACTCCACTGCAGCTCGTGCTTTGCACTTAGATGCCTGGTCATGCAGGTTGTGCTCAGGTTGAGAACGTTTATGCCTCGCTTCAGGCTCTGATTGCACAGCGTGTAAGCCACTCGTGTCTTGTCATCAGCACATTGTCTGAAGAACTGCCATGCTAGGGAACTCCTTGGACCTGGCTTTGGTGTGCTCAGTCCCTTGCTGCATTGGGCAGTAGCAGGCGTACTGTCTAGGGGAGGGACGCTCTGCTTTTTCACCCTGCTCCCTCTTCTGCTGTGCTGGTGGCTCTGTGAGACCACCGCCTCTTCCTCCGAACTACACAGGTCACCTGCATGACATTGATTCCATGTGGGGTCGAGGACCTCATCGTCCTCCACATCATCTTTCACCCAGTCTTCACCCCTGCCCTCCTTGTCGGTCTGCACAATTGCGAAAGCAGCAGCAGTTGGCACCTGTGTTTCTTCATCATCCGAGACGTGCTGCGATGGTCCTCCCATGTTCTCATCTTGAAACATAAGTGGTTGGGCATCGGTGCACTCAATCTCTTCCACTTCTGGGGCAGGGCAAGGTGGATGGCCCTGGGAAACCCTGCTAACAGAGTCATCAAAAAGCAGAAGAGACTGCTGCATGACTTGGGGCTCAGACTGCTTGGCTGATTTGCAAGGGGGTGAGGTGAAAGACTGATGGACATCGTCTGCAGGTGCCAACTCTGATCTTTCAGCAGGAGACTGGGTGGGAGACAACGTGAAGGAACTGGAGGCACTGTCAGCAACCCAATCTACTATCGACTGTACTTGTCCTGGCCTCAACATTCGTAGAGCCGCATTAGGCCCGACCAAATACCGCTGCAGGCTCTATCGCCTACTCGCACCTGAGGAAGGTGTTTCACTTGTGCGTGTAGCTGGCACAGATCGACCACATTCTCTCCCTGCAACAGGAGCTCCAACAGCAGCACCACGACCAGGGCCATGTCCCTTATTTGACATTCTCCTCATATTTCTCTTGCCCTAAATGGGTGTTTTTTGAATAGCAGAATAGAACAACAGTATCTAAAGGGTGTATCTCACATGTACAGATATGCAGCAAACGCTGCAAAATTATTTTTTGCCCTAAATGTGTTTTTTTTTAATACCAGAATAGAGCAACAGTATCTAAAGGGTGTACCTCACACGTACAGATACAGACTAGGCCGCAATTTAAGATTTTTCCCCTAAATTATTTTTTTTGAATAGCAGAATAGGAGAACAGTATCTAAAGTGTGTATCTCACACATACAGAAATGCAGAAAACACACCAAAAAAAATTTGTTTGCCCTAAATTTTTTTTTTTTGAAAACAGAATAAAACAACAGTATCTAAAGTGTGTATCTCACTAAATTACAGATATGCAGGAAACGCAGCAAAATATATTTTTTTGGCCTTAAATGGGTGTTTTTAGAATAGCAGAATAGACCAACAGTATCTAAAGGGTGTATCTCACAGTAACATATGCAGTTCTGGTGCACTGAGCTTGCATAAAATGCCCGCCGACGCCAACCTAACTAACAGACGGATAAAAGTTATCTTTTCTCTGGCACTGGGCTCAGGGCAGGGTAAAAAGATTGTGCACTGCACCCACACAACAAAATCAAGGTAGGTCGCTAAGTAATTTAATTTCTGAATCAGGACTCCTATCTAATTCTCTCCTTCAAAGCAGCAGCAGCAACCTTTCCCTACACTATCTAAAGCAGAGTGACGTATTGTGCTATGTGCCTCTAGCTTATATAGAGGCTGGGTCACATGCTGCACTGGCCAATCACAGCCATAGCATTAGTAGGCATGGCTGTGATGGCTTCTAAGGGCACACTAGTTAAACGAATGTTGATTGGCTGCCCTGCAGCTTTTTAAAATGTGCCATTACATTGCCGAACACCGAACCTGAACATACAGTAAATTGTTCGGGTTTGGATCCGGGTACCAAAAATCTAAAAGTCCGGTACGAACCCGAACTTTACAGTTCGGGTTAGCTCAACACTAGTTAACACTAGGGGACGTTTAAGGGATTAACTGTGTTCCATTGTGTGTGTTCAAACTGTGGGAGGAACTGTGGTTCCTAGCTTGTAGGAACTCACGATCTGCATCTCCTCTCCGAACAAGGATGTGTGTGTTTACACACACACGTCCCTGTTCTGTTTCTCGTACCCACGATTGCTTGTGGCCGGCGGTCATTGTGACCATCGGTCGCGAGCATTGGCACCCCGCTGGAACGAGCTGACCTGCCGCAGTATAATGACGGCGGCTGGTCGGCAAGTGGTTAAGTTATGCTTTAAGCAATCTCGGCCCTCCAGCTGTGGTTAAACTACAAATCCCATCATTCCTCTGCCTCTAGGAGTCATGCCTGTGATTGTCAGGGTCTTGCAATGTCTCATGGGAATTGTAGTTTCACCACAGCTGGAGGGCCGCGGTGGCCTATCCCTGCTTTAAACCCAAAATTATATTTCTTCATTGGATATTTTGAACTAAAATGGTTTTAATGATGTGTGTCTTTTTTTCCTGTAAAACAATTGCAGTAAACGGCAAATATTTGCCAGTTACTAGTGTTTCCTCATTCCAGGAGGCATTGTTTTGTATGCTGGTATTTCCTCTGCAGTATTTCCATGTACCTTCACCCCCACATCCTATCATATGTACCTTCATCCCCCACTTCCCAGATAATAGGCAGAAACACCAGGAGGAGCTGCTCCAGTTACGTGATTGACAAACCCATCTACAGACAAGGTAGACTGGGTGATTTAAAGTGACTTATCTGTGACTTAGCCCCACCCACAGAACAGCGCCATGCAGTGTGGACAAAAAGGAGAACAATTATATGACCTGGAAAAAACAGCTTAACAAAAAGGATTTTCTGCTGATTACAACATTGTGATTTAGGGATGTATTATTTAATGTTAATCTTCCCAACCTGTACACTGTAAATGGGTTTACATACACTTTTATCTAATTAAATGAAACCAAATAAATCATTGTAAGTAAACTGGTTAATTTATTTAACTAGATGATTATAAAACAGAGTACTGCTCACTTAACGACCAGGTTCCATTCCAATGACTAGGTCGTTAACCGAATTGGTCGCTAAACGAGGAGCCACAAGTAATCAATATTTTTAATTATTATTAACTACTGTACTGTACTGTATTGTGAAAAAAAGGCCTAAACACAAAACTCCAGCTCAATAACGTTGTTTTCATTTGCATAAGTACAGAACACAAATTAAAATTCTGTACTGCACTGTACAATACAATGATGTATAGCGCGTCGTTCGGGTGGGGAGATCTGGTCGTAAGTCGGAGTGGTCATTAAACAGGCAAGTCGTTACATAGTTACATAGTGGGTGAGGTTGAAAAAAGACACAAGTCCATCAAGTCCAACCTATGTGTGTGATTATATGTCAGTATTACATTGAAAAACGTTAAACGAGGAGTATCTGTATATCATAAATATGGCTATTTTTAAACACAACAGAAAGATATTTTTTTTTCCATTTATTTAAAGGTTAGCAATAACAATGCCAATATAACAAGGTTGCTTTCTCAATTCACTCTTAAAATGTGAGTTTTAGAGATGTGCGTTCTACATAATGAAGCTAATAATGAATCGAACATCAATATAAAACTTTTGTGAACAAAGTACACATATTTTATTTGCCAATATCAGCCAAAAGAAATAATAGACAATCCCAGAATCTAATCATACTGTAAATCACACCCCACTGTTCAAGCAATCCTTTGGAAAGCCTCTTGTAAGAAGAGAAAAACCACAGGGAGTGAACTGACTAGTATTTGGTTTCTTTGTCATCTGTTTGAACTAAATAAAATCTTTTATTTTCTACTTTATTGAGAAGATGGACAAAGCAATATCACATTGCTAAATGAATTATTCTAATGTGTACTGAATAACATAATTAAATACAGTCTATAGTACAGAAAAAATATTTTTTTTCTGTTAAGCAAAGATGTGTTCTGAACAGGTTGCCGTTTTACATTAACAAAACTAATTCATTTACAGGCAGACAGAAAGTTAGAAAAACACAGAACAAAAAGCTTTGTTTCTAAAACAAATAATTGGATTACTGTGAATACTGCCAGTCCCCCTTGGTTATATAATCTTCTCATCGAACAAATATCAAAAAACTTAAATAAAGGAATAAGTGAATGTTGTATGTGTGTGTACAGTGGAGCTGGAAATCTGACTTAGTTCCAGTTCATTCAAACGCCTCGCACTGATCACTTCCTTTGTGCCCTGCACCTGCTGTCAAAGCTATGCCCCTGTGTGTCCTAAGATCTCTGTTACTGCAGATGCTTCCCTACTATGTGAGAAACTTAGATCTGAACCCAATGTAAAACCAATTGCAGTGTAGTAACATTTCATATAAGCTTTAACACACTAATATAATTTGCAAAATTGTTTACAATCTTTATAAATACGAGGTTTCACTAAATGAATAACTGGTAATTATGATATGAAGGTCAATTTCTGTTATGGGATGATACCTGTCTCCCAACTTGGCTGCTGTGTTGTCATCCCATAAAATGCACCCCTGGTACAGGAACACATTGAGTAGGCATGATCCACCATTGTCACTATCAGTAAACCCCCTCCCTCCACATGCTGGCAAGGGAATGTGCACTAAAAGTAAGTGAAAGAGACTAAAGGAAATCTGCAGCACTGAGAAGCAAAAAACAGGATATAAAAAAGTGAAATGTGAAAAAAGCAAGGGTAATGATTTAACACACAGTGCTTTAGCAAACTAAAAATTATCCTATTAGAGCGTAGATCTTCTTCAACCTGGACTTTGCTTTTTATTTTCAGGGTATTGTTCAAAGTGTTGATTTCTGTCTTGTTTTTATTACACCTTACCCTCAACACCCACATAGTTTGGACTGAACCTTTACAGGAAGACAGTCACCTAGCTCTTATTAATGAAATACAGTGGAACCTCGGATTGCGAGTAACGTGGTTAACGAGCGTTTCGCAATACGAACACTGTATTTTTAAAAATCGTAACTCGGTTTGCGAGTGTTGTCTCGCAAAATGAGCAGGATTCAGGCCAAAGCGGTGTGCAGTACCGCGTTTGTTCTGAGGTGGGGGGCGCCGGAGCCGAGCCGAACATCGCCAATCTGTGCCATTCGGGAATGCACGGAAAGGCCAGAGGACAGTAACTGACCTCGGCAAATCTCGGGAACAAAGTCTTTCCGAGGTTTGCCGGAGTCAGCCGAAGTGTCCTCGGGCCTTTTCGGTCGTTTCCGAGGCTCTCGGCGCTCCCCCGCCTCTGGCCGCATGCGGTTTTGCATGCCATTGAAGTCAATGCGGAACAAATTATTTTAGTTTCCATTGACTTCAATGGGGAAACTTGCTTTGATATGCGAGTACTTTGTATTACGAGCATTCTCCTGGAATGGATTATGCTCATAATCCGAGGTTCCACTGTAGTTAATATCCAATTCAATATTTAATCATAATGGACTATAAGTCTTCAAAATGTATATCCATTTAGTTTCTGTCCCAGAGATCTCACGTCTATTGTTACTGCACCTCCAATGGGGCGTAAATTTATCAATCCCTAATACCTTAAGACTTTTTGGATCCATTTGTGTTATAAGGCATGATGCTTAGAGAGGCTATTCCCTATAAAACTTTTCTTAATGTTTGTAATATTCTCACCCATTTTAGTCTTCAACACCCACATGGTCCTACCAATATACTGCAGGCCACAAGGGCACTAGAGTAAATAAACAACATTATGTGTGTAACGGGTCACAAAATCATGAATAGTATAGGTGTGCCTGATGCATGCACAGCTGAGAGAAGAAGCCATGGATGCACCAGAGCCCACATACCTGCAGACCATACACCTCCTACAGGGAAAAAATCCTGTAGCCCTTCAAAGAATTGAGGCTGTATTGGCTTCTCAACTAGATTTGGGCCTATTATGTCACTGAGGCAGGGGACGCTCCTAAACAGAACAGAGGGTCTATTTGGTAATACTGAACTTAGTGTTCTACCATTATTAAATATGCCTTAATTAATACATTTGTTAATCCAATTGTGCTGAGTAAGAATGTCTCATTATTATTATGTCACCCTGAATTAAGTATTGCTTATTGTTTGCCCTTCACCTGTAATCTCTTTGCCGGCTTGCTGCTGATTCCTTAATCCCCCTGTCATCTGCAGGTTTAAAAACTGGTTAATTTCTTTCCTGGGCACACTTGACAAAGGAAGCCGGTCCTCCAATAAGTTGTGCCTGCCCACATTCTGATCTCCATCGCAATCCCAGAGCAAGAAAGAGGCTGTCAGATGCTGCAGGTGTCTCTCTGTTTTGGCAGTTCTGACTGCACACTGCTTCAGCTGCTCGGCTTCGTGTCACAGCTGTCTGAGTATGCTCACAGTGTATGGAATTACACTTCTAATCTGAAAGCTGCTGGTTCTTTGCCCTGATGTAAGTGAGGATATTATATTTACAAATAAACTTTGTTACTAATTCAGTGCTCTGGACACTCTGTTTCCCTTTTATAAGCTGCTTTGGATCCTTCCCAGATCTAGTTTACAGGAGCTGCAAAATACAGTGTAACCGTTTCTTCCCTTAATGGTTACCACTCACTGTTGGTTGGACTTGCCTTACGTCCCAGGTCTTGTAAGTGTGGTTTGATTAAGCCACAAACTGACAATTTCAGACTGATTAACTAGTTCTCGCCCAGCCAAAAGCAGATTGGTGGTCCGGTAGGTGCTTTCCCATTTCCCGTAAGGCTACGCAGGGGCACGATCTGTCACCGGCCGTGTCCACGGGACACAGCCGATGACTGATCAGAGTACTGGCTTGCTGCCAGTACCATGTGACCACCATGGCCAATTACAGCAGGTCACATGACAGTTGTACACAATGGATGGCTTCCTTAGAAAGCCATCAAATGTGTACAAATAAGTTGCTAGCTGTGATTGGTCAGTTTGATCACATGGTACAGACAGGGCCAACCACAGCCCATCTGAACCATGTGATTAGCTTTGACCAATCACAGCTAGTCACAACAAAACAGACTGAATGAATGAGTTTCATTCAGTAAAATACTTGCTAATAGAAATGTAGCACATTGCTATAAGGAAACATAATGTGTAAAAATAAATAAAAAAATCCTAATCACTTCCCCAGAGCAGTGAAATGTTACTATGGTAACATTATATTGCTCTGGTCACAGTGTATTAAAAAAAAATGTAGTCACTGTCCCTGATCACCGCCACACCAGTTATATGAAAACACTGTTCTGCTTTTTTTTATAATTTCTTAATTTTCCCAAAAATTATGACAAAAAATCACAACTTCAAAAAACCTGCCATGCCTATTACTAAATACCTTGGACTAACTGCTTTCCAAAAAGGGGTTATTTAGGGGGTATTTCTAATATTTTAGGGCCTCGAGAAATTAGTCCATAAGTACATCAGGATTGATCAATTTTCTGATATATACCATAGCTTGTGGACTTTATAATATTCCTACAGACTTAATAATATACACCAATGTGGGTTATTTTTACCAAAGAATTTAAGCAGAATACATTTGGGCTAAACTCATGAAGAACAATAATTTATTTGCAAAATTTTATAACAGTAATTAAGAAAACATTTTTTTTTTCAAACTTTTCAGGCTTTTTTTATTTATTTAGCAAAAAATAAAAAACCCAGTGGTGATTGAATACCACCAAAAAAAAAAGCTTAATTTGTGTGAACAAAATTATAAAAATTTAGTTTGGATACAGTGTTGCATGACCATGCAATTGTCATTCATATTGCAACAGCACTGAAAGCTGAAATTGGTCTGGGCAGGAGGGAGGTAAAAGTGTCCAGTATTGAAATGGGTAATATTCATGTTGTACGGCAGATCCACCTACTGTGGTTTACTGCCACTTCATTGCCAGTTATATTGTGTTCTCACTGTACAGCAACAAAATTGACAGTTATAGACTGATCAAACATTTACTTTGAGCTGAATATTTCCTGCCGCAGGTTTACTGCCTCTTCAATTGCATTGTGTTCTCTCTGTACAGCATTTGTATTGTTGAGCACTGAACATATGTTGCTTTGGCTATATATTTTGCATCTCAGCTTAAAGCAGTTGTATACCCAGACATGTAAAAAACCCTGTAAAGGCAAAGGCTTAATGAGCTAGTATGTACTGCATACTAGCTCATTATGAAATACTTACCTTAGAACGAGGTCCCCGTATAGCAGCCCAGTACACACCGAGGGAGCTGACATTTTGCCCTCTGCATTTATTCTGGGTTCACGCTGTGAGTGGCCGGAGCCGCAATGATGTCTTCTTCCTGGCAAGGTCCGTCAGCAGCTGCATGCAAAGTGAATATCTACTAAACCCTACAGGTAAGACTTATTATAGGCTTACCTGTAGGTAAAAATAAGGATACACAACCACTTTAAAGAGGAAGTAAACCCTGATGGGTTTTATTTCCTCTTTTATTCCCTACAAAGTAAAAGCATAATGGGCTAGTATGCATCGCATACCAGCCCATTATGTGCCACTTACCTGCTAACAAAACTTGTGATGCCCCTGATGTCCCCGCTATTGGGCGCATCCATCTTCACCCCTCTTCCTTCTGGGGCCGTGGACTCCGGCTCTGTGACTGGCCGGAGTTGCGTGATGTCACTCCCACGCATGCGTGCAGGAGCCGACGGTCACGGCATGGGCCCTTTAGAAATGGCATGATCATGCCCTTTCTTCAGTGCGCATGCGCCAATAATTTCAGCACAAGCATATATGGTAAATATATCCTAATATAGGAGATATTTTCAGTACTTACAGGTTAGCCTTATTATAGGCTTACCTGTAGGGAAAAGTGGTGTGTAAGGGTTTACAACCACTTTAATGCCTTATAAAGCCTTACTGGAAGGGTCTTGCTGCTGCTGATTCTGTCCCAATGAGCTTGTCAAAGCATTGTTCGACCGTCTATAACCCAGAGGTCTAATTGTTTGGTAAGAGGCTATAGGGTGGTGCAGGAGAATATTGCCGGCTGTATTTCGTATCATTTGGTTGAGGCTGGAGTTTTATCATTGTCTCTTCACAGTTTACAAACATTTATAAATATTTTTATTTTTATTAGTTTATTTTTTTATTTTTGGCTATGATCAATTGTTAATGAATTCACATTTAAAGGCCTAATGCAACATCTGTAGGTGGATATTGTATATGCTGTGGTCAGTTCTGTATCTTTATTTTATTTTATTACAGTGAGGAAAAAAAGTATTTGATCTCTTGCAGATTTTGTATTTTTGCCCACTGACAGAGAAATGACCAAACTATAGCTTTAATGGTAGGTTTATTATAACATTGAGAGACAAAATTACAACAAAAATATTCAGAAAAATGCATTTAAAAAAATTTAAAGATTGATTTGCATTTTAGGCCAGGTTAACACTAGTGCGACAAACGCTGCGACATTGGGAGCTCATGTCGCATGACGTGTGAAAATCAATATTTCCCTATTTTGAAAATGCTCCCTGTACTACTTTGGTCCAAATTTGATCCTACTTCAGCCCATTGAATATCACTGAAGTCGGATCAAAGTCGGATCGCCGTCTTGCATGATCCGACTTTGGCATGCGACTTGTGCTCTGATGATCTTGAGGGGGAACTCCACGCCAAATTTTTAATAAAAAAACTGCATGGGTTCCCCCTCCAAGAGCATACCAGGCCCTTCGGTCTGGTATGGACTTTAAGGGGAACCCCTACGCCGAAAAAACGGCGTGCGGGGTCCCCCCAAAATCCATACCAGACCCTTATCCGAGCACGCAGCCTGGCTGGCCAGGAAAGGGGGTGGGGACGAGCGAGTGCCCCCCTCCTGAACCGTACCAGGCCGCATGCCCTCAACATGGGGGGGTAGGCGCTTTAGGGCAGGGGGGTGCCCTGCAGCCCCCCACCCCAAAGCACCTTGTCTCCATGTTGATGAGGACAAGGGCCTCTTCCCGACAACCCTGGCCGTTGGTTGTTGGGGTCTGTGGGCGGGGGGCTTATCGGAATCTGGGAGCCCCCTTTAATAAGACGGGGCCCCACAGATCCCACCCCCCACCCTATGTGAATGAGTATTGGGTACCCATTCACCTGGGGAAAAAAAGTGTCAATAAAAAAAAACACACTACACAGGTTTTTAAAGTAATTTATTAGGCAGCATCAGGTTCTTCTCCCGATCTCTGGTGTCTTCTGCTGGGCTCCTCCGCTATCTTCTGCTCTTTTGCCTGCTCTTTTGCTAGCGGTTGCCCAGTCTTCTCTGTCGTCTTCTTCCCTCTTCTCTTCTTTTGATGTTGACACAACACTCTCTCCCGCTGTAATGCCGTGTGCGTGGTGCGCAACGACTTATATAGGAATAGGGCGTGGTCCCCGGGTGATGTCATCCAGTGACCCTGCCCCTTATGACGTCACCATCACATCATGCCCCGGGTGGTGACGTCATAAGGGGCGGGGTATCCAGATGACATCACCCGGTGACCATGCCCCATGCCTATATAAGTCATTGCGCACCGTGCACACGGCATTACAGCAGGAGAGAGTGTTGTGTCAAACTCGAAAGAAGAAAAGAGGGAAGAAGACAAGGGAGAAGACCGGGCAACCGCTAGCAAAAGAGCGGGCAAAAGAGCAGAAGATAGCGGAGGAGCCCGGCATAAGACATCGGAGCACAGAGAAGAGGCCGGAGAGAGCGGATAAGTCAGAAGAGGCCCCTGAAGTCGGAAGAGACCCCCGAAGTCGGAAGAAAAATCTGTGTAGTGTGTTTTTTTTATCGACACTTTTTTTTCCCCAGGTGAATGGGTAGAGGTATGATGTACCCCATACTCATTCACGTAGGGTGGGGGCCAGGATCTGGGGCCCCCCTTATTAAAGGGGGCTCCCAGATTCTGATAAGCTCCCTGCCCGCAGACCCCGACAACCAACCACCAGGGTTGTTGGGAAGAGGCCCTTGTCTTCATCAACATGGGGACAAGGTGCTTTAGGGTGGGGTGCCCCAAAGCACCCACCCCCCATGTTGAGGGCATGCAGCCTGGTACGATTCAGGAGGGGGAGCTCGCTCGTCCCCACCCCCTTTCCTGACCGTCCGGGCTGCGTGCTTGGGTAAGGGTCTGGTATGGATTTTGGGGGGAACCCCACAACGTTTTTTTCAGTGTTATGGGTTTCCCTTAAAATCCATACCAGATTGAAGGGCTTGGTATGCTCTTGGAGAGAGAACCCATGCCGGTTTTTTATTTAAAATTTGGCGTGGATTTCCCCCTCAAGAATAATACCAGACACAGTGACTGATATTTTTCGGGGATCAAAGTCGTATCCCTGTTCATTGAAAGTCGGACGCATGACTTCAAGTCGCATAGTAAAGTCAGATTCAAAGTAGTACGACTGTGTGTCGTACCAGTGTGAACCCAGCCTTAATGAGTGAAATAATTATTTGATCCCCTATCAATCAGCAAGATTTCTGGCTCCCAGGTTTCTTCTATACAGGTAATGACCTGAGATTAGGAGCACTCTCTTAAAACCTAGGTTTACACTGAATGTGGGTTTAAAATCGTGTGAGTTGAGCTGAACTCGCACAATTTCAAACTGGCATTTTAGTCCAAATTCAGGGTGATTTGAGAGACATCTGTGTGGGTTCATGCACAGATGTCTTTTGAAATGCCCCCGAAGCCGCCAAAAGTAGTGCAGAAACTACTTCTGGGAATCTGTGCAGCTCCACAAAGTTGGGTCACACCAATTCGGACAGTGCCATTGCCGGCAATAGGCTCCGATTTGGAATGAAATTTATCATGTCAAATTGCATGTCAAATCAGCCCAGTGTGAACGTGGGCAAGAGGAGTGTTCCTACTCTTAGCTTGTTACCTGTATAAAAGCCACCTGTCCACAGAAGCAATCAATCAGATTCCAATCTCTCCACCATGGCCAAGACCAAAGAGCTGTCCAAGGATTTCAGGGACAAGATTGTAGACCTACACAAAACTGGAATGGGCTACAAGACCATTGTCAAGCAGCTTGGTGAGAGGGTGACAACAGTTGGTGCAATTATTCACAATCGGAAGAAACACAAACTAACTGTCAATCTCCCTCGGTCTGGGACTCCATGCAAGATCTCACCTCGTGGAGTTTCAATGATCATGAGAACTTTGAGGAATCAGACAAGAACTACACAGGAGAATCTTGTCAATAATCTCAATGCAGCTGGGACCATAGTCACCAAGAAAACAATTAGTAACACACTACGCCATGAAGGACTGAAATCCTTCAGCGCCTGCAAGGTCCCCCTGCTCAAAAAAGCACATGTACAGCCCGTCTGAAGTTTGCTAATGAACATCTGAATGATTTGGAGGAGAAATGGGTGAAAGTGTTGTGGTCAGATGAGACCAAAATCAAGCTCTTTGGCATCAACTCAACTCGCTGTGTTTGGAGTAGATGGAATGCTGCCTTTGACGCCAAGAACACCATCCCCAACATTAAATATGGAGATGGCAACATTATGCTTTGGGGGTGTTTTTCTGCTAAGGGGACAGGACAACTTCACTGCATCAAAGGGACGATGGACGGGGCCCATGTACCATCAAATCTTGGGTGAGAACATCCTTCCCTCAGCCAGGGCATTGAAAACAGGTCATGGATGGGTATTCCAGTATGACAATGACCCAAAACACATGGCCAATGCAACAAAGGAGTGGCCCAAGAAAAAGCACATTAAGATCCTGGAGTGGCCTAGCCAGTCTCCAGACCTTAATCCCATAGAAAATACAGTGGGGAGAACAAGTATTTGATACATTGCCGATTTTGCAGGTTTTCCTACTTACAAAGCATGTAGAGGTCTGTAATTTTTATCTTAGGTACTCTTCCACTGTGAGAGACAGACTCTAAAACAAAAATCCAGAAAATCACAATGTATGATTTTTAAATAATTAATTTGCATTTTATTGCATGATATAAGTATTTGATCACCTACCAACCAATAAGAATTCTGGCTTTTCACAGACCTGATATTTTTTCTTTAAGAAGCCCTCCTGTTCTCCACTCATTACCTGTATTAACTGCACCTGTTTGAACTCGTTACCTGTATAAAAGACACCTGTCCACACACTCAATCAAACAGACTCCAACCTCTCCACAATGGCTAAGACCAGAGAGCTGTGTAAGACATCAGGGATAAAATTGTAGACCTGCACAAGGCTGGGATGGGCTACAGGACAATATGCAAGCAGCTTGGTGAGAAGGCAACAACTGTTGGCGCAATTATTAGAAAATGGAAGAAGTTCAAGATGACAGTCAATCTCCCTCGGTCTGGGGCTGCATGCAAGATCTCACCTCGTGGGGCATCAATGATCATGAGGAAGGTGAGGGATCAGCCCAGAACTACACGGCAAGACCTGGTAAATGACATGAAGAGAGCTGGGACCACAGTCTCAAAGAAAACCATTAGTAACACACTACACCGTCATGGATTAAAATCCTGCAGAGCATGCAAGGTCCCCCTGCTCAAGCCAGCGAATGTCCAGGCCCACCTGAAGTTTGCCAATGACCATCTGGATGATTCAGAGGAGGAATGGGAGAAGGTCATGCGGTCTGATGAGACAAAAATAGAGCTTTTTTGTCTAAACTCCACTTGCCGTGTGTCAGGGACATACTGGGCTTGAACCTGGGACCTCGTCCGTGTTTGGCATTGACTCTTCCCACTGAGCTATCTGGGATGCTGGACAGCTCCCTGCCTGATCTGCTGGATAACCTATCTAATGGATTGGACTACTCTGCTTGGTGTCTTGATTGATGTTGAACCCTGAACCCCTTGCTCCTCCCATGAACTTCCTATAAAAGACGTTCCAGAGATGTTGCCCCTTGCGGTTTGATCTGCTTCTGTTCCTGACTCTGTGCCTGTATCGTGTTCCTGTGTATGACCCGGCTTCCTGACCTCCCTCCTATCTCCAGTCCTGACTCTGGCTTGTTTGACCCTGCTAAGTTACCTGTCTGATCATCTGTTGCCAAGACCCAGCCTGGACTCTGACTACTCTCTGCCTGCCGTTTATGCTGTTTACCCTGATGTGAAAGACCTGGCTTGTCTGACTGCGCTGCTCTGCATACCTACACCTGCTGACCTGCATCCGCGGTCCTGCACACCTGCACCTGCTGACCTGCATCCGCTGCTCTGCATACCTGCACCTGCTGACCTGCATCCGCTGCTCTGCATACCTGCACCTGCTGACCTGCATCCGCTGCTCTGCATACCTGCACCTGCTGACCTGCATCCGCTGCTCTCAGTTCCAGCTGTTCCAGCTTTCGCTTGGCTTTACTACACCCAGCCAAGAGGACCAAGCAGGCACCCTTACCTCACCGCGCTCTTACCACCACTGTCCCCACTCCAGTGGTCTCCGAGCCGGGGTTGTACGGGAGGTCTCCCTCTGCACGTCAGGCTCACACCAAAGGTACGTGACAGTATCAAACCGCCGTGTCTGAGCCTGCAAGAGGGTCCTCGCCTATGGATGACGTCAGTCAGCACCTCGCAGCCCTCAACCGGGTCGTGAAGTCTCTACAAGGCAGTTACGTTCAAGTGGATAGGCAGACGCAAACCCAGACCATCACTGCAGATGCACCTTCAGTCCCAACTTCCTCCTCTGGAACGCCACCACCTCCTGAGCCTAGGGTCCCCGTTCCCGATAAGTTTTCTGGGGATCGAAGCAAATTCCGGGCGTTTTGCAACGCATGTGAACTATACTTTTCCTTACTACCTCTGACTTTTTCATTAGAGGTCACCAAAGTAGGGTTTGTTATCGCTCTACTACAGGGGGAACCTCAGGCTTGGGCCCACCATCTGCTGGAAGTCCGCCATGAAGCTCTGGACTCTCTCTCATCTTTTCTTGATGCCATGGCTCGACTCTATGATGACCCTCAACGGACTTCCACCGCCGAGGCTGCCCTCCACGCGCTCCAGCCAGGCCGCAGAGCGGTCGAGGACTATGTGACTGATTTCAGACGCTGGAGCGCGGATGCCCAGTGGAATGATGCAGCCCTACGGCATCAGTTCCGTCTCGGTCTCTCTGAGGAACTGAAAGACGAGTAAGCCCGGGTCGGTGTTCCTGATGCCCTAGAGACTTTAATCACCCTGTCTATTCAGATAGACCGACGACTCCGGGAGCGCAGAACAGAGAGGGCTACCCAGCATCTCCGTCCAGCCTGGATGCTACCCCGGGTATCTCCTGCTGTTGCCAGTTCAGTTCCGTTTCAGTTCAGTTCCAGTTAACTCCTTACTGCCAATCAGACTTCTGTTACCATAAAGCCGAGACAGCTTGGACTGATGAGACCTTCCCTGTCGGCCGAAGAACGACTTCGCCGGCGACAGAATGATCTTTGTTTATATTGTGGAGGAGCCGGCCATTACGTTTCCTCATGTCCTGCTAAGCTGTGCAAGGTCCCAGCTACCCCTTCTCCAAGTGGTCCACCTCCCTCTGCCAACACCACCCACCTGGCCCTACCTATCTCGTTCCAATTGCCAGGAAGGACAATACCAGTCACCGCGATAATTGACTCAGGAGCATGTAATTGTTTCATCGATCTTAACTTTGCAGCACAACAGCACATCCCACTCCAGCCAAAGACTCAGGGACTTTCCATCTTTTTAGCAGACGGGTCCCGTATTAAGTCAGGAGTAGTGACTCAAGAAACCCCTCCTTTGCTTGTAACCACCTCTACAGATCATAAGGAACTATTAAGCCTGAATGCCATTGCATCCCCTCTGTTTCCAGTCATCTTCTACCCTGGCTTCAGGCCCATAACCCACAGATCGATTGGGGGTCCGGGAGTATTAGGTTCCAGTCGCCTTATTGGCAACACCACTGCATGCCTCCATGTCTCAGCACTTCTGGTCCTCTGTTATGCCTGGAGCCGGATTCAGAGGTACGCGCAGCTGTGCCCAAACAATACCATGGATTCCTGGACGTTTTCAGCAAACGGGGAGCTGAGACCCTTCCGCCTCATCGTCCATACGATTGTCCAATCGAGCTTCTCCCTGGGGCTGAAATTCCCTTTGGACGGATCTTCCCCTTATCTGAACGGGAGCTAGAGGTTCTGAAAGAGTATGTTGACGAAAACCTAAAGAGGGGGTTCATCCGTCCTTCCACTTCTCCAGCAGGGGCGGGAATCTTTTTTGTGGAGAAAAAGGACCATTCTCTCCGGCCCTGTGTGGACCACCGGGAATTAAATAAAATTACGGTCAAGAATCGGTACCCTCTGCCCCTGGTACCCGAACTCTTTCAGAGGCTCAGGACCTCTTCTGTGTTTACCAAGCTAGACCTGCGGGGGGCGTACAACCTGGTCCGCATCCGCGCAGGGGATGAATGGAAGACTGCTTTTCGGACCAGGTTCGGCCATTACGAATACCTAGTAATGCCCTTTGGCCTATGTAGCGCCCCTGCTACTTTTCAGCATCTAGTCAATGACATTTTTAGGGACTGCCTGGACATTTACGTAATTGTCTATCTAGACGATATTTTGATTTTTTCCACTTCAATTGAGCAGCACCGGGAACATGTCAAGATCGTACTCTGTCGACTCCGTCAACATGGACTGTACGCAAAACCAGAAAAATGCGAATTCGAGCGACAGAGTATTCAGTTCCTCGGCTTGGTAATTTCAACAGAGGGATTCAAGATGGATCCGCAAAAAGTTTCAGCTATTCTGGATTGGCCTGCACCTTCAGACAAGAAGGGGGTGCAGCGCTTCGTTGGCTTCGCCAACTTCTACCGGAGGTTCATCAAGGGATTCTCCGCTATTATTTCCCCGATTACGCAGCTGACCAAGCAGAATGTCCGGTTTCGTTGGAATCCCGAGGCACAGGCTGCCTTCACAAAGTTAAAAGGACTGTTCACGTCAGTTCCTATTCTGAGTCACCCTGACCCTGCTCTACCTTATCTACTCGAGGTAGATGCCTCAGAGACAGCGTTAGGAGCCGTTATCTCTCAACGCCAGGGTCTCAAGGACTTGATGCACCCAATAGCCTTCTTCTCTCGTAAGCTTACTCCGGCCGAGAAGAACTATGACGTGGGGGACCGGGAGCTCCTGGCCATCAAGTCCGCCCTTGAAGAATGGAGGTATCTGTTGGAAGGAGCGGCGCATCCCATACTCATTTATACAGACCACAAAAACCTGGAGTATTTGAGAGCTGCCAAGCGTCTGAGACCACGCCAGGCACGATGGGCCTTATTCTTCTCTAGGTTTTCATTTCACATAACTTACCGGCCCGGCTCAAAGAACACCAAACCAGACGCCCTTTCTCGCATGTTCGATGATCCGAAAGAAGTGTCAGCTCCTGATACCATCCTATCGGAAGGTAACTTTCTACTCTTGCAAACAAATCTAATGTCCGGCTTGAAACAAGCTTCAGCAAATATGTCAGGGCCTCCTGGGATTACCCTGTTACCCAAGGATGGGTTACTATGGAAAGACAACAAGATCTTTGTACCAGAAGATGTCAGAGTAACAGTATTAAATCTGTGCCATGATCATCCCCTGGCCGGCCACTTCGGAATGCATAAAACCCAGGAACTAATTCAACGCACATTTTGGTGGCCGGTTCTTGAAAGGAACTGCAGGGAGTATGTAAATTCATGTGCCACCTGTACCCGTAGTAAGACCGCTAGAAGCAAGGCCTGGGGTCTTCTCAGACCCTTACCAGTTCCTGATCGACCCTGGCAAAGGATTGCTATGGACTTCATAGTGGAACTTCCCCCGTCAGAAGGTTGCTCAGCCATTTTTGTAGTGGTCGACCGTCTATCTAAAATGGCCCACTTCGTGCCACTGAAGAGCACGCCATCTGCCATGGAAACTGCCCAGGTCTTCATAAAAGAGATAGTAAGGTTACATGGGGTTCCAACAGACATTGTTTCAGACAGAGGGGTGCAGTTCACCTCTCGCTTCTGGAAGGCTTTGTGCAAGGTCCTGAAGATCGAGCTGTCCATGTCCTCTGCCTATCACCCTCAGACCAATGGGCAAACCGAGAGGACGAACCAAACGCTCGAGCAATATCTCCGATGCTTTACCACCTTTGTTCAAGATGACTGGGTAACACTACTACCCCTGGCAGAGTTTGCCTTTAATAATGCCAGTCACTCGGCTACAGGTCAGTCTCCGTTTTTCTCCAACTATGGGTTCCACCCGACCTTCCTACCTGATCTCATTTCTGATTCAACAGTCCCAGCAGTCCAGAGTACCGTTGATTTCCTGACCCGTAACAACAAAATATTACAGGAAGCCTTGACCAAGGCGCAGGCAACCAATAAAATGATGTTTGACAGAAAGAGGAGAGGGGAGTTATGCCTTCAACAAGGCGATCAAGTATGGCTGTCTACCGCCAACCTTAGGATGACCTGCCCCGCAAGGAAACTGGCACCCAAGTTCATCGGCCCCTTCCCAGTAAAACGGAGATTAAATGAAGTCTCCTATGAACTTTCTTTACCAGATTCATTGAAGGTTCACCCAGTGTTTCACGTGTCACTACTGAAACCTACAGTGCCGGATCCCTTCCCAAACAGGGGATCAGGACCGCCTGAACCTGTAATGGTTGACGGGGATGAGGAGTTTGAGGTGGAGGCCGTCTTGGACTGTAGAAGAAGGGGGAACCAACTTCAATTCCTGATTAAGTGGAAGGGGTATGGTCTGGAGGAGAACTCCTGGGAACCCCAACGGAACATTCATGCCCGAGAGTTAATCCAGGCATTTTTTCGCAGTCACCCCCAGAAAAGATCTCTCTTGGGCACCCGGAGGTGGGCTTGAACCTGGGCTTGAACCTGGGACCTCGTCTGTGTCTGGCATTGACTCTTCCCACTGAGCTATCTGGGATGCTGGACAGCTCCCTGCCTGATCTGCTGGATAACCTATCTAATGGATTGGACTACTCTGCTTGGTGTCTTGATTGATGTTGAACCCCTTGCTCCTCCCATGAACTTCCTATAAAAGACGTTCCAGAGATGTTGCCCCTTGCGGTTTGATCTGCTTCTGTTCCTGACTCTGTGCCTGTATCATGTTCCTGTGTATGACCCGGCTTCCTGACCTCCCTCCTATCTCCAGTCCTGACTCTGGCTTGTTTGACCCTGCTAAGTTACCTGTCTGATCATCTGTTGCCAAGACCCAGCCTGGACTCTGACTACTCTCTGCCTGCCGTTTATGCTGTTTACCCTGATGTGAAAGACCTGGCTTGTCTGACTGCGCTGCTCTGCATACCTACACCTGCTGACCTGCATCCGCGGTCCTGCACACCTGCACCTGCTGACCTGCATCCGCTGCTCTGCATACCTGCACCTGCTGACCTGCATCCGCTGCTCTGCATACCTGCACCTGCTGACCTGCATCCGCTGCTCTGCATACCTGCACCTGCTGACCTGCATCCGCTGCTCTCAGTTCCAGCTGTTCCAGCTTTCGCTTGGCTTTACTACACCCAGCCAAGAGGACCAAGCAGGCACCCTTACCTCACCGCGCTCTTACCACCACTGTCCCCACTCCAGTGGTCTCCGAGCCGGGGTTGTACGGGAGGTCTCCCTCTGCACGTCAGGCTCACACCAAAGGTACGTGACACCATGTTTGGAGGACGAAGAAGGATGAGTACAACCCCAAGATCACCATCCCAACCGTGAAGCATGGAGGTGGAAACATCATTCTTTGGGTATGCTTTTCTGCAAAGGGGACAGGACGACTGCACCGTATTGAGTGGAGGATGGATGGGGCCATGTATCACAAGATCTTGGCCAAAAACCTCCTTCCCTCAGTAAGAGCATTGAAGATGGGTCGTGGCTGGGTCTTCCAGCATGACAACGACCCGAAACACACAGCCAGGGCAACTAAGCAGTGGCTCTGTAAGAAGCATCTCAAGGTCCTGGAGTGGCCTAGCCAGTCTCCAGACCTGAACCCAATAGAAAATCTTTGGAGGGAGCTGAAGGTCCGTATTGCCCAGCGACAGCCCAGAAACCTGAAGGATCTGGAGAAGCTCTGTATGGAGAAGTGGGCCAAAATCCCTGCTTCAGAGTGTGCAAACCTGGTCAAGAACTACAGGAAATGCATGATCTCTGTAATTGCAAACAAAGTTTTCTGTACCAAATATTAAGTTCTGCTTTTCTGATGTATCAAATACTTATGTCATGCAATAAAATGCAAATTAATTACTTAAAAATTATGCAATGTGATTTTCTGGATTTTTGTATTAGATTTTGTTTCTCATAGTTGAAGAGTACCTATGATAAAAATTACAGACCTATACAGTACATGCTTTGTAAGTAGGAAAACCTGAAAAATCATCAGTGTATCAAATACTTGTTCTCCCCACTGTATGTGGCGGGAGCTGAAGGATCGTGTTACCAAACGTCACCCTCGAAACCAAGTACTAAGTCATGTTTTGTGAAGGGGTCAAATACTTATTTCACTCATGAAAATGCAAATCAGTTTATAACCTTTCTGAAATGTGTTTTTTGGATTTTTTTGTTATTCTGTCTGTCACTGGTAAAATAAACCTACCAATAAAATTATACACTGATCATTTATTTGTCAGCGGGCAAACATACAAATTCAGCAGGGGATCAAATACTTTTTTCCCTCACTGTATCTGTATGTAAAAACTGTATCTTTATCTTATTTTATCTCTGTATCTCTATTTTTTTTTTCATTAACAGCAGCAAGGCAAACTTTCTTCAAGTATACTGTACAGAACAAAAGGAAATTAAAATAAAACCAAGCATAACCAAAATTCATTTACCATTAAAATATATTCATAGATAGATTTGTTGGATTCATTTGAATTCAATATTTTTTCAGTGTTTGTGCTTAAGTACCAACCTAAAATCATACCAAACCATAAAATCAGGCAAGTAAAGAAATAGCGTTTATATTTCACTCCACCCTTACTAACCTCCATTAGTGCTTGCTCGTATTGCTTCTTAAAAGTAGAATTTATTAACAATTATAAGAAAAATTGGCCAACTAAAGCTAGATAATGTAAATCATTTCAGCTGAACGTGGCATACTTTTTTTGTGGTGTTAACCGCTTGATAATGTGCCCTGTAACGCATTTATCAATTTCATAGCAAATGTCTTTAATATTCTGTAAGAGGTCTCTTTACTGAATAATGAGCACTATGAAAGAATAAATCATGGCCAAGTTTTACATTCAGAAATGTAACATTTATTGAAAACAAGCCAAAAACAGAGATGCAAAGCTACTGCTGGTAACCACGCAACAGTCAGCAAATATAAAGCTTGCTTTTCATCTCCTAGATGACATTTTACAGAAATTTATTTTATATCTACCTATAATTATATCTAAATATACAGTATATAGATCTATCTGTCTATCTATCTATACTGTATATATATATATATATATATATATATATATATATATATATATACATACATGCAGTATATACACATTCTGTCAGATAAATTGTGAGAACATGAGCCCAGTTGTGCACTTGATTTTTTAAATAATTTTCTAAAATAAAATTCATGGATATGGAGAACAAGGCCTCATGCACACTGGGTAGCCCAGTTCATGATTTTCAAGAGTTTTCATGCAGGCACAGGCACACCATCTAGCCCGACCAATCAGGAAGCGGGTCTGATACCTGTCACCCGATTGGCTGAACGGACAGGCAATCCTATTGGACGCCTAGGAGAAGGTGAGGAGACGTACAGCGGAAGCGAGGAGAAGAAGAGCCGCTGGCCGATACCTGGATGCCCGGTCCCTGCCGATGCCTGGACGCCCGATCCCCACCACTGCTCCACGGATGCTGGATCCCTGCCGCTGCTCCTCAGATGGCCACCGATTAGATGAGGTAAGTGCCAGTGGACCGAGCGGCAAACAGCGGGGGGGGTTTGAGTTGCCGCTGGGGGGGTTGGAGAGGTTCAGTTGTTCGCAGCCCCCCCAAACAAAAAAACACCAGCCGCCACTGACCTGAACTTAAGTCAGGCAAGAATCTGTGTCAGTTTTGTTAAAACCACTGCCACAGGACAAATTTAGGAATTTCTAACTGCTGGCAATGTAAAAGACATGTCGCTATGACAGAAAAAAAATCTTAACCACTTAAGGACCGAGCCTCTTTCTGAGATTTGGTGTTTACAAGTTAAAAACTGTTTTTTTTTGCTTGAAAACTACTTAGAACCCCCAAACATTATACATATATTTTTTTCTAACACCCTAGAGAATAAAATAGTGGTTGTTACAATACTTTCTGTCACACCATATTTGCACAACGGTCTTACAAGCACACTTTTTTGGGGAAAAATACACTTTTTTTCATTAAAACATAGGACAACAGTAAAGTTAGCCCATTTTTTTTATATTGTGAAAGATAATGTTACTCTGAGTAAATTTATACCCAACATTTCACGCTTCAAATTTGAGCCCGCTCGTGGAATGCGACAAACTTTTACCCTTAAAAATCTCCATAGGCAAAGTTTAAAAAATTCTACAGGTTGCATGTTTTGAGTTACAGAAGAGGGTAGAATTATTGTTCTCGCTCTACCGATCACATCGATACCTCACATGTGTGGTTTGAATGCTGTTTTCATATGCGGGTGCTTCTCACGTTTAATTTTTTCCTTATTTATTTTACCTTTTATTTTTTATTTTTACACTGTTCTTTAAAAAAAAAAAAAAAAAAAATGTCACTTTTATTCCTATTACAAGGCATGACAGGTCCTCCTAAATATGAGATCTGGGTATTTATATTAGAAAATAAATAAATAGAATGTAATAAAAAAAATATGTCTCGTTAAGAGCTATGGACGGAAGTGACGTTTTGACGTTGCTTCCGCCCTGCAATAGTATGGAAACGGGTGAGGGCCATCTTCCCTTCACTCATCTCCGTACCAAGCCAGGGAGAGGACCTGATCACCTCCGCCGCTACTGACGGCTCTGGTAAGCAGCGGGGGGCACCGGAGAGAGGTGGCCCTCTCCCGCCGCCTATAAAACTGATCTTGCGGCGAATACGCCACAGAGACCACTTTTATCGGAAACCGGACCGCTCACTGAAGAAGAGGATACTGGGGTTATGGTAGCTAGCTGCTGCCATAACAATGATATCCCTCTTCAAAGTGCCAATATATCGGCGTGAGCTGGTCCGGAAGTGGTTAAAGAATAGCAGTCAGTTCACAGATTGGCAGGGCTTTTTTCAGCGGGCACGCGGGGGAACGCAGTTCCGGCACCTTCTGGACTGACTGTATGTAATGGCAAGAGGTGCTGGGGTGTGCTGCAGGGTATTGAAGCTCACTGCTGGGGGTCTATTTTTGCAGGGGTGTCTATTGTTGCTGGGGAGGTCTATTGTTTCTGGTGGGGGACCTATTCTTGCTGGGGGGGTTTTATGTTGCTGTTGGGGTCAGTGTTGCTGAAAGAGATCTACTGTTGGGGAGGGATCTATTGTTGATGGCAGCCAGAGAGTCTAATAATGCTGACTGTGCAGAGATCTGTTGATGCTGCCGGGAGTCTATTGTTGCTGGTGGGGGAATTTTGTTGTGGGTGGTCCATTGTTGTTAGGGGATCTATTGTTGCTGGCTGCAGGGGATCTATTTTACTGTTTTTCTTGATATCATTACCAAATTCCATACAAATTACTTAGCACCACAAAATGATACTTGCTTCTATATTTTCTAAACGGGGCGGTACTGGGAGGTGAGTAGGGGGCGGAGAAAAGGAGTGACTTGGAAAGGGGGAGTTCCTGCACTTATTGTCTGAGAAAAAAAGCCCTGCAGATTGGAAAACTGGCGGTAATCAAGACCAGCCCAGAGCTGGCATACAGTGCTACATCTGTAGTCAGAGTGGGATATGTGTATGCTTGGAAGCTGTCAAGAATATATAAAGTAATATATACTAAGCCCCATTTAGCTATCTAAGACCCATTTAGCTATCTAAGACCCATTTAGCTATCAGTGGGGTAATTCCACAGTTAAAAGCTAAATGTAAACAAATGGGCTGGGAATACTGGTGATGTCATTACCCACAACTGGTAATGCTCACATTTGGGAAATTAATTGTGTCACTGGGTAGGCATGGTCTGATGGGGAACGTAGAGACTAGTTTCTCATCCGACCCTGCCTTACTTTTGATTGATAGTGCATGGCAGAGGCTGTATTCAAAATATGCTATTGGAATGAATAGCCGTATGGATCCACCCACTGCCATGGGCTGTCAATCAACAGCCTAATGGCAAATTAATTTCTCAGTTCCCCTTCAAGCTTTGGCCAATCCTACTATAAAACTTCTCATCCATGCCTCTGCCCCCTGTGATGGACACAATGGCTGGAAAGGGAGCTCATTGAGGAAGGGGTGTCTAGTAGATGCCTGACACCAACAAGCTCATGCATCTGCCTATGACAAGTACGTGAATCGGCTGCAAAAACTTTTGTTGTAGTTGTTGTAATGGTAATGGGTGCCTCTGATACCCTTTATGAATTCCCCCCACAATGCGTAGGAATGTAGAAAGTAGAATCAGCATGTTTAGAGTACCACTTAGCTACAAACCTCCAGTTGTGTTGCTGTAGGGGTTGTTTTAAAGGATAAGTTCACTTTCCATAACATGTTACACCCATATTCAAGGTGTAACATGTTATGAATGCACTGGCCCCTGGATCTTCTCCCCTTGTCTGCTGCCAGAATTTAAAAACCTGGCTGCGTCAATCATTCACAGTCCTCTGTGAATGCAAAACTACAAGGTTCGGCAACCTCAAAAGCTTTTAGTTTTCAATGAACTACCACGGCGTTGTTCATCGAGTCTTCCTGTCAGAATATATTGGCTTCCTTGTATGAGGTAGCAAGGCGATACACTGACTGATCTGCAGGAGACCTGCATGGCATCAGCTGGTGCAATGCTTCACGGGATCCTGTAACTAAAATTAATAAATGCTCATTTTTCTACCTGCAAAAAAAGTGCATGTATTATTATTATTTTTTTTAAAGTGAACTTATCCTTTAAAGGAGTTGTAAATTCAGAAGATTTTTTTATCTTAATGCATTCTATGCATTAAGATAAAAAAACCTTCTGTGTGCAGCAGCCTCCCCAGCACCCCCTAATGCTTACCTGAGCCCCATCTCTCTCGAGTCTAGGACTCGCCCTCCTGATAGGCTGAGACACAGCAGTGGCGCCATTGGTTCCCGCAGCTGTCAATCAAAGCATCGCTGTTTCTGAATGGACACACTGAGCTTCAGCTCGGCTCAGGTGCCCCCATAGCAAGCTGCTTGCTGTGGGGGGCACTCAACAGGAGGAAGTGGCACAGAGCAGGTAAGTACAACATGTTTTTTAATTACAAAAAAAAAAAAACAAGGCTTTACAATCACTTTAACTGTATTTGTTATGTTATTTGAAAAAAAATAAACATCGTTTCTTTTGAATCACAAATATATTTAACTGCAAACCTTTATTTGTCATGAGTAGGATGGTTTTCCTTAGAAATCTTTATTTCCACCTCAAATAGGTCATTTTACTACTCTTCATACAATCTTACAGTTTTTGGCAGACAGAAGGTAAAGGTATACTAGGGAAAAAATTCATAAAAATATTGCAATTATTAAAATAATAATAAGCATTTACATACAATATCACAAAAAATATAATATAACATGCATGTGGTAAGTTAAGGTGATCTTTATAATAAATGAGGATGCTTGATTGAACTAGGAGACTTATGGATTCCTAAACCTCGTACACACGACCGAGTTTCTCGTCAAAAAACAACAAGAAAACTGCAGAGAGAGCTTTCTTGCCGAGAAAACCGTTTGTGTGTATGGTTTCTCGTCGAGAAAACTGTCGGGAATCTCAATGAGAAAAATAGAAAACCTGCTCTCTATTTTCTTTTCAGGATTCTCGTTTTTCACGTCGGGTTTCTCGTCAGCCTGTTTTGCAACGAGAAAACCGGTCGTGTGTATGCTTTTCCGAGTCTTAAAAAATCGCACATTCTCAGAATCAAGTATGAGACGGGAGCGCTTCTTCTGGTAAAACTAGCGTTCATAATGGAGATAGCACATTCATCACACTGTAAAGGACTGAAGAGCATGAAGACTGAAAAGCGCGAATCGTCTCTTCCCAAACTTTTACTTCACACGCAGTAACACGAGATCAGCAAAAGCAGCCCAAGGGGTGGCGCCATTGAAATCGAACTTGCCCTTTATACTACCATCGTACATGCTGGACGTGACCGTGCAGAACAACAATGAGATTTGGAATTGACAGTGTGTTTGCAAGGAAAGCTTGACAATAAGCTTGTCAAGCTTGACAAGAATCTCTTCGAGAAAATCGACAGGTTTTTTACGACGAGAAACTCGGTCGTGTGTATGAGGCTTTACTTTTTTACCCTCCTGAATATTTTCATGAAGAACTGTCTGATCTCTAGAGAATTATACAATTCAGATATTCAGGCAATCATGACTCAAGAATTGTATGATTGTTCACAGATTCGGAAAATGCAAATATTTAGGGGAAATAGATGCACATTCCTCTGGATTTCAAACCTATAAACGTATCACTTTTGTAGAACCTTTAGGGAATGAGTATGTGTAGTATGTAGTATGTGAGTATGTGTAGCATTGTTTTGTCATGTTCACCAGGTGCGTTGACACGTGTTAATGTGCATTTTCTTGGTGCGTTGACATGTGCCTTGATATGCATTGATGTGCTTTTTTAATTTAGAATTTACAGTGGATAGGCTTAATAACCAAGGCTTGTTAATTCCCATTGCCAAGGCATAAAAATGCATGCAGTGCTGTGATGGAAACAGAAACTATTTTTATTTTGTGGAAGCTAAATAAAGTACATTTGTTGTAGCATACTGCAACATGAACATTAAAATGCAGCAGTGTTAGCCTTCGTTCACATTGGAGCGACTTGTCATGCGATTTGGCAGGTCAAATCGCATGACAAGTTGCACCCTACTGCCGGCAATCACACTGTTCAAACGGTGCAACGCCAACTTTGCGGTGTCGCATCAATTTGAAAAAGTAGTTCCTGCACTACTTTTAGCGATTTTGGGTGTGACTTGCACAGATGTCTTCTAAGGCACACCCGAAGTCACTCTGACATGCAGCTTTGAAATCATGCAATTTCGGATTAAGTCGCACGATTTCAAAGCCACAGTCAATGTAAACCGGCGGAAAATGGGCCTTCAGTAAACTGAAAAGTTAATGTTTGATCCTAAAGAAACCCTGTCACCACCTTAAAAAAAATTAAGATAAAAGCATAGAAAAAATCAAATATTTTACATTTTGCTTGCAGCATTTTCCTTTCCATAAACAATGTTTTATTAAATTGCAAACTTCTTTTAAACTATCTAGCAAATTTTGCTAATTCATTTCCTAGCATAACTAATTGCCTCCTGCCAAGTCATAGCCCTCTCCCTTTCTGGAAGTGTCTACTTATTTTCTGTACTGGCCCAGCATCTCCACCCCTCAGTTTACCTCCCTACATAATCATACATAGTGAACTGCTCCCGCTCCAGCGAGATAATGCTGAGTAGATGGCTCAGATGCTTGTAAAAGCAACTTACAGGTCCTTTGCATGCACGCTACAATCCTATTAATTTCTATGGATTTCCAAGTGTGAGCTCTCAGGCCTTGTATACACGACCGGTTTTCTCGGTAAGAAACAACAAGAAAACTGTTGGGAGAGCTTTCTTGCCGAGAAAAACGTTCGTGTGTATGGTTTCTCGTCGAGAAAACTGTCGTGAATCTCGACGAGAAAAAAAAAAATCCTGCTTTCTTTTTACTCGTCGGGAGTCTCATTTTTCTCGTCGTGATTCTCATCAGACTGTTTTTGGATGAGAAAACCGTTTGTGTGTATGCTTTTCCGAGTCTTCAAAAACCGCGCATGGTCAGAATCAAGTATGAGACGGGAGCGCACCTTCTTGTAAAACTACTGTAGCGTTCGTAATGGAGATAGCACATTCATCACGCTGTAACAGACTGAAAAGCACAAGGCTGAAAAGCGTGAATCGTCTCTCACTAAACTTTTACTAACACGCAGTAACACAAAATTAGCAAAAGAAGCTCAAGGGGTGGCACCATGAGAATGGAACTTCCCCTTTATACTGCCGTCGTACGTGTTGTACGTCACCGTGCTTTAGACCAACAAGATTTTGAATTGACAGTGTGTATGTAAGGAAAGCTTGACAAGAATCTCGTCAAGCTTGACAAGAAACCCGTCGAGAAAAACAACGTTTTTTTGGCGACGAGATTCTCGCCTGTGTGTACTAGGCTTTACTCAGAAGTCCAAAAAAATTAATGTAATTTCAGAGTACATGCATGGGCTTGGCCAGGAAGGTTCCTGACACATTGCTGGGCTATCTAGTCATTAGTACCTTTCTTGATCAGGGTTAGGTGAGTAAAGGACTAGGAGGGGGACTAGGTGCAGGTGGGGGTCCTCTGATATGAGTGTATCTGCAAAAAAGGTGCACAAGACTCAAACATGTATAATAAAAAATGTAAGTCTTTGAGCTAAGAAAACAACCCTAACTAACCAAACAACCCTGTTTTATCACAAAACAGTAAAATAACCTGCACACTCCTGAACACAAACGTATAGCTTATAGAATAGGGGTAGTTATGTGCAGATGCAGACATACAGTATGCTAGAAGTGGCTTTTCAAGGAAGAATGATTCCTAATCTGTCTGCTCTTAAAACTATACCGGTGGTGAATTGGTTAACACTTTCAACTTTACTACTTTTGTATTTTCTATAATTTAGTTTTTAATTAGTGAAGAAACAAGTAAAAATCTATTTGAATGATAAAAATATAAAGATAGATAGATAGATAAAACAGGGTAGGCATGTGGGCGTATTATGACTAATTCTGTAAAGGGAAGCATTGCATTTTGGATAGGTTTTCTGATCAGTTTAAATTATGCATTATTCCATAGGCAAGATTTTACCAAAACAATAAGAAAAAAATTGGGTGACTATCCCATGCCTTAAAATAGTCTTACATGGTCCAACTCTCTTTCATTTAGTTGGCCTCATGAGGAAACAGTAAAAAACTGAACAATTTATGTTTTTTTTTTAGGATTAAACAATCTCTACATGACAGAATCAATTGTTCCTTTTTGAAAATAAAAAAAAAAGTTTTCTGATAACTGGTTCAAGGCATAGTGTGACACACTGTCAGGTGTTCAAACACATGCAAATGTCTAATTTTCTGTCCCGCATAAGCCATGATGAGCAAACAAAGTCTATGAGAGCTGAATCCTGCATTTTTTTGAAGGCCGATTTGTAAGGTTTTGAGGAAGAAAATTTCAGGGGGAGCTGAGCACTGCCATGCTAATTAAAAAAAAACAAACATTTTTTAAGGCTTACAAGGCAACATTAAAAATAAGAATGTAAGACATAACATGCTTTGGGGATGCCTTAAACCTGCATGTGGTGCATCTGTACAATGCACTAAAGCAAAGGAGACATTTAAAAATTAAAAACATGTAGATTACTGCTGAATGATATTCCTGTCCTTAGATTAAAGTCCTGTATGGATTGTAAGGGAGGGCTTCAGGAAAAAAATGGCAAGGGGTTCCCCCTACAAGTCCATACCAGACCCTTAAAGTATGATATGGAGTTTAAGGAAATATATCCATGCAAAAAACTTGGTACCCCCAAATGCATACCAGACCCCCATGGGAGCATACAGCCTGGCAGGCAAAGAATGGGGGCTACAGGAAGCTTTAAACCCTCCCCCTCATGAACCATACCAGGCCACATCACCAGGGATGTGAGGGGGGGGGGCTCTTGTCTCCATCAATATAGGGACAAGGTGCTGTGCAAGGGGGGCAAGGTATGCCCTGTTTTGAGGGCATGTTGACTGATGTATTTTGGGGTGGGTGATACATGCTCACTTCATCGCCCTTTTCTGGTTAGACAGGACACATGCTCAAATAAGGGCAGGGATTAGGGGATTGTGCACAACATCAGTGGTTGTTATGGCCCACCATAATAACTAATGACTGTGACCAATGACAGTGTTCTGACAACTGATGATGTCCTTAGTTGCTGGAATGCAGACAGTGGGCCTGAACATGCCTTTGGTTGCTAGGACACAGGTGACCAAGAAGCAAGAAGTTATTCATTCAGTGTTGAGTAGTAAAAAAGGAATGAACTTGAGATTCAGCAGCAAGAGGTTTGGCAGGTGGGTGAAATTACCATTTAGTTTGTCCATTTAGTGAAGTCTGAACACCTAAAGTTAGGGTCAAACTCTGCAAAGCCAAATCATGGTTGATTCTCATCCCTACTGATAAGCAATCTGCCCATTTATACCTATCCTTGGGGCACAATTCATGTGTAGATCCTACAAGGCAAAACTGTAAGTAATTGTCTGCAACAATGTAGTGATATAACATCCTTTGTTAATAAGAAGCTTATCATATCATTTATTTAATCTGTAAAAAAAGAACTGAAAGGAAGAAATGTCTGGTTAAATGTAACTATTAAATGACCTGTAATGTATACATGAATAATTAGTACATTCACTGGTGGAAATGTCAACTGAAATAAATACTTTGCAGATAAGATAAAAAAAAGTGTTTGTCTCATAGAGGAATGTCATCTCTTCTACATACTTTGTGTAACAAGATACAGCACAGAAATAAATTCTTGTAGAACATCAAATGAAAAGCAATCTAGTACATAACCCTGTTTCCAATAATGAACTTCTTCATCTGAATCACAGGGTTGGTATCATAATATCCAATACATCAACATTTGTGTCACTTTGTACCATTGACAGCTCATTTCCATTTGTAGTTAGCAGTTTCTGCCAAGCAAGGATTTATTATGCTAATGAATATGTACAGAGGTACTGCTTGACTTTGTCCTCAGTAAAAGAAGACATTCTAGAAATGCCTACGTTCACAGTATTCCTATGGTTCAATAGGAAAGAACTAAAATCATTATAGTAGTACAGTGATGATAAAATGTAAAACACTAAATGATAGGCTTCATTTGTACCAATGCTTGTATGCATAATTTGTTTGTTTCTTTTAACCAAACAAAAAAACAAAAGGATATTTCCCTGATTAGAATTCAGTTCCTGTCTCACAAAAATAGATTGTAAAAAAGGATTTAATTGTCAAATGTAAGAGTATTGTTACTTAAAAGACAAAAGGAAACTATTATACAAATGTAACACAAAAGCTTGAAAAAGATATCGACAACAGGTTTGATACTGAAATTCAGAATAATAAAATACTCATCTTCTTGAGCTATATTTATGTTGGGGGAGGGGGGGGGTTAATCCATAGATGGCTGAGATTCGAACCATGTATGGGCAGGCTGAATGTGATTATTGCTAGCAGCTTTTATAGCCACTAGCAGTAATGAATGGCTCTGCAGGAGGGCTTCCCCCATTAACACTGACTATGTTGATGGGGGGATTGAATCCATAGAAAATCACTGGCCGGCCTTAAAGGAGATGTCCAGCCTGAGCTTGTTTAGCTGGGCTTCTCCTAAGGGTCACAAGAGTGCAGTTTGTTTTTTACTCCTGTGACCCGTTTTCAGCGGAGAGTGGCCTGAAGTCTACTCTCTGCTGCCATCACATAGATCAGTCCAGGCAGTGCATCATCCCGACTCTGGGAGTCTGGATCTGCCAGGTGCCTGGACTGATGGCCGTCCAGGCTTTCAGTGAGCCGCTGAAAGGCTGAGACGGCCGCTCCCCGCCCACTCCACAGGTCAGCGCTCCACTGAGCATGGAGGAACAGAGAGGAGAGATGCTGATTGACAGTCAGCAGCTCTCTGCTCGGGGAGCCGATGACTCAGTTCTCAATGCAGGGGGAGCAGGGGACAGATGCAGCATCAGACCGATGCATCCACCTAGGTAAGCATATTTATGGGAAAAAAAATGATTCCCATCCTTCTCTTTTAATGTAGACATGGCAGTGGTCTACAGAATATTCTATTGTCATTGAGAGCTGTTCTAAAAGTATATCATAGCTTCCCGTAAAACAACTGTATCTATGACTTTTCAATTAGCAAAAATTAAATGCTTCCCGTACAAACAATGGGCACTTTAAATGTCTATAAGTGCATAAAAACTTGATGATTTCAATGCTTGGCTTTAGAAACAGATGCATCCGATATGTTAAACTATGCTTCATACTGCTCGTGTTTTTTTTTTTTTGCTTCAATAAAATCCAGTCTTAAAAAATCACCTGCCATATCTATCCTTGGCTGCATACATAGAGTAGACTACATAAATTCAATAAATTACCCGGAAAAAAAAGACTGTAAGTGTTAAATCAGTGTTAACAGACTACCAAAATGAATCAGCTGTTCTCACATACGGAAGTTAGCAAGTTTCTGTGCTCAATTGTGTAATCTGCTAGCTTTGCCACTGCAACAACTGATTACTCTGCCAGTTAATACTTAGCAAATTTGTCTGCTCAAATTTTCCATATTCACTAGGTACCTTAGGGATTAAATAATGACTTGCAAACTAATTTCAATTAATTCTTTCAACTTGCTAGTTGCTATAGTTTGCTACTCTGCCAAGCAAAAGCATTTAACCATGTCATTTAGATTACAGTATGACCAGGTTTTATATTCTGATTTGTTTTCATAGTTTGATTGCTGCTGATAAAATATTTTCAATACATTTTTTGCAACATGAGCATGTGATCATGATGATTATGGTCTCTCTTTGATTTCTGTTTTGCCCTGTTTACATATAAAAGGAGAGAGGTAGACAGAAGCTATTGAACATTATACAAAGTTAAAGCAATATTAAACCCAAAAGCAAGTTTTATATGGCAGCCTGCAAATGCTTAGATGTGATGGCTGCATTTTGTTTCCTTTTTAGGCTTTATTTCCTTTATTTTCACCTGGTGATCTGGCTAGTAAGTCTGTTGTGTTTTAACAGAACAAACTGTTCTACAGATGTAGCATTTACTGGGTTGAGACAAACCATTTACTACTGACAAGGGTGATTATAATGATCATCTTTTGTTTATTTAATGTAAAACCTTTATTCAATTTGTTTAGTGCATCTACTGTAAATCTGCTAGTTCATTTAACACCCCTTCACCCCAAGATTAAGAATGCTTTAGTCCAAAGATGCCCATGTGTTCCTTAATCCAGAGTGAAGGCACTCTAATAAAAGAGGTGTGTTACTGGCCAGAGGTAAAAGAGAAAGAAAAAAGTGCCATCTAAGTGCAGCATTAAACATACAATTGAACGAAAGATGGTTAAAAACACTCACAAGATCTGAAATGGAAAAGTTTTTAACCAGCGTTTTATTAAATTGTACTTTTTCTTGCTGCACTTAATTGACACCTTTTGCTTTCTCTTTTACCTTGATAAACTAGAGTTGGCTAAAGCCTCGTAAACAAGGTACGAAAATCAGAAGGGGATTGTCGTTATACAGACTGTTGTCCTAAATTCTTACCATTAGTACTCTCCTTTAGACAATCATTTTCCAATTTTTGGCCAACAAATGTTGGATGACAGGCTAGTAAATTTTCCGGGGACGATGGCTCCACGTCTGATTTTCGGATGGTCAGTACACAAATGTATCACACTAAAGTCGAAAGTACAAACACGCATTCTCGGAATCAAGGAACGACTGGGAAGAGTTTGGTCTTGTAAACTACCGTTCGTAATCTAAAATTAATATTCATGACACGGCAATTGATGAAATGTCAAAATTCTCATCTTCTTTAGCCCTGGTTCACACTGGTGCATTTTGACATGAGATTTGACATGTCAAATCACATGTCAAATCGGCTGAATTTTCCAGCAATGGCACCATCCTAATCTGCAGGGCTGCACTAATTTCAAAAATTGGTTTCTGTACTACTTTTTGGGATTTCGGCCCGCGATTTACATTGACATCTGTGCAGAAACCTGCACAGATGTCTCTGTAATCGCAGCCGAAATTGGGACTGACGAGCGGGAGTGAAATAGTGCTGAACTCGCACGGCTTCGTTCCCGCAGCCTAGTGTGAACCTGGGCTTAATGGGATAATAATGAAGCTGCTTTGCATGTAGTTATGCCAAACTTATTTTAAAAGGCATTTGTTTTTTACAATTTGAAAATCACGAATCAACGTTCACCAAACTTCTACTGACACAAAATTAGCAGAAGGGGCCCAAAGCGTGGCGCTTGGGAGTTAACTTCCTCTTTATACACTCATAGTACATCACTACATTCGTGTTTGTCAAACGACAATTTGTGTACCATTAGTATGCAAGACAAGATCCTTGGCACACGTCCTTTTGACAAAAATCAGAAGCTCAGTCGCCCATCAATCACCCCGTGTGTACGAGGCTTTATTCTTCAAGAAGGATGCCACTGGTGCTTGCTTTTACCCCAGGACTTTGTCAGGACGAATAGATGTCATTTGGACTTCATTTCCCTCCTGCTTTGCGCCCATAAGTTTTATTATTTTTGTGTTACTGGCCAGAACAGCTGGTGAAAATAGAGGGAGAAAGCCTAAAAAATAAACCTAATGCAGCCACCACATCTAATGTTTGGTAAGCTAGCTGCAATATATTACAGTTTTGGTTTTACCACCACTAATATGCTAAAATAGAACAAGAGCGGTATTAAAAGTATGCTTAACTTCTAAACGTGAGATCATAGATGGAAGACCACGCTGTTAAACTTTCCTATTCGTTATATGCAGTATATTATTTAAATTTTTATTATTGTTTTGTTTTTAATTTTGGTTGCGTAAATATGAACTGTACATACAAATTTAATGTGTGATGTTTTCATCCAGCAAGTGGATCTCTAGGTTTTCAAGCTGGTACCTAAATAATCTTGAAGAAAAACACAAATCAGAAAGCTCTACACAGTTTAAACATATATATGTTTGCCTGTCAAAGGCTTTGTAATTCTGCCAATGACAAAACTGGCTGCCACAAAGCATAGCTTAGCAGGTAACAGGCTTTTCAAGCTACTCCGTTTTTTATGTCAATATTAATATGTCTCCAGTCTGATTATTGGAAATTGAATTACTACATCATAACTTTTATCCGGTCAGCAGAAAAGGAATCCAAGAGGTAGTAAAGCAGAACCATGAAGAAGCATGATCTTCCTGGCTTCTACAAATCCTCTGACAAATAAAACAATATACAGTATACATTATATAACTGTTTGATTTGGGTTCTGCTAATTGATTTGCTGATTAAAGACTTTTTACAGAGCTGAATAGCTGAATTTAAAATTGCACACATAGAAGAATGAATCTGATAAATGACTCCCCCGTCCCTTCTGTCTGCTCTGTCCAGACAGGGACATATTGAGATTCAAATTGAAAGAACCAGTCACAAAATAAATCCCTAGGGCTAATCCTGACATGTGCTAGATACTGAAGTGATTTATTTGCAAAGATTGTGATTCATGAACTTTTAGCCTAAAACTTTATATATTTGCTGCCAGAAATAGGGATCCATTTTAAAGAGGTTGTAGCCCTAAGGAAAAAAAAAAGATCCTGTACCTTTAAAGCAAGTTAAACAGTATAGTGCTTGTGCTGTCTAATTTTTCCCTTTCTATTCTTTAAATAACCTGGTTGATCCTGCCTTATTCTCTTTCCCCAATGTGAACTGACCATGGTAATAATGGCTGCTGATCCATGATACCATGGTCAGTTTACATTCCTCCATCATCCCACTATGTTAGAGTCTCTCCTCTCTTCCCCCTCTCCCCCTCCCTCCCTGTCTGTCAGTTCCTAGTGTTTCCTGAGTGATCTCCAAACCCGCCCCTTCCTGCCGCTATTTTGTGTGGCAGAAAAGTTAGTGAATAGCATTACTGCCAGCCCCTCTGTTATAAAAAGGTATAATATGCAGTGTCAATGTTTTTTAAAAATGATGCCGCTAAATACCTTATTTCAGAGCGCCGCCATGCGGTCATGTGATCTCTCTCCACTCTCCTCCCCCAATCTAAGGACTACATCAGGAGGGGCTGAGCGAACAGCCTCCTAGCTGATGTCAGAGAGTGATCTCAGCCCCTCCTGTAGTCCTTAGATTGGGGGAGGAGAGAGGCAGGAGGTCACATGACTCTGACATAAGATATTTAGCAGCATCATTTAAAAAAAAAACATTGACACTGTGTATTATACCTTCTTATAACAGATGGGCTGGCAGTAATGCTATTCATTGACTTTAAAACCACTTTAATGCTATGCATAGCCTTTGCCCCTGCTTTTTCTTAATTTTTATAATTTGGGCAAGGAAACACATATTTTGAATAATTTTTTTATGTTATGTTATGAATTTGGAATGTCAGGCCCCATGGGTGATCAGATATTTGTATTTTGCATACATTTGTTTTTGTTGTTATTGAGCCGAATACCAAATAGTCAAATTGTGTTCCTGACCTCTTTAGCTGTAGATAGAGTGAGGAGTACAGAGCCCTATTTTGATTCCACAGACATTAATTCCAATAAAACTGTTTAAGCTAAATCTGTACGTACAGCCAACTTGTGTTGGGGGTCCATTAACGCAACTTTCAACAGGCCTTGTGAATAAAAAATTAATTGCAGGTGCATCGTTAAATCTGTATGTACAGCTAACTTGTTTTTGGGATTCATGAAAGCAACTTTCACCAGGGCTTGCAAATAAAAAACGAATTTCAGGTGCATAGGAAATAGGAATATAATAATAGGAAAATTCATCAGCAATCATTAGTTTCAGCAATTCCAATGTCATTCACGCATATCTTTTTCTGAAGCTGACTGTTATGGATAATTGCTATTTTTTTTACATTTAAATTCCTAGAGGTTTAAAATTTTGGCCACTTTACTTTAGAAGTAGCTGTCATAGTTGATTTTTCCCCTTTACAGATTATATGTGGGTTAAAGTAACAGGTACTGTACAGACTGTGCTTGTTCTTATATATCTGATACAATATCCACTATATTTTTGGTTGCATTAATCTGAATAAAAAATATGTACAACAAAGTGAAAGGGTGTGTGGAATAAAAACCTGGAAAACTGGACTGTACACTTCTATGATTACTCCAACACCTATTGCTACTATGGTACCTCTGGGCTAGAAAAAAAATCAAATTACTTCAGCCTGATGTCTTCTTGCCCATAGTGTATAAACTTCAGTCTAGATGTTTGATTGCTGATCTTTAGCAATTCATTTTCTCCTCTGCATTCGGCTACAAGTATGTTTCTAATAAAACATAGAGCTCTGCTTGTATTCTCTGCCCTTTAACCACTACATAATTTATCATGGGAACTGTCACAGCACTGTAAATATGGCTGTAATGTTCCGCAGAGATATCTGAACTGCGTTAAACAGTGGGAATGGTAAGGAGCTGAAAGTGCACAATGTGTTATTGCTATATTAAGAATGTGCAAACTACAATGCCTACTGTGTGCCCCAGTGTTGTAAATATATTGTGCTGCTGAAATGTGGAATTTTCATTTTAATGCAAAGCAGTTAATATATACATTTTTATAAAACATCCAGAGAAACATTTGGAGGGATGAAAAGCTTGACCTTGGCTTAAATAATGAAAACAGCAGTAATGACTAATCAGTAGACATGTATAAAGAACGCAAAGTGCTTTCAAACTGTTCCTCCTAAAATCACAGTTTTGTCCTCTTATAATTTAATATCAAATTATTGCTGTACTGTATGCCAGTAAAATTTAAAGCTGAACTCCAGGGAAACAGCTAAATGCACAATAGAAAACACATATGCTCACTGTTTTAACTGCCAAAACTGCCATAATTAAGTTCAACTAGCCTTGTGATCCATGCACTACTGCCAGACTTTACAGCCAGTTGCTGAACCCCCTGAGACTATTATGCAGACTGCACAGCGGTTAACCTATACAGCCTGGTCTAAAACTCAAAACCTGGGATTGGACAATAATGGAGCAGTATCACATTGAAGATTTCACAATTTTGCTATCTCTTTTTATTTCAGAATGGCGTCAGTGTTAGATTTTCAGGACTATGTGATGTGGTAGAGCCACGTTGCCTTGGCTGCCCACTTTTCAAAGTCTAAAACAGCAAATCTAATATCAAACATTCACTGCAGGTGACACTTGCTGATGCATGTGTTTTAAATGCCAGTAACTGATTCACTACCACTGAATACTCAGTGAAAGTCACATATGCTGCTTTGTGAATGTATCCCTGTGCTGTTTTGCAGGGAATTATGGGATGCTAGTATCAAGACATTTCCTGTAGATGTATGTAAAATAAATTTTTTGACTTTTAATTAATCTATAACTGGATTAAACTATGGTGTTTTATATTTGCCTGGAGTTACATTTAATCTGAACTTGTTTATTCATTTAGAAGCAAATTTTTTAGATGTATTTGTATGTAGGCTCAATAATTCAGTTTTTTTTTTTAAATACCCAGTTAGTTCAGGGAATTAAATAAATGAAATGTCTCCTAAACCTGATAGGATGTTTTAAATAAATATAAGTTCCCTGGATATTAGGTTAAAAGTAAAGCTGCTGTTTAGATCTCTCTATACATATGTCTACCTGCATTATTAACCACTTCAGCCCTGGAAGATTTCCCCCCTTAATGACCAGGCCATTTTTTGCGATACAGCACTGCGTAGCAGTGATCAGTGATTTTTAGCGGGGCTGCGACATTGCAGCGGACAGATCGGACACTTTTGACAATTTTTTGGGACCAGTGACATTTATACAGCGATCAGTGCTATACAAATGCATTGATTACTGTATAAATGACACTGGCAGGGAAGGGGTTAACACTAGTGGTGATCAAGGGGTTAAATGTGTTCCCTGGGAGATGTTTCTAACTGTGGGGGCTGGGATTGACTGGGAATACAGAGAGATCACTGTTCCTGATCACTAGGAACAGACAATCACTCTGTCCTTCCCTGTCTGAATGGGGATCTGTTTGTTTACAATAACAGATACCCATTGTGGCTCTCTGTCGAGCGATCACGAGCAGTCATCGGCCATGCGCATCAGCTTCCCTGCCGTGCAGCTTGCGCACGCCTGATATAGCTGTTAAAGGGACTGACGTACAGCTACCGCGATTCACGGGAACGAGCCGACCTGCCACAGTATAATGACGGCGACTGGTCAGAAAGTGGTTAAACTGGTCATAGATGGATCGAAATTAAAGCAGGGACCAACACATTTTGGTCCCATCTATGGACGTTTAAGTGAAGTTGATTTTATGATTGATTTCTCCTGAAATAGCTTGTTTGAAATCTGTCCTTCAATCAGAACTGCAGCCAATTGGCTGCAGCACAGATTAGTGTATCCTGACACCAGAGGACTACCCTACAAAAACACAGTGGTATTTCTCCATCCACCGCACTTGTGTGGATGAGGGAACTCATTCAGTTTTTTTTTTCAATCAGCCAGTAGGACTGGATAAAAAAAGGGGATACTTTCTTGGTTGAATACTACAGTGTTCAATCATCTATTTCCCAGTGTACAGGCTATTCCTAAAATGACTAACAAAAATACTTACTTAAATTGGAATTCAAGTAAAAAAATTAAAGAAAAAAAACCTGCCTTATTGGAAACAACTGTCCAATCTATACATTCAGCAATCCTCCTCTCCTAAACTGACATTTGCCCTATGAAGCTAAATGTGGCTGCACATATTTATAGTACGTTTAGGCTGGGTTCACAACGCAGCATGCTCCGGCTCACGGCAGGAATCCAGTGCATCTCCATTCACCGTTTCAGGACCGATTCAGCCCAAATTTTTGCCTGAATTCGGACCTGAAATGGACCAAAAAATGCACAGGGCTCCGGTGCGAATTGCACAGGAGATGTGTGAACTGGCTCCATAGAGAGCCGGTCACAATCTCCTGATATGCAAATTGCATGTCAGGAAACCCATATCCAATTTGCACTAGTATGAACCCAGCCTGAAGGGTAAATAGGTGATGATGCCGTCATTGCCAAATTAGTAGCAATTTCTTCATTCATCGTAAGCTAAAAAAAATCAAAGCTGCATTACTGACTGCTTGGTTGTTCAGGTCACTTAATAGCGAAGCTCAGGATGGACATAACAGCTAGGCAATTAGCAACATAATTTTTATCTGTCTCCAAAGTTTTATCATGATAGTTTCACCCTAACCCAAGTACAGAGCCAAAACCCTAAAGTTCAACTCAAGGCAAACAGCAAAATGAATGTCACTTTGATGCATCGTACCATGATTTGTGCTCTACTGTGCTTTGCATTAACATGACCATTTTACCACACTCTATCACAATGCAATGTCATAAAAAGACCCTATAAGCTTGTAAATCTCATAAATGTTTTTCACAATTATGGTCACAAGGAAATGATTTTAAGAACTTTTCCCTACTTAAATTTGACATCACATGACATTTATTTGTTTTTAATATTAAAGACATGATTACTATTGAATTGTAACTTACATTATTTTATGTACAGTATACATGTTATTAGTAAGTGGGTTTTGCCATTTTAAATTAGAAGATATTGTATGCTTCTTTACATAACGCATATGACATATACTTTCACGATATTAGCTTTTCTTCACAATTTAATGAGCAAGTCTCAAGATGTGTTACAATCTACATACCATAAAGCCAAGGCTTCACTCTACACAGTATTTAGACAGCTTTACTGTGCTAGATAATTACCTTTTATATATTTCTCACATTACATTTTCAAAGGGTATTTCTCTGTTAAGGCCATTTTATAAGATAATACGTGAGCAAATGTCACTCACTAGCATATGTGTACTTTTATATAATATGAAAATTCATCCAAATCAACATTTACATTTCATTGAAGATTAACAAGGTCACTGTACTTTTTTGTCTTAGAAAGTATCCTTGACTTCACATCTTCTATATTTTAATATTTAAATAAAAATTTACCATTTACTTTATAGTTTTTTTTTTCTTATCTGTGTCATGTTTCCTAACGGATTAGCCCAAAGAAAAAAGTTCTCAGATGAAATGGTGGACGTTTTTTCCTGTCAGCATTAATGAGCATGCTTCAGGCACAGCTTTACCAATTGAGCTAGTACAAGAATCTAAACCAATGAATCTCAATTGGATTCCATGACTAGGTAAAGTTAAATATACTTAACCTTAACATTTTATAATAATTAATTAGCTCAAGTGCTAGGTTAAATGAAAACAAAGTAATAGTGGGCAATTAAAGATGTGGATGTGTAATTTACACATTAAAAATAAATTAACGTAATGGCTCAATAGATAATCCTTGTAATGGAATGTTGTAGCTGTACATTTAAAGTATCTGATCGAGTGTTATTGAGCAACTACTACAAAGGTCATCTAGAAGAAAAATACACGTGAATACAATCTAGAAGCTTGATTATTAATATCTTTAAAAAAATAATTAGATTTAGGATTTACATCAAGTCAAGGCAGGGGCAATGATAAAATCGTGAAATACTGTACTTGGGGCACATTTGAGCACCTAAGTAGGTGGCATGCTTAGCATTCCCAACTGAAAAGGTGGGTATACAGTAACTAAATTGCTTAAACAGTGGGAGGGGTTTAAAAGGACACAGTTAAATAAAACCTAATTATAAAGTCTAATTACTGTATGCATAGCACACATATATCACAGTCCTTGTACCCACAAAATATGCTTTTATTACTGATAGGGGTCAGAAGTATTAAATATGCTAAGCAGAAGGATCAGGACTATTAAATGAAATGTACAACACAGTATATATAGCAGTGAGTAAAGGTGTGAGTAGTGCATAACACATAGAGTGTAGGGAATCAGGAATGCTTAATGCACAGGATGCAGGGGTCAGAAGTGTGTAATGCACAGAGAGCAGGGCTCAGAGGTGCATGACGCACATATTGCAGGGCATCAGGAGTGTGTAATGCATAGAACATGGAGTCAGAAGTGTTTAATGTACAGAGCAAAGGGATCAGGAGCAGGTAACATGCAAGGGTCAGGAGTACTGAATTTACACAGGAAATGGGTCAGGAATGCATAGTGCACGGGCCAGTGTCTATTACGTAGAGTCTACCAAAAAAAAACGGTCAAGAAGGTGCACGCACCTAGTGAATTACTGAAAAAAAGCATTTATTCAATAAAAACGGATACAAGTAAATGCTCACAAAATAGCAACTAGAGATAGCCATCAGGCCGTCAGCTGAGCTCTGAGGAAAGGGATGCGCCCCCGAAACATGTCAGCTCTACACCCCTCTGATGTTCATGACATTTGGTGTCCACACTGCATGGCTTTGTGTGGCCTGATGGCTATCTCTATTTGCTAATAATAAATGCTTTTTTTGGTAATGCACTAAGTGCATGCCCCTTCTTGTCCATTTGTTTTTCATAGTACCTATTGTATTACCCCATCTGAGGAGGGATGCAACTGCCTAGTACCCAGAATTACCATTTTCCTTCCTGCTTTCCACTATAGAGGACCTCATAGCACTGGAAGTGTTTGCTAGCTTGTGTGTTTCTATTACGAAGAGTGCAGGGGTGAAAACTCCTGTCTCCCCTCAGTAAACATATCTCCTTCCCTGTACACATATTTCCCCCTGTCAGTAGAAGGACTAGCAGGTCCATCAATGTCCAGCAGATTCACGGATCAACAAACGCAATGCGCATGCGCGCGTGCACACGGGCAAGAACGGTCAGGAATCTACGTTCTCTACGTTCTCCAGTGTGCATGCGCATGCGCCAGAGCGCACACAATACATGAGTGATCCTAGACACCCAGTGGCCTATTTAAAGCCGCACTCAGTAACTGCTGCATGATCTTCAGGCTTCCTGTGTGTTCCTGAGTTCCTGTCTCTACTATCTTGAATTACCGTTATCGACCCAGCTTGCCTGACCAGTCTTCTCTGTGCATGACCCAGGCTTGACCCTTGGCTTGTTCCTGTGTCCTGCTTCTGTCTGCTGATCCAGTGTATGACCCCGGCTTGTCCTTTGACCTGCTCCAGTGAATCTCCCTTTGCTTGCTACCCTGTGTGTGACTTCCGGCTTGGCTCCTGACTCCGCCTTTGGTCCTCCCTGTTGCACTACCTCATCTGGTACCTCCAAGGGATCCCTGCCAATCAGCCTACCCTGCTCACCAGCTGATCTCCAGTGGACATCTCTTCATCATCTCAGCTTGTCGCAGCTGGCAACCCCTGCCTCTTTGAGTATAGCACTCCCTGTGCCACCTTCAGGGGGCGCTTTGCCCTTAGTCGCAAGGGAAGCCCTCCCAGCACTTTGGCCTCAAGTAAGGTACGTAACACCCCCTCAGTAAACATCCCCTAGTACACAGCTCTTCACCAAGCACACTTACTCCTGAATACTCATCTCATTTTTCAGACAATGAGAATGCAAACACATGAGCTACATACCAGTGAAACATTTGGTTAAAAACAATTTCATTGAGGCATTGCAAAACAGAAAGTGAGGGAAAGCAACACTTAGCAATGCAGCACTTATACACACAGGAGGGCCAACAAAAATCTTTGTGCCAAGTAGTATTGACTGGTTTAGAAATTCCAGGCAAAAGAGCCTTGGTCAAGAGATTTGCTCATGGGATTTTTTTTTTATATACTAAAGGAAAATGTTTACCTGTTCACTGTAAAGATTAAGTTGCACATTGTAGGCAAATTTTCCCCAAAGTTTATTGAAGAAGGTGAACTTTGCTTCTAAATTCCTATATACAATCATGTGCAAAGATTACGTTTTTTTTTTTTCGTGTCCTTGCATGTGATTGGTTATTCATTGTGAAGTGAAATTGTACTACATTCAATAAGCTTTGTGGAAAAATTCTTCTAAAAAATTTAACTTCTCTTAAAAAGTTAGCAGCCTAGTCTGTAACTCAACTCATATGTGTTCATGTTTAGTGCAAGTGAAGGGTACAATGTTAAATGTGTGCATTACTGGGCACCATCTTTATAATATACTTATTTTAGATACTGTAAATTTGATGAACATTATAACTGCAGGTTTGTGGTGGCAATAGGTCATGCTAAGAAGATCCATGCAGATCTCTACTGATGCCAATCTTCAGGCTTATAACCTCACCAATAGAGATAGTAGAACTTCAGTCTTAGACCAATTTTCACATAATTTCTTGTCCTGCTGTCATAAACATTTCACTGAAACACAGAGTAAGGCAACATCTTTCCAATGGAGTCACAGACAACAATAAAAACCTGAGAGAGAGTCTAACACACACATTCTTTAACCACTTCAGCCCCGGAATATTTTACCCCCTTAATGACAAGAGCAGTTTTTGCGATTCCGCACTGCGTCATTTTAACCGACAACTGCACAGTTGTGCGACGTTGTACCCAAACAAAATTGACGTCCTTTTTTTCCCACAAATAGAGCTTTTTTTGGTTATATTTGATCACCTCTCCGGTTTTTATTTTTTGCGCTATAAACAAAAAAAGAGCGTACATTTTGTAAAAAACAATAAATATATTTTTTGCTATAGTAAAGATCCCACATTTATAAAAAAAAAAAAAAAATGTCTTCATCAGTTCAGGCCGATGTGTATTCTTCTACATATTTTTGTTGAAAAAAATCACAATAAGTGTTTATTGATTGGTTTGTGCAAAAATTGTAGCGTCTACAAAATAGGGAATAGATTTATGGCATTTTTATTATTATTATTATTATTTTACTACTAATGGCGGTGAGCAGAGATTTTTAGCACGACTGCGACATTGCATGGACAGATGGGACACTTTTGACACTTTTTGGGACCATTGACATTTATACAGCGATCAGAGCTAAATAATAGTCACTGATACTGTATAAATGTCACTGGCAGATAAGGGATTAACAATAGGGGGCGATCAAGGTGTTAACTGTGTTCCCTATGAGTGTTTCCAACTGTGGGGGGGATGGGCTTACTGAGACATGACAGAGATCACCGTTCCTGACCACTGGGAACAGTGGATCACTGTCATGTCACCTGTCAGAACAAGGAAATGCCTTGTTTACATAGGCATCTCCCCGTTCTGCCTGTGTGCAAGGCAATCGCGGGCCGCCGGAGGACATCAATTCCTCCTGACCCACGGGCATGCTCCTACGCGCGCCTGCAACTGAGCCTGCGTGAGCCGCCGTACACTTATGGCGATTCGCTCAGGAGAGCCATTGTGCCGGCGGCCGGTCCTAAAGCGGTTAAAACTAAAAAAATAATTCTATCTGGGGTTTAGCACTTATACCTTTGAACTACATGACTTAGGTATGGAGAAAAACACTTACTAAATATTTGTTGTTGCTTGAGAGAGTATGAGAAAACAGTGTAAATCCATCTAATAGTCTCTCACAACATTTTTTTAACATAAATATAATGAACTGCGAAATGAATGCATTTGGTATGCTATTGTTGATGTATACCTGCATGGAAAAATTAAAGCAGAACAATATGGCACAAGGAAAAGGACAGCACAGATTAGTGCTTTATGCTGTCAGCTGCATCCCTCACTTAACTGCCAGAGACAGAGAGTAAAAAGTAGGTTTGACTTTTAAAGCACATCAGTCACATTTGCATACATGAGCGAACCGCCTCAACTGTGATGGAGTCAAAAGTTTTTATACAGCTTTCTCAGTACTGCTGAGGGCTCTTTGCATGCCAACGTTGAAGGATACATATATTTTAAATGTAAAAATACCCTTTGCATCAAAAAAGGTTAAAATGTAACAACTGAGTTGATTTACTAAAGAAATAGAGTCATTACATGCATGTACACTATGAGAAGTGAATGTTCAATAAGCGTAGGAAAAAAGGTAAAGCTTGTGTTATTTGTGATCACCCAATTATGTGGTAGTAAAAACAAAACAAAAAAAACAAGGGTTTTGTGTGCACGTGGTTGGATGCCTTAAAGGGACACAGCTTCATATTATTCACTAAGTGAACATTCCGTTTCCTAAATGAGCAGCATTCACTTGCTAATCAACAGCCTTTAGTCTTTTACTGAATCAACCCTGGTAAGTCAGTTTCTTAAGCCAAAAGCTGTGGTGTAGGGAACAGTTAGACACTCTGTCAAATTTATATTGCTGTCTATGTCCCCATTTGGGGAATTTAATACTCTGTTTGTCCTGATGACTATGGCCACTAAGACAGAAAGTAAAGGGAAATCTAAAATGTTCTTAAGAACAAAAATTAAAGTGAAACCTTTCAATTGAATACTTTCTCCATTGACAATTGTCTAAAAGAGGAATTCCTCCAACTTCTGAGATGTTTCCTAAGTTACCATTGTTTCTTTTGTAAGGCTGGATCTAGGGGGGTGCTGGGGTGGGCCCCAGATTTTAGATGCACTCCACAAAGCTGCCCACTCACAGCCCCCTCCACACCTGATGCTGTGCCCGGCCCTCTCCCATCCTTGCACTGTACATGCACAGTCTGAGCACAGACAGCAAGATCTCTTCCTCGGCTCTTTCCCACAGAACACATGGCTGATATCAGATTCTCTCTCTCACACAGCTATGATCTGCACTGTGTGTAGCTGGTGACTACAGCTGCACTGCCATTCTGACCAGGGAGTTCCACAGGTAAGAAGTGCAATATAGTCACCAGCTATACACAGTGCAGATCATAGCTGTGTAAAAGAGAATCGGATGTCAGCCATGTGTTGTGTGGGGAAGAGCCGAGGAAGAGATCTAGCTGCCTGTGCTCAGGCTGCATATGTACAGTGCAGGGATGGGAGCTAGGATGAGTGCCCTGCCAGCAGTCACCTCTGTCCTCTCTCCTTCCAGTGGTGATGCCTGCCCCCTCTCCTAACAACAGGGACCCCTGTCCTCCCTCCTTCCAGCAGTGACCCCTGTCCTCTCTCCTTCCAAAGGAAACCCTTGTTCTCGATCCCTCCAGCAATGACCCCTGTCCTCTATCCTTCCAGAAGTGACTCCTGTCCTCTCTTCTTCCAGCAGTGCCCCCTGTTCTCATGAGTTGTGTGGGGAAGAGCTGAGGAGGAGATCTTGCTGCCTGTGCGCAGGTTGTGTATGTACAGTGCAGGGATGGGAGCTATGCTGAGTGCCCTGCCACTGCCAGCATTCACCCCTATCCTCTCTCCTTCCAACAGTGACCCTTGTTATTTTTCCTTCCAGTGGTGACCCCTGCCCTCTCTCCTTCCAGCGGTGACCACGGTTCTCTCTCCTTCCAACTTTAACACTTGGTCTCTCGCCTTCCAGCAGTGATCCCTGTTCTCTATCCTTCCAGGAGTGACACCTGTCCTCTATCCTTCCAGCAGTGACCCCTGTCTTCTATCCTTGCAGCGGTGACTCCTGTCCTCCGTTCTTCCAGCAGTGATCCCTGTTCTCTTTCCTGCCAGCAGTGACCCCTGCCCTCTCTCCTGCCAGCTGTGACATTTGTCCTCTCTCCTGCCAGCATGGACCCCTGTCCTCTTTCCTGGCAGCAGGGACCCCTGTCCGCTTTCCTTCCAGTGGTGACCACTGTCCTCTGCACTGCAAGGGGTAACCCCTGTTTTCTTTTCTGCTAGTGGTGACCCCGTACTCTACACTGCCTGGGGTGACCCCTATACTCTCTCCTGCCAGTGTTTTTTTTACTGCACCCCACATCAGACAGATTACATCTGACCCTGGTCTTTTGGGTAGGATGTGGAGGAAAATTTCCTCAATGGTACATATACAGAAATAAGAAACTGGCAGGGGTTTTAACCCTTACCTAATCTTTTCAAAGCAAAAAAAAAGCTTGGCATTGCATACAATTTGAAAATGACCCCTACTCCCTGCTTAAACCTTATGGGGGCAGTACAATGTTTATCAGCTCTTGAGCTCCTTCTAGTCATCAGAATCTGGTGTATGCAATGAGCTGAGGATTGCTCAATCCATATAGAAATTAGTCCAATATGCCAGTTCCTGTCCTCATCTTGATGCTTTTTTCAGGCAGACTCCATTGCACCTTATGGGCTTGTTCATCCTCAGCTTGGTGCAAGCAGGTAGTTCTAATGGTTGGAAAACACAAATTGATAACCACTGCAATATTGTCATAGCACAGAAATTACATGAAAGCATTTCTTCAGAAAAAAAGTACTTTGTTCAGTATTTATGTACCTGGTTCAAGAAAAAGATAATAAAGTCATTCTCTTAGGGGTATGTGTAGGTTAATATTATTTTGATTTTATTATTTCATTTTTTTTTTTTATTAAAATAAAGACAAGGCAACATTTTTTAGGGATCTTTGTTTTCTGCATAAGCCTAAAAATAATACAAAACATGGTGTAAGTAATGCAATAATGCAATGCAATATTTGCACAAGTTTTTAATGCTATATTGTGCTTATTTACCCCATGGGGTCTATTTGTCAACAATTTAAAGGCTGTCATTCATCTACTGTAAAATGATTTGATGCAATACAGTACATTAAGTCAAGGTGGGCAAATCACTACCAAATATTTGCTCATTGCGAAATTAAATGTGAGTGGGTGCAATTAGCTATGAGAGCCAACAGCCTCGTATTGCTTTCAATGGGGTTGCCTACTTGCAGCTCATTGTGGGAACCCCTAGTGGGGTTCTAGTAGCTCGCAGCCATTGTGCATTTGCAAATGGGTTAGGAGGGTTACGGTTTACAGATTTGCCTACAGGGTAAATTATCTATTCTTTGCTTTTACCCTTAATATGAGATTTGAATCCTGATTACCAAGTGCTGCATTTGCCTGGTGCACATGTGTTCAGTTGTAAATAGGGTTAATATATCTGTGAGATCCCAAGTGAATGCCAATACATCTTACGTAGGTGAATATCAGTGATGGATTTACTGAGCAAATGTTTCAAGTAATCCTTCATACATATACCCACATGTTTAATGCTGATACATTGGATGGAGTGGCTTCCCATTATTTAAATAAAATGCCATAAAACTTTACATGTATCTGAGAGTACAACAGTGCATTTTTGAACTCATTGTGCTGCTCCTCTACAAGGAGTAAGACACTTGCTTTCTTCATCTGGCCAACTGAGGTTTATGAAAAAAAAATGATGGTTGGTCTTGGTATTGCAAATTATATTTAAGAGAGAACATCAGGGAATATGTATATCTGGAGGGCCATTGTCTATTTTTTATGTAATCTGAAGTGCTCTCACTGAGAACTTTCTCTTTTTGATCCTTCCACAGGCATTCCCTGATACAGTTTATTAGAATTCCCCATAGAAGTCTATGGAATATTTTTTGCATACAGACCGCATTGTATAAAACTGAAAAAGCACTGAAGGCTCACATAATTTGTGACCTGTAAAGCCATGAATATGGGAGCTGCCCCTTCTAATTTGTTTTTTGAGGTGTAGTTTCCAGATTAGGTCCTGATTGTGGGTTCACTATCTAGTATGTAAGTGACATGGAAAACTTATGTAGCCAGTTGGGTCAGAAAAGTCTGAGTGTGTGATCTGCATTTATATTTCAAATGAATAACAGTTAGTGAAAGAAAGATCAGAATGATTGCTCCAGAGTCCGTACCTTGAAAAACAAAACAACAATGTAAGATGACATATTTGTATCTTCCTCAAATCATTTTTTAATGATAAGGCTACAGTCACAGGGCTCACAGAATCACTAGATTCCCACTGGCAGTTCTAAAAGCTTTCTTCACACACTGTGTTACAGCAGCAACTGTAAGTGACTGATGTAAAATTTGTACTCTGTACAAATCAATGGCTGGTGCCACCGGTGTTCACATGTAACTGCTCTGCTGAGTGATTACATGCAAACAGAGCATGTGTGCTCAACCTGTGGCCTTCTAGTTGTTGCAGAACTACAAGTTCCATGAGGCATTGCAAGCGGCTGAGAGTTACAAGCATGACTCTCAAAAGCAGAGGCATGATGGGATTTGTAGTTCCGCAACAGCTGGAGGGCCACAGGTTGTGCAATCATGAAATACAGACTCCAACCAACACTGGATGCAGTCATTATGAATCCAGGGTCAGTGTTTTTGTGTAGTTTGGCTGCACACAACCTGCCTGCATCATTCAGTTTGTATGTGGGCATATCACAGAGTGTTGCTGCATCCATAAGTGCAATTTAGCCTCCCCTAAACAGGACAAACTATCCTCACCCATGAACAAGTAAAAGGATTGAGCCAGCAACTCTGTAGTCCATATAGCGATTTAAATGGTTGGTTACATGAAGTGACAAGCAAAACAGCTAACGTGTTTCGGCAACAGCCTTAGTTTATGTTACGACTAAGGCTGTTGCTGAAATACGTCAGTTGTTTGGCTTGTCACCTAATATAACCAACCATTAAAATCACTATATGGACTACAGAGTTGCCGGCTCAATTATTTTACTTGTTTGTGTTGCGATGTGTAAGGACACACTGAGCCTGAGCACCTGACAAAGGATCTTGCAAATTGAACTGGGAGTTCCCCGTTGTGTGCTCTGTCTCTCTTCAAATTATCCCCACCCATGAACCCATGTAATGTAGCCTAAAAGGTACAGCCGATTTATATCCGGACATGTCAAGAAAGTACTAATACAGATTTGTAAAACTACTGATAAGTCCACTCTACAAAATGGTTTACAGGATCAGTGACATGGAGATCATTTAGATTTATATCTGAACTCTAATGCCTTGTACACACGATCGGAATTTCCGATGAAAAAAGTCAGATAGGAGCTTTTCATCTGAATTTCCTATTGTGTGTATGCTCCATCGGAGTTAATTCTGAGGAATTCCATCGGAGTTTAGATATAGAACATGTTCTATTGTTCTCCAATGGAATTCCGTTGGAAATTACGATGTGCTTTTGGTCGGATAATAGTCCGACCGTGTGTACAAGGCATGATTCTTCACTCTGCAACTCTGAACTCTGCATAATCTACTGGGCTGAGACTCTTTATCAAATATGAAATCACTAAAATCGTTTTTTTGTAAAAAAAAAATATAAAAATTACCCGACTGCACAAGCATTTGCACCTGATTTAGGATTCTTTTCACATGCATACTATGACCTGAAGTTTATTGATAGCCAGCCAAAAAAGGACAATGCAAACTGGATGTGTGCTCACACAATTGCATGTTTAAATGCCAGAAAATTAACAAAGAAAGCTGAATTGAGGTCAGAGCTGCTGGGGAGGGCTACATTAACGTGGGCATGTTTCTTTGTATTTACAGTATAGGCAAAGGGATCTCCCCTAACCAATGTATAATTTTCTTTTCAATGCTCCTGTACAACAATTTCCTCCATGACAGCTGACAACAAAACCTGGAGCTTCTGGGTGGGGAGGGGGAGCATGTTGCCTCCTCTCATTGGCAGTGCTTGGGTACAGCAAGGGTCTAGCCTGAACACTGTCAAAGAGGGAATGGCAGAGGGAATGATGTTACCATTCATCCCTATTATCTGACACCAGCCAACACTTGGGGTTTTAGTGCTGGGTCACTAAATGGAAGAAGGAGTGGCTGGGGTTTTAGCATGGCAGAAGTGTACCAGGGGGGAGAGGGAATGGACAAATGTTTCTTTATTAGCAACTCCTATATAATATATTCTAAAGAATATATTGTAAATATTCAAAATGTTTTGAAATGTAGATTGGTGTAAATAAAAAGTTTTGAGCTTTACAAAAGAAAATCTTCATTAATTGGCAGGAAACAAATGCTTGCATTGCTAAGTAACAAAGTATTCTTCAAAAAGTTTCCCTGCAATGTCTCCACAAGTAACAGAATACATCTGCATTTGATCAAAGAATGTCTTGCATATTTTGTGCCACATTCATTTATGCAACCTCAAATCAGGAAATGTTTTTGATTGCAGTAATACATTTTCAGCAGTGCTTGATATTTTATTGATGGCAAAGATCCCCTCCCAAATGTCTCTTAATTTCCCAAATCAAAACCAGCACCACCTGGAGCATAAATGTAAATGATAACATCATCCAGATACATTGTCATTAAAAAGGTAAAGAATTTTAGTGCCTGACTGTAACGACGGACGGACGGACAGGGAGCTTTAAAAAATAAATATAATGTATATACTGGTGTGTATATATATATATATATATATATACATATATATATATATATATATATACACTGTATTTATTGGCGTATAACACTCACTTTTTTACCCTGAAAATAGAGGGTAAACTGTGCCTGCGTGTTATACGCAGGGGGTTGTGGAAAGTTTTTTTCCTGAAACTTCCCTCTTAAAGTTAGGGTGCATGTTATATGCCTGTGCGTGTTACACGACGATAAATAAGAGATATATATATATATATATATATATATATATATATATATATATATATTACATACAGTATGTCCAGATTTTCTGTATTAAATTTAAACAAGATATTTTGACTTCTAAGCTCTCTCTCATCTCTGTCTATTGAACATACTACTATGCTCTATACACTGATTAAACAGATCAATAGCTATTTGTACAAACGGTACCTGGCCTCATTTTACTCACCAACTAAATCAGTTTATAACATCACTCAAAGCCTTTTGAATAAAGGTATTTTACTGACAAATAAGCTAGTTCAACAAAGAAGTGTAAAGTTCAGAAAGTGCGGTAAGCCACAGAATTCCACCAGTTGGACATAAAATATCAACATCATCCGCATCATGGGTCTTATTTTTTAAAAGCACAGTTAAAGAGTTGTTCACATTGAAAATCAAACTGTGAAGATCCAAATCAGTACACAAGCCAAGCAGGATGCCAGTAAATGTCAGATTAAAAAGAGCTACTATAACACACGTTTTGGCACAGGAAGGCACCTTTTTTTTTTCCAATGTGCTCATGTCTGGTCCTTGAATAAAAGGATCTTTTCAGTTCAAAGTTGCTTTGATCTCACTTGGATGGTGTTCTCATTTTCAAAACACATGTAAACAAATATAGTTGTATAACACAAAGCAACACTCCATAGAAGCTTTCATTTTTTTGAACCTGCTTTATAAAATAGCCAAGTCTGACAGTTACTTTACTTCACACTTTTTTTTTTTTTTTTTTTAAATATATAGACAGGTTCTCTGATTTGAATGCAGCAAAATATAATACAGATGCATCACATATTCTTTTTGACCAGGAATTCAAATCTTAAATTTAAAGTTGTGAAAAGAGCTGTATCTTCCTTTACATGAGGAAATCATTTTATCGAACAAGTAAAGTGGAACTTGCCAGGTCATCATCAATAATAATTACGGCACCAGATATCGTTTCTTGGATGAAACACATCTTGTCTATAACTAGTTCAAATTTTCTTTTGATGTGTTCCCCAATCCATAACCACAGAAGCTATTCACTTTTCATTTTGGTGCAGGGTATGTATTCAATATAAGATTTATTGATTTGGATGCTTGCCAGTTGCTGCTGTTTTACTTCAGATTTAAAAGACAACTGAAATGAGATATTATCCGCAAAGTGCTACAAAAAAGAAACTTTGTTGGATATGATTGTAGCATTGTAGCATGATGGAAGAAAAAAGGCATATCAACATGAACACACCGAAGAAAGAAAAGTGATTATACATTTGCGCACAGTACCATCAATGATTTATTTAACTTTTGCTACAAGCAGCTGTCTTTTCTCTCCTTTTTTTTTTTATGAAAGAAGATGGGTAAAAATCAATTGTGGTTTTGGAGCGATGATCAATGGTCAATTGACGAAGTGAATATGCAGAATAAAAAGCGAGAAAGCCAGGGGAAATAAAGATTGTATCAAGGTCGTAGCTGAAATGCAAGGACAACATAAAGGTTGGGCATATAAAATCAATGCAGTTTACCCTACTGTGTATTTTGCTTGCAAAGTAGCTTTTTTATAAAAAAAACAAAGCCAAAAAAATAAAAAAACGTTAGGAACCCCCCTTTTTTTTTCTCATTATATGTCTGCATATTTTGTTAAAGATATTCTTCCTCCTCACTCATGAATGGAGCCTGAGATCTCAGTGACATTGGCAAATATGAATTCATAGTTCGATAGCGCGTGTCAGCCAACAAGAATTTACATTTATTTCAACATTTCCAGAGCATGACTGATTTATCGTGTGCCCTCTACCTCAGTGTGAATTGCTGAACATTACACTATGCAGATAGGTCAAGTTTTATTTATAGGTCAACTTTTATCTAAACACATAAAGTCATGCCATATATTTTCGTGTTTTTTTTTTACAAAATAAATTATATAAGGTTAGTGTGGTACATCTTAAAATAACCAGTACTTACAGTTAAAAAATAAAAATAAAAAATGATTATTGAATATTGCATTTTGCTGTGCTGCATCAATCTGTGCCATTTAAATTGATGACGCAGGTCACAGCTGTAATATGCCTTTTATGATATTCATTAGTTTTATCTTAGCACAACACGGAGTGAATAAATTTTAACTATCATTACAATATGTCAGTGAAATATTAACTGCATATTAGTACTCAAGTAATAGTGTTTGCTGCACTTTCAAATCTTGGACTGAACTATTTATAGATCCTACATTTTTAGCTAAAATAGATACTTTGTACTAACATAGCTACAAATGTAACATTAATATTTCAGACTGTAGAAAAGGTCATATTTTTCAAAATCTCATTTTACTGTCATCTGAAAGTTGCTTCATACAGAGAAAATTGGCCATTGAAAACGTGGAAAATCTTGAGGTTTTTTTTTTTAAACACCTGCATCTGAAGAACATATTAATTCGTATAGATTCTTTCCTGATTTTTCATTACTCAGTTCAAATATGCATGGTCTTATTGATTGTTAGATATCAGCCTTTTTCAGACACCCACATTTAAAAATATAATAGGATGAAATTCCTTGTCTTACCTATTATCCCCCTAAAATAAATGTTTTTTTCTAATTTACCCACAAACTGATCCAATGCAGAATAAAGAAACTTTTGTTAAATAAAATATACATGTCTTCTGTGCAGGGCATTTTTTTAACTCCCTGCAGTTAAGGTGTGTAGGCTCGTATACTGTAATCATGCATCTATGTTTATAGAGGTCAGAAAAGCTACAGCTTTACTTTAATCAGTATGAGAGATGCAGAGCAGAATGATAGTAAAGGACACTACATGATTATAGACCCTGCTTTAAATGCCATTGTAATATAGTTAAAGAGGATCTGTACCCGCCACCCCCATTTTTTTATTTCACCCCTCCTTGCAGATTTCAGATACTCACCAATTCAACATAGTCACACTGAGATCCTCTCATGCCCAGTCACAGTCCTGTCCTGTATCACCATGTTCTTTATGATGTCATCAAGAGGCCTTTGGCTCTTCCTGGTTCAGCAGGCGGGCCTCCGGATGATGCGTCGATGGGCCCGCCCCTCCTCCTTTTGTGAATATAAGGCAATGTCTACTGGGATATGTGAAATGCTTTTGTGCATTTCATTTGCCTAAGGAAACTGCCGTGCATGGGGAGGCGGGCCGGACATTTTTACAAAAAGAAAAAAATGGTAAACGTACATGCAGAGGATATAAGGAAGATTGGAGGGAAGTATTGGAAGAGGGAAGAGGGTGAAGGTCTACTTTAATACTGCTACACATCACCTAAATAAAAAATTACACATACAGTACATGTGTGCACACAGAAATACACATATCTCCTTCTATAAATACTGCATTAAAGAACTGCTATGGGGAAAAACAGCCATCCTCCTGCTAATAAGATCTCTAGAAATGCTGAGTAGCCCAACTCTCACCAGAATACACTGAAGCACAGAATTGTCTTCTCATGAGATTTGGGCTACTTGCCATTCTCTGAGATCTGGTTGGAAGGAAGTGGATATCACCCTTGCCTAGGCACTAAGGGAGGAAGCCATGGTAAGCTAAATCTGTTAGCTAACCTTTTTTTTGTGTCACTGAGGTGGGATGTCCACTTTAACCCCTTGGTTGCCAGTGACATGTCCTACCTGCAATTTAAAAATTCTTCTGCTGGCATTCTTCTTCATTGTAAAGGTGATTTGACTGGCTATAAAGCCACTAGACCAAGTTACAGACCTTACGACACAACCCAATCAACCCCCAAGTGGTAACCCTGCTGTTTCTGTTTGGAGCCCATGACCACATTAAATTCTGTCAGCTTGGTGAGCAAGGGATGATGTGGGAACATCTGTTTCTTAATTCTCTCTTCAGTAACTGAACCCCTGTGCCAGGGAAGGTTCCATCCGCTGGTGACACTGCCTGATATTTGGTGTGCAGTACTGTGGTCCACCAGCAGGTATCTCCTGGCAACCTGGAACTGCCAGGGGAGCTTTCCCCTGGTGATGGTATTTTGTGATCTTTGGGCCGCAGTACTGGTGTTCACCAGCGGGTGGTTCCTGGCAGTGTGGGGCGGACATCATCTCCTGCAATTAGGCATCACTTGAGTCTGATTGCAGGAGATGTGTATAAATACCTGGCAGACACACTCTTACTTTGCCTTGGTATCTCTCCTTGCGCCCTGATCCTGAACCTGAGAAGCTCTGTATTTGTACCTGATCCTGTTCCTGTCTGTTACCTGAACCCTGAGCCTTGTACCTGTACCAGTCCCTCCTGTGATCCATCCATCCTTTCCTTGTCCTGTTTGTTTTCCCTTTCCCCAGCTGCTGATCTCCCGTTGACGACCCTGGCCTGGCCCTGTTTATGATTCTGGTTTTCCCCATTACTTGTACATATTTGTCTGTTACTATTATTATTTGTGGGTTCTATTTGGTATTGGTTGTTGTGCACTGTGTGGTATTGGAGGTGGTTGTATCTATATTATTTCACTTATCTTTAATAAAATCCTTATATTTCACTTACACATGAATAAGCACTAGCACAGTGCGAAACATGTCAGCCAAATTTTTTGGACCTGTGTACCGTTGTACAGTGTGTATTTTGGATTCCTTATTATAAAATAAAGGCTTTTATTTTTGAGTGCTGCAGTCCAGAAGACTTTTTTGTTCCTATTTCACTTACACACGTTTGGGTTTCATCTGTTGCAGTCCACATAGTTCTGGTCTTATCTGATACGTGACACCCTGTTTTGTGCACATCTGGGTTAGTGGCTGTCAGCCCAAATTGCAATGAGAGTTCAATCAATCAGAAGTCAAATCCCTACAAAGTGGGTTCTGATGATATAGGTAATGCATCTTGCAATTAAAGCTTTGTTCCTTATCCTGTGTTAACCACTTAAGGACCACCCCACGTATATATCTGTGGCAGGGCGGCCCTTTAGCGTGTATGTCATTCATTTAAAGAGCTCTGGGGCATGCGCACGTGCTCCGGATCCCTGCTCCCGCTGTGATTGGACACAGCGGGAGCCAATCAGTGGGTCTGGCAGTCGGGCCCCCCGAGCATTCCCAGGAGTGGCAAAACGGCAGTCTGTCTATGCAAGCAAGGCAGACCGTCATTCTGTGAGGGAGGAAAATGTAGATCTTGTATTTCTGCTACGGATCTCTGTTTTCCTCCAGTCACATCATTCCCCCCACAGCTAGAAAGCGCTCTCTAGGAGCACACTTAACCCTTTGATTGCCCCTGATGTTAACCCCTTCCCTGCCAGTGTTATTTATACAGTGATAGTGCATTTTTTTAGCACTGATTACTGTATTGGTGTCACTGGTCCCCAAAAAGTGGCACTTAGTGTCAGTTTTGTCTGCCGCAATGTCGCAGTCCCACTGATCACCGCCATTACAAGTAAAAACAATAAAAAATAAAAAGTCCATAAATCTATTCCAGAGTTTGTAGATGCTATAACTTTTGTGCAAACCAATTAATATATGCTTATTGGGATTTTTTTTTACCAAAAACATGTAGCAGAATACACATTGGCCTAAATTGATGAAGAAATTCGATTTTTTTTTATTGCATGCGTTTTATAGCAGAAAGTAAAAAATTATGTTTGTTTTTTTTTCAAAATTGGTGGTCTTTTATTGTTTATAGCTCAAAAAATAAAAACTGCAGCGGTGATCAAATACCACCAAAAGAAAGCTCTATTTGTGGGGAAAAAAAAGATATCAATTTTTTTGTGGGAAAAGTGTCGCATGATAGTGCAATTGTCAGTTAAAGCAATTTAGTGGTGTATCGCAAAAAAAAAATTGCCTGGTCAGGAAGGGAGTAAAACCTATCGGGGTGAAGTGGTAATAAATACGTCTGATTATCCTCCCCAAACTGGAAAATTTAAAACCCAACTAAATTGTTGGAGCCTACAGCTCCATATTCTCCCTTGCCCTGCAATCAGGCCTCATACAAAGACTTTGGTTATACAGAGCCTAGCTTGACCTGAACAGTTTTCCAAGCCTCCTATAAGTTGGGGACCTCGGTATTATCCTATGTGTGTGCATTGGTCACTGAGAATAATATAATAAGCACTAGAATGGATACAAACTCTGTTCAGTGACGAGTAGCCTATCAAATATGTAGCCAAACAATTTCTGCATCTAGAATGTGTCTTGTAATTTACTAGTTTGTCTAGAACAGTGTTTGTAGTGAGAATTAGTGATGAGCAGACCTACCCTGGGTTTGGTCCAGAAGGGTTTGCCAAACTTCAAAGAAGTTTGAATGCCAAACCCAAAACCTATTGAAATCAATAGGACCAAACTCAATTTCTGGGCTATTAGGTAAGGATGTGTCAAACAATTGCACGGGGGTCAGTAACTTCCTTGGGGAGCATGTACCAATGCAAAAAAAATGTAATTCCATGCAGTTTGGAGCAGTGATTTTTTAGCAATGACATTTAATGGCACTTCACACAGGAATCAAACAGGAACACACTCCGTGGTGTGATTTTCATTCGAATGGGCTGACATCACAGTGGATCATAGCAAGAAGTGCATGCCCTACTTTAAAAATGCAATGTAACAGGATTGCATGGTACTGTGGTGGCATGCAATCCAATGCAGACAAATGCAATGTGTTTGGGCTGTCGTTAGGATTAAATTGACACCGCGACAGATTGCACACCCAGTGTGACTGGTGTGAATGGGCCCTTACAAAAGAAAAAAAATGTTTTACATTGCTGGCAAATTACATCACCCTCCTTGCTTTTTTTTTTTTAAAGCAGCACACAGACCCCAAAGGTCTCCCAAAATACAAAGCAATCCCCTATTTGGAGGCCCACTTTAATAATATATTGGCACCGGTTACCATACACCCCTATGTGAATGAGTTTGGGGTACATAGTACCCATACTTTTTCACAAAAAAGTAACCTAGAAATAAAGAAACCTAAATGTTTGTCCTTTATTAAAAAAAAAAAAAAATCCCAGAAAATTGTCCCTCACTGTAAATCCCTTCATAAATCATGATGTCTGCCGATGACACCTCACTGAAGAAAAACTGATGTCTCATCACACACGACCGTTTCCTGACAATAACACTAGCCGAATGACAGTTCCCCCGAGGGTGGACATCAATGCTCGAATATGGCCATGGCCATATTTTGGCAATGATGTAAGACTCCATTTCCCACACATTTGCTTATGTGGCTAGAGATTCCTGACCATGTAAGTAAATAGGTCATGTGACATTAGTGGTTGGTAAGGACACAGCAGGTGCAAGCAGTCACTACTTCATTAGCAACCATTGACAGCTAGAAGCTGTCTCATTTCTCCACACTGAATACCTTAAACATTCTGCATTTGTACGACATCTAACAGACAGTGTTCAGTCCAGAGTAATGTTTATACCGAATACTAAACTCATTCCTAGGCCTCATATAGAACTATATGCTCCGAAGGTACACCAGTCCACATGGCACGTAAACAATAATAAACAGTAATACTTTCATCACTGCAGTGATTCAGTGATTCAGAAACTTAAATTCAAATTATCACACAATTTACATATTCTTGCAAAGATGGTGCAATAATCTGTCTTCATCTTGATGGAAACCATTCCTACCTCTGGTAGTATTGCTAGCAATTGGACAGATTTGGTAATATTTTCCAAATATATGATAAAAAAGGATAATTGACCCTCTGGGGATGATTTGCAAATAGACTGTGCAGTTTCACTACCGTATATACTTGAGTATAAGCCGACCCGAATATAAGCCGAGGCACCTAATTTTACCACAAAAAAATGGGAAAACGTATTGACTCGAGTATAAGCCTAGGGTGTCCATCTGCATGCCTAACTGTGCCTCACTTTGCCTCACTGTGTCCTTGTGCATGCCTCACTGTGTCCATGCCTCACTGTGCCTTACTGTGCCCATGCCTCACTGTGCCCATGCCCCACTGTCACTGTGCCCATGCCTCACTGTGCCCAATCTCCCTACCTGATCTCTGGCGCTGTGTGACTAGACTGACGTTTAACATGGGAGTCTATGGAAGAGTGGGGCAACATGTGTGCCAAGTTTGGGGTCCAGGGAACCGGGTCCCCAAAATCACCGGAGAAATGACCGTTTAACATGGGAGTCTATGGAAAGGGTGCCCGGATTTGAAAAATCGTTGCTCCCCGGCTGTAGGTCTCCTGGATAACAAACTTTTAACACTTGTAGAGGAAGAGTGGGGCTACATGTGTGCCAAGTCTGGCAGGGATCAGGTGCACAAAGTTGAAGATTGAAACAGACTCGTGTATAATCCGAGGGGGGCATTTTCAGCACAAAAAAATGTGCTGAAAAAATCTGCTTATACTCAAGTATATATGGAAATTCTCCTTAGTAAATGTGGTAAAGCTTCATTTTGTAAAGAAAAATCAATCAGCTGCAGGGGAAATTAAAAAAAAAAAGTATTTCGCTTGCATATGATTGAAAGATGGAAATCATCAAAGCGTTACCACATTTACTAAGTTCGAGGGAAAATGAGTGTAACTGTACTTTCAAAGTGCACAGTCTATTTGCCTTTAGTGAATCCATACCATTTTATATATTTTTTAAATTGATTTGTATATTTTGTTTATTTAGAACTGAACTCCAGGAAGCATAAAGATTGTCTAAAAACAAAAGCAATGCATTTCCTTACAACAGTTTGTCTACCTTGTATTTCAGTGTCAAACGGATTCTTCATAAATCCTCCCCGAAGGTCTCTTTCTCCCTTAACTAGACAAGCTACTTTTACATGACCCATAACTGCTGCCCACTCTCCTTCAATAGGCAATCATTTGTCTAACAACCCCCATGTAATCAAGGCTTCCAGTGTGCTTATATCACCACTGCATTTAGAGGGTGTGGCCAGTCACTCTCTGCCTATCCACGACCATAGGCTTTGTTGGAAGGGATATTCAAATGAACCTACTGGTCTGCCACCCGTATGCCTTACAACAAACAGCAGCGGTATGTGAAGTGCGGAAAAATTCTTTTTTTGTACAGGTTCATAGTTTCTCACGTGCTATTATTATGCAAAATAGTGACTTGCTGCTATGGGGGCTGGGGCATATGACACCTGTTTGGAATTGCCCAAATGTGGTACTACATTCCTAAAGGTTCCTGAAATATGTAGTTCAGTGAGGCTTCAGCAGACATGCAGCACCAAATTGAACGCTTTTCCCTTTGCATGGCCATAGTGAACAGTTTGCATGGGTGTTATAATATCACAAGTTTAATGTTCTGCTTATATTAACACTGATTTAAAAAAAAAAAAGACGTGAACTGAGTTTGGGGAGAGGGAGAATGTATTGCTTTGTGCAGTCAATCCATGATTTCAATTACCGTTAAAGAGAATTCCTCTTGGTAACTTCCAGTGGCTTGGGTAGGGTCACCAATATATAAAACAAGGGAGTATCGGACCAAGAGGGACACAGCTAGAAATGAAAATGTGACAAGGGTTTTATCCATTGCATTTTCTTTACAGAAGCTTCCCAAAGTGATAAAAAACATTACATTGGAACTGCACTAAATTTTTTATCAATAGCTGAAGAAAAATAACCTGCCACTTCTAATAGTGCCTCATAGGAATTAGATGCACTGACTGGTGGGTGTGCATGTTTGAGGCCTCATACACACTGGACATTTTATTTTCTCCTTTGAATACAAAAGCTGCTGGCAGGAGAAAATCTGTTTAAAAAATGCACCTAAAGCCATATACTGCTCACACATTTAGGCATGTTTAGGTACATCAAGTATTTGGGAAATAATGTATTGCATTGGCCAGAATATGAATTTATTCTGGTCATTGGAATGCATTATCGCTCAAATGCATCTATAGGCCCCTAGATGCGCTTACACAAGTTTAGGCGCTTCAAGCTTTTTTTCTGCTCAAAAGCTCCTCTCCTGAACTCTCTGGGGATTTGTTTGTTTTTTCATCCTGCAAATGCTCCTCTTCTAATACGCCTGTAAACACCTATGTGTGCATGGACATATAGACTAAGCTAGAGGTGCTTTTACAGGCTGACAAAAAAAGCCAAACACCTGTAAAAGCTGTGTATTTTAGACCACTTAAACACTGAGGCGCTTTCACGCTAAAAAAAGCGCCCGAAAAGCTTACAAAAACGTATTTCCATTAAAATCAATGAATGCTTTCACACTGGGGCAGTGCGCTGACAGAGCGGTGAAAAAACACCCCTCCACATTGAAATGAATTGAAAGCCCTTCAAAGAGCCTGAAAAGCTCTTTAGACCCCTTTCACACTGGGTCGTTTTGCAGGCGCTATTGTGCTAAAAATAGCGCCTGCAAACCGACCTGAAACAGCCGCTTCCGTGTCTCCAGTGTGAAAGCCCTTTTTTTACCGTCCTGCCAGCAGTACGCTGGCAGGACGATAAAAAAAGTCCTGCTAGCAGCTCCTCCACCGCTCCTGCCCATTGGGCACCGCGGCTATGCCGCCGGCAAAGCGCCTCTGCAGGTTTTTAAGCCTTTCTCGGCCGCTAGTGGGGATAAAATCGCCCCGCTAGCGGCCGAATAGCGCTACGAAATTGGTGGTAAAGCGGCGCTAAAAATACGCTTTACCGCCGACGCACCTCCAGCCCGAGTGTGAAAGGGGCCTTAAAAGCGCTCAGTGTTTTACTGGCAGTTTACAAGCACCTCAGTGTGAAAGAGGCCTTAAGCCCAGTGTGCATGAGGCCATAAGAGACAATCATCTTAGGGTCTCCTTGTTGTTCACTGGTTAGTGTATGACCAGCTTTAGACAGTACAGGTCCATATGTTTCACCAGTTGGAAGCTGTCCATCCTTGTTGAAATGAATGAACTCAAGTTAATGAGTTAAAATGCTGAATAAATTGATTACCGGTACTTTCCTTTGATTCACTTGTGAACAGAATGTTTTAATTGCATTAAAACAGCTTTTTAGCTCTATGATGACAAACCGGTAGCAGCGTTGGCTTTTTACACATACTGATGGATCACTTTGAGTTTATTCATACTGGAAAAAAAAATAGTGACCCCCCATGACTCTGGAACTATTTTACTGGGTAACTCCAGCTTTCCTTTCATATGAAAGCTTTAAGGAGTATTTATGAGTCAATCACTCAGCGTTTCCATGCTCTTTGTAGCTTAGCCCCGGTTACAATGATCATATGATCTGTATTGAATCACTATGTTAGCAGGAAAGTGCAGTGGTCAATGTGGCATATACAGTAAATTTTCTTATAGTGAAGCTTATCTCAGTATTGCGGCCTCATTTTGTCAAAAGAAAAAAATAGAGAGATTCACATTAAATAAAGTGCTATCAAGTTACATAATACTTTTAACATATAGACTGTAATAAAAATATCTGACATCCAACCATATGGATTAGCTGCAGCACACCAGCTCAGATATTTTTTCAAGCTTTCAGTATGTAAGATATTAATAAAATACACACAAAATATATGACTCATATTGCAGTATACATAGTTAACTATTCCTTAACCTTCCGTGAAACAGCTCCACAAAAAAAGACGCTTTAAAATAAATAAATTATAATATATTTTATTAACAGGTAAAAACAAATTACACTTTATCCAGATTACACTTAAAAGGCCTGTGGTTTATAGTGATAGGTCCAACGTTTGAAAATGGATTAAAGTGTTCAGGGAGGAAAAAGCTAAATCTTCAACCTTTGAAAATGTCAAATTTTTCTTTGTCGAATTATCAAATTATTAGTTATGCATACATAAAAGTCACTGATAAGAAGTCCATTCATTGTAGCTATCTCATGTCTGGTGATTCAGACAATTTTCTGCAAATCTTAGAAGGAGTTTTATGTTGCTATTGTGAAGACAGTCATCCTTCTATATAATGACAGCAATGGCAAAATGATGTGTCTACTGGGTTTATTATGTAATAAAATCATTTAGTAAGAACATGACAAAATAATGAAATGTTATCACAGGCTCATTAATAAACACCCAAAAAAATATGTAATGTTAAATGAGATCCTTTTTTTTCCAGATGGTCTTGTTTTAAAAAGGAAAATCACTTAATTCTGACATCAGTTTGCTCAGTAGTTTAGGAGGTATTACACTGTGAGACTCCATTCACACAGGGGCAACACGACTTCAAGCGCGACTTTGGGAGTAAACTTGGACACGAAATGAGGCAACTTACAAGGCAACTTCAAGTTGCCTCCAGGATAGGAGGCTTTCCAGTGGCCAATCAAACAAGAATCGGCTCTGTGGGAGGGAGGGGTTTGCCTGAGAAATGTATGTTCTCTTCCTGTATTGTTGCTTCTGTTAAGACAGTGATCCGACTTCTGAGGCGACTTCCATTGAAATCAATGGGTACAAGTTGCCTACAAGTCGCCTAGAAGTTGGATTGAAGTAGTACAGGAACCTTTTCTGAAGTCGGAGCGATTGCAGTAGTGTGCATTAAGACGGCTCCATTCACTTACATTGATTTTCTCATGCAGCGTGACTTGAGGCGACAAGGGGCGACAAGGGGCGACTTGAAGTCGGATCCAAAGTCGTCCCTGTGTGAATGGGCTCTTAAGTTTCAGCATGTAACCTTTATCTTTTGCTGCTTCAGGTAAAGGATAAGGTAAGTATAGCCAAAAAGGGTTATTTTACCATTGAGGCTTAGATTGGTGGTCGGTTAGGCTAGTCTTAGGGTCAAAGCAAAGGGGATTTATTATTGGGGGGGTTTAGCCCCAGAAGATTTTACCCCCTTTACGACCAGGCCATTTTTTGCGATACAGCACTGCGTTACTTTAAATGATAATTGCGCGGTCGTGCGACGCTGTACCCATATAAAATGTATGTCCCTTTCTTCCCACAAATATAGCTTTCTTTTGAGGGTATTTGATCACCTCTGCAGTTTTTATTTTTTTTGCGCTATATAAAAAAAAAAAAAAAAAAAAGAGTTAAAAAAAAAATAACAATATTTTTTTACTTTCTGCTATAAAACATATCCAATAAAAAAATGTAAAAAAACTAATGTCTTCATCATTTTAGGCCAATATGTATTCTGCTACATACTACTGGTAAAAATAATCCCAATAAGTGTATATTGATTGGTTTGCACAAAAGTTATCGCGTCTACAAACTATAGGATATTTTTATGGCTTTTTTTTTTTTTTACTAGTAATGGCGGCGATCAGTGATTTTTAGCGGGACTGTGACATTGCAGCGGACAAATTGGACACCTAACTGACATTTTTGACACTTTTTTGGGAACCAGTGGCACTAATACAGAGATCAGTGCTAAAAATATGCACTGTTACTGTATTAATGACACTGGCAGGGAAGGGGTTAACACCAGGGGCGATCAAAGGGTTAAGTGTGTCCTTAGGGGATGCTTTCTAACTGTGTGGGGGATAGACTGACTGTCAGAACCCAGAGATCTATGTTCCTGCTTTGCAAAAAAAACAAGATCACTGTGTACTTCCCTGTCAGAATGGCGATCTGCCTTATTTACATAGGCAGGTAACCATTCTGCCTCTCTGGGAAAACGATTGGTGGATCCAGGTATCTGTTGCACAAAATGACGTGCAGGTAGGTCGTTTCGCACAATAGAGCTGTCCTGCCGCAGTATATATGCGGAGGGCGGTCCATAAGTAGTTTATTAAGAGTTTTTTATGTAATTTTTTTTATTAAAAGTAACATGTCATACTTACCTGCTCTGTGCAATAGTTTTGCACAGAACAGTCCCAATCCTCCTCTTCTCAGGTCCCCTGCTGGCAATCCTGGCCCCTCCCCCCCCACCAAGTGCCCCCATAGCAAGCCACTTGCTATGGGGGCACTCGTGTGGGCTAGCTCCCTATAGACACAGACAGAAGGACTCTGTCCTGTCCCCTAATGTGATCCATAATCTTGCGACAGCACGCTAAAGTGCTGCTTGCTGATGTCACAGAGCCCCTCCAGGCTCTGGAGGGATCCTGACAATATTTTTGAAAACCACCTTGCTGCCTGATAGACAACTGCCTTTGAGTGAGCTGGGGGCAGGGGGCAGAACAGAGAGAGGTGACTAACAGTCATCACTCTCTGCTCCGGGAAGCCCAAGAACTGAGCAATCAGATGTCATGTAAACGCTCAGTTCTCAGGCTTAGAGCCAGCGGGGACAGCTTGTAGCATCATACCAATGCAACAAAATGCACATGAGTATGTATATTTGTTTTCTTTATCTACCCCAAACTTCTCCTTTAAATGTGAAGCTCTTGTCTTCATGGCTAGATAAACTGGTAGACTTAGTGTTCAGTGATAGAATTAGTTTAAATGTAGGGTAGGTAGTAGACATGTGCATTAGTTTTCGTCCGAATGCATTTTCGTCCGAATTTCAGCTATTTTCTTTATCATTTTAACAAACGAAAACGAAAGCACAGAATCCGAAAACCGAAAGATCCGACATAAACAAATGCTTTATTTTCGTTTTCGTTGCTACAACAGTTCGATATAGATAGGAGATTTGACGTGACGCTGACAATAACAATCTGTGTCTATCGAACCTGTGGTCGAATGTGCCTAACCTTAACTCTATTAGTCCAAGATTATTCTACATAGGAGAGAAAAGATTCGACATTATAGAGAGAAAAGATTCGACATAGGAGAGAAAGATTCGACATAGGAGAGAAAAGATTCGACATAGGAGAGAAAAGATTCGACATTATAGAGAGAAAATATTCGACATTATAGAGAGAAAATATTCGACATAGGAGAGAAAAGATTCGACATAGGAGAGAAAAGATTCGACATTATAGAGAGAAAATATTCGACATAGGAGAGAAAAGATTCGACATAGGAGAGAAAAGATTCGACATAGGAGAGAAAAGATTTGACATAGGAGAGAAAAGATTAGTTATTATAGAGAGAAAAGATTAGACATAGAGAGAAAAGATCACTGCTGGAATTGGGTGGGGGAAGTAAAATAAAAATAATGATGATGATGAATGTTATTGGCTGATTGTAACCAAAGAGGAGGAGCAGTAAAATAGCTAGAATGACGAAGATTCGACAAAGCATCGAAAGTTAGAAGATTCGACGGTGCAGCAAAACTGTACGACGCTGCAATCGTACATTTCCGGTCAAATGCATCCGCCCATAGGCTATAGAAGAATTCTAATGTTGGTTGACTAGTAATAGTAATGAATAAATATAATTATTACTAGTCATACAACATTAGAATTCTTCTATAGCTTGTGGGCGGAACATTCGACCGGAAATGTATGATTGCAGCGTCGTACAGTTTCGCTGCTCCGTCGAATCTTCTTTGAACATTCGACAGACACCATGAGCCTTCAATGACAGATTCGACCTTAATTAATTCAGATTTTCGGACGAATGCAATTTCTAATGAAAAACAAAATAAATAAAAACGAATTTCGGGAGTAACTAAATAAATTTATTTTTCGGACGAAAACGAAATTCCGAAACGAAATATTTCAGTGTGCACATGTCTAGTAGGTAGGGTAGGTTAATGGTAAAGTATAAATTGCTGAAAGTATGGTACAGAGTAAAAATTAACCTTAATTGCCATCTTAAAGCTTAACTCCAAGAACACAATTTTTTGTAAAAAGTGAACACACACTATAAGTTAAGTCGAACGAGTTACAGTACATGACACCACTTTGGCATATCTCTATTCTTTACATCTGACATGTTTATTGAACTCCCAGAAGACAGCTATTGCTGTAGTTCCAAGAGCCTGACGCTTGACGCTCTGGTATCAGCTCCCTCAGCAGTAGAGTTTCTTCAGGTGCTAGGACCACCCCTCCCCCCTCCAGCCCAATCACAAAAGCCTTTGTATTATATGAGCTCATTCCCAAAATACAAAGGCTTCTGTAAATATGCACTAGAGGGGAGGGGCGAGTATAGCTGCTCCGTGTGCTTCTCTGCACTCACAGCCTGGCATGTATCCCTGACAGAGTCATACATATGTCTCTTGTAAAAAATAGAGATAAGCCCAGAGGTGTCATGCACCTCCCTGGACTTAACTCATAACGTGCCTTTACTTTTTACACAGGAGCTGAATTCCTGAAATTCAGCTTTAACCTCTTCACGACCGTGCTATAGACAAATGACGGCTACAGCGCGCTCACACGTTGCTGGGAGGGCTTCATATGACACCCCCTGTGGCGTGCATCTGTAGGCACCTGTGATCGCGTTGTCCTTGGGACACTGCTTATCACAGATCATGGTGGAGAGCCAATCATGGCAGTTCTTTACCACATGATCAGCTGTGTATCACAGCTGATCACAGTGTAAACAGGATTCTCTGGTTATCAGCATTCCTCTCCTCATGCTGACAGCGCATGAGGAGAGGAAAGCTGATAACCAGCAAATCCACACAGGGGACATCTACCCTGATAATCAGGGTACTGATCACCAGTGCAGCCCCAACAGTGACCACCAGTGCTGCCAACCAGTGCCAATCAATGCTGCCAATCAGTGCTGCCTGTCAGCACTCATCAGTGCTGCCTGTCAGTGCCGCCTATCAGTGCCCATCATTGCTGCCTATCAGTGACCATCAGTGCCATTTATCAGTGCCTGTCAGAGCCGCCTATAAGTGCACATCAGCTCCGCCTATCAGTACTACCTATCAGTACCGCCTATCAGTGCCCATCAGTGCCACTTATCAGTGCCCATCATTGCAGCCTAATTAACGCACATCAGTCCAGGAGAAAAATTACTTATTTACAAAATGTTATAACAGAAACTAAGAACATTTCTTTTTTGTTGATTTTTCTTTTTGCACATTTCAGTGCCTCCTACCAATGGCCATCAGTGCCACCTATCAGTGCAGCATCATCAGTGCCTCCTCATCAGTGCCGCCTCATCAGTGCCCATCAGTTCAGCCTCATCAACGCACATAGTCAAGGAGAAAAATCACTTATTTACAAAATGTTAACAGAAACTAAGAACATTTCTTTTTTGTTTCCAAATTTTCAGTCTTTTTTCATTTGTTTAGCAAAAAAGAAAAACTAAGTGGTGATTAAATACGACACAAAAGAAAGCCCTATCTGTTTCAAAACAATTATAACAATTTTGTTTGGGTACAGTGTTTCAGAACCGCGCAATTGTCATTCAAAATGTGACAGCATTGAAAGCTGAAAATTGGCCTGGGCAGGAAAGGGGTGAAAGTACCCAGTAGGCAAGTGGTTAAAATATTCAGCTTAAGAGCAGATATCTTCTTCTGGTACCATTACTATACAACTAAAGACTATAATTTTCTTTTTTGAGTTTAAGTTCTCTAACATATGGACTAAGCTCTCACCATCTGCCATCCAACTATTTCAATGAGAGTGAAACAAAGTCAGTTTTTATGGGACAAGGGAAGGTAGCTTGCTGGGCTTAGACCAGAAGTAAGATTCACAATAAAACAGTAAGCAGTATACAATATGTTTTTTTAGGCTAGCAAATTTATTAGTTAAGCACCTTGTGGTGTTTTCTCCTTGGCCATGTAAAACTTTAAATGCTAACTCTGAGCAAAACATTTTATCTTGTTTTGTATAGAGCAAGAAATGGTCAGAATCAGTGTCTTTTTATTTATATATGCATGGCTTTTTTTCAGCAGGAACGTGGGGGAACGCAGTTCTGGCACCTCCTGGACTGACTGTATGTAATGTCAAGGGGTGCTGGTGTGTGCTGCAGGGTATTGATGCTCACTGCTGGCGGATCTATTCTAGCTGGAGGGGATCTATTTTTGCAGGCGATTCCATTGTTGCTGAGGAGGTCTAGTGTTGCTGGTGGGGGACCTATTGTTGCCAGGGGATCAGTTGTTGATGAAGGAGATCTACTGTTGGGGGAGGGGTCTATTGATGATGGCTGACAGAGAGTCTATTAATGCTGGCTGTGCGGAGATCTGTTGATGCTGTTGAGCGTCTATTGTTGCTGTGGGGGGGATTTTGTTGTGGGTGGTATATTGTTAGGAGGATCTATTGTTGCTGGCTGAAGGGGAAAGCAAATTCCATACAAATTACTTAGCACAACGAAATGATACTTGGTTCTGTATTGTCTAAAAGGGGCGGTACTGGGAGGTGGGTAGGGGATGGAACCAAGGGACGTTGCTTGGAGCTAGGTAGGGGCGGAGAAAACAAGTGACTCGGAAAAGGGGAGTTCCTGCACCTATTGTCTGAGAAAAAAAAGCCCTGGATATATGTGTCCTTATTATGGAACTTCCATCATCACTTTTTCTCAGAACAGAAAGAAAAGGGAAATCTGTCCAGTAGGGATACAGAAAAATACACAACTACATTTTTAATAAAATGAGAAAGATATAGAACTTTTGACAATGTCTTTCTTGCTTTCAGTGCATTGTGAACCAATGATGCTGACAGGAACAGGAAGTATTGGAAAATCTCCACAATCAATGGGCAGCGCTGCCGAACCGCCTGCAAAGCGCCACAAGCTTTGCGGGTGGTTTTAACCCTTTTTTGTCCGCGAGAGGGGGTTAAAAGACCGAATAGCACCGCAAAAATTACGGTAAAGCGCTGCTAAAAATAGCAGCGCTTTACTGCCAATGTCCCCACTGCCCCAGTGTGAAAGGGCTCGAAAGGTAAGTAAATGTATGTGAAAAAAAAGAAATCCATACACTGAATACAATATTTACATACAAGTATATTACACTTATATATGAATGCCACAACTTTTTTTTTTGTTTGTTTTAAGTTTGGGATGTATTAGGATTTTTTTTGGCGGGGGGGGGGGGCTGGCTGTGTCCTTTCCCACAGGCACAGCAGGAAGTACAAGACAATCTCTCTAAAGTAAGGGACTATCTACTCCAAAGCTCACCACACACTACAATCTGATTGTACAATATCCTTTAGAGCGATCAAAAATGATGTTCCGAAAGGGTCTGTCTGATTGGATACAAATTAATTGTTATTAGATAGATCCTCATATTACATTGTTATGGTTAATCTGATTATACAAAGACTGTACAGTCAGACCATAATGTGTATGGCAATGTTTAGGCAGTTGTCACCAGAATAGGTTACCTTATTGAGACGAAGATTAGCAGAATAAATAAAGAGGGTAAATCTACCCAGTGGGTGGCACAGACAGCAATAAGAACATGACAGGTATGCTAACTCTTCCCTACTGTATCTAAAACAAAACAAAAATTGACTTTACATACACTTTTACAATGGTCTTTTTAGTGACAATAGTTTTGTTAAAATATTGTGGGCAAAGTCCTATTTGAAATTCCACCGGTAAGACAATTTGATCTTATTAGGCTTTGCTTGGGGATCTACTGCTGTCACCATTGCATCCCCTACCTTCCATAGGGGAAAGCATAGACACATCAATATTTCAATATATTAAGCTCTTCCATAATAATGAAAGAGCACATAACAGAATTATGTACACTGATAGCTTTATCATCCAGATGAACAGAGAAATCCAGCTAGCTTTCAGTACTGCACGTAACCTGTAAATTATGCCTATTATGATAAGCTTTCAATATTGCATGATTTTGCCATTTTTCACTAAGTATGTGCAATGTAATATCCGCAATGTAGTCTGGCATAGTCAGTCTACATAGGATTTTAATTCCCTGTATGGCATTGGAGCCAGGTGCAACATAAGTTATTCCACTCCTTTGTGATTCTATACAGGACTAATCATAGACTATGGGGTTTCACTTAGGCCCATGGTAAGCATGCAAACCTCCCAATGGCAACAGCTTGGCAGCAACAGGATCACTAAAATTTTCCATGCCTCACTCCCACCCTGGCTGGATGCTGCAGAATGCCACTGGCTGGTTGAGCATTGCCTTGCTTATCAAGCCAGTGTGAGGAGCAAGACATGGAAACAGGTGACATTGCACATTTGGGGATCCTGTTCCGAGCATGCTATTGGCTTTATTAAAGCGGTTGTATACCCGTTGAATTTTGTTTATTTTTATTTAAACCTGTAAAGGAAAAGGCATAATGAGCTAGTATGCACCGCATACTAGCTTATTATGAAATACTTACTTTAGAATGAGGTGTCGGTGTCCCTCCCGGTCCACGCCGAGGCAGCTGACATTATGCCTCGGCGTGTCTTCAGGGTATCGCGGCTCCAGCGCTGTGAGTGGCTGGAGCCCTGATGTCGTCACTCCTGCGCATGCACGTGGGAGACTTCTTTCCGGCAAGGTCTGTCGTCCGCCGGGCCTTCAGCCGAGAATCCCCTCAGTGCAAGGGGGATATCTCCTAAACCGTAAAGGTTTAGGAGATATTTTTTTTACCTACAGCTTAGCCTTATTATAGGCTTACCTGTAGGTAAAAGTAAAAAAAAAAAACAGTATACAACCACTTTAAAGGAAATCCTTTTGGTTAAATAGTAGAAAATGTTTCTTTAAAAAGTGAATATTCCCAAAACTTAGTGGCCTATTTATAGCAGAGACTTCCACTCTTCGCCTTACTCCACATTGTAGCCTTTGGCAGGTCAGGTGACAGCATTCACCTCCATTTTTTTTTCCATAATTCAGTTTTGATGCATTCCATGTGCTTTGATTTCCTGAAGCAAATAAAATACAATATACATTTGTAAAGCACACCTCTTTGCTTTATATTTGTGTGGTGCTCTTTAGTACTGCTCTATAGATGCCATCTTAGTGCATTAGGTACAACTATAACTACTTCAATTGTTATATCATGTTCTAGCAATATTCCTGGGCTGAACACAGCTTTATCTTTTTATTCACTAAGCTAAGTGACCATTACTTTGATAGCTGGAAAATCTCTGTCTGCTCTAGTATATTAACCTCATAGGATACAGGATGTTGTTTACTTTGACAGAATTACATTTCCTCATAATAATGCACAAATAATGTAATTGTAGTAGACATGGAAGGACTATTTACTATGAGGTCAGTTATCTGTTTTTCCAAGTAATATTACATAGTTTCCTATTTTAATCTAAGCAAACAGAAAATAGTTAAAGCTCAGTTCCAGAAATTACAAAAAAATATACTTGTAGTTGCCCCCCACCACACTACAAGAGTTAAAAGCTCATTAACTGTAGAGAAAAAGGTATACCTCGCTCCAGCAGGCTTCCTCCATTTATGCCAGTCCCCTGAACCTTCTTTTATAAGATGCTCATGACCACTGTAACAAAATTACATCATCATGTACAGTGCCTTGCCAAAAGCCCTGAATCATACGTGTGGACTGTGGACCTACCCACAAGCAGGAAAGGAGGACATCATTAGACCCTGCCAGAGCAAGGAGTAGGCTAGGAACTATATCTTATTCCACATTCCCTAGTAAGTTGAGAGTAGTTAGGCCCCTTTCACACTGGGGCGGGAGGTGCGCTGGTGGTATAGCGCCGCTATTTTTAGCGGCGCTATACTGTCAGATTGCGACGGTATTCGGCCGATAGCGGTGCGGTTTTAGTGGTTTTGTAGAGGCGCATTGCGGGCGGTATAGCCGCGGTTTCCCATTGCTTTCAATGGGAACGAGCGGTGGACGAGCAGTAAACACACCGCTCCTCTCACCGCTCCAAAGATGCGGCTAGCAGGACTTTTGGAGCGGTCTTGCTAGCGCACCGCTCCAGTGTGAAAGCCCTTGGGCTTTCACACTGGAGAAACAGCAGCCGCTGTTTAGGGTCGGTTTGCAGGCGCTATTTTTAGCGCAAGAGCGCCTGCAAACCACCCCTGTGTGAAAGGGGTCTTAGACTTATTCAGCTGGTCTTGTGTAATGCTGAGGATGCTTCACTATATATCCAAAGGGCTTCCTTAGATCCTTAGATTTGATGAGTGTCAGTAGCATACCCCATCATTTATAGCAACTCAAACACCTTAATCTGATAGCCACTGGGCTTTGAAATGTGGCAGGGCAGATATTAATTTTCCAAGAATATGATGGACATTTAGATTTTTGTGAAACCGTCATGTTCTTAGGCAGTCAGCATCTGCCTTGACACATTTCATAAAACAATGCTGATTTTATCAGGCACTCAATATTACTAAAAGGAAGTCACTTCCTTAAGCCCACGTTCACATTGGGCCAATTTGGCATACGATTTGACATGTCAAATCACATGCCAAATAAGAGCCTATTGCTGCAATGGCACTGTCTGAATTGGTGCGACGGTAACTTTGCAGTGCCACACCAATGCCCAAAAGTAGTACGTTGGGCAACTTTGGGGGGCGATTTCAATAGGCATCTGTGCATGAACCCACACATATGTCTGTCAAATTGCCCCCAAAGTCGTAATGAAATACCAGTATATATATATATATATATATATATATATATATATATATATAATCAATGTGATATGAAAAACCATGTTTCACTGTATACTGTAAATTGTATAGTAAATACAGTATCTTTGTGAGGAAAGCCATATTAGTTCATTACGTACAGTTTTCAGACTATCCTTCCTGCTGGCTTGCTCTGTGTCTGTGGCAGTAACTATGTTAAAATGGGTCAAATCTAAACTGATTAAAAACATTAGATTCTCTATAAGTCTAACTGAGCTTACTTTAACAGTTATTCAGCAAGACATGCTAATAATATTCCTCATTAAACAGATGACCGCAGACGGAAAAAAAAATGCAATAATCTAATTATAAGACAGCAAGCAAGTAAAAATAGAAATGTCATGTCAAAACTGATAGTAATAAGTCAAACTATCTCTCTCTGAAAAGGCACTATAGTTTCTTTTTCAAATCACTATAATAGCTGGCATGTTCTAAGGACCACCTTAGACACCAATAGTGAGACAAAGTTCTAACCTTGACTAAAAGCAGAATTAAACCTTCAAAAAACAGTTACATTCCCACCATGCCAGGAATGTTAACTGTCACATTTGCTTGTACTCTCAACCAAACTGTCAAACCATCAAATATCTGGAATCAAAACTGATCACATGAGCAGCACAATGGCAGTTGCAGATCAAACTGAGACTAAGATGGCAGCTTCCATGGTTCAAAAGAATAGGAAGGTTTAGTTCCACTTTAAATTGTAGTTAAATTGTAGTTCTAGTCAGGTAACTGACATTTAAAAACTTACATATCTTGAACAAGTAGTAAATAAACTTGCAGGGTGTATGTCCATGGGCTTTTGTTTCCTTCAAGCAGGATTTGCATTCTTATTCAAGTCTACAGGAATGCAAAACCTGCTGGAAGCAGGTCAAATGCAGCTTAGGCAGGGGACAATTAGGAGTCAAATGTACCTGTCAGGGAATTCTAAATGATCTCAGAAGCATCTCAAAATGGTGTCAAACTCAAAGCCCATCAATACAGCTACTTCTGTAGCTGTAGGCAATGTGGAGTAATCCATCCTCACATCTCAGAGCAGAAGCACTTAAAGTAATTGTAAGGGATTTTTTTTTATAACAAACATGTTATACTTACCTGCTCTGTGCAGTGGTTTTGCACAGAGCTGCCCCGATCCTCCCCTTCTGGGGTACCCTGCCAGGTGTTATGGGCCCCTTCCTCTTGCTGCGTGCCCCCAAAGCAAGCTACTTGCTGTGGGGGGGCACTTGTGAGTGCTCGCTCCCGAGCCAGCTGCCTGCATCCATAAGACAAAGACAGCATGGCTCAGCCCCGTCCCCTGCTCCTGCCTCACTGGCTGTGATTAATCTCAGCCAATCAGGAGGGAGAGACCTGGGAGAGCCTTGGGTCTTGTGCACATCGCTTGATCGGGCTTAGGTAAGTATTAGTGGGGGTTGAAGTGGAGCTGCACACTGAAGGTTTTTTACTTTCACGCATTGATGATAGACTGGCCAGAGGTTAACTTCAGAATAGGAACCAGTGGCAGCCCATCCATTAGGGGCACAGGGGCACAGCCACCCCAGTTCATGCACCCGACCCCTAATCTACATGCAGGGCTCCTGACACATGGATTCCAATGAGTTTGTTTTTTTTAAGCACGTTATTAGAGCTAGAGGCTCTAATTGGCTTTAAAAAAGGGTGGGCTCTGGCGCAGAGCACTGCGCCCTGAGCCCTCCCAGTTGTGTGACCATAGCAAATTAATATTTGCTATTGTCTTCCTGATTCGCCTTCTGGCCAATCAGGAAGCGGGTCCTGAGACCCGATTGGCTGAGAGGAGAAGCGATCATATTGGCTGCCACGCCAAGGGAAGGAGGATGTAAGCCACCAAGGAGGAAGCCGCTGTGAAGCCCGAGACGCTGAGGAGGCGGAGACGACGCAGGAAGGAGCCAAAGCTGCCCACGACCTAGATGGGGTAAGTGCGGGGCCGACCGACTGGGGGGTGTCGGTGTAAGTGTGGGGCCGACCGACCGGACGGGGGTGGCGTCATGATGTGTTGTTTCCCCCCCCCAAATTATACAGCACCAGCTGCCACTGATAGCATCTTTATCTTGTACAGTTCCTAAGTTCTGGGTTTAGCGATCATTCTACCCCATGGCATTATTGAACTTATAAAGATATTGTCATCAGAGAAAACGCTAGATTAAAAGTCTCCTGCCTATTACTTCTTGTATTTTTTCATAGGCCCACATTGTACTTTTTTGTACACTAGTCATGTTTCTCTAAAGATATCACCAATATGTAATAAATGTTCTCTGTAAATGTCACAAAATGTTAATGAAAAAAAAAAGAAACACGTTGTAACATCATCAACTCACTGTACTTTATATTTACCTTTCAATAAAATACTTTTCACTTACATTCCAACAATTTTATGCACATACAAGCATAACAACATGATTTTTTTAATGAATGTAATCCATGGTGGTTCATCATGCAAATAACTTCTTCATGCAACACTTCTAAAAATACCTTGTATTGATGCAAATCTGTTCTTTCAGATGAATTTGCAATCTACCATATATAAACCGACACAGTAAATGAGGGCACAAAAGAACTTATCAGCTGTTATTTCCGCACTCTACCAAAGCCATCAAGTCTGCATTCTACCAAAGCCATCAAAAATCATATCTCTATAGAAGATAGCAGCATATAATTTGCTGCTATTACATGGGCTACATATGCGTGGCAGAGTACATCAAAACTTCAGCACTGAGTGCTAGAAGTAAGGAGATACACTATGCTATGATTGAATGCATTCACCTACAGTATCATATCTAGCACTTAGGTTCAGATGTACAGATGGACTTAGAGCACTGAATGTACATTCTCTAACCTTACATTGTGAAGTTTTGCTGCAAAGAATATTGCTAAAAACAAGAAGTTCTGTAATATTTTAAGATAATGTCAGGTACTCAAATAACTGTACATTATACATCCCCTGACAATAGGACACTGCCAAAGCAATAAATATCCATCCACAGACATTTTACCAATTAAACTTAACGTGCAAGAGGCAATGCCAGTAAATTGCCAGCGTTCACACAATCTGCTATCCTGCCACAGTCTCAAATAATACATTTTATGAGAAGGTACAATTGTTCAGCCTATGACAGTGAATATCAAGCAGTATGCAAATGGTAATTCACAGAATATGTATTCATTCTTCAATATCTGACTTTGCATGGAAATAGACAGTCTTGCAAACAAGTGTGCAATCAAACTCCTCATCTTAGATGCTTTTCATCTTGCCTGAGATAATATGAACACTCCAGCACAAGTGGACAATGGACTCTTGTTAACTTAAGAGGTGACCTTAGCTCTGGCAAAGGAGCCCTTGAATTTGATCCGCTAAGTTGAAATTTAGAGTGACAGGTTAAAATACCTGGTCACTAAGGTGACATGGCTTTCTCATTTAAGACGTCTTATTTAGATCATCAAATGGACTGAATATATATATATATATATATATATATATGCTTTGAAAAGAACCCAGAAACAATTGATTATTTTTTTCCTAGTAATTTGCTGTAATGAAAGCACTCAGATGTATAGAAAAGCTTGCAAGCTGTTGTCTTCCTAACTCATCACAGCATTTTAAATGTCTTATCTGCAATAAGCAGACATTCTACTACTTCTCTCCTGTCCCTTAGGTACTATAGACCTATTAAGACAGCAAACTATTCTATAAATAAGAATGTTCTAAGAGAGAGAGATGGAAACAGAGTAGAATGTTGACATTAATAGGTTGTTTTCTATACTGGATATCCAGGCTAGAATCAAATTTCTTTTTTTTTTTGTTCTTCGTCCTTCCTGTTTTTAATCCTAGAGAGGTATACATTACAGGGTCAAGCATGCTATCTTATTTAGTCAGAAGAGCAATATATTACAGCCCCTACCTATTATGATTTACAATACTAGCCATTTAAACTCCAATTGCACAAGCGCCCTTTAAGACCTAACACCTTTAAAAACGGCAAGGCAAAGTTTTATTCCAAAAGTGGCAAAAGGCATGCAGCACAAACTGTTCATGAAAACATTTTTTATTTTTTTCCTTCACTTCTACATCTACGAAAAGCAGGCTTAGCATTTTCCTTTAAATAATAGAGCTGATTCTCTGTACTCTCCTTCAGAGCTCACAGCCTTTCAGCTGGCACACCAGCCACACGAAAAGGTCAAACAGAAAACAGTTCGCTCTCGAAATTCACAGCCTACTATCATAGTAAAGGGAGAAATAAAAGCTTCTTTTTTTTTTTTTTTTTTATTGACAGAGATAGAAAGGCTGATTTGCTGCAGTGCAGAATGGCAGTTTGCTCAGAAGTTTCAGTACACAGACTTGGAAAGGAATTCATTCACCCAGATAAAGGATCACTTACCTTAATTGAGATGCTTTTCCTTCCCTACAGCTCAAGCACCAAACAGCTGAACAGGCAAACCAACACCCAGCAGGTTGAGAAACTGCTTGTAGTGCCTCTGTGATTTCCCTTTGCCTTTTTTTTTTTTTTTCTTCGAAAATCCTGAGAGCTTCTCTTGTAGAGTAGTATTGTACCACACTGATCTGAGTAGAAAATCTCCAGCCACTGTGCCCTGGACAGGGGCGAGCTTCTAACTAGGGCGATGGGCTCCTGTCAGCTCCCCTGAGACTTGGGATGATCATTGACCTGATTAGTGCTGAGCACTCCCTACATGCAGGAGAAAGCATACAGAGGATTGGCTGGTGACAGGAGAATTGGGGGGGAAATGCACTGGAGCCACTTGGGAACGCTGTCTTTTCCAGACTAATGGATGTGTTGCTGCCGAAGCTGTGCAATTTGCGAGGAGGTTATGTACAGTGTTAACCAATGTGCTGCTGCCTCTGTGTGCTGCTGCTGCTGCTGCTGATGGAGCTGCTGCTGATGCTGAAGCTGATGCTACTGAGAGGAATACAGTAGCGATGCACACAGTGTTTGTGAAGGTACAACAGCCTCACACAGCGTGTCGAACACATTAATTAGAGACTGGTGTAGCAGCTTCATAACAAGAGGCTTAAATATGCAATTTTCTCTAAGCTAGCAGATAAAGTAGATTAACACACTTTCCCTGACCCCAGAGACTGATTCTCCATTGCAGTGAAAATGAATTTGGTGGTCTTATTGAGCCTTCGGCTGATGCTTGTTTGACATTAAGAAAAAAAAAAACACAACTGCTTGCTCGTACAGAATATCCCAATTTAACACCACAGCAGAATGCTGAATAATTTTTGGATGAGACTCTTCAATCGGTGGAAAAGTACAAAGAAGCTGTAATCTCCACTTCCGGCTTTTTTTTTTTTTTTCTTTTAAGACATGGAAAACAGGGTTATTGTAACACAAGCTGAATGTGATCAATAGAATGTTTTGTATGCTTAAACAGGAAAGCAAAGAAACGTGTCTGCTCTTTGATGCCCTAACTATCACATGTGAAAAATCGATATTTCCCCCCTTCAGGCATGAAATAAAGAAATGCATAAGTGAAAGTATATAAAAAAAAAATAGTAATTATATACAAAATATATATATAAAAAAACTAATTATAGTTTAATTACTGCTGCAGCTAGAAATTTATTTTAAGCGTAATCTTCCTTCCCTGGTTGGATGATAAAGGTGATATGCCAAGTGAGTTAACTTGTTACAAAACACATACTATAATATGAAGTATATAAGCACAAGGTCTGGAATTTCAATTTTTTAATTAGCAACATATATGTATGCACTGCTAGCATCATTTTTTGCATTTACAGTAAACATAGGGAAGGAACTAATGTTATTTTCTAGATATTGTAGGCGTTCTGTAATATTTCAAGCAAGAGGTTCTATATTGCAGGATATAATTGAATTTCCTTTGCTGTGTCAGGTAAAATTAACATAGGGATTCATCTACATGCAAATGTACTGTATTTTAAATGGGGAGAGTGGTAAACAGTATGGATTAGGGCTTCTGTTCAGATTTGATTCAGTTTATGTCAGCCACTGAAACGTATTCAATTATGTTTACTGGAGTACAGTATTACGGCATGCCAGCTTTGCACTGAAGGGTCATACATATATGAGTATGTGTTGTTTGTGGACTTGAATTCAATGGGCCTGCAAATGTGAACATAAGGAACGTTGTCACTGAGTCACTAAGATCAATTAGATCATTTGCTAAAACTTTTTTTTTTCTTTTTTTACATTTATGATATTGTAGGGGAGGTTTGAAGCTCAACTCTGGGATAGAAGAAAAAAAAACCCCTGGCAGGGGAGCCCCCCTGCAATGCAGGGGTTAAATCTTCATTAGTGGTTCTCAACTCCTGTCCTCAGGACCCACTAACAGGCCAGGTTTGCAAGATAACTGAAATACATCACAGGTGATATCATTTGCTGTTCAGTGATTGCAGTATTCTAGTCTGCCTCTCCCCAAGGTAATACTTAAAATCTGGCCTGTTAGACCCCTTTCACATTGGGGCGCTTTTCATGCGTTTTAGCACTAAAAATAGCGCATAAAAAGCGCCTCTCAAGCCACCCCAGTGTGAAAGACTGAGTGCTTTCACACTGGGGCGGTGCACTTGCAGGACAGGAAAAAAAAGTCCTGCAAGCAGCATCTTTGGGGTGGTGCGGGAGTGGTGTATACACCGCTCCTCCACTGCCCCTGCCCATCAAAATGAAAGGGCAGCACTGCCAAAGCACCCGCAAAGTGATTCGGCAGCGACGCAAAACAGGGGTTAAAAGCGCCCCGCTAACGGGCGAAAAGCGCCCCGCTAACGGGCGAAAATCGCTGCTAAAACTAGCAGCGCTTTACCGCTAACGGACCCGCCGCCCCAGTGTGAAAGGGGTCTTAGTAGGTCCTGAGGACAAGAGTTGAGAACCACTAATCTATAGGAAGATCATAAGACTGCATTACTTACCATACCCCCTGTTCCAGCCAACTTTGGTACTGTCCTCTGCTCCCTGTGGTACTCCAGGCTGTGGACTGTTCAGCATCATTATTAACCCTGCATTGTACATTTAGGAGGCAACACTGCAACCACAGCTGAAACACCTAATGCTGGCCATAGACAGAGAGATTTTTGCTCAAGTAATCACTTGATTGCCCCTTCAACACAGTCAGTGTTGATGGGGGAATCCCGGCCGCAAAGCCATTGTGTTCTCCCAACAGGGGGTGCAGGGAGAGCCGTCCCTGCTGGGAGAACACAGTGATTACTGCTGCTAGCAAGTACAATGGCTATCTGACTACAACACACTACCAGTTAGCAGCTATTTCGGCCCTATGCTCACATTGGTCCAGCACCTGTTTTTGACTGTATCAATCAACTATCTATTTTTGGATTTTTCCTTTGCCTCTGTGAGACATTTGGACAGGTATACTTACCATGTACTATTTATGCCTAGAGATATGTGACTTTGACACTCACATGTGTATATTTTGAACCAAAAACCCCCATCTGTCTTCAGTACAAATTCGGCCATTTGCTTTAAGGGCCTGGTTGTTTGGGCGCCCTCAGCTAGCCTATCAGGTGGGCCCGGCTGGTCCCAGCATGCTTTTTGTGGTATTTACCGAAAAACAGCTTGGTATCTTACTTGTTTTTAGTGTACTTGTTTGCGGCTCTGTACACCAGCATTTACAGCGTGGCTAGTTACTATCATTATATTTTTTATGATGTTATGTTATGATCATTATATTATTTGAGATACTTATTTCAATTTTTTTGTAGAACATCTACCTCTATCCTACTTAAAAGCATCCCTAAAGCAGATACGCAGTATTGCACTATTCGAAGCGCTTGGATGCTCCTTTCGTTTTCTTGGTTGTCTGAGGTTATGCTCCCATTTCTATGCTGTAAACATTTTACATTATTCCTAGCCACAATGTTTTAATATGTTTACTGTTGTCTAATAAAGTTTTGTATTCTTTGATATTTCCTGGAGCATATTGTCTGTGTTGCCATTCATAAAGTCCCACAAAATTTGAGGGTATTACTTTTCTCTTGAAAATATAATAGCCACTAGCAATAATCGCATGTAAAATACGACAGGCTGGTTGTACCGAAGTTGATTGATTGGGTACATTCAGCCTGCCCATACATGGTTAGAATCTTGGCTGGTCCCTGCTGAACCGGCTGAGATTTGAATCATCTATGGCCGGCTTTAGAGAGGTGGCTTTGCAGGATCAGTTACACTGCTAGAGGGGCACTGCTGGAGAGGGTGATACGTAGGGATGAGCCGAACACCCCCTGGTTCGGTTCGCACCAGGACCTGCGAACAGACCTAAAGTTTGCGTGAACTTTAGAACTCTATTAAATACAATGGACTCGAAGGTTCAAAATCAAAAGTGCTAATTATCAAGGCTAATATGCAAGTTATTGTCCTAAAAAGGGTTTGGGGACCCGGGTCCTGCCCCAGGGGACATGTATCAATGCAAAAAAAAGTTTTCGGGAGCAGTGATTTTAATAATGCTTAAAGTGAAACAATAAAAGTGAAATATTCCTTTAAATTTCGTACCTGGGGGGGATGGGGGGGTGTATAGTATGCCTGTAAAGCAGCGCTTGTTTCCCATGCTTAGAACTGTTGTCCCTGCACAAAGTGTAATTTCTGAAGGAAAAAAAGTCATTTAAAAGCACTTGCGGCTATAATGAATTGTCGGCTCCCGGCAATACAGAGAAAAGTCATTGATAAAAAATAAAAAATAAATGTGTGGGGGTCCCCCCAAATTCAATTACCAGGCCCTTCAGGTCTGGTATGGATATTAAGGGGAACCCTGCATCAAATAAAAAAAATGACGTGGGGTTCCCCTCAAATATCCATACCAGACCCTTTATCCGAGCACGTGACCTGGTAGGCCGCAGGAAAAGAGGGGGGACAAGAGCGCCCCACCTCCTGAACCATACCAGGCCACATTCCCTCAAAATGGGGAGGATGCTTTGGGGGTCTGTGACCCCTCAAAGCACCATGTCCCCATGTTGATGGGGACATGGGCCTCATCCCCACAACCCTTGCCCGGTGGTTGTGGGGGTCTGCGGGCGGGGGGCTTATCGGAATCTGGAAGACCCCTTTAACAAAGGGGACCCCCAGATCCCGGCCCCCCCATGTGAATTAGTAATGGGTACAATGGTCCTATTAAAATCACTGCTTCCGAAAAAAACTGCTTTTTTTTGCATTGATACATGTCCCCTGGGGCAGGACCCGGGTCCCCAAACACTTTTTATGACAATAACTTGCATATAAGCCTTTAAAATTAGCACTTTAGATTTCTCCCATAGACTTTTACAGGGTTTTCCACGGCTTTTCGAATTTGCTGCGAAAACCCAAATTGTTTGCTGTTCGGCGAACGGGCGAACAGGCAATATTCGAGTCGAACATGAGTTTGACTCGAACTCGAAGCTCATCCCTAGTGATAAGGAAAGTATTACACGTTATGCCTCTACCCTTAGGCAAAAATGAGCATTTAACACTTAAATTGTGGGAGGCCCACTGTTTATTTGTCTTGTGCCCAAAGTTTGACTTTAAAATGGCTGTCAGTTTTTTATTGCTGCCTGTGTCTCATTTGGAAGATTTCCTTCCACTTACTGTTTTGTAGATGCAACAGCAAAAGAGGTATTCTTTTTCAAATGTAAAGGAAATCTCCTTTTTAGAAAACTGGTATGAAAACAAGTGTCCCCATTGAAAGATTTTCCCTCTATTCTTTTTTTTCTTGTAAATTTTTTTTAATGAATATTAAATAATAAAGACAGTTACAATTGGAAATACATAGTTACAACAGATGGTAATATTAGTTAAGTACCGTATATGATAATAAATTGGATGGAATTATACATATCTGAAGATTAGATATTTTACATAAACAGGTAATCAACTTGAAAATGAAATGTTAAAATAATATAAACAATTGAAAAATGTAATATGTAAATATGTGCTAATACACTTAGTTCCAGGCATATTCAATTAATATATAGCCACTATGGAAAGAAAGCTAATTGGAAATCAACTAATTCAATAAAAACTTAAAAAATGTATAATTATTGTAAGTAATAACTAAATATAGTATTTATGTATAATATATTACCATTTAAATATGGTAATACAAAAAATAGGTAAATAGAAAAAAAAAAAGGACAGAGTAATAGTAAAAGGTAATAGGAATCAAGGTAAGAAAGAGAGAATAGAGTCTAGGGTAAGAAAGTTCTCCGGAGCATTTATATTGTAAGAATATTATTAAGTTAGTACAGAAAATAAATGTTTATGTTTAGTACTTGTTTCCACTCATATTGTTGTATAATATTATAGTATTATAGTATATCAAGGTCTTAATAGGGAATTGTCAGGGATCGTAGAAAGAAAATACGTCATCCAAGAATTCCATATATAGGGTATGTGTGGGCTGGGTAAAATTTGGGGTTTCTGATAAATGATATTAAAGGTGTATGTGGAGATTGCAAACCTTTGCTTATTTTAAATTTATCCCAAAAAGTAATTGTATGTTTGGTTATTTTATTTTCAAAAGAGGTAGATCATATTAGATTAGGTAAGGATGTTGGGTTACTATCAATTGTTTCAATTGCTACCCAAAGAGGGATTTCATGTTTTGTATGATATTTGGGGATATTCGCTATTTGTGCGGCATGGAAATAGGTGGTAAAATTGGGAAAGCCTAGTCCACCTTTCAATTTTGGGAGATATAGAGTGTGTGAGGGTAAGCGGGATTTTAGAGAGTTCCATATAAATGCTTGTTTTTTGCGTCTAAGATTTCTCAAGAAGTATGAGGGTATTGGAATGGGTAAAACACAAAAAAGGTATAATATTTTTGGAAGTATAGTAATTTTTATGACATTCATTTTTCCTATCCATGATATTGGGAGAGTAGACCATTGTTTTAGATAATTAGTAATTTTCCGTAATAGTGGGGGACAGTTAGCAGAGAATATGTCGGTAAGATCAGGAGTGAGAGTAATACCTAGATAAGTGAGGTGTGTAGATGACCAAGTAAAAGGGAGGGATGTTTTCGCTTGCTGTAATGTATCTGCAGATAAAGAAATATTTGGAGCTGTAGATTTTTGTGAATTTATTTTTAAACCTGATATTCGGGCAAATTGGTTTAATTTGTTGATAAGATTAGGGGCAGTAATGTGTGGGGAAGTCATAAAAATTAAGATGTCATCAGCAAATAAGCAAAGCTTATGTTGATGACCTGCTAATTCTATACCTTTGATTGAGGGATCTGCACGAATGGATTGGGCAAGGGGTTCAATTAATAGGGCAAATAGGATTGGGGAGAGAGGACATCCCTAGCGTGTACCTCTATTGATATCAAACATGTCAGACTTGTATCCTGCGTATTTAGCATAAGCTTTGGGTTTATTATATAATGATGAAACCCAGTTTAAAAAGTGGGGGCCAAAACCCAATTTTTGTAGAGCGAAATGTAAACATTACCATGATACTGTGTCAAAAGCTTTTTTGATGTCTAGTGATACAAGGCATGTAGGTATTCGTCTAGTTTTAGCTGCTTGGATCAATAGGGCTGTTCTACGGACATTATCTGAAGCTTGGCGCAAGGGGATGAAACCTACTTGATCTTTGTTGATTAGGGAACGAATTATATTATTCAGCCGAAATGCCATAACTTTCGCTAGTAGTTTTATGTCTAAATTTAATAAAGATATTGGCCTATAATTTGCACAGGCTGAGTCATCTGACTAAGGTTTAGGGATCATTGTTATTATTGCTGTAAGGGTTTCTGATCTAAAAGATTGATTGTTGAGTGGAGGGAGGGAGTTGAATGGAAGGGAGTTGAATGCTTCTGTCCGCATGGGAGTTAATACATGGGAGAATTTTTTGTAGTAGAGACCTGAGAACCCGTCAGGTCCTGGACGTTTGTTTGGTTTGAAGGATTTGATTGCCAGTTCAATTTCACTAGGGGTAATGGGATTTTCAAGACTCTATTCTTTTTTTATGTCAATCTTATATTTAAACCTTACTTTTATTTCCAGTGACATTGGTGATCAGAACAGTTAGAGAGAGTGAATGTCCCTCAAAATACCCACTTCTGGACCAGTAACGTACCCGTACGTCGCTGGACTTTGGGTGGTTATACGGGGCTGATGCTGCAGGCATCACCCCGTTACCATTTTTTACAGTTGGCGGTTGGCTCTCATGTAAAAGCAAGCAGCAGGAAAGGACTTCCTGGGAGACCCAAGCGACCAGTTGGCGCATCTGCCAAACAAAGCTGGGATTGGCTTTGATCGGCTCTGCGCTATGCTATGGAAGCGATGACCTGACATCATTTCCAATTTTCCCAGATGTCAACTGCGCCATTTTTAAAAAATCAATAGCATTCAAAAACACTGATCTTGTTTATCGCTAACGCGGCCCGCGCCAAAATGTGAAAGGTCTCTTAATGCATACTTAAATGTAATGTTTAGCTTTAGATACTGTGACAGCAGGAAGGTAAAGTCACCTGGTTGCATCCAGGGGGGTAGATATATTTCGCCCAGATTCAGGCTTTACGCCGACTTATACAACTAGGTGGAGAGTTGTATAAGGCTAGTGGGCTCATGGATGACTCATACCTCTAGGGAGAGTGTGGGGCGTCGTGCAGACAGAGATGAGGAGACCAGCTGAACCTTGTCAGCTCATTTAGGCCTCTATAAGAACTCCCAGCTTCATTAGATGTTAGCTCATGCCTGGAACCAGACCTGTGTGGACTGTCTAGGGAGAGTGAACCCCTGTGCGGTGAGAAAAAGCCTGTGTGGCTATTTGCTTGGACATTTAAAACCAGGGACTTAGGGACTAGGACAGCACTAGGCTGATCCCAGTTGTTAGTTAGGAAACCTGTATGTTTAGTCAGAGGTCAAGTTGACCAGGATTTATTTTATTTATGTTTCTTTTGCTTTGCTGTGTTTTGTCACTGTAAATAGAAAATAAACCGCACCTTTTTGATTTTGAAAACCACAACCTCCGTTTGCTGGGCCTGTTTTTGTCTGGGGAGCCCATCCCGGGGGTCACACACACCCGCTGCCGAGCTAACCCCCTCACAGTTGGTGGAGAATGCGGGCAGTTTTTTTTTAAGCCAGCATGGAGGAGATACTGAAACAGCTGGCTCTAGCAAATGCCAATCAACAGCAGACAAATGCAGGTTTGCAAAGGAGCCTTGCAGCCCAGCAGCAAGCTCATCAACAGAGCCTTGCAGCCCAGCAGCAAGCTCACCAACAGAGTCTGGAAGCTCAGCAACAAGCCCAGCAGCAATCTGAGGCCCGCTTCATAGACCTGTTACAGAAGCAAGAGCAGAGACTACAACAAATGGAAGCAGTAATGCAGCAACGTCCGCAGACCAGTGAGGAAAGCCGTCCCACTAATACCGCGTCCTTTGGGGTGAGTCGTTTATTGACAAAAATGACTGGAGAGGATGATCCAGAGGTATTTTCGACCACATTTGAAAGGACCGCTGAAAGAGAAAAGTGGCCTGAGGAGCAGTGGGCTGGACTGGTGGCTCCTCTGTTAACTGGTGAATCGCAGAAAGCTTACTATGACCTAGAGCCTAACCAAGCAAAAGACTATGTGATGCTAAAAGCTGAAATTTTGGCAAGGCTGGGTGTCACCCAGGCTGTCCGGGCTCAGCGTGTGCATAACTGGACTTTCCAGCTTGGAAAACCCCCCAGGTCTCAAATGTATGATCTCATTCACCTGAGCAGAAAGTGGCTACAGCCAGAGACTTTGTCCGCACCAAAGATTGTGGAACGTGTTGTAATGGATCGGTTTTTGAGAGCTCTTCCTACTGCCATCCAAAAGTGGGTAAGCCATGGAGACCCAGAAACGGCCGGTAAACTTGTGGATCGGGTAGAGAGATACTTGGCTGCAGAGAACCTGACGGCCTCTTCCAGAGACACTCAGACTTTCCACCCTAAGACCAGACCATCCCCAGGGGCGGATAAGAGGATTCCAAGGGGTGAGGGTGGAGAGAGTGAGAGGGTGGGAGCTCTACCCCAAGTTTGGCGAGAACAGCCTGGGAAATCAGCGGCTCAAGAGGCGGCAAGAAGGATCGTTTGCTACCGCTGCCGGCAAGCGGGACATATTGCAGCCAATTGCCCGGTTGTGGAGGAACCCATGCAGTGTGACTTTCTGACGGGCAGACGTCAGTCGCTGTGTGCGACAGTCGCATGCACTGCCATTCGAGGAACTGAGAAACATTTATGCAAAATGTGTGTTAATGGTAGAAATGTTGTGGTATTGCTGGATTCAGGTAGCCTTGTGACCCTGATAAAGGCTGAGTTAGTTAAAACAGAGGTCTTTGGGAATAGCAAGGTAGCTGTTATTTGTGTGCATGGGGACACCCGAGAGTATCCAGTGACTACAGTGTGTTTCGAGACCCCCAAAGGTACCCTCTCTCATCCAGTGGGCTTAGTATCTCAGTTACCGCATGACGCCATTGTGGGAAGGGATTTTCTGAAGTTCTGGGAACTGTGGGATGATCCTGAGCCCCCCACTGGTGCCCCCATGTACCAGGAATGTGATAGCCAGAACTCCCCTGAGAGTGGTGAGGACTCTCCGGAATTTCCCTTATCAGTATTGGCAGGGGAGACTCAAGAAACTGGAGAGGAGCCCACCTCCTCAGACGAAAACCTACCGTCTGTGGAGTTTTCTGATCTTGAGGTTCACAGGGAAAACTTTGCCACAGAACAGTTGAAAGACCCCGCCCTAATAAAGGCACGGGAAAACGTAGTGAAAATAGATGGCGAGTTAGTGAACCCAGATAATGCCTGCACTTACCCATACTTCAGCGTAGAGAAGGACCTACTGTATCGGGTGGCAAAAAGGGCAGAAGAAACCGTTGAGCAGCTTGTGGTGCCCAAACCTTACAGGAAGTTGGTGTTGGAGTTGGCCCATGGGCACATTCTTGGAGGTCATCTGGGGACAGAGAAAACCCGAGAGAGGGTATTACAGAGATTCTATTGGCCGGGGGTGATGAAGGACATAGAAAATTATTGTTCCTCCTGCCCTGTGTGTCAGAGGTCGGCCCCGATGCCACATTTCCGTAGCCCGCTGGTCCCTCTACCCATCATTGAGGTCCCGTTTGAGAGGATCGCCATGGATTTGGTAGGGCCTATAATCAAGTCCGCTAGGGGGCACCAGTACATATTAGTTATAATGGACTATGCCACCCGTTATCCAGAAGCGATCCCTCTCCGAAATACCTCGGCCAAGACCATAGCCAAAGAGCTATCTCTTGTGTTTAGCCGGGTGGGTATTTGTAAAGAACTGCTTACGGACCAAGGTACACCCTTTATGTCCCGGGTTATGAAGGAGCTGTGTAAATTGTTCAAAGTGACGCAATTACGTACATCTGTGTATCACCCCCAAACCGATGGGCTGGTTGAAAGATTCAACAAAACCCTAAAACAAATGTTGAAGAAAGTGGTGGATAGAGATGGAAAGGATTGGGACTGTCTACTTCCTTATCTGATGTTTGCTATTAGGGAGGTGCCCCAATCCTCTACGGGATTCTCCCCCTTTGAGTTACTGTATGGGAGACACCCAAGAGGGCTGTTGGATATTGCCAAGGAAACTTGGGAAAGTGAGAGTTCTCCCCACAGGAGTGTGATTGAGCATGTCGCCCTGATGCAAGACCGAATTGCACAGGTAATGCCCATCGTGAAGGAACATTTGGCCCAAGCGCAGTTAGCACAGCAGAGAGTGTACAACCGTGGAGCCAAGACCCGTACCTTTTCCCCGGGGGATAGGATACTGGTACTTGTCCCTACGGTTGAAAGTAAATTCCTTGCCAAATGGCAAGGCCCCTATGAGATAATGGAAAAAGTGAGCGAAGTGAATTACAAGGTCAGACAACCAGGAAGGCGAAAGCCCGAACAGATCTATCACGTTAATCTGTTGAAAGCCTGGAGGGATAGAGAGTCCCTAGTCGCAGACACTTGGTCACCAGCTCAAACTGGTTGCGTGATTCCTGAGGTTGGAATAGCAGCCACCTTGTCACAACCCCAACAACAGGAGGTTAAGGAGTTTGTGCTTCGCAACAAGGAGGTATTCTCTGAGCTGCCGGGACAAACATCTGGGGTAGAGCATGACATCATTACCCCGCCCGGTGAAAGGGTGAAGTTAAAACCCTATCGGATCCCAGAGGCCCGACGGGAGGCAATACGGGAGGAAGTACAGAAAATGCTGGACTTAGGGGTGATAGAGGAGTCCCAAAGTGATTGGTCTAGTCCCATTGTGTTGGTGCCTAAACCGGATGGGAGCTGGCGATTTTGTAACGATTTTCGTCAGTTGAACAAAGTTACAAAATTTGACACCTACCCCATGCCACGTATAGATGAGTTGATCGACCGGCTGGGAACAGCCCGATACATGACGACTCTTGACCTCACAAAAGGGTATTGGCAAATCCCCCTGGCCAAGTCGGCCAAAGAGAAAACCGCATTTGTAACCCCAGACGGGGCGTTCCAATATAAAAGAATGCCGTTCGGGTTACAGAATGCGCCGGCCACATTCCAGCGGAAAATGGACCAGATGCTGAGGCCCCATCGGGAGTATGCTGCGGCTTACCTGGATGACGTAATTGTCCATAGCACAGATTGGGCCTCACATCTGCCAAAAGTGCAAGCAGTCCTGGACTCTGTTCGGGAAGCGGGGTTTACGGCTAACCCCAAGAAGTGTACCATTGGGCAGGAGGAGGCCAAATATCTTGGGTACACCATTGGGAGGGGAGTAATAAAACCCCAACTCAACAAAGTCGAGGCCATCCAGAGTTGGCCACGTCCCAACAGCAAGAAGCAGGTACGAGCCTTTCTGGGAATCGCTGGGTATTATCGGCGATTCATTCCCCACTTTGCTTCTAAGGCTGTGCCCCTAACCAACCTGACGAAGGGGAAAGGGTCGGTCATGATTAAATGGACCCCCGAGGCTGAGGCAGCATTCCAATTCTTGAAACAAGCCTTATGTAGCCAGCCAGTGTTGTACTCACCCGACTTCTCTAAAGACTTTGTCGTACAAAGTGATGCGTCAGATGTGGGGTTAGGAGCAGTATTGTCCCAGGTCTGGAACGGGGAAGAGCACCCAGTCATCTACCTCAGCAGGAAGTTGAAGTCCCATGAGGTAAATTACGCCACCGTTGAAAAGGAGTGTTTAGCGGTGAAGTGGGCTCTAGATTCCCTTCGGTACTACCTGCTAGGTAGGCACTTTGACATGGTTACGGATCACGCTCCGTTAAAGTGGATGGCTCAAAACAAGGAAACAAATAGAAGAGTGAATAGGTGGTTCCTGGCCCTCCAGGAATTCAACTTCACAGTAAAGCATCGCCCTGGCGTTCAAATGGGGAATGTGGATGCTTTGTCTCGAGTACATGAATGCCTGATTGCTGGTGTTCCAACCCCGAGGTTAAAACAAGAGGGGGGGGTATGTGACAGCAGGAAGGTAAAGTCACCTGGTTGCATCCAGGGGGGTAGATATATTTCGCCCAGATTCAGGCTTTACGCCGACTTATACAACTAGGTGGAGAGTTGTATAAGGCTAGTGGGCTCATGGATGACTCATACCTCTAGGGAGAGTGTGGGGCGTCGTGCAGACAGAGATGAGGAGACCAGCTGAACCTTGTCAGCTCATTTAGGCCTCTATAAGAACTCCCAGCTTCATTAGATGTTAGCTCATGCCTGGAACCAGACCTGTGTGGACTGTCTAGGGAGAGTGAACCCCTGTGCGGTGAGAAAAAGCCTGTGTGGCTATTTGCTTGGACATTTAAAACCAGGGACTTAGGGACTAGGACAGCACTAGGCTGATCCCAGTTGTTAGTTAGGAAACCTGTATGTTTAGTCAGAGGTCAAGTTGACCAGGATTTATTTTATTTATGTTTCTTTTGCTTTGCTGTGTTTTGTCACTGTAAATAGAAAATAAACCGCACCTTTTTGATTTTGAAAACCACAACCTCCGTTTGCTGGGCCTGTTTTTGTCTGGGGAGCCCATCCCGGGGGTCACACACACCCGCTGCCGAGCTAACCCCTCACAATACACTTAAAATGAAGATATTTGTAGCATAGCCACTATAAAAAGTTTTCTCTACTGACCAGATTCTTATGGCCCAGTAAAACTGAAGACTAGTTAAAGACTAAAGAATTTGTGTGTTCACAGTTATACTGGTATATCCCAAAAACAGACTGAACTACAGGGAACTATTTCACAGGGGCATTGCTATTTATGGGCACCCAGAGCACATGACCCATATTTCTTGCTTGCTGCCCTGGGTACTAAGGCTATGATTGCCAGGATTTTGTTATTTTCTCTTCTCCAGTCATATGACACTGCCTGGAAGGACTTCTCCTAATTCTGCTAGGCACCAATGTATTCGAAGTCTGGTGAGTACATTTCAGAGACGGAGGAGAACATTTCTGAGGCCCTTTCTTATGGAGAGGAATGATGTTTGTTTGGGGGGTTGGGGTTGGAGAGGGAATTTGTAGTTGGGTGGAGCTTCTATATTTTCTGGAGTAGGCTTTTTGCTAAAGGGCAAAGAGGAGGGTTTGTGCTGTTGGTGATTTTTTGCTTTGGTAGAATAGAGCAGAGATTTCTTTGGTTCACTTAGCTGTGTTTTGCTCTGTGTCTCTGTGTAGCCATCTTTGTAAAGGCAGGGTTTTGCTTCCACATGTCAAGTCCTCTAGCAAGGAGAACAGTGAGCAGCATAATAGTGACATCACCAAATCTCACCCAGCAGTTATGAATTTGTAGGCATCAAAATGCCTAAACACATTTAAATACTAGAAGTATTTAGGGTAATGCTTAGACAATTAACATTTCTAAAATGTCCCTATTATCTATAAATACATACATATTTTTTTATATATATATATATATATTTCCTAGCTAACTATTATTACAGCTACAGCCCGGTCAAAATGACTCTGAAAATGAAAGAAAAGTGCCTAAGGTGTGTGGGGAGGGGTGTGGAGGTTAAAGTGGTTATATACCCAAAACCGAAAATGTAATATATTTGACTCGTTTTTTTTTTCTTTAAAAATTAAATTTTTGCTGTAGCATGTTGTATGCATGCTACAGATGCACCACTTTACAGACACATTAAGGGGACCCCCCAGGGCAGTATCCAGACCCCCATACCCCTTTTATGGCCAATTACTTGCATATAAGCCTTCAAAATGGCCACTTTAGATTTTTCCTGTTCAGCTGCCATAGTCTTCAATGGGATTAGAACATTTTGGTTAGAACATTTCCCCTGTTTGGGAGTTCAGGGGGGTGTTCGACCCATCCCTAATTACTAGATGTGGTGGCTGAATCAGTTTTCTTTGACTTTTTCCCCTCTGTTTTCTGGCCAGTAACATGCCTCCTGTATTAGTGAGATACAACTCTGGAGTATTGAGAAGTGGAGGCACAGCAGACAGCAGCATTGTCAGTCTAATGTCTTGTACATACGATCGGATTTCCGATGGATTAAAATCCGATGGACTTGTTTCATCGGAAATTCCGATCGTCTGTGTGGAATTCCATCGGAGAAAAATCCACGCATACTCAGAATCAAATCGACGCATGCTTGGAAGCATTGAACTTCATTTTTCTCGGCTCGTCGGAGTGTTTTACGTCACCGCGTTTTGGACGGTCGGATTTTAGTCTGACAGTGTGTATGCAAGACTGATGGAAGTCAGCTTTATCGGAATTCCGACGGAAAATTCCATCGGATTTTATTCCATCGGAAATCCGATCGTGTGTACAAGGCATAAGGGAGAGGAGAGTGTTAAATGTATGAGCAGATTTAGAACCACCAACAAATTGAAGCAAAACTCTAGCTCACACTTTATAGTCAGTTACAACAAACTGTTTTGTTTTTTTGTTCCCTTTTGAATAAATAAAAACTGATTATTTTAATCACCCTTGCCAGTGTTAAGTGGTTTGTCTCATGTAAACTGATACATTCTGCCAGCTGTGCTGTGAAAAACAACAGACTTGCAGGCTGGTTTACCAGACTACAATAGATATCAGCAAATGATAGGCATTGATTAATAACTTCCCAAGGGATCACATCTGAACTCTGGAGTGATCTCTTGGGAAGTTATTAATCAATGCCTATTGCCTCGTGCACACGGCCGAGATTCTCGTCGAAAAAAACATGTCGTTTTTTTCGACGAGATTCTTGGACAAGAAACTTGTCCCGGCCGAGTGTACACACGCTCCTTTCAAAGAACCCGCGGTTCTTTGAATGGAGCGAACGCGGTGACGTCATTGAATACGACGAGCATGCGCTCGTCACATTTGATGCCGTCGCCGCCATCTTTGTTCACCCTACCTATGCCTAGGAAGCTACCGCGCATGCGTCAAAGTCATTTCGAGCATGCGCAGGCTTCCCGGCGAAAAGGTAAGTGTACATACACACAATTTTCTCGTCGAGAAACAGGCTGACGAGAATCTCGACGAGAAAATAGAGAGCAGGTTCTCTATTTTCTCGTCGAGATTCTTGTCGCTTTTCTTGACGAGAAACCATACACACAAACTAATTTCTCGGCAAGAAATCTCTGCCAGCAAGTTTCTTGCTGGTTTTTGCAGAGAAACTTGTTTGTGTGTACGAGGCTTAAAACTTGCCGATATATCTGGTAAGCAGATTTGATTCTCACGTGGTGTGGTGTGCTTCCCTATAGACATTGAAAACTGGTGAAGGGATTATCATCTTTTCCTCTTTCAATACTTCAAAGACTGTTGCTTTTTATTAGTTGCTTATCAACAAATAGTGCTGGTTGCTTTCCTCTTCCAATATTAGTACCTTTTTCAGTAGCGCAGATATCTACCTGTTTTTATAATTAAACATTGCTACATTGACAAAATATTAATGAAGTATATAATGGAATGCATGAATGCATGTATAAACCAACCTGTTGCAATGGTAAGATGGATAAGGGCCGAAGAGGAATATGTGCAAAACTTCAGACATGTGAAAAGGGATGCCAAAAAAGGCAATCCCTAAGGCCCCTTTCACACTGGGGCGTTTTTCATGAAAAAATCATGCCCTTTAGCCTTCAATGTGAAAGCCCGAAGGCTTTCACACTGAAGCGGTCCGCTAGCAGGACCGCTCCAAAAGTCCTGCTAGCCGCTTCTTTACAGCGGTGAAGGAGCGGTGTGTTCACCGCTCCTTTACCGCGGTCTGCCATTGAAATCAATGGGACAGCGCGGTAATACCGCCCGCAAACCGCGGCAATAGGCGCGGTTTGCGGGCGGTATTAACCCTTTTTCGGCCGCTAGCGGGGGTTAAATTTCCCTTCAGTTTTGTCTTCGGCAAGTGAAATGCATGCTTAATCGGATTCAGGTCAGGTGATTGACTTGGCCATTGCATAACATTCCACTTCTTTCCCTTAAAAAACTCTTTGGTTGCTTTTGCAGTATGCTTCGGGTCCTTGTCCATCTGCACTGTGAAGTGCCGTCCAATGAGTTCTGAAGCATTTGGCTGAATATGAGCAGATAATATTGGCCCGAAACACTTCAGAATTAATCCTGCTGCTTTTGTCAGCAGTCACATAATCAATAAATACAAGAGAACCAGTTCCATTGGCAGCCATACATGCCCACGCCATGACACTACCACCACCATGCTTTACTGATGAGGTGGTATGCTTTGGATCATGAGCAGTTCCTTTCCTTCTCCATACTCTTCTCTTCCCATCACTCTGGTACAAGTTGATCTTGGTCTCATCTGTCCATAGGATGTTGTTCCAGAACTGTGAAGGCTTTTTTAGATGTTGTTTGGCAAACTCTAATCTGGCCTTCCTGTTATTGAGGCTCACCAATGGTTTACATCTTGTGGTGAACCCTCTGTATTCACTCTGGTGAAGTCTTCTCTTGTTTGTTGACTTTGACACACATACACCTACCTCCTAGAGAGTGTTCTTGATCTGGCCAACTGTTGTGAAGGGTGTTTTCTTCACCAGGGAAATAATTTTTCCGTCATCCATCACAGTTGTTTTCCGTGGTCTTCCGAGTCTTTTGGTGTTGCTGAGCTCACCGGTGCGTTCTTTCTTTTTAAGGATGTTCCAAACAGTTGATTTGGCCACACCTAATGTTTTTGCTATCTCTCTGATGGGTTTGTTTTGTTTTTTCAGCCTAATGATGGTTTGCTTCACTGATAGTGACAGCTCTTTGGATCTCATATTTTTCAACCTAAATAACTATGTAACTATGTAACAATAGATCCAAAATTAACAAAATGATATTTGACATAATGCTTTTAAAAACACATGTAGATATAAAATGACCAACATGGCCCAATACAGTATACCAAAATTACCCAAAACTTTTACAAATAGCAGTTAACCCCAATGAGTTTTGGTTCAATTGATTTTCATCAGGGGGGAAATGGATGATAGTCTGAAACATAGATAGATACATGTCAACGTTTTTTAAACAGAGGAACGTGTGAACATTTACATATATGTATAATGTTTATACAATGGATGGGTCCAGGCTTGATTTAACCATGCAAAATTAGTGAAACAAAAAGTAGGATATTGCACACCCAAATGAAAATATCAGTAAAAAAAGAGCTGATTGCACAAATGCAGGTGCTAGAACCATAGTTAGGATTCACACTCCAATAATATGAATAAAAAGCAGCACTCCAAACAGCTTTTCAAATGTCATATATTTCTAAAAAGAAGGATCATATAAAGACATAAATATATACATTACATTACACACAGGATCTCCCCCGACAATTCATCCAGTTAGACAAAAGTAAACTCTAAGATCCCTTTCACACTGGGGCGATTTGCAGGCGCAATAACGCTAAAAATAGCGCCTGCAAAGTGCCCTGAACGATCCGCTGCTGTCTCTCCAGTGAGAAAGCCCGAGGGCTTTCATATTGGAACGTTGCGCTACCAGGACGGTAAAAAAAGTCCTGCTAGCAGCATCTTTGGAGCGGTGAAGAAGCGATGTGTATGCCGCTCCTGCCCATTGAAATCAATGGGCAGCGTGGCTATACCGCCGGCAAAGCGCTGCCGCAGCAGCGCTTTGCGGGTGGTTTTAACCCCTTTTTCGTCCGCTAGCAGGAGTTAAAATCGCCCCGCTAGCGGCCGAAATACCGATGCAAATACGACGGTAAAGCGCAGCTAAAAATGGCGACGCTTTACCGATGACGACGCGGACGCTTGACAGTGTGAAAGGGGCTTAAGCTATAAGCCCATAGCTCCCAACTGTCCCCGATTTCGAGTGACTGTCCCTGATTAGGAACAAAGTCCCTCTGTCCCTCTTTCCTCCTCATTTGTCCCTCATTATGGTCTGATCTATATAGTTGTATATAAAAATGCACTTTTTAGCTTTCAAAAAGAATTTCCCAGTGCTAAATTTTCATCTAATGTCTAAACTGCTGCATTTGTTAATTTCAGTAGCCAGGATAAAGGAATAGTAGTTGTAAAAAAAATGCTTAAGGACCAAGCTTCGTTTTGAGATTTGGTGTTTGCAAGTTTAAAACATTTTTTTTTGCTAGAAAATTACTTAGAACCCCCAAACATTATATATTGTTTTTTTTCTAACCCCCTAAAAAATAAAATGGCAGTCATTGCAATACTTTTTGTCACACTGTATTTGCGCAGCGGTCTTACAAGCGCACTTTTTTTGGAAAAAAAAATACTTTTTTTAATAAAAAAATAAGACATCAGTAAAGTTAGCCCATTTTTTTTATATTGTGAAATATAATGTTACGCCGAGTAAATTGATACCCAACATGTCACGCTTCAAAATTGCACCTGCTCGCGGAATGGCGTCAAACTTTTATCCTTAGGCCATCTTCATAGGCGACGTTTAAAAAATTCTATAGGTTGGGAGAGGGAAATGAATCAAAGCTTTTCATCAACACAGAGTAAGAAAATAGAACAGCTGGCCCTGAGTAGTTCTAGATGTACCAAGACACAGGAATCTAATTACAAATTGTTAATGCGATGGTACTATACACCAGCAGCTCTAAATATTTTTTTTCCAGAAGAATCAGATAGATGTTGGCGGAACTGTGGTGAACGGGGGACCATCTTTCATATCTTCTGGCAGTGTCCAGTGATTAGATGATTCTGGCCGGAGGTGCAGAGAATAACGCAAATGTTCACGGAATATCAAGTTCCGGATTACCCAGCCTTCTTTTTGTTACAGAGCTCTCAAATCCCAATAAAAAGGTATAAGAACTCAATAATATGCCACATGGTGAATGCAGCCAAAAGCTGCATATCTCTATGCTGGAAAGAAACTCGAACACCCCCTATTTCTATGTGGCTGGAAAAAATAAGACGAGTATGGATAATGGAAAATCTATGGCCCAGCACAGTAGAAAGAACGGAAAGAACGGAACAAATTAATGAGATATGGGCACCATGGGAAGAATTTGTAAAGTCAGAAGAGGGTAAAAAATTATTGGGAGAAGACAGAGACTGGGGCTCTGAAGCCCCCTAGAGGAGAGGTCAATCATGTCCGGCGGTCGGAGAGAGAGTGGGAGGGAACTAGAGAGAGAGAATGTATTTTTTTATTTATTTCTCTTTTTTTTTTTTGTGTTATTGTTTCCAGGGTGTAAGGGGTTAGGGTAAAAGAATGGGAGGGAGGGAAGAGTATTAATATTTTGTTTCATATGTGGATCAGGAAAATATTACTGATGTATAATATGTAATATGTTTTATGAGATGGGCAATATTATGTTATTGTTATTGTCTATGGGGTATGGGGGAAAAAAAAAAAGTTACAGAAATAAAGAATAAAAAAAAAAAAAAATAATTCTATAGGTTGCATCTTTTGAGTTACAGAGGAGGTCTAGGGCTAGAATTGAACACCGTTTTCATATGCGGGCGCTACTAACGTATGTGCTCGCTTCTGCGCATGAGCTCATCGTGATGGGATGCTGTAAAGAAATTTGTTTTGTTTTCTTATTTATTTTACTTGATTTTATTTATTTTTACACTGTTTTAAAAAAAAAAGAAAAATGGCTAATTTTTAATGTAAACATCCCTTGTAATAGAAAAAAGAATGACAGGTCCTCTTAAATATGAGATCTGGGGTCAAAAAGACCTCAGATCTCATATTTATACTAAAATGTATAAAAAAAAAAAATTGAAAAAATGACAACAAAAAAATGTGCCTTTAAGACGTATGGGCGAAAGTGACGTTTTGATGTGGCTTCCGCCCTGCTATGGTATAGAGACAGGTGGGAGCCATCTTCCCCTCACTCATCTCCATACCCAGCTAGGAAGAGGACCAGATCGCCTCCGCCGCTACCGACGGCTCCGGTAAGCGGCGGAGGGCGCGGGAGAGCTGAGGGAGGGGGGCCTCTCCCGCCGCCGATGATGGTGATCTCACGGCGAATCCGCCACGGAGACCACCATTATCGTTTACAGGACCGGTGCCTGAAGAGATGGATATCTCGGTTGTGGCAGCAGCTGCTGCCGTTACCGAGATATCTCTCTTCAAAAAAGAGGACATATATAGTCGTGAGCTGGTCCTTAAGTGGTTAACTAATCATTTTTGTTTATATAATTCTTCTTTGAGGGGGTTTGGCAGGGGGTGTGTCCTATGCCTACATACTTTTGCTAATAGGTGTCACTCGTTCCCATCTCAAAAAGTTGGGAGGTATGTAAGCCACATGTGCTATGTAACATATACGTTTAACAAATACATTAACAAACATCAGTACAAATAGATACATCCCAGAAAAAGTCTTTATCTGGTATGCGGACACTCAGGGTCAGGTAGAGGTGGGGATCACAATGTCTCTTAAAAGGATCCTGTCCATGTACTATAATGGACTGTTAAGTCCTTTCATGATGCTTCCTTTCATAAATGCAGGAAATGTGAAAAGCTAGCTGTTAGAAGTGCTGCCTATTATTCATATAATTAGAGCTTATTTAACCATGCTTCACAGAGGCATGCTCTGTGCTCTGCCCTGTTCCTTTCATTAGAGTGTCCCCAGGTATTTCCCAATCCTAGTGACTATTTTTTATTTGTCATCTATTTTTTTTTTTGCAGTTTACAAAGTAACAATAAATGATGGAATCGCACAATCTATACTCTAATGATGGTATCACACAATCTATACTCTAACATAGGACCATTAGTTATACATCATCCCTTTACTTCGTTAATATTGATATATCTTAGATTGTAAGCTCTAAGGAGCAGGGCTCTCTGATTCCTACTGTATTAAAGTGTATTGTATTTGTACTGACTACCCTCAAGTTGTCAAGCGCTGTGTAAACTGTTGGCGCTATATAAATCCTGTATAATAATAATAATAATAATAATAATAATAATATATGCCTTATCGTCCCTTTTATGGTACTTCCACCTGGTGGTTTCTGATGCTTGCCACCTCACCATTTATGACTGATACCGTACCATTTTCTGGCAAACCTGAATAACCTTTGTATTGTTACATCTACCCTTTTGTTTAATTTTGTACCCTCCATCTTGTTTTTTGGAGGAATTTCTTATCTGTTCATATATTTGGTCAAAACTCAATGGATACCTATGTGAAATAAAATGATGGAATCATGAATGATCATTTAGTTAAAGCGGTTGTATACCCTTTTTTTTAACTGTACGATTTAGGAGATATTCCTCTTGCATGCAGCCGCAGACTTCAGCGGTGCATTCGCTCTGAGTTTCTCGGCTGAAAGTCCAGCAGACGCTGGACCTTGCCGGAAAGAAGACTCCCACGCGCAGGAGTGATGACATCGTGGCTCCGGCCACTCACAGCGCCGGAGCCGCGATACCCGGAAGACACGCCGAGGGAAAATGTTGGCTCCCTTGGCGTGGACCGAGATCACCTGGGACGCCTTGTTCAAAAGTAAGTATTTCATAATGAGCTAGCATCCGTTGCATACTAGCTCATTATGCCTTTGCCTTACAGGTTTAAAAAAATTAATAAAAAATCTGCGGGTTTACTACCGCTTTAATGAAAGGTGACTGTGAAAATCTCTGAAGCTAATGAAGTAATCTTTGCAAGATTTGCAATGGGTAATACAGCACTCATATGCAAACATGCACAATTGTATGCACTGTCACTATGGATAGCATTGCGTATACATGTTTTGGAGCTAATTGTTTGTTTGGTTCGTGCCCATAAGGGGCTTGCCGAGTCATTGTGGTGCTTGTAACATAATGCCGCGTACACACGATCAATTCTCTCGACGGTGAAAACACCGTCGAGAAAATCGACGGGAAAAACGAGGAACGGCTTGTTCCCCTACACACGGCCGTTTTTCCCGTAATTTTTTCTCTTGGTTGAGAAAAACGACTGCGTGTAGGCTCCCCGGCAGTGTTTCCCTATGGGAAAACTGCCGCGGAAAAAAATGCCGTTAATCACGACGAGAAAAATTATATAATTTTTCTCGTCGTGATTAATGCCATTTTTCTCATTGGGAAAAATGACCAAAAGCCCACACACGGTCGTTTTTCTCGTCAAAGAGAAAAAAATTAATTTTTCCCGACGAGAAAAATAGTCGTGTGTATTATAGTTTTTTAACACACACAAACGCCAATTTTTTAATCAGTTGTATAAAAACCCTAGGTCTTATTATATTAAACAATGCCGCTTGTGCTGCAATACTTACCTCATCTCCTTTGCTGTCCCTTGCATGTTTACAGCTCCAGTTACCCAGTGCCAGTCGTATTCAAGGTTGAATGATTCCCACTGTCATTAGAACAACTCCCTGTGAGTCAAAGGTATCAAGGAGGTTATCAAAAAAATGGTTGTCTATACTAGCAAAAACAAAATGACCAAAAGTATTGGTACACCTGCCTTTACACACACATGAACTTTAATCCCGGTCTAAAGCCTCGTACACACGACTGGTTTTCTCATCAAGAAACGACAAGAAAACTGCTGGCAGATTTTTTTGGCAATAAAACCGTTTGTGTGTATGGTTTCTCGTCGAGAAAACTGCCGGGAATCTCGACGAGAAAAATAGAGAACCTGCTCTCTATTTTCTCGTCAGGATTATCGTTTTTCTCGTCGGGATTCTCATCGGCCTGTTTCCCAACGAGAAAACTGTGTGTGTGTATGCGGCTACAAGCTTACCTGTCCTCCGGTAAGCCCTCGCATGCTCGATGAGACTTCAACGCATGCGTGGTAGCTTACAAGGGTAGTGTAGGGTGAAGCAAGATGACGGCGACAGCATCGAATGTGACGAGCGCATGCTGATCGTAGTCGATGACATCACTGCATTCTTGCCATTCAAAAGAACGGCGGTTCTTTTGAATGGCTGTCTGTATGCACGGCTTGGCAAGAAAAGCTTGTCAGGAATCTCGTAAGGAAAATTTTTTTTTTTTTTCCTGACGGGATTCTCAGCCGTGTGTACAGGGCTTTAGTCCATAGGGTTCAATGCTGAGTTGGCCCAACCTTTGCAGCTATAACAGCTATAACAGTTTTAACTCTTCTGGGAAGGCTGTCCAGCTGCCCGGTTCCAACATGACTGCGCACCAGTGACAAACAAAACCCATAAAGACATAGATAAGCGAGTTTGGAGTGGGGGAACTTGACTGACCTGCAAGGAGTCCTGACCTCAACCCAATGAACACCTTTGGGATAAATTAGAGCGGAGACTGTGAGTCAGGCCTTCTCGTCCAACACTAGTGCCTGACCTCGCAAATGCGCTTCTAGAAGAATGGTCAAACATTTCCATAGACACACTCCTAAACCTTGTTGACAGCCTTCCCAGAAGAGTTGAAGCTGTTATAGTGGCAAAGAGTGGACCAACTCAATAATGAACCCAACGGACTAAGACTGGGATACCATTAAAGTTCATGTGCATGTAAAGGCATGCTTCCCAATACTTTTCACAATACAGTGTATATCAGACTGTGAATTCCTTTTATAACACTGGCTGCAAACAAATAATTGTATTCCCCACAACCCATACAAATAAATATGTGTTTTATAGCAATGCTGTGCCTACCTCAAAAACAATTCCTTTCTGTACCTGAGGAAGTCACGTGACATGACATGCATTGGGCGGGGTCGGGTGGCTGAGTGCCAAAACCAGAAGTGACGCTGAAGCCATGGCCATGCTGTTTTGTATTGTATATGCATTGATTTTTACCTTATGTAAAAGCAATTTTAAACTAATACATTGGGTTTAAAACATAATTCACTGCAGGGTAGAAGCTTGAAATTTTAAAGGGCCATACACCTATATATATATATATATATATATATATATATATATATATATACACACACTGAGTAAAATTATAAACACAACACTTTTGTGTTTGCCCCTATTTATCATGAGCTGAACTTTCTACGACATTTTCTATGTACACGAAATGCCTATTACTCTTTCGTCCATGGACCGACACAGCCTCTCTATTGACAAAGTGGGTATTATCCATTAATTAGGAGTGACTAGGCAGAAAAACTTGTAAAAAGTGTTGCATCACACCTTCTACAGTCCCGCCCAGGGGGCGGACCTCGCAGATCAGTTTTTTTCTGTCTAGCAAGGAGTAGGACATGGCTCCCTTCGGGCCCATTGGTCCGGGGGAAAAAAAAGATATATATATATATATATTTTTGCTACATTTGTTGTTTCCTGCAATCTTCGATCAACTGCCGACTGGGTGACCGGCTGGATCCTCGATCCTTGTAGTCTCCCCAGTTTCAGCCATCGAGCGTGTGCCGACCCTAGCTACGCGCTGGGTTTTCCACGACATGCCCATCGCTCAACGGGTGGCCGGTGAGCCTACGCTCCAGGGCCTGCATCGGACCGCTCAGCCTTGGCTGACCTTATGGCTGAGTCGCAGCAGCCTGGCAGGTGAGCTTACGCTCCAAGGCTTGCATCGGACCGCTCAGCTTCGGCTGACCTTACGGCCGAGTCGCAGCAGCTTGTCCGGTGAGCGTCACGCTCCAGGGCATACATATGATCGTCCCTTTTTGGGTCCAATCACAGCATGCCTGGCCAACAGTCACCTTCCATGCGCGGATGATGATCTGTTTGGAATGTCTTCCAGCATAATACAAGCAGGATAGGTAAGTAAAACTCCCCTGCCTCGGCTGGGTGATTTAGCTGGACATTCCTGGACAGATCAAGTAAGTGGTTGTGGCCCCTTTCTTCCCTCTCTCCCTGCCTTTCCCTCCTCCCTGGGCTTATAGCTAAAGGTTGCTGGGTGCTGGGGGTCACCTAAGGGGTTCCACTGGAGCGGGGCTGGCTGTAACTAACATTTAAAAGAAATGTAATTTCTGCTTACCTGTGTGTGTGCTTCCTCCTCCATGCTGTCGGCGGCCATTTTGAGGTGGTCCATGCCGAGTTTGGCCTCTTGTGACTGCCCGGCGGCCATCTTCCTATGGTTCGGCCACACCCACTGACCCCTATCAACTGATCGGCGGCCATGGTTGTCCACCCTGTATGTATATATTGCCATTCAGCGGCCATCTTTTTGTGGGCTACGGCTGCTTGACCTCTATCTCCGCTGCCATTTTCTTAGAGCCCACATTATCTTCCATACAGACGTTTTTGGCAGCCATTTTGCGAGAGCCTCCGGCCTCTAGGGTGCATTACACTGGCGCGAAAATTCACACAGGAAGTGCTGATAAAAGAAGCAGACTGACACAGCAGCGGTGGGACAGCATCACAGGCACAGCACACGGCAGCATAGCAGTACCGGTCCAGGGTGGTGAGTCCTCTGGGTAACCCAGCATCTCGGCAGCGCAGGAGGGTGGCCTATTGATATCTTGCCTGGAGCCCTGTGAGTGTCAGCGTGTGGTCAGCATGGCATCTGAGCCAGATGTCTTCTCCCCTGAAACACCAGATTTAGCAGCTGGTGCCCCTGAGGTGTCTATGAACGCCATGACGGCAATCCTAGAGGCGTTTGCTGCCAGGGTGGAAGCAGCACACGGGAATACAGGGGGTAGTAAATGCCCCGTCCCCTGCAAGCTTCTGGGGATAATTCTGATGCAGAACCAGGTCCAGCTACGGCTCCGGGGCCAGATTCTGACGCATCAGAGACTGCAGACCGTGACCGGACAATGAGGATGACTCCAAGTCCAGGTCAGTACGCGAGACGGCTTGGTATCTGACCTTATTACTGCAGTGCGGGATACGCTAAAGTTGGAAAATACTGCAGAAGCAGCAGAGACTCCGGTCCACTTGGGTTTCATAGACCTGCCCACACTGCTAAGGTGTTCCCTTGTGTGTCTTTTGATAAACTCTTATACAAGGAATGGGAGAACCCACTGAGGGTCTTTACAGCCCCAAAGAGGTTTGCGGTACGGTACCCCTTTGAGGAGAGTTTTCTGAAGAGATGGACCTCTCCCCCTATAGTGGACCCTCCGGTGTCCAGACTTAATAGAGCCACCACAATTCCTGTAGAAGGGGCTCCTGTTTTCAAGGACCCGTGGATAAGAAGGCTGAAGCACTCGCTTGCTACCTATACTCAGTGGTAGGCTCGGCAGTACGCCCGGCATTGTCGGAGGCCCTAGTGTCTCACACACTTACTGAATGGGCAAGATTGCTACTCCAGGGGTTAAGGAGCGAGATGCTCCTCCTGATGAGAGGACATTGGCCGACCTGTTGGTCCAGGGCCTTAGTTTGTCTGCGAGTCAGACATGGATACTATTCCCCTGCTGTCTAAAGCTTCGGTTTATGCAGTAGCAATATGCCGCCTGATCTGGCTAAAAGGCTGGTCTGCGGACCAGACTTCCAAGAAAGCCCTGTTGGATCTGCCTTTTAAGGGCGACAGACTTTTTGGGGCTCTCTGGATGACATCATCAAGGGTGCCACAGGAGGTAAAGGCACTTTGCTTCCCCAAATTAGCAAGGGTAAGGGACCACGCCAAGGGCAAGGGCCCTCCTTTACTGCACGCAAGCGTTTTTTTCATCCCCCTAGGGCGACAGGGAAAAGACCCCAAGCAGATAAAGCGCCTGCCCAAGGACAGAAGCGTCCTTGGTCCCGCATACCCAATAAGCCTGCAGACAAATTTGCGTCCGCATGAAGGTCCACCCCCACCCAGCTCTCGGGTGGGGGGACGTCTTCGCAAATTCGCGACTCAGTGGACAGCTCTAATCTCCGACAGGTGGGTTTGCAAAGTAATCTCCTCAGGCTACAAGATAGAGTTTCTCTCTTGTCCACCGGACAGATTCAACACCTCCAATCTCCAGCTACTAACGACGGGAGGCCCTGTATGGGGCGGTCCAGGGTCTACTGGAACGCGGGGTAGTTATTCCAGTTTCAGAACTGGAACGGGGTTTTTACTCAAATCTGTTCATTGTGCCGAAGAAGGAGGGGGTTCGTCCAAGCTTGGATTTCAGAGCCCTCAATTGCTTTGTGAAAGTACAAAGATTTCAGATGGAGTCGGTTCGATCTGTAGTCACGGCTCTCCACCTGGGGGACTTTTTGGCCTCCTTGGACATCAAGGACGCATACCTGCATGTCCCCATATACTCCAGACACCAGAGGTTTCTGCGATTTGCTATCGGGAAGAACCACTACCAGTTTGTGGCCCTCCCGTTTGGCCTTGCCTCAGCACCCAGGACGTTCACCAAGGTGCTTGCTCCGATTCTGGCACTTCTAAGACAGCGGGGTATCGCTATCATGGGCTACTTGGACGACCTTCTACTGAAGGCCCCTTCAAGCTCAGAATTAGAGGTAAGCGTGTCTATTACCTGTCAGACTCTTTGAGACTGTGATTGGATACTAAACACGCAAAAGTCAGTATTGGTGCCCACTCAACGCCTAGTGTACCTGGGGTTGATTCTGGCTTCCTCAGAGGCAAAGGTATTCCTCCCTGTGGAGAAGTTGCAGACCCTCCGGGATGCAGTACGGCAGCTGACTTCCAGGAATTGGTCGTCACTCCGTTTTTGCATGCGAGTGTTGGGCCTCATGGTAGCCTCCTTCGAGGCAGTCCCATATGCTCAATACCACACTCGAGTGTTACAGAAGGAAGTTCTGTCCAGATGGAACAGATGCCCTTCATCTCTGGATTATCAAATCCGAGTGAGCCACCTAGTCAGGAGATCCCTGGTATGGTGGCTGACAGCACCGGCTCTAATGGCCGGGAAGTCATTTCTTCCGGTTTACTGGATAGTGATCACGACGGACGCCAGCCTTACAGGTTGGGGGGGAGTCTGGGGTGTTCAGTCGGCGCAAGGTCGCTGGACCCCAGAGGAAGCCCTCCTGCCGATCAATGCCCTGGAGATCCGGGCGATCAGGCTGTTCCTCTTCAAATGGTCTCAGAGGCTGCAAGGGCGTCCAGTCAGGATCCAGTCAGACAATGCCACAGTGGTGGCATATGTCAATCATCAAGGAGGAACAAGAAGCTCAGCTGCAGCATCGGAGGTCGCTCGCATCCTGAAGTGGGCAGAGAGGAGTGTACCGGCACTGTCGGCCGGGTACATTCCGGGTGTGTAAAACTGGCAGGCGGACTACCTGAGCCGCCAGATGCTGGACCAGGGAGAATGGTCCTTACACCCGGAGGTGTTCCAACTCCTCTGCCAAAGATGGGGCACACCAGACGAAGATCTTCTGGCTTCCCGACTCAATCGGAAGGTATTGAGGTTTGTGGCCCGGTCAAGAGACCCATGGGCAGACGCAACGGACGCGTTAGTAGCATCGTGGGGTCAGTATCGGCTAATCTATGCCTTCCCTCCCTTAAGGCTTCTTCCTCTTCTGCTCCGCAGAGTGGAGGCAGAGGGAATTCCAATGATCCTAATCGCTCCAGATTGGCCTCAGCGTCCTAGTTACGCCGATCTAGTACGTCTGGTAGCAGACGTCCCCTGGCGCCTACCACTACGGAAGGACCTGCTATCGCAAGGTCCCATACTCCATCCTGCTTTACAGTCATGGCTTTAATGGCATGGCTGTTGAGAACCAGGTACTGAGAGACCGGGGCCTGTCAGACTCAGTAATCTCTACTATGAGAAGTGCTCGAAAACCGTCCTCTAGGAAGGTTTATCACCGCACTTGGAAGGCCTACATCTCCCTGTGTGAGGAAATAAAATGGCATCCGCGTACCTATTTGGTTTCCAGAATCCTGCTGTTTTTACAGCATGGGGTGGACCCAAGGCTTGCCCTAAGTATGATTAAGGGACAGATATCTGCCCTGGCTTACTTTTTTCAGCAACCCCTGGCGACTCACTCTCTCGTGAGTACATTTGTGCAGGGGGTTCGACATTTGGCTCCTCCGGTCCGTCCCCCGTTACCTCCGTGGGACTTGAACTTGGTCCTCTCGGTGCTTCAGAAGGCACCGTTTGAGAATATTAGAGATATTCCCCTGTTGACACTTTCTCAGAAAGTGGTCTTTTTGGTGGCTGTTACGTCAGTTAGACGAGTCTCTGAGCTGGCAGCCTTGCCCTGCAAGGCTCCCTATTTGGTTTTCCACAAGGATAAGGTGGTGCTGCGGCTGCAGCCTTCCTTTCAGAAGTCGTTCCGGCTTTTCATCTCAATGAAGACATTGTACTTCCATCCTTGTGTCCTCAGCCGTCAAATCCTAAGGAGTCGGCGTTGCATTCCTTGGACGTTGTCTGAGCTTTGAGAGTATACCTATCTGCTACTTCCCTGTTCCGGAAGTCAGACTCACTGTTTGTTTCGGTGGCTGGTCCCAAGAAGGACCAAGCAGTCTCGTCGGCCACCATCTCTAGGTGGATCTGACAGATCGTAATCCAGGCTTACGCCTTAAAGGGTCAAGCGCCCCCCTTTCCGGTCACGGCGCATTCGACCAGGGCAAGAGGTGCCTCTTGGGCTTTCCGACATCAAGCGTCTGTTTCCCAAGTATGTAAAGCGGCGACTTGGTCGTCCGCTCACACTTTCACAAAATTCCACAAAGTTGATGTAGATGCATCTTCGGATGCCTCTTTTGGCCACAAGGTTTTACAAGCGGCTGTTTAGAGTTGCAGCTCCTACGTTGGAGGAGTGCTGTTTTGTGTTTGGGGTGAAGTTTATTTTTATGCTGTTATCACCCCTCGTTTTTTCTCTGACACTGCTTTGGGACGTCCCACTTTGTCAATAGAGAGGCTGTGTCGGTCCATGGTCGAAGAGTAAATAGGATTTTTGTACTCACCGTAAAATCCTTTTCTCTGAGTCCATGGACCGACACAGCACCCACCCCTCCTTTTAAGTTTGTACTGCTTTTTGACGAACTGATCTGCGAGATGCAGACTGAGAGGTTATACCCAGAGGGTCCGCCCCCTGGGCGGCACTGTAGAAGGTGTGATGCAACACTTTTTACAAGTTTTTCTGCCTAGTCACTCCTAATTAACGGATAATACCCACTTTGTCAATAGAGAGGCTGTGTCGGTCCATGGACTCAGAGAAAAGGATTTTACGGTGAGTACAAAAATCCTATTTTCTCTCAAATATTGTTCACAAATCTGTCTAAATCTGTGTTAGTGAGCACTTATATCCTTTGCCGAAATTATCCATCCACCTCACAGGTGTGGCATATCAAGATGCTGATTCGACAGCATGATTATTGCACAGGTGTGCCTTAGGCTGACCACAATAAAAGGTCACTCTAAAATGTGCAGTTTTATCACACAGTACAATGCCACAGTTGTCACAAGTTTTGAGGAAGCGTGAAATTGGCATTCTGACTGCAGGAATGTCCACCAGAGCTGTTGCCCTTGAATTAAATGTTCATTTCTCTACCATAAGCCGTCTCAAAAGGTGTTTCAGAGAATTTGGCAGTACATCCAATCGGCCTCACAAACACAAACCATGTGTAACCACATTAGCCCAGGACCTGCACATCCATCATCTTCATCTCCAAGATCGTCTGATACCAGCCACCCGGACAGCTGCTGCAACAATCGGTTTGCATGACCAAAGAATTTTTGCACAAACTGTCAAAAATCGTCTCAGTGAAGCTCACCTGCATTCTCGTTGTCCTCATCGTGGGTCTTGACCTGACTGCAGTTTGTCGTTGTAACCGACTTGAGTGGGCAAATGCTCACATTCAATGGCGTCTGGCACTTTGGAGAGGTGTTCTCTTCATGAATGAATTCTGTTTTTCCCTGTATATGGCAGATGGCAGACAGCGTGTATGGCGTTGTGTGGGTGAGCAGTTTGCTGATGCCAACGTTATGACCCATGGTGGTGGTGGGGTTATGGTATGGGCAGGTGTATGCTATGGGCAACGAACACAGGTGCAATTTATTGATGGCATTTTGAATGCACAGAGATCCAATGACGAGATCCTGAGACCCATTGTTGTGCCATTCATCCACGACCATCACCTCATGTTGCAGCATTATAATGCATGGCCCCATGTTGCAAGGATCTGTACACAATTCCTGGAAGCTGAAAACATTCCAATTCTTGCATGGCCAGAATACTCACCGGACATGTCACCCATTGACCATGTTTGGGATGCTCTGGATCAGCGTATACAACAGCGTCTTCCAGTTCCTGCCAATATCCAGCAACTTTTCATAGCAATTGAAGAGGAATGGACCAACATTCCACAGGCCACAATCAACAATCTGATCAACTCTATGCGAAGGGGATGTGCTGCACTGCGCGAGGCAAATGGTGGTCACACCAGATATCCCCCGACCCCCCAATATAGTAAAACTGCACATTTTAGAGTGGCTTTTTATTGTGGACAGCCTAAGGCACACCTGTGCAATAATTATACTGTCTAATCAGCATCTTGATATGCCACACCTGTGAGGTGGATGGATTATCTCGGCAAAGGAGAAGTGCTCACTAACACAGATTTAGACAGATTTGTGAACAATATTTGAGAGAAATAGGCCTTTTGTGTACATAGAAAAAGACGTAGATCTTTGAGTTCCGATCATGATAAAAAGGGGCAAACACATGAGTGTTGCGTTTATAATTTTGCTCAGTGTAATATATATATATATATATATATATATATATATATATATATATATATATATATATATATATTTTATAGGTGGCAAAAGGAGGAGGATATCCATGTTATGCTTCAACTAAGTGGAACCACAAAGCAGTCTTAAGGAGGGGAAAGTGTATCTTGACCTGATGATTGGCATGTCCACCATCTGAGGTGAGTGCATAGATGAACGGGGTGGGAGTCACTATGTTGGATACTATCAGAACACAAGTGGTGGAATATAAGTGTTGGATGTAGAAGAAAAGCTATTATTTTATTTATTATTAAGAGACTGAGACTTTATTAATTAAATTGGGACATAAATACGCAGCTATATATTGGTGTATGATTATATTGTGATGTATGCAAATTGACTTATTATTCACAATGGGGTTGATTTACTAAAACTGTAGAGTGCATGATCTAATGGAAGAAAAATAAATCGCGCTAACCCCGTGACCATTCAGTGTTGAATGGAAGTGAAATAACAAAATAAATCAACAATAAATGAATAACCCATATATAAATCAATATTATGATGGATCCAAAATAGAAGCACAAAAATGTGTATAAGAAAATGTCCTTCAAACTGTTAATAAATAAACCCAAAAAAGTGTGTCCATGAGATAATCAGTGCATATAAGCTCTAAATAATATATTGAACACCAGTGCTCTGTGAAAAAAAGTCCATATAATAGTGAGATGTCATATCTAAAAGCAATCGTGTTAAATCCACTACCAATCAGCAGAAATTACTTCTTACCAGCTTGCCATGATCCCCCGTGACAGAGGATCAATGTATGCCTGTAATCAATCAGCTCTCTCCAAAGACCAGCTAACACAAATACGATTCTTTAGGCAGTAACTCCCGACCAATGAACCATCTCTCCATGTGCTCAGATTAAGAGGAAGAATCTAGTGCAGCTGTGCCTGGTAGCCAATCAGCTTCTAGGTTTTATAGTCAAAGCTTCAAGTGTTACTAAACCCAGGACCCTGCATTCACTATATCTGGTCTCCCACAGTACACAGAACATGGAAATGCATGTATTTTAGTAAATATAAACTACTAAATACTTTTTCTCATCAGCGGTTAGAGCAGTCTTGTGACTTCTATTAGTGTCCAGCCAAGCACTAGTTAAAGCTTGACCCTCTTTCTGGACAGTGCTGTTTGGCCCTGTGCTATCACACGCACCCTCCCAAGAAAAAAAAAAAAGCCTCCCCAGTGACGTGCGGGTGACCCTGCCCCCCTCTGCTGTAACGCAGGTTTCTGTTGCATCAGAGGGGGCGGGGTAACCCGCACGTCACTGGGGAAGCCCGGGCTGGGGAAGCTGACGCAAGGGGAAACCCGGCTTCCCCAGTGACGTGCGGGTGACCCCGCCCCCTCTGATGTAATGCAGGTTTACGTTGCATCAGAGGGGGCGGGGTCACCCGCACGTCACTGGGGAAGCTCGGGTTTCCTATTGCGTCAGAGGGGGATAGGGTCACGTGACGGGTGGCCCCGCCTTCAGCTTCTTAAGAGCTGTCACTGCTTCGGCGGCATCATTCCCGGGGTGTCTCCGCTCCCGTGAAGAGTGTTGCACTGGACATCATCGTTGGAGCCTGGACCCTGGAGAGGAGAGATCATCCATCGCTGGACCCCGGCGAGGACACCACCCATCTCAGGATACCAAGAGTGGATTAAAGGCCGCTGGAATCTTTTTTTTATTTATTTTTTATTTTTAATAAAGGACTTTTCCCAACGGTGTCTGTGTGTTTTTTTTTTTTACACTTTCTTTGTGAAATGGTAGGGATACAATGTAACCCTTACCAATTCACATAGAGGGGGGGTGGGATCTGGGGGTCCCCTTTGTTAAAGGGGTCTTCCAGATTCCGATAAGCCCCCCTCCCGCTCTCTCGTCCCCCCCTCTTTTCCTGAAGGGTCTAGTATGGATATTTGGAGGGAACCCCACGTCATTTTTTTAAAAATTTGATGCAGGGTTCCCCTTAATATCCATATCAGAAATGAAGGGCCTGGTAATTGAATTTGGGGGGACCCCCACGCATTTTTTTTTGTCAATGACTCTTCTCTGAATTGCCGGGAGCCGAAAATTCATCATAGCCGCGAGTGCTTTTAAATTACTTTTTTTCCTTCAGAAATGACACTTTGTGCAGGGACAGTTCTAAGCATGGGAAACAAGCGCTGCTTTACAGGCATACTCTAGACACCCCCCAGGTACAAAATTTAAAATAAATATTTCACTTTTATTGTTTCACTTTAAGCATTATTAAAATCACTGCTCCTGAAAAAACTGACGTTTTTAAAACTTTTTTTTGCAATGATACATGTCCCCTGGGGCAGGACCCAGGTCCCCAAACACTTTTTATGACAATAACTTGCATATTAGCTTTTAAAATTAGCACTTTAGATTTTTCATGTTCGAGTCCCATAGACTTTAACGGTGTTCGGATGTTCGAACAAATTTATTGCCTGTTCTGGTGCGAACTGAACTGGGGGGTGTTCGGCTCATCCCTAGTGGCTACTAATAGGCGGTGAGGAAACATTTGGATCCGTCCTTACCATCTGTTTTAACCCCATTTTACAAATGCACCTTAATCACATGCATTGCACGAGGTTGCAGGACATTTGTGGTGTTTTCCCATTGATATAAATGTGTAGTGTTTGGCGGAGGGCATCGCTACAAGTTGGGTCACCTTTGCCGCAGGCTTGAACGCAGCTCAACTGCTCATTTTTGCTGCCTGTCAAATGCCTCCCCTTAAGCTGCAATAGGCAGTGGACAGGGTGCTGATCCCGCGGCAAAGTTGACCCAACTTGTAGCAATGCCGTCCTCTGAACACTACACATTCATGTCAACGAGGAAATGCCACAAATGCCCACAGCCTCATGCAATGCATGCAGCTGCGTTGCATTTGGTGATACAATTGGGCTAAAACCGGCAATGAGGAGGCATTGCATTGCTTCCTCACCACCTGCTAGTAGACAATTTCTCACCATTGTTTCTCACTATGATTCACCATTTCTCAAAAAGGCACAATTTAAAATTTACAAATATTTGTTATTTATCAACTCGACACACATTAAGTTTTTACATTTAGTAGGAATTTTGCAGTGATTTTGTGAAATGTTCTTTGTTTGTATCTGCTATTAATGATTTTAGTGTATTTATAGCAAAAATATTGTTTTGATAAACATTGACACAAATATTGCAGGCCCTAAAAATCAGTAGCACCTTTTTTTTTTTATTCTACAGGTCATGTGCTCTCAGAAAATATATGTTTTAGGGGGTCTTTACAAACTTTGAAAGCTGTAAATGAAAAATGAAAACCACCAGATTTTTTGAGAAATTTAGATGTTTGCGTACGTTAGATTTTCACCATTTCGCAAAAAAGTGCAATTTTAAATTTACAAATATTTGCTATTTATTATTTGAATACAAGTTAAGCTTTTATATTTAGCAGGGATTTTGGAAAATGTGCTGTGTTTTTATCTGCTAATAATGATTTTAATGTATTTTTTTGCAAAAATATTGTTTTAATAAACATGTGCGCAGGAATCAGTAGGACCCACTTTTCATTCTACTGGTCATGTGCTTTCAGAAAATATATGGTTTGGGGGGGTCTTTTACAAACTCTGAAAGCTGTAAGGGAAAAATAAAAAAGCAATGGAAAAAACAGTCCAGCCAGCAGAGTTTAAAAGTGGAGCGTAGGGTCTGGCAGCAAAAAGGTTAATTGAACAAGCTAAAATTAGAAGCTGATTGGCTACCATGCACAGTTGCAACAGAATTTGCACTTTCCAGTTTTAGTAAATCAACCCCATTGTTTATTTGTATTTTTATTTTGGTTTATGTTTTTTTCACTCATTTGAGTTGTAGTTGGATTCTGTGTATTGAAATTGTATAGGTTCACGTATTGACATTGTAACTTTTATATGTATAAGGCCTCATGCCCACGGGCGTTTTTTCAGCCGCGTTTTTGAGCGTTTTTTACAGCTTAAAAACGCCTGTCCATGTTAGTCTATAGCTTCATGTCCACCTAGGCGTTTTTGAGCTGTAAAGAGCATAGGCGTTTGTAAGCTGTAAAAAAAACCCAGGGCCAGTGCGTTCCTCAGCGTCAGAATTAGGCAGAAAAAAACGCGAGCGTGAAAAAACGCGCAAAAACGCGCAAAAAACGCGCACTAACGCGCGGTCGCGTTTTTAGCTCCGACGTTTTTTTTTTTTTTTTCAAAAAAAAAAAAAAAATTATTTACAATAACATGGACAGGCGTTTTTAAGATGCAAAAAACGCAGCTGTAAAAACGCCAGTGGGCATGAGGCCTAAGAATTGTGGATGATGGGTATAATTGATATTGAGGTAGGCGCAGCATTGCTAAACTGTATATCACATTTTTCTCTGAAATGTTAAGCCGTTTTTCTAAAATATTGGCACATTGAAATATTGCTCATTCATAATAATGGGCAAATATTGTTTCACCATTGTACAGGTCCTTCTCAAAAAATTAGCATATTGTGATAAAGTTCATTATTTTCTGTAATGTACTGATAAACATTAGACTTTCATATATTTTAGATTCATTACACACAACTGAAGTAGTTCAAGCCTTTTCTTGTTTTAATATTGATGATTTTGGCATACAGCTCATGAAAACCCAAAAATCCTATCTCAAAAAATTAGCATATCATGAAAAGGTTCTCTAAACGAGCTATTAACCTAATCATCTGAATCAACTAATTAACTCTAAACACCTGCAAAAGATTCCTGAGGCTTTTAAAAACTCCCAGCCTGGTTCATTACTCAAAACCGCAATCATGGGTAAGACTGCCGACCTGACTGCTGTCCAGAAGGCCATCATTGACACCCTCAAGCAAGAGGGTAAGACACAGAAAGAAATTTCTGAACGAATAGGCTGTTCCCAGAGTGCTGTATCAAGGCACTTCAGTAGGAAGTCTGTGGGAAGGAAAAAGTGTGGCAGAAAACGCTGCACAACGAGAAGAGGTGACCGGACCCTGAAGAAGATTGTGGAGAAGGACCGATTCCAGACCTTGGAGGACCTGCGGAAGCAGTGGACTGAGTCTGGAGTAGAAACATCCAGAGCCACCGTGAACAGGCGTGTGCAGGAAATGGGCTACAGGTGCCGCATTCCCCAGGTCAAGCCACTTTTGAACCAGAAACAGCGGCAGAAGCGCCTGACCTGGGCTACAGAGAAGCAGCACTGGACTGTTGCTCAGTGGTCCAAAGTACATTCGGAAATCAAGGTGCCAGAGTCTGGAGGAAGACTGGGGAGAGGGAAATGCCAAAATGCCTGAAGTCCAGTGTCAAGTACCCACAGTCAGTGATGGTCTGGGGTGCCATGTCAGCTGCTGGTGTTGGTCCACTGTGTTTTATCAAGCGCAGGGTCAATGCAGCTAGCTATCAGGAGATTTTGGAGCACTTCATGCTTCCATCTGCTGAAAAGCTTTATGGAGATGAAGATTTCATTTTTCAGCACGACCTGGCACCTGCTCACAGTGCCAAAACCACTGGTAAATGGTTTACTGACCATGGTATTACTGTGCTCAATTGGCCTGCCAACTCTCCTGACCTGAACCCCATAGAGAATCTGTGGGATATTGGGAAGAGAAAGTTGAGAGACGCAAGACCCAACACTCTGGATGAGCTTAAGGCCGCTATCGAAGCATCCTGGGCCTCCATAACACCTCAGCAGTGCCACAGGCTGGTTGCCTCCATGCCACGCCGCATTGAAGCAGTCATTTCTGCAAAAGGATTCCCGACCAAGTATTGAGTGCATAACTGAACATAATTATTTGAAGGTTGACTTTTTTTGTATTAAAAACACTTTTCTTTTATTGGTCGGATGAAATATGCTAATTTTTTGAGATAGGATTTTTGGGTTTTCATGAGCTGTATGCCAAAATCATCAATATTAAAACAAGAAAAGGCTTGAACTACTTCAGTTGTGTGTAATGAATCTAAAATATATGAAAGTCTAATGTTTATCAGTACATTACAGAAAATAATGAACTTTATCACAATATGCTAATTTTTTGAGAAGGACCTGTACATATAATATTAAAAGCTACACTATATAAAAAAAATATGTTAAAATCATTATAGAGATATACTACCACCATGACCATTTAGGTCCTTGCAAAGGGGCCCTCAATCCACTGATATTAATTTTGGAGGATGTGATCTCCCCCCATAACATTTTGGATTTTGGAGCCAATCGCAGGGCCTGAGTACTGCTTCATGGCAGAGGGAATTATAACACTATTCCATCTAGCTGCTGATAGTAGCCAGAATTTGGAATTTTAGTTCTGGTTGTAGTGAAGGAAAGAACAGAAGATTAGTGTGGGAGTGTTGGCAAGGAAGGAGTTATCTTTGTATAGTACTGTGTATGCTATACCTATATATTATATATTTGAATATACAGTATATATACATACACAGTGCTCTGCATAAATTAGTAAATCCCTTTTGAAAAGTAAGATTTTAACCAATATCTCAATGAACACAAGAACAATTTCCAACATTTTGACATAACTAAGTTTTATAGAACATTTGTTTAGCGAGAAAGTACAGTTAACCATTTGTCGATATACGGCACGGCTGCGCAAAACAACGTATGGGTACGTTGTTCCCTTTAAGAGCCACCGAAGGCATGTGTGCATCCACAGCACTGTGGGGACCCAATGCACGTGGCCAGCGGGCACGAGAGCCAGCACGGGGATTTGTGTGTGGGGACATATTGTGTGTTCCTAGTAAGTAGGAACAATGATATGTCTCCTCCCCTAGTCAGTCCTATCCCCATACACTTAGAAACACTAACTAAGGAACATGTTTAACCCCTTTATCGCCCCCTAGTGTTAACCCCTTCCCTACCAGTGACATTTACACAGTAATCAATGCATTTTTATAGCACTGATCATTGTATAAATGTCAATGGTCCCAAAAATGTGTCAAAAGGGTCCGATCTGTCCGCCACAATGTCGCAGTGCCACTAAAAATGGCAGATCGCTACCATTACTAGTAGAAAAAAAATGCCATAAAACTGTTATAAATCTTTCCCATAGTTTGCAGACGCTATAACTTTTGCGCAAACCAATCAATACACGCGTATTGCGATTTTTTTACCAATAATATGTAGAAGAATATATATTGGCTTAAACTGATGAAGAAATGTGTTTTTTATTAAAACATTGGGGATATTTATTATAGCAAAAAGTAAAAAGTATTGTTTGTTTTTTTAATTGTTGCACCTTTTTGTTAATAGCGTAAAAAAAAAATGTAGCAGGTGATCAAATACCACCAAAAGAAAACTCTATTTGTTGGGAAAAAGGGACCCACATTTTGTTTTGGACGACGGCGCAATTATCAGTTAAAGCGACATAGTACCAAATTGTAAAAAGTGCTCTGGTCAGGAAGGGGGTAAAATCTTCTGAGGCTGATTACAAAATCTTCAGTTTTATAGTATTTTGTATGACCTCCATGATTTGTAAGGACAGCATCAAGTCTTCTAGGCATGGAATGAACAAGTTGGCAACATATTGCAACATCTATCTTTTTCCATTCTTCAATAACAACCTTTTTTAGAGCCTGGATGCTGGATGTAGGGTGATGCTCAACGTGTCTCTCTTTAGAATTCCCCATAGTTGTTCGATTGGGTTTAGATCAGGAGACATACTTGGACACTGAATCACTTTCACCCTGTTCTTCAGAAATGCAACAGTGGCCGTAGATGTATGTTTTGGATCATTGTCATGTTGGAAAAGTGCATGATGACCAAGGACATGGATGATGGTAGCATCTTTTTTTTTTTTTTTTATTCTCTATTTTATTTTAAACTATTTTTTTTACAAACATACTGACATGATACAATTACGCATGTACCACAAAGTATAGCATAACCCAGTTCAGTTTTGTTTTTTGGAAGACACACAAAGTCTTAAAGATCATATTCCTTATATTATAATTATTTTTCAATATAGAGTAGTGCATCTGTGAATTCATGATATCATCAATGAAATACAGCTCCCTGACACTAGCAGCACTCATGCACTCCCACAGAAGGACACTGCCCCCATCATGTTTCACCGTAGGCACCATGGATTTTTCTTTGTACGCCTCACCTTTGTGACGCCATGCAGTTTTGAAGTCATCAGTTCCAAAAACATCTATCTTGCTCTCATCACTCCAGAGTACAGAATCCCAATTGTTTTCTTCTTTTTTAGCATTGGCCCTGTCAAATTCTAACCAGGCTTTTTTGTGCATGGGCTTTAGGAGAGAGAGGCTTCCTTCATGGACAACACCCATGCATTCCATTACTCTACAGTGCATGTTGTATTGTGTCATGTGAAACATTTACCCCAGTTTGGCTTTCTACTTCTTTAGCTAACTGCAGTACACTTGCATGGTAATTTTCTTTAACCCTTCTCATCAGAAGACATCCCTGTCGAGGTGTTAACTCCTGTGGATAGCCTGGACGTCTCTGAGAGGTGGTTGCAGTGCCATCTTTGTTAAATTTTTGTATCACTTTTGCTACAGTATTCTGATTTATAATTACAGCTTTGCTGATCTTCTTGTAGCCTTCACCTCGTGTAAAGAAATAATTTTCTTTCTCAGGCTTTGTGACATTTCTCTTCCATGTGGTGCCATTGCCAACAGCATGAAATGTGAAGGGGTTTTCTTTCTTAAGTAACGTCTGGAAGAAGTCCTTTTGTGATGAAACCGGTCGGGTTAGGAGCTGTTTCCTGCTATTGCGTTGGTTTGCGCAGTGCCTGGATATCTTAAGGCAGCCGCCCATATTATACACAGCGCTGGTTTTACCTGTACTAATGTAAGTGCAATACTTTATATTAACCACTTCCCGACCGCGCCATGTACAAAAGACGTCCACAGCACGGTCGAGTTATCCTGAGTGGACGTCCCAGGGACGTCCTCACAGAATCTTGCTCCCGCGCGTCCCCTGGGGCGCGCTCCAGGATATGTCCGTGACCGCCGGGTCCGGAAGACCCGGCGCATCACGGATCACGGTAGATGGCCGCTAATCGCGGCCGTTTACCACGTGATCGCTCCGTCAAATGACGGAGCGATCACTTGTAAACAGACCGGCGTCATGTCATGACGCCGGTTCCTCCCTCCCCTCTCTGTACCGATCGGTACAGTGTGAGAGGAGAGGGGAGGGAGCGGATCATGTCCGCTCCCTCCCCCATGTCAGCTGTGGGCTGGATCTGTGACAATTGCAGTCACAGATCCAGCCATCCATCCATCCCTGCTCAGCCATCCCTGTGCAATACTCTGCCAATACTCTGCAATACACCCTGCCAATACTCTGCAAACCAATACTCTGCAATACTCTGCAATACCCTGTGCAATACTCTGCAATACTCTGCAATACCCTGTGCAATACTCTGCAATACCCTGTGCAATACTCTGCAATACACCCTGCCAATACTCTGCAATACCCTGTGCAATACTCTGCAATACACCCTGCCAATACTCTGCAATACACCCTGCCAATACTCTGCAATACCCTGTGCAATACTCTGCAATACCCTGTGCAATACTCTGCAATACCCTGTGCAATACCCTGCCCATACTCTGCCCATACTCTGCAATACCCTGTGCAATACCCTGTGCAATACCCTGTGCAATACCCTGTGCAATACCCTGCCCATACTGTGCAATACCCTGCCCATACTCTGCCCATACTGTGCAATACTCTGCCATATTCCGCAATACCCTGCCATACTCCGCAATACTCCTCAATACCCTGCAATACTCCACAATACCCGGCAATACTCCACAATACCCGGCAATACTCCACAATACCCGGCAATACTCCACAATACCCTGCAATACTCCACAATACCCTGCAATACTCCTCAATACCCTGCAATACTCCGCAATACCCTGCAATACTCCTCAATACCCGGCAATACTCCGCAATACCCGGCAATACCCCGCAATACTCGGCAATACTCGGCAATACCCGGCAATACTCCTCAATACCTGGCAATACTCCTCAATACCCGGCAATACTCCGCAATACCCGGCAATACTCTGCAATAACCACTTCCCGCCCGCCGGCCGTCATATGACGTCCTTGAATTTGTGCGGAGATATCTGAATGATGGGAGCAGCTACAGGCATCATTCAGATATTCGCTTTTTCAGCTGGCGATTCCCTGCACCATAAGAATGATCATAGCGGCTGTTCCACCGCTTGATCGCTCTTACGGAAGATGAGAGGGGATGCCCCCCCCTCCCGCTGCCCTCCGGTGCTTCTACCGACTCACCGCTACGATCAAAGCCAGGATTGTTGTTTTTTTTGTTTTTTTTTCAGGCTTCCCAGCCTAGAGGTGATATGTGGGGTCTTATTGACCCCATATCTCACTGTAAAGAGGACCTGTCATGCCATATTCCTATTACAAGGGATGTTTACATTCCTTGTAATAGGAATAAAAGTGATCAAAAAAAAATTTGGGGCGGAAAAACATGTCAAACTAAAATAAATAAAGTAAAATGAACAATAAAATATATATATTTTTTTTAAAGCGCCCCTGCCCCCGCGAGTTCGCATGCAGAAGTGAACGCATACGTAAGCCCCGCCCACATATGAAAACGGTGTTCAAACCACACATGTGAGGTATCGTTGCGAACGTTAGAGCGAGAGCAATAATTTTGGCCCTAGATCTCCTCTGTAACTGAAAACATGTAACCAGTAAAAATATTTAAAGCATGGCCTATGGGGATTTTTAAGTAGCAAAGTTTGGCGCCATTCCACGAGCGTGTGCAATTTTGAAGGGTGACATGTTAGGTATCTATTTACTCGGCGTAACTTTATCTTTCACATTATGCAAAAACATTGGGCTAACTTTACTGTTTTTTTTTCTTTTAGGCACAAAACATTTTTTTCCCGTAAAAAACGTGTTACAAAAATTTCTGCGCAAATACCGTGCAAGATAAAAAGTTGCAATGACCACCATTATATTCTTTAAGGTCTTTGCTAAAAAAACATATATAATGTTTTGGGGTTCTATGTAATTTTCTAGCAAACAAATTATGATTTTTACATGTAGGAGAGAAATGTCAGAATTGGCCTGGGTGCTCCAGAACGCCTGAAGGGGCTCCCTGCATGTTGGGCCTCTCTATGTGGCCACGCTGTGTAAAAGTCTCACACATGTGGTATCGCCATACTCGGGAGGAATAGCAGAATGTGTTTTGGGGTGTAATTTGTGGTATGCATATGCTGTGTGTGAGAAATAACCTGCTAATATGACAATTTTGTGAAAAAAAAAAAAGAAAAAAAAAATCTTGATTTTAGCAAAGAATTGTGGGAAAAAATGACAACTTCAAAAAAACTCACAATGACTCTTTCTAAATACCTTGGAATGTCTTCTTTCCAAAAAGGGGTCATTTGGGGGGTATTTGTACTTTTCTGGCATGTTAGGGTCTCAAGAAATGAGATAGGCCGTCAGTACTTCAGGTGTGATCAATTTTCAGATATTGGCACCATAGATTGTGGACTCTATAACTTTCACAAAGACCAAAAAATATGCACCAATTTGTACTTATTTTTACCAAAGATATGTAGCAGTATAAATTTTGGCCAAAATGTATGAAGAAAAAATACTAATTTGCAAAATTTTATAACGGAAACAAAGAAAAATTCATTTTTTTACAAAATTTTCAGTCTTTTTTCTCTTATAGCGCAAAAAATAAAAAACCCAACAGTGATTAAATACCACCAAAAGAAAGCTCTATTTGTGTGAAAAAAAGGACAAAAATTTCATATGGGTACAGTGTTGTATGACTGAGTAATTGTCATTCAAAATGTGAGAGCACCGAAAGCTGAAAATTCGTCTGGTTAGGAAGGGGGTTTAAGTGCCCAGTTGTCAAGTGGTTAAACAAACCTTTTGGGATTTTACATTATCTGATGTCTCTCTCATTTTATGATCAACCTGATCGTGGGGTGGATGGAGCTTGGTTTGAATATCCTGCGTATGCCCTGTTTGATCTGAGGACACATTGATTTAATAACCCAATATGAGATTTTGGTTTAACGCTTCATTTTTTTCTACATATTGTTTATTGTTATTATATCTCACTTTTGTGGTGCAGCTGGACAATTTACACTGACAGGGTCTATTGACATTATTTATTGACATTATTTATTTTGTGCCGCTAGACAATTTACACTGCCAGGGTGATTGACATTATTTATTTTTATGTTTTTACACATGCACAGTATTCTTCCTTTATTTAGCCCTTTTATAATCAACTGTCTGCTGGACACCTGTTTAATGAATAATTAAATCACCTGTAGTAAAATTCTTGTTAATTAGGATTTTTTGGTCTAAAATTTAGCTTTGCTCCTAATGCCGCGTACACACGATCGGAAATTCCGACAAGAAATGTTTGATGTGAGATTTTTGTCGGAAATTCTGACCGTGTGTAGGCTCCATCGGACATTTGCTGTCGGAATTTCCACCAACAAAAATTTGAGAGCTGGTTCTCAAATTTTTCGACAACAAAAGTTCTTGTCGGAAATTCCGATCGTCTGTATGCAATTCCGACACACAAAAAAACACGCATGCTCAGAATCAAGCAGAAGAGTCGAACTGCCTATTGAACTTTATTGATCTCGGCTCATCGTATGTGTTGTACGTCACCGCGTTCTTGACGTTCAGAATTTGCGACAACATTTGTGTGACCGTGTGTATGCAACACAAGTTTGAGCCAACATTCCGTCGGAAAAAAATCCACGATTTTGTTGTCGGAATTTCCGATCGTGTGTACGTGGCATAAGACTTTTATTGGGGTGTATTCATTTTTGCAACATGGTCTTGAATGAATTTTTTAGGAAAAATACTTTTCTGTGTGTGTGCAAATTAACAAATCTTGGCTCAATCAATGATTAATATTTCATAAAATGTAATAATATAAACCATTTTCCCTTCACGTGATTTTTCTTTAACCGCTTGCCGACTGCCTCACGCACTTATACGTCGGCAGAACGGCACATGCAGGCAAAGCAATGTATATATACGTTGCTTTGAATCTGCCGCCTAGAGGGCACGCACGATGTCCGCCGGTGTCCTGCGATTGGGTCACGGAATGGCAGAATGGGGGGATGCCTTTGTAAACAGGGCATCTCCCTGTTCTGCCTAGTGATGGGACACTGATCGTCTGCTCCCTCTCATCGGGATCAGTGATCAGTGTCATGTCACAGTAAGCCCCGCCCCCACACAATTAGAATCACTCCCTAGGACACACTTAACCCCTTTCCCACCCCCTGCTGGTTTACCCCTTCCCTGCCAGTGTCATTTACACAGTAATCTGTGCATTTTTATAGCACTGATCGCTGTATTAATGACAATAGTCCCAAAACAGCATCAAAAGTGTCCAATGTGTCTGCCATAATGTCACAGTCACGATAAAAATCGCAGATCGTCGCCATAACTATTAAAAAAAAAAATAATAATAAAAATGCCATAAAACTACCCCCTATTTTGTAGATGCTATAACTTTTGTGCAAACCAATCAATTTATGCTTATTGCGATTTTTGTTACCAAAAATATGTAGAAGAATACATATCGGCCTAAACTGAGGAAAAAAAATTTTTTGATATATTTTTTTGAGGATATTTATTATAGCAAAAAGTTAAAATATTGCTTTTTTTTTTTTTAATTGTCACTCTATGTTTGTTTATAGTGCAAAAAATAAAAACCGCAGAGGTGATCAAATACCACCAAAAGAAAGCTCTATTTGTGGAGAAAAGGGATGTTAATTTTGTTTGGGAACCACATTGCACGACCGTGCAATTGTCAGTTAAAGCGACGCAGTGCCAAATCGCAAAAAGTGGCCTGGTCATTTGGCAGCCAAATCCTCCGGGGCTGAAGTGGTTAAAGTGTTATTAAAGGCAATTTTTTAATTTTTTTGTTTTGGATAGAGATAGAGGGATTAGAACACCTGTCAGTGTTTTTTTTTTTTTTTGCTGTTTGTGCTCCCCCATAGGGAGATTTGCTCTCTCTTTGATCTGTTTACTGTTATCATTGGCGGTGAAAGTAAAAGAAAATCTTACATTTTGGGTTGACTCCAGAACAGTAATTGAATGGAAACCTTCCAATGGGGACAAAAAAACAAACAAACACTTTAAAGCTGAACATTAGAAAAAAAAAAAAACCTGTGAAAGAAACATACAAAATAAATATAAAGTAGGAGCTGTTTTATCTGTCAATAGTTTGTATTACTGTCTATCCAGCTATTAGATGTACAAGACTTTACCATACAGAATAGTTAGATCTGACAGGGCAGCTGATTTAATTTTTCTATACCAATGTAAAGTAACATAGTAAGTGTCATTTCTCCCCCAGCCTATGACTGAACAAAAAAGGAGAAACCACACACTAATGAGCTCACCTCTTTGTCACTCTGATCTCTCATCCTACTAACATATTCCTTCTTATGAACACTGCAGTAAAATTGACTAGCTTAGTTTGCTGCTTCTCCTTCTTATGCCGCATACACACGACCGTTTTTAATGATGAGAAAAATTAAAAAAAATTAAATGGTCATTAAAAATGATCGTGTGTGGGCTTCAGAGCATTTTTCACGACGTGAAAAACGGGCATGAAAAAATTGGAACATGCTCTAATTTTTCACGTCGTTTTTTACATCGTCGTTTTTCTCGTCATGAAAAACGGCCGTGTGTGGGCTTTAACGACGTGAAAAAAAATGCGCATGCTCAGAATCAAGTATGAGACGGGAGCGCTCGTTCTGGTAAAACTAGCGTTCATAATGGAGATCGCACATTCGTCACGCTGTAACGGACTTCAAAGCACGAGGCTGAAAAGCGCGAATCGTCGCTCAACAAACTTTACTAACACGAAGGGTGGCGCCACCTGAATGGAACTTCCCCTTTATAGTGCCGTCATACGTGTTGTACGTCACCGCGCTTTACTCAAACATTTTTTTCCACGATAGTGTGTAGGCAAGGCAGGCTTGAGAGGAAACACTAAAAATCACGTCGAGAAAAATGCAGTTTTTTCAATGACATTAAAAACGGTCGTGTGTACGCGGCATTAGGATCCTCTCACATCGGCTTGTCTGCTTGGCAGAATCTACTTGCTCAGCGACTGATTGATTCGCTGATCCCTGCTGAGCAGGCGGATGACAGGTCTATTTCCGCTTACTGTGCTGGGATGGACCTGTCAGAGTCCCACTCTCCTCTATGGGGGGATCATATGAAAATGGACAGCCTGTCCGTTTTCATCCAATCCACCAGACGGATGGAAAATAGGATCACCATCCATCTGGATTTCATGGACAGGATCTGATCGGATAGCAGCAGATGTCAGCGGACATGTCACCCCTGACATCAGCTGCTCCAAAAATGGAGGCTCTGATCAGGTCCGCCTGAAAAACTGACAGGCGGACCTGATTGGAAAGCCTGTGTGAAAGGTGCCTAATGCCCCATACACACGATCGTTTTTCATGCCGTTAAAACTGCCATTTTTAAAAATGGCCCTGAAAAATGATCGTGTGTATGCTCCAGAGCATTTTTAACGATGTGAAAAACGGGCATTAAAATTTTTTGACATGCTCTCTTTTTTCACGTTGTTTTTCATGTCGTTTTTTTTAACGACGTGAAAAACGATAGTGTGTATGCTTTCACGAGGTGAAAAAAAACGCGCATGCTCAGAAGCAACTATGAGACGGGAGCGCTCGTTTTGGTAAAGCTAATGTTGGAAATGGAGATGGCACATTCGTCACGGTGGAATTAATAGCATCGTTTTAATGCTGCGCATTCCGTTCTTCTTTTGATAATGCTTAAAAATTACCTTCTTTTGCTAATGACATTGAGAGTTATGCCAAACTTGTTTCTAAAGTAATTCCAAATTGCTCTAATGATTGTAAAATATTATTTCTAAGCCGCACCTCCCTCCTAAATAATACTAATAATAATAAAATAATGTAAATATCCTTTATTTTTTTAATTATATTTTACTATTGTATTTTTAATTTTTGGGGCCTTGTTTTTTAATTTTTGGCTTTAATTATTCTTGTGTAAAGTTACCACACCAACCTTCAAAATGTGTCTCATTTGGCCTCAGGGAGGTTTGAGTCCCTTGATAATAACAATAATATTATTTGAGATGTCCCTGCCTGCTCCCTAGCAAGCTCTCTTTTGAAATACAAATCACATAGTCAAGTTTTTTAAGGCAAAAAAAAAAAACTTTATTTCGGAACATAACAAATTAAAGGGGAAGGCAGCACTGGAGAGCCTGCTTGCATTTGTGCATCCCTTTGACCCCACAACAACCATCCAAGATGTGAAAACCAAAATAGAGATTAGATCCCAAAAAAAAAGGAGCCCAATCTTGTCTTGGGTGCCCAGAGGTCAGGAGCCACAGCAGATAAGTCCTATATGTCCCCAGTCTGTGGTACTACAGCAGGCATTATTTTATCCTCTTCCTTGTAGCCTTCTCTCCAGCCTTCTCTGCAGCCTTGGTTGGTTTCTTCCTTGGAGGCTGGGGATCAGGAGGAGAGGTTGTGGCAGGAGGAGTAGTAGGAGGAGGAGGAGGAGGTGGAGGAGTAGGGACAACCTCCGTTATATCGCTGTACATGGTGAGTTCACCCAGCAAGCCCTTATTGATCACTTTTAAAAGCAGGGTCTCACTATACACCTTTTGCCGTAAGTCCATTTGCCCTAGTTTGTGGGCGAGGACTGCGGCAAATCCCTCATCAACAGAGGGTGCCTCTCTGAGGGCCGCTGTTGCCTCTCTGATGAAGGCCCTGGTTTCCTCCTCCACCTGCCTACCTCTCCTTGGCCCTCGTGGTTTAACTACCAGGGGAGGCATCTGGGCTCTTGTGCTGGGCCCAGCCTCCTCCTGGATGCCACTGGGCCCTGCCTCCTCCTGATCCCCAACATCACCCTCTTCCTGGCTCTGCTCTGGCTGTAAAAAAAGAAAGGGACATTATTTATTTTGGGCCACCATCATTCACAGACATTGTTCACCTCTAGATATTGTTGAAATCAATGTCAAAAGTTATGTCATTTTCATTGATTCCGCATCCTGGTTTTGTTGCCTTGTCCACATAAAATTAGGCCACTACTGTATCTTGCTCTTAAAAAACTTTATTGGTAGAAGTTTACATACCTAACAATACTAACATCTATTTAAATTCTACAATTTTGTAAGATATAAATATAGATATCAATACTTTACCTGACTCCATATATCCAAATCTGCCTCCTCAAGGACCTCATCTTGATCCTCAGAGGAAGCCAGAGCAGGGTTGCCAGGAAGGCTGGAGGACTGGCTGCAGGGAAGGCTGGAGGGTTGGCTACAAGGAAGGCTGGATTGACCTCTGGGGGGAAGGGTGGACAGAGATTCCCTCACTTCCAGCTGGTCATCCAGGAAAGATAACTTGCTGTAGTACCACAGACTGGGTTTATAAACCTTATCTGCTGGAGCACCTGACCTCTGGGACCTCAGGACCATAGTCCTCTGGGTCCTGTATGTCCCTCTGATGGTCGCTATTTTGGTTTTCACATCTTGGAGAGTTGTTGTGGGTATCTTGGTTTGCACAAATGCAAGCAGGCTCTCCAGTGCTGCTTTCCTGGCGTCTTTTTTTTTAATTTGCGCCACTTTTGGTTTGCCATAGTATAGGTAGCTCTTTCCATTTGTCTATGAACTCCCCCATAAATTCCGGGTTTTTGAAAGTATTCATGATATCTGTAAAAGCGAGAAACAACAAAATATATATTTTTCAGGCAACATTCCTCAAATGTGCATTTTCTACATATTTTTTACGCACAAATCTCCTCGTCTGATGAACCTGAAATGCTTAAATTGTTAGGTACCTTCGTCAAGACGTTCGTTGCTAACTCCCTCTCCCTCCAAATGAACGTATTTTCGAGACATGGATCTTCACTTGATATACACTGCGCATGCGTGAAACTCTGCACGCTTTCCCCGCCCCTGGCGTTCGATATTGCACTTTCTCCGCCCCTTCTCGCTCGTCGTAGTGCTTAACAAAACATGGCGGAGACACAGGTGGCTGAGATTACCTCTACAGAGGAGGAAATTCCAGAGGAGCCCAAATCCAGATCCAGGAGATATAAGGCATCCAACATGTCATTCAAGGAAATGGTGGAGATGGTCGCCATTTTGAAGAGGGAGGATTATGATGCCAAGCATGGGCCGTATAAAAGGCCTAATCTGGTCAAGGCAAAAATTATGGGCAAAGTGGTCAAAAGTCTTCGCAAAAAATTCGGGGTGTGCAGAACAAAGGAACAGCTCAGAAAACGTTGGTCTGATCTGAAGTTGCGGGAGCCCGACCAATACAAAAGAATCAAGAAAGTTTTAGGAAAAAGTAAGTTATTTTTTAATATTTTCCATGGTACATATTATTTACTTGTATTCTGTCGTGTATTTTTGACTTTGATATAGTACAGTGAAAGATACCATCTTTCAGGTTCGACCGCACAGTAAACGGACGTATTAAACCTCTTTCTCCGTACAGTTCCTCAAACAATGTTTTAGGATCATCCAGTGTGAACACCCATGTATTTTATTTTATTTGGGGGAGCAAATTTTGTAATCACTTATTTTTTAGGTGCTAATCCAAAGGACATTTGTTCGTTTGAAAAAAGGATATGCATGGTAATGTTAAGGGAGTGAATGCTCAGCAGCTGATGAAACATCTGAACGCAGTAGTACAAGTGTGGGCCTAAAGCCAAAAAGCTTGAGGGTGTCACACACAGGTGATCCTGTGTAGATACTTTGGGGTGTTACAATGTGTCAAATTTGTGTTTAAAAAGTATATGCTATGGTTTTGGCTATGTATCCAATCATGTGTTCCGGATGGCACTGGGGGTCCATTTTAAAATGGAGCAGGCTTCAAAAGAATGTTTACAAAGTATTTTATCATGTTTAGTTTTTTTGAAAAATTGAGTCGCTACTAATGAAACTATACCTTTTATTTCAATCTCCCTAGGGATTCCAATAGCTACCTCAGATGAGCCGATAATTGCAACACCTACAACAATACCCCCAGAACCCCAGGATGGAGAGGAACGTGATGTTGTGGAAGTGGAAAGTGGCACCACAACAGGTCAGAGAGAAACCAGACACATGCATGTTAAATAGATGTAGGCCTACATATTCTATCCTACATTTTTCTTTTTACATTTAGGTGCAGTTCTGGCCGAAGACCCCAAAAAGTTGACACATCACAGTGCCCAGATCCTGATCCAATACCTCATGGTCTGCTGTCGTGACCTCGAAAAAATTAAGGGAGACTTGATAGAGATCAGGGCAAATACCAAGCGGGTGGAGGAAAGGCTCCAAAATATCATGGCTGTGCTTGGGCGTGTCTAATGTTTTTACACCAAAGAACGTTTAAATTGCTGAGTTTTGGAAGGTTTTTGGTTGTTTTACCCTTTAATGACTAGCACATGTTTAGCTTTTTCAGAATATTTTAGAATATAGTTTGTTTACGCATGGCTGGTCATGCGTTTTAATACCCCAAAAATTAAGGGAACATCCACATTTCAAAGGAAGTTTACCAACAAAAAAAGAAATAAAGGTATTTTTACATTCCAAATAATTGTGGCTTCATTATGTAAATGTGGTGCTGAGTGAACTAATCAATGTTTTGTGTTTACACTGACAATGAAGGCTAATTAAGAATGATAAATACACATGGCAATACAAGTGCACTAGGTAAACCTACATGAAACATAAAACATTATAAAATGAAAACACCAAACCAATCTTTACTCCATAAAATAATGTATTTATTTGAAAACAATATTTTAAACATTTTCTGGCATTTCAATGGCCCCCCTACCCATAAAATATTCCACATATTGGTTACGGACCTCACGTCCGGTTGGGGGGCCAAGCCAGGACGGCCAGGTTCCAGGGCCACTAAAGTTTCTTGATTGAGTAAAGAGGCCTCAGGCCCACTCAAAGCTATATAACTGGTGGAATGCACCCGTAGGAAATTATGAAGCACACAGCAAGTCATTACCACATGGTTCCATTTGTATGGGGCAAGGTGGATGGAAGTCAGGAAGAGGCGAAATCGGCTGGCCATGATGCCAAAGGCATTTTCCACCACCCTTCTGGCTCTGGCCAGCCGATAATTGAACACCCTCCTCTCAGGGGTGAGGGTGCGTTGCGGGAATTGCCTCATCAAATGGGATCCCAGGCCAAACGCCTCATCCGCAACAAACACAAAAGGTAGTCCCTCCACATTCTGCTCCGCTGGTGGCAAGGCCAGCAGATCCAAAAGGAGCCATCAGACATCCTGCCATTCTTGCCAACGTCCACATAGAGGAACTCGTAGGTGGCCGACACCACTGTTATAATAGTTATAATAAAAGGATCCCGAATGGGGTGGTGGGACGACCCGAATATGTTTGCCGTCGATGGCTCCTCCACAGTTCGGAAAGTTCCATCGCTGGGCAAACTCGGAAGCCACATTCTGCCATTCATGTGGCGAAGAAGGGAACTGTGGAATTAAAGAAAGAATAAATTAATACTTTGAGCCAGAAACATTGAAAGCTGATTTCATAAAAACATTCATGTCCAACATTGGTAGAAACTGTAAAAAAAAAAAAAGATTAGTAAGCAACAACAAACCTAAAAAAAACAATAAATAAAAATTGGGGGGGGGTTGAAGATGAGTTGGGAATATCACAAATGAAGGCTGTAGCACTCTGTATGAAGTAAAAAAAAAGGAACATTCCTAGGCAATCTTTAGCTTGCGTTTTGGGTAAAGCACTACGATGGAACATAGAATAAAATACATGGAAATGACTAGGCAAGGTAGGTATGGCCCCAGGATAGCATGCTGGAGAGGTTAGGTAAGCCAAATTTATAGGTAGGCCTCAAAACCAAAACTTTTACTATTAAAACATGGGGAGAAAGGGGACATTCCCTGCAGCTAAGAATCATGTGAATTAGGGACTGCTAATAAAGCAAAATAAAAAGTATCCAAAACAAAAATACATACAATGTGAAGTTTTTAAGAAGAACACTTACCTTAATATAGTCCTCCTGCAAAACTTGAAGGATGGCAGAACAAGTCTCTGGTATAATGATACCCAGAGCCTGGGGGGATATGCCTGTGGAGAACTTAAGGTCCTGCAGGCTTCTCCCAGTCGCCAGGTATCGCAACGTGGTAATGAGCCTCTGCTCAGCACTGATGGCTTCACGCATAACGGTGTCCTGCCTGGTAATGTAGGGGGACACCAAAGCCAACAGATGCTGAAATACGGGGTCAGACATCCTGAGAAAATTCCTGAAATCATCAGGATTATTCTCCCTGATCTCCCGCAACAAAGGCATGTGACAGAATTGGTGCCGCTGGAGCAACCAATTCTTGGTCCATGAACTCCTCCTGACCCTGCTCATGGCATGGAGTCGGGATACAGCATGAACCCCTGCACCAACTACAGCATGAACTCTACGATGAGTACGTAGCCGCAACATGGCTAGATAACGGTCGGCTGAACAGAACAAACTAGAAGAACGCACGGAAGAACAGCAAGGCCAATGAAGAACAAGCTGAAAAACAGGAACGAGCAGAGCAGACCGCACTGAATAAACAGATACGAACTGACTACACGCACTGCCAAACAGATACGAACCCACAGGCACAAACTGAACTCCACAAAACGATCTTCAAAGCACGAAGACTGAAAAGCGTGAATCGTCTCTCACCAAACTTTTACTAACACGCGGTAACACGGAATTAGCAAAAGCGTCCCAAAGGGTGTCGTCATTAGAACGGAACTTCCCCTTTATAGTGCCGTCGTACGTGTTGTACGTCACTGCGCTTTGCTTCATCGTTTTTTTTAAATGATCGTGTGTACGCAAGACAGGCTTGAGAGGAAACATGAAAAAAACGACGTGAAAAACAGCAAGAAAAAAAATGGCAAGAAAATCGATCGTGTGTACGCGGCATTAACAGTCTGAATTTTGCTGTACAGGGAATTACAAGACAATGTCACCAGGTTAAATTCAGGTGCTTAAACTGCTTGCATTGATTAAAGTACATACAGAGCACCAAGAGCTGCATGTGGTTCAATTTTCATTAAACACTTACCTATTTAAGGGACTACTGCTGTCAGATGTTCACTAAAGCTTGTCCCTTTTTTTATTTCATTTTCCACTTGTACAATGTTTTCATCCCTAAGCTTTCATTTATTTGTAAGTTTTAACGTCTTGGTAAAACCCTCTATAAGCTCTCAAATTCCGAAGTGCTGTAGATATTGTTGCTGCTGTAAGGATCCATTTTATTAATAACAATAATAACAGTAATAATAATGATAATAATAATAAGATATAATAAGTGAAATAAATAGATTCCTATGAATATAATAAAGCCTTACTGACCTTGTTAATAAAATATCCACGCCATGGCACCTTATTTTCAAGTCTGGAGCTCCCACAGAATAGTGTCAGAGCTATTACTCCCACTTTGCAACGTCCTACGCTCCAACATTGTCAGTCATTATTCTTACAATGCAATACAAGTGTCACTGCTTTGACATTGTGTCACACTGTTGATTGCAGTCATTATTCACAAACTTTCCATCACTGCACCTGCTATGATTCCACACCTCTTCCTGGATGCATACTTAACCACTTGCTTTCTGGGCACTTAAACACCCCTCCTGCCCAGACCAATTTTCAGCTTTCAGCGCTCTTACACTTTGAATGACAATTACTCAGTCATGCAACACTGTACCCAAATGATTTTTTTGTCCTTTTTTTCATACAAATAGAGCTTTCTTTTGGTGGTATTTGATCACCTCTGGGTTTGTTTGTTTTTTGCGCTATAAATGAAAAAAGAGTGAAAATTATGAAAAAACAAACAAATTTTTCTTAGTTTCTGTGATAAAATTTTGCAAATTATTAATTTTTCTTCATAAATTTTGGCCACAATTTATACTGCTACATATCTTTAATAAAAATAAGCCAACATTTTTGGAAATTATTTGGTCGGTGTGAAAGTTTTAGTCTACAAGCTATAGTGCAAATCATAAAAAATTTATCACATCTGATGTACTGGCGGCCTATCTCATTTCTTGAGACCCTAACAAGCCAGGAAAGTACAAATGCCCCCCAAATGACCCCTTTTTGGAAAGTAGACAATCAAAGGTATTTAATAAGAGGCATGGTGAGTTATTTGAAGTTGTAATTTTTTGCCACGATTCTTTGAAAAATTAAGACTTTTTTTTTTCCTCAAAATTGTCATTGTAATAGCTTATTTCTCTCACATGGCTTGTGCATACCACAAATGACACCCCAAAATACATTCTGCTACTCCTCCTGAGTATTACGATACCATATGTGTGGGACTTTTTTACTGCCTGGCCACATACAGAGGCCCAACATGCAGGGAGCACCATCAGGTGTTCTAGGAGCATAAATTACACATCTAACTACACTTTTGAAGGCCCTGGAGCACCAGGACAATGGAAACACCCACAAAATGACCCCATTTTGGAAATCTTACACCCCAACGTATAATCTATGAGGCATAATGAGTCTTTTGAACGGTTCATTTTTTACCAGAAGTTTTTGAAAAATGTGGAAAAAAAATGAAAACGCATTTTTTTTACGCAAAGTTGTCCATTTATAAGATATTTTCAAAACATAGCATGTACATAGCAAAAATGACACCCCAAAATACATTGTGCTCCTCCTCCTGAGTATGGAAATACCAAATGTGTGGGACTTTTACACAGCCTGTCCACATACAGAGGACCTACATTGAAGTAGCACCTTCAGGCGTTCTAGGAGCATAAATTACACATCTAATTTCTCAACCACCTATTAAAATTTTAAGGCCTTGGAGCACCAGGACAATGGAAACACCCACAAAATGACCCCATTTTGGAAAGCTAACACCCCAACGTATAATCTATGAGGCATAATGAGTCTTTTGAACGGTTCATTTTTTTCCAGAAGTTTTTGAAAAATGTGGAAAAAAAATGAAAACGCATTTTTTTTACGCAAATTTGTCCATTTATAAGATATTTCCAACACATAGCATGTACATAGCAAAAATGACACCCCAAAATACATTGTGCTCCTCCTCCTGAGTATGGAAATACCAAATGTGTGGGACTTTTACACAGCCTGTCCACATACAGAGGACCTACATTGAAGTAGCACCTTCAGGCGTTCCATAAGCATAAATTACACATCTCATTTCTCAACCATCTATTACACTTTTGAAGGCCCTGGATCACCAGGACAATGGAAACACCCACAAAATGACCCCATTTTGGAAAGCTAACACCCTAACGTATAATCTATGAGGCATAATGAGTCTTTTAAACGGTTCATTTTTTCCAGAAGTCTTTGGAAAATGTGGAAAAACATTCTGCTACTCCTCCTGAGTATGGCGATACCACATTTGTGAGACTTTTACACAGCCTGGCCACATACAGAGATCCAACATGCAAGGAACACCGTCAGGTGTTCCAGGGACACATAGCATGCACATACCAAGAATTACACCCCAAAATACATTATGCTGAGCAAAGCGTAAATAAAAGATTACCTGTGGTTTTAGTAGCGCAGTTCTACACAGCAGGATAGCACTGGTCCAGGCAGCAGGCAGGGACTTGGTCAGCAACGGCATACACAATTGTCCAGGCAGCAGGCAGGGATACTGTCCATATACAGTCCAGGGTCAGTGCAGGCAGAGATATTTTCAGCAGTGGTCCTGGTAGTAGGCAGGAACATGTGGTGTGGTCAGTGCGACAGGCAGATATAAAATGGCAGTAAGTCCTACAGGCAGCAAGCAGAAGTAGGGCCTTGTTCAGGACGTTCAGGACAGAATGGGGACAGGGGTAGAGGATTCTCCCACCCAAATCTCTTTGAAGCCTCCGAGTCTTCAGACCCTAATCTAGGATGAGAAAACAAAATTGTTTTCTTCATCCAGAAAAACAATTCTGGAGCCCCTCACATATGTGAGACCCCTGTGTTGAATCCCACCAGTCCAGTAGCAGGGTACAAGATCAGTCCATGAGGCAGGCAAAAACATGGTCAAACAGTCCAAGGTCAGTTCCAGATCAGGCAGAGGTATTACAGAATCGTTAGGCAGAAGCATGGTCAAATAACAGTCCAGGGTCAGTTCCAGATCAGGCAAAGGTAGTACAGAATTGTTAGGCAGAAGCGTGGTCAAATAACAAGCCAGGGTCAGTTCCAGATCAGGCAGAGGTAGTACAGAATCGTTAGGCAATAGCGTGGTTGAATAACAAGCCAGGGTCAGTTACAGAGCAGGCAGTGGCATAAGGGGTGTGAAGGCAGGAACTGAGGATTACGTTTACCATACTTCACTAATAATTTAGTGAAGTATGGTAGCGGCGAAAACAGTCAGTTACACAGAGGCCTGGTTGGGAAGGACACTCGGCACAATAATAAGATGTGTTTCGTCTGACTCTTCCACTGGTACACACCTTACATCTTTTTTGACGTCGTTGGCCTGTTGCTGTGGGAGGGATTTTATCGGGAAGGTGGCTTTCGGAGAGTCACATAAGAACATCATATCCGATGTTTTGGGGTGGGCCGTTCTGGAATATAAGGGCAGTGACAAGGTCCTCCTGGTAGCCAAGGAAGTGTTTGTAGTTTTGGGTGGAGTTGCGGTATATGATATATGAGTTATATATGGCCAATTGAAAAAAATTAATTGCAACTTTTTTGTACCAATGGTATGTCCGTCTTGTGGCAAGATAGGGTTCCAGCATCTGGTCGTTGAAGTTGACTCCCCCCATAAACAAATTGTAGTCCTGGATGCATGTGGGCTTTCGAATGGGGCCGTTCCTTCTGGGGATTTCCACTAAGCTATCATTGTGGATGGAAGACAACATATACACATCTCTTCTGTCCCTCCACTTCACTGCCAGAACCTCCTGGTTTTGCAGACTTGCTGATTCTCCTTTTCTCAGCTTCTTATTGACAAGACTTTGAGGAAAGCCCTTCCGGTTCGTTCTTACCGTGCCACATGCTGGCGTCTTCTTCAGGTGAAGGTTGCGGAACAGGGGAAGAGATGTATAAAAGTTGTCAACGTACAGATGGTAGCCTTTTTCCAGTAGGGGGCTGATGAGTTGCCAAACAACTTTCCCGCTTGTTCCCAAGTAGTCTGGGCAATAGGGGGGATGCAGCTGGGTGTCCTTCCCCTCATACACTAAGAAGCCATAGAGGTACCCTGTGACTCGGTAACATAGCTTCTAAACCTTCACCCCATAGCGGGCCCTTTTGCTGGGGATAAATTGCTTTATTTTAAGCCTGCCACTAAACTTAACAAGGGACTCATCCACACATATGTGTTGGTCCGGGGTATATAACTGGGGGAATACTTCTGAAAAATAATTTAGTAAGGGCCGAATTTTGAAAAGCCTGTCATAATTTGGGTGATTTCGGGGAAGGCACTGGGTGTTATCATTGAAGTGGAGGAACCTCATGATCATGAGGTACCTGGTTCTGGGCATTGCCTTGGAGAAGATTGGCATATGGTAGATGGGGCGTTTGGACCAAAAGGAACGCAAGGTGTTTTTTGGTTTGAGTCCCATACAAAATGTGAGGCCTAAAAAAAATCTTCAACTCCTCCACCGTTAGGTCTCTCCGCTCGAAGGGACGGGCATAATATGAGGTTGGTAAAGAAATATGAATATTCCTGTGCTTAGGAGAGAGTGTGTTATGTAGAGCTGCAGCCCCCCTGGTGAGATCCTATAGAGGGATCCTAAAGTGTATGTAAATAGTTATGGGGTGTGGCGCTGCTCTCCCCTCAGGAGTGGGTCCGGCTTACTTCAGGTGGCTAAACAAAAAGTGTATAAAACTTAAAGCCCTCTTACTAATGACCAAGGATGGCCTATATTATGAGTGAGAGTTAGTGCTTTAGAGTGCTAATGAAATAGCAACACCCTAATCCTCAGGACAGCACACGGCAATATCTTCTGAACAAACAAAGATTCTGGACAACCTGCTGCTTGCCATTCATCACTTCCTGGAAAGTAAAGGAGCTGTGGAGATTGGAAATTGGAAACGTGCTGCAGCTATACATTTCACCTTGGCTGCAACTTGGCTGGGATATTGGCTGAACCAACACAGGATTGTGTCCACATGCTGTCTACCCCTGCAGGGGTGCGAGGAGCTGGTGAGTGGGGACCCATGTGGGGGAGCACCTATGAAGCTCTTGGAAGTTTTGTCGGCACTGATTATTTTGGAAACTGAGTTCACTATTTAAACATCCACTTATATGGTTTTTGCACTTAGCAATTGGACTTTATGTACTGGCACACATATATACTGTTATATGTTTTTATAGTATTTTTATTTACATAGGTATCACATGCAACATATTATTATAGTGGCATACTATTGGAGCAATTGGTAGCACTATTGTTCATTTCATTATTTTATTTATGGATCTTATGTGACTTGGTACCTTACTGAACCACCTGTGGATCACATACACTAATTAGGGTGTTGCTATTTCATTAGCACTCTAAAGCACTAACTCTCACTCATAATATAGGCCATCCTTGGTCATTAGTAAGAGGGCTTTAAGTTTTATACACTTTTTGTTTAGCCACCTGAAGTAAGCCGGACCCACCCACCCAGGGGAGGTGTTTAACAAGTCCCTATCCCTTTTATTTCATTCTAAACCCCTGGATTACTCCTGAGGGGAGAGCAGCGCCACACCCCATAACTATTTACATATCATGTGAGGTTGGGTTATTTGCAATAAATTGCTGGGCATATAGGTTGCACTGGGTGACAATGTTGGATAGCATGTCCTCAGTAAAAATTAGTTTAAAAAAAATTGATTGGGGAAAAATTGTCCGTGTTCACCTGGACACCTGGCTGGGCAGTGATAGGGGGAGTGTTGGCTTCTCCTGAATTAGGAGGAAGCCACAAGGGGTTCTGGAGGGCATAGGGAAGGCCAGCATGGGTCCTTGGCCTTTCTTGCCGAGGTACTGCGGTGCTGGAGGATGGCACTGCGGTGCTGGAGGATGGCAATGCAGTGCTGGAGGATGGCACTGTGGTGCTGGAGGATGGCACTGTGGTGCTGGTGGATGGCATTGCGGTGCTGGTGGAACGCCTTCATTTGGCGGGCAGACCTTCCTCCTCTGAGTCGGTCAGTGTTGCACTAGTGAGGACTGGCTCATATTCTGAGTCCGACTCAGAATTTGAAGGGGAATCTGAAAAAGATGGTTTGCCGTTGTTCTCGTCAGGCGTGGAAAGGATTTGGTACGCCTCTTTAGCAGAATAGCATCTTTTGGACATGGTTGCTGGTGGTGATGCGCTGATGAGGCGGCACAGATGGGCACTGAGGCGGTGGCGGCACAGATGGACACTGAGGCAGTGGCACAGATGGGCACTCAGGCGGTGGCACAGATGGGCACTGAGGCGGTGGCACAGATGGGCACTGATGAATCTGCACAGATGGGCACTGATGAATTTGCACCGATGGGCACTGATTGCACAGATGGGCACTGATTTATGGTACAGGTGGGCACTGATGGGCACAGGTGGGCACTGATCACTGGTGGCACAGGTGGCAACTGATCACTGGTGGCACAGGTGGGCACTGATGAGGCGGCACAGGTGGGCACTGATGGACACAGGTGGACACTGATAAGGTGGCACAGGTGGGCACTGATCACTGGTGGCACAGGTGGGCACTGATCACTGATGGCACAGGTGGGCAATGATGGCACAGGTGGGCACTGATCACTGATGGCACAGGTGGTCAGATTGGTATATGGGCACAGCACAGGTGGGCACAGATCCCCAACAGGCACTGTGGTACCAATGGGGCACTGTAATGGGCACTGTAATGGGCACTGTAATGAGCACTGTAATCGGCACTGTAATCACTTATCTCACAGATCTCTCTCCCTCCTCACACAGAGACCGCGTGTGAGGAGGGAGAGAGATCTGTGAGATAAGTGATTACAGTGCCGATTACAGTGCTCATTTATGACACAGATGGGCAATGATTTATGGCACAGATGGGCACTGATTTATGGCACAGATGAGGCGGAACAGATGGGCACTGATTGGTGGAACAGATGTGCACTGATTGGTGGAACAGATGTGCACTGATAAGGTGGCACAGGTGGGCACTGATGAGGCGGCACAGGTGGGCACTGATGAGGAGGCACAGGTGGGCACTGATGGGCACAGGTGGGCACTGATAGGCACATGTGGGCACTGATCACTGGTGGCACAGGTGGGCACTGATCACTGGTGGCACAGGTGGGCACTGATGAGGCGGCACAGGTGGGCACTGATGGACACAGGTGGACACTGATAAGGTGGCACAGGTGGGCACTGATCACTGGTGGCACAGGTGGGCACTGATCACTGATGGCACAGGTGGGAACTGATCACTGATGGCACAGGTGGGCACTGATGGCACAGGTGGGCAATGATGGCACAGGTGGGCACTGATCACTGATGGTACAGGTGGTCAGATTGGTATATGGGCACATAACAGGTGGGCACAGATCCCCAACAGGCACTGTGGTACCAATGGGGCACTGTAATTGGCACTGTAATGGGCACTGTAATGAGTACTGTAATCGGCACTGTAATCACTTATCTCACAGATCTCTCTCCCTCCTCACACAGAGACCGCGTGTGAGGAGGGAGAGTCGGCAATGAGAGATGATCTCATATGTTTACATTTGAGATCATCTCTCATTGGCCAAGGCGATCGCGCTGTAAATAGCTGCTGTGATTGGCTATTTACCGCGATTTGTGATTGACACGGCCAGCACAGAAGTTCCCCGATGCACGCGCGGGAGCGCGCACAGGGAGCGAGGAAAGGGGCGGACGGCATTCTAGTAGTGGTTAAATAGGTCCTAGGAGAAACCTGCCATGGGAGTGGTTATCTGCTGGTTTGTCTTTCTGATCCTCTGGCTTTAATGGTTTCTGAGTCACTGACATGGAACAAGTGTGCAGATCAGGAATTCTGACTTCACGCTGAACTTTATACTTGTTTCTAAGTCAGTGACTCAGAAAGTATTAACCACTTAAGCTCTGGAAGGTTTTATCCCCTTCATGAACAGGGCATGTGTTGCTATTCAGCACTGCCCTACTTAAACTGGCAATTGTACAGTCAAGCATATTTGTACGTAAATAAAAAAATGTATAAATTGTTTCACACAAATAGAGCTTTCTTTTGGTGGTATTTAATCACCACTGGCTTTTTTTGTTTGTTTGTGATATAAATGAAAAAAATCAGCTTTTTTTAAATTATATTAAAAAAAATTATAAAACATATCCAATAAAATCAAATTTTGTCAGAAAAATAAAAGCCAAAATGCATCCTGCTACATGTCTAAAATGGCCCTAAAATGCCACGACAGTATAAATAACCCCTTTTGGAAAGAAGACACCAACCGGTTCAATTCGCACCAGAACATCTCGAACAGGAAAAAAGCTCTAGCGAACATGCAAACGCTATTATAGTCTATAGGACACCAACATGAAAAATCAAAAGTCCTCATTTTAAAGGCTTATGTGCAGGTTATCGCCATAAAAAAAGTGTTTTTAAAACAATTGTTTTTAAATGAGTAGTGATTTTAATTATGCCTAAAGTGAAACAATAAAAATGAAATATTTATTTAAATAGTGTGCCTGGGGGGTCCCCTTATTCTGCCTGTAAAGTGGCACATCTTTGCAATGTATAGAAATTGCCACAGTAGTAATTACATTTCCAAAGGGAAAATGTCATCTAACTTGCTTGCGGCTGTAATGTATTGCTGGCTCCCGGCAATACAGATTTAAAAAAATGAAAAAAAAACAAGTGGGTCCCCAGATCCTGCCCTTCCCTATGTGAATGGGTATCGGGTACATTGTACCCCCACCCATTCACCAAAAAAGTGTCAAAAAGTAAAAAAATAAAAAAGTGTCAGTTTTTGACAAATCCTTTATTAAAAAAGAAAAAAGTGTCCCTCAATGTAAATCAACCGGAAATCACACTGCCAGGCGGACCTGGTGACGTAATCGGGTTACCTCGCCCCTTGCCTATTTTAGAGCTGTCAAAGTGAAGAGAGTGCATACGACAGGTTGCTTCCCAGGGGGCAAAAGCGTCTATATTTTTTTTCTATTTTCCGGCTCCATCGGGCAGCGTGATTGTCAGTGGACACTTTTTTTTATTTTTTAATAAAGGATTTGTCAAAAACTGACTCTTGTTGTTTTTACTTTTTGACACTTTTTTGGTGAATGGGTAGGGGTACGATGTACCCGATACCCATTCACATGGAGGGGTGGCATCTGGGGGCCCCCTGCCCGCAAAGGGTCTGGTGTGGATTTTGGGGGGACCCCACACCATTTTTTTTCTTAATTCTGTCATAGGGTTCCCCTTAACCACTTCAATACAGGGCACATTCACCCCCTTCCTGCCCAGACCAATTTTCAACTTTCAGTGCTCTCACACTTTGAATGACATGCAACACTGCACCCAAACAACATTTTTATCTTTTTTTTACACAAACAGAGCTTTCTTTTGGTGGTATTTAATCAGCACTGTTTATTTTTATTTTTTGTGATATGATTAAAAACAGAGCAAACATTTTGAAAAAAAAAAAACAAACAACAATTTTTTTTTTGTTTTTATTCATAACATTTTGAAACTAAGTAATTATTGTTCATAAATTTGTGACAAAATTTATACTGCTACATATCTTTTTTAAAGATAACCCAAATTAGTGGATATTATTTAGTCTGTGTGAAAGTTATAGAGTTTACAAGCTATGGTGCAAATCATAAAAATTTGATCACACCTGAAGGCCTATCTCATTTCTTGAGGCCCTGAAATGTCAGGACAGTACAAATACCCCCCCCCAAAAGACCCCATTTTTGAAAAGTAGACAGTCCAAGGTATTTAGTAAGAGGCATGGTGAGTTTTTTTAAGTTGTAATTTTTTCCCATAATTCTGGGGAAAATTAAGAAATTATAATCTATTTTTTTACAAAAAATTGTCATAATAACAAGTTATCTCTCACGTACAGCATATGCAGTGGTTGGTGGGCAGTGTGTTTTTTTTTTAAACAAACTTTATTGAAATGTCAAACAATGACATTTTATTAAGTTAAATTGGCCTCCACATGGTGCAAGGTGTTTGATTGCCTTGCACTGCGCTACACTGAAGAAGTACAGTCTGAAAAGTACAGCCTGCTGTACTTTTTTTCAGTGTGCTCCCCACCATAACACAGTGATGTGAACCAGGCACACAGAAGACAAGGCATTTTGCCTTTTTTTGCAGTGGGACTGCTCTGAAATTGCTGCCCGACACAGTCCCACCACACTTTGTGTGAATGGGTCTTTAAAAAGATAGAATTAGCCCCATTCATGCTTGAGTGTTTTTCTTCTTTTTTTTTTGCTTGTATGCCTATGTCTTTCTACATCTGACTAAACCTGACTTTGCAGAAGCTCATTATTTCTAATTGTCCCTGTTCACACATGTATGCTCAGTCATCTTCCACCCTATGACCTTATACTCGAAAAAGTACATTAACATTTTTTAGAGAGTAGTCAGGCGTCTTTAGCTTTGTATAATAATAAAACAATAAATAGTATAACACTTCAATCACATATACATGAACTAATATCAATGTAAACAATTGTACGAAGCTTCCTCTTGCTTTATTGAGAGCCTTAATGAAAATTACAACAATTCACATATAAATACAGTCATATTGGTGCAAAAAAGGCTCTAATATCCAATAATCCACAGTTTTTTTTTATCTAACTTTTCCATGTAACTTCCAACTAAAGCCCCGTACACACGGTCGGACTTTTGGCCAACAAACTTCATTTTGAGCAAGTTGGACCAACAATCCGACCGTGTGTACGCTCCATCGGACAAACTTTTTTTGCTTTTTTCTTGTTTTCATCGGACAAAAGTTGGGTCTGCAAACGGACAAACTTTTGCCCAACAAAAGTCCGATGGAGCAAAGTCCGACCTTGTGTACAGAAAACCATTGGAATTTTTTACGATGGACAAAACAACTAATGTTAAAATCAACCAACAATAGCAGAAGTTGACCAAAGGGTGGCAGTAAAGAGCAGAAAAACCACTTGATGTTGCAAAAAGTTTGCAGAAAGTTTGCAGAAAAGTCTGAGGCCTCGTACACACGACCGATTTTCTCGGCAAGAACCAGCAAAAAACTTGCTGGCAGAGAGGTCTTGCCGAGTAAATCGGTCGTGTGTACGCTGCTATCGGGTTTCTCGTCGAGAAAACCGACAAGAAACCTTGACGAGAAAATAGAGAACCTGCTCTCTATTTTCTCGTCGAGATTCTCCTCGGCATGTTTCTCGACGAGAAAAGTGAGTGTGTGTACACTTACCTGTCCTCCCGGAAGCCCGCGCATGTTCGAAATGAATTTGACGCATGCGCGGTAGCTTCCTAGGCATACGTAGGGTATACCAAGATGGCGGCGACGGCATCGAATGTGACGAGCGCATGCTCGACGTAGTCGATGACGTCACCGCGTACACTCCTTTCAAAGAACCGCGGGTTCTTTGAAACGAGCGTGTGTACACTCGGCCGGGACAAGTTTCTTGTCCAAGAATCTCGTCGAAAAAAACGACATGTTTTTTTCAACGAGAATCTCGGCCGTGTGTACGAGGCCTGAGCGTGTGTATGCTATGGGTGTTCCCGACCAACTCCGTTCGGACAAAAAAACACGGAAAAGTCTGATAGAAGTCCGACCGTGTGTACGAGGCTTAAGTAACATTTTCCACCTTCCACCTGTTTCCAGATGGTCAAACCAGCACAAATCCCTCAAACAGTTAAGTATCCAACCTCCTCTCCTATATAATACTCCTCCAACTCAAGACAAACATGAAGGGGTCATAATGCTTACCATTTAAAAATGTTTATAAAAAAAACATTTTAAAAAAATTGTATTAAAGGGCTATGTAGTGTTCCAAACAGCATAAGACAATAATTAAAACTCAAATCAGAATGTGCTGGGAAAGATATACAACACCTGCAGCAAAGCCCCTTGGTGGGTTGTCCCCACAGCACAATCACGTAATTAGCCCATAAGCTCAGTCTTACTCATTACACCCCCCTGGACTTCGTCAGATGATAGGTTAAAGGGTTGATGCATCACGCTATTAAGCACTACTGTAGTTATACCCATCACTACAATGACAACTCAGGATTAGAGCTGGGTGAATGGTTCGGCCTGAGTATGAGTTCGGGCCAAACATTGGCTGATCGACCGTTCGACGAACACCCAAATTATAGGTGCATTCGACCGTTTGTTATGCCTGCTGAGCGACCACAATGCACTGCGTTGCCACACAGTGCATTGGAAGCCCTAATTGGCTGAAGCAATGAAAGCTTTGATCAATCAGAGCATAGAGCACTGTCAGAGCCATGATTGGAGAAAGTAATGATGACTCTATAAGAAAGAACAGGGCTCTGTTCAGTGCTACTAGTGAGTTAGTGTGCTATTGTGTACTATAGTGATTCTATTGTCAGTGTAGAATATCACTTCAGTGTGAATCTAGTGATAGTGCACCGTGAGTGTAGTTGGACCATTCAAATTTACTTTAGTGTCCCTTTGGTGTGAATCTAGTGATAGTGCAGTGTGAGTGTTGTTTGACCATAAATTTTTACTTTAGTGTCAGTTTATTTTTTCAGGGCAGGTTTCCTGTAGTACATTTCAGTGCATTACTGCACGTTTAATGTAGTATATTTCAGTGCATTACTGCACATTTAATGTAGTATATTTCAGTGCATTACTGCACGTTTAACATGATTTATTTCAGTGCATTACTGCGCATTTAACACTGTATATTTCAGTGTGTTATTGCACGTTTAACGCTGTATATTTCAGTGCGTTACTGCAAGTTTAGTGCAGTATATCGCACTGCGTTTGCATTAGTTGATGAAAGCATTCTTGCTTTCATCAAGAGTACCTCTATAGGGTTACAGTGTGAAGGCGCCGCAGACAACCAAAGACCAATTTTTCCACACCTGTTGGACAGGTGCATATCATTTTAATTTCTGACAGCAAGGCAAATTTTTGCTTTCATCAAGAGTACCTATATAGGGTTATGGTGCGAAGGCACTACTGACACCCAAAGCCCAATTTTTCGACACCTGTTTGACATCATTTAAATTTTTGACAGCAAGGCCAATTCTTGCTTTTCTTCAAGAGTACCTCTATAGTGTTACGATGTGAAGGCACCACCAACACCCAAAGACCAATTTTGCAGCACTTGTTTGACAGGTGCATATCAGTTAAATTTTTGACAGCAAGGCCAATTCTTGTTTTCATCAAGAGTATCTCTATAGGGTTAAGGTGAGAAGGCACCACCAACACCCGAAGCCCATTTTTTCTGCACCTGTTACTTCTATCCAAAGTTTGTGAAAGAGACACCAGAATTTATCCAAAAAACTTGAATCTTGTTCCAAGTGCACTAAATTGTGGCCTCATCATACAGACTGGCTCCCAAAGCCCTTGTTTATAAAAAAAGAAAGCTTGAATGGAAAATTTCATTTTTTTTGGCTTTATAAATGTCATTGTTGCTGTAGCAGGCTCTATACATGGCACAGATGTGCCACATTACAGGCAGACTAAGGGGACCCCCAAGGCACTATATTTAAAGGAGTTTTTATTTTTTTATGGTATTTCTCATTTTTATGGTTTCACTTTAAGCATCAGTAAATCTCTGCTCATTTAAAAATTATGTTTTTTACAAACTTTTTTCATTGATACATGTCCCTCGGGGCAGTACCTGGACCTCTTAAACCATTGTGTACCCAATTATTAGCATATAAGCCTTCATAATGGGCACTTTTTATTTTTCCAGTTCAGGTCCCATAGACTTCAATGGGGTTCATTATTTGGTTCAGAACGTTTGCAATGTTCGAAAGTTCTGCTGTGAACCAAGCAGGGGGCCATTTGGCCCACCTCTACTCAGGATACCTGAAGCTGTACTACAATCCCTGCCACTGTTGTAATACAATCCCTCCCCCTGCTACCATGTCAATGAGTGATGCCAATCCAGATAGTACTGTAGGATAACGCAATCCCTCTGAGCCGTTCACCCTGTCTGCTCATGGATAAAATGTCCCTACTGCCATGATATACAGGGCACTAATACATCAACTGCACTGTTTATAAATAATCCCCATTCTCCTTTCTGGATTGGAACAAATCTAGTTATAATCCAACTGTAAAGCAAGTTTACATAGATGGCATACATGACTTATAAAAAGCATATATATATAAACATTAGACATGTGCATTCGTTTTCGTCCGAATGCATTTTCGTCCGAATTTCAGGTATTTTCGTTATCGTTTTAACAAACGAAAACGAAAATGCAGAATCCAAAAACCGAAAGATCTGACATAAACAAATGCTTAATTTTCGTTTTCAATGCAACAACAGTTCGATATAGATAGGAGATTTGACATGAGGCTAACAATAACAATCTGTGTCCATCGAACCTGTGGTCGAATGTGCCTAACCTTAACTCTATTAGTCCAAGATTATTCTATATAGAGAGAAAAGATTTGACATTATAGAGAGAAAAGATTTGACATTATAGAGAGAAAAGATTTGACATTATAGAGAGAAAAGATTTGACATTATAGAGAGAAAACATTCGACATAGAGAGAAAACATTCGACATAGAGAGAAAAGATCGCTGCTGGAATTGGATGGGGGAAGTAAAATAAAAATAATGATGATGATGAATGTTATTGGCTGATTGTAATCAAAGAGTAGGAGCAGTAAAATGGCTAGGACTAACTTGACAATTCAACGTGAACGACGAAGATTCGTCAAAGCATCGAAAAACATACAAACGTCGACTGTCATTGAAGGCTTATGGTGTCTGTTGAAAGTTCTAAGAAGATTCGACGGAGCAGATAAACTGTACGACGCTGCAATCGTACATTTCTAGTCAAATACTCTGCCCATAGGCTATAGAAAAATTCTAATGTTGGTTGACTAGTAATAATAATTAATAAATATAATTATTACTAGTCATACAACATTATAATTCTACTATAGCTAGCTTGTAGGCGGAACATTCGACCGGAAATGTACAATTGCGGCGTCGTACAGTTTCGCTGCCCGTCGAATATTCTTTGAACATTCGACAGACACCAAAAGCCTTCAATCACAGATTCGACCTTAATTAATTCAGATTTTCGGACGAATGCAATTTCTAACGAAAAACAAAATAAATAAAAACGAATTTCGGGAGTAACTAAATAAATTTATTTTTCGAAAGAAAACGAAATTCCAAAACAAAATATTTCAGTTTGCACATGTCTAATAAACATGCATTGAATGAACCAGCCATAATGCCATTGAAAAACATAAATAATATACACCACATTACCTACCTGCAATCCCTCCAAATAAAATGTTTAGCTCCATAGGCTTCAATGGAAAAGTCTGTAAATGCAAGATATGCGCACTTTCATGCACTTTTGCAAGCATTTACATACATGAAGAATTCCTCTGCTCCTATAGAACTGCTCTCCCCACCTTGCCCAGTGCAGAAAACAAACTCCTAAAGCTTGATACGCATGCAAAAATGTCTGTAATATGTCTGAAAAACACCTGAAAAAAATAAAAGAAGACACCTCAAATTCACCAGGAATACGCTCTGCTCAGGTGTGAATGCAGGCTAAAGATATAGCAAAGATGTTTACCAAACCCTATACATTATACACTGCATGTATTTGGCCTTATTCATTTAAGGTACTGATAAAACAGTCATCTACCTAACATGATCAGCCCACAATAGGAATTTTTTTTTTTATATCTTGAATGCTTTGCTCCCATGATGTACTACTTCTGTTCCTGCCATACATGACAAGTGAGCAACTTTATAATCTACAGCAACCAATCATAAGTCACTATTCTGAAGTCAGATCAATACAAGAGGGATCCTGGTGGGTTGCTAGGGGTATTGCACTCGTTTATTGAACTTACCCGCAAGTGCTATTAAAAAGAACATAGCTCACTTTATGGGAGAGTTCTTCTTTTTCTGGTTGTTGCTTGAACCAGGCTAGTTACATTGCTAGTGTGAGTTTCATTGTGGTGGTGGAACAATCAGCACTTCCCACTATAAAAGGCAGCCTCAGTACACTTTATAGTTTCTTTGTAGCATGGCAAATATTTATTACAAACCCAGAAACACAAGGCTTAAGAGAATTTTCCCCAGAGCATAGTGCATGAAGTAAAGATGTTTATTATCCAATCACGTGTAAGCAAAAACTGTATTTTCATTTTCCTTGTATGGGATTGGGTATTCTTTGCAAAGTGAAATTTCACCACATTCAGTCTATTTGCCCTTAGTAAATATACCCCTTTATACTATATCTATATATACAGCATTTAATATATATATATATATATATATATATATATATATATATATATATATATATATATATTCAGTCTGTGACATGATGCTGGGTCGTCATTTTGCATGAGTCAGTTCTTTCTATTGCCAGAATGAAATAAACCCTCTCTTTCACTTCTAATTATAATCCCTTAACAGAGGTAATCCCCTTTGACTTCACTAAGAAATCACCCAGTTTCCTAGCAATCTGAAAGACTGAATGTTAAACACTGAGGTCATTAATTAATTACCAGATGCAAAAGGGTGACCAGAAGGATCCTCTGCTTTTGATTCCTTGCTGGTCATGTCTAGTTACAAATATTATCTTATAAAGATTGTCTAATGATAAAGACACATTGTTAAAACAATCACTGTGCTATAAATGTTCCTACTTTTTTAAATGATTCCAAGGGACATTGTGAATGAATATATAAATGTGGCATAGGTACAAAGCAAAGGGAATCAGGGTTATGTCCAATCGACATGATCAGGTAGTTAATTTGTCCTGCCTCATACTTAAAGTGACACTAAATTATGTCCTTATTCTCACAAAATAATCCATACACATCCACTACTTAATGATCCTGCAATCTATTTTTTTCATTAAATCATTTTTTACTGTGTTTTTTTCTGCCTCCCTCTAATGTCTTCTTTGAGCTTCTAAACTCTTCTTTTTACGTCTCACTTCAGTTTTGGAATGAGCAGTGCACATTATTTTCTGTCACATGCTCTGTGTACACCACAAATCTCATATTCCATAGTCCCATCTCAAGAGCATAGGCGTGCGCACAGGGTGTGCCAGGTGTGCCCAGGCACACCCTAATCACCCTGTGCAGGACAGATTCCCCCTACTGACCTGGCTCCCCCTCTTTCCCCCCACAGCACCTCCGGCTTCCCTCCTCTCCCACCGGTTGTTGCTGTGGATGTTTTAGGATGAGTGGGGGAAGGGGACTAGTAAATATGCCATATCGGCCCCTTCCCTTTCTGAATGAACATCGTGAGTGATCGGTAGAGTATGTTTGAGCTTTGGGGTTCTCAAGAGTGAGAAAGAAAGGATGGCTACATTCCTAAATACAGAAAGACCATGGAGAATGAACATAGTCATCCTACAGAAAAGGAATTTAGAGATTTGGAGTAGAGGGAAAGCAATCAAAGTTACTTTTTAAAACTAACAATACATACTAGAGTATATCTTTTTTTTTTTAAAACCAGAGATTAGTGTCATTTTAGGCCAATTGAGAAACATTCATATGTTCCCTTCTGATACTTATTAAAATAAGGTCTGTAATTAATTACAGCACTGTGCCTAACACCACTAAACTTGTTTTGGCCTTAATGTAAATCTGTACTGTATGTGCCCCATTTGTAGCGCACAGTATTTGCTTTTAGTAAATAAACCTCCCTATCTAATCAAAGCAGTAGCTGAACATCATTTGCTTAACCACTTAACGACCGCTCACTGTATATATACGTCAGCAGAATGGCACGGACAGGCACAATCACGTACCTTCTATACAGTGAGCGGTGGTTATCGTTCCGGGAGCAATCCGTGATGAGGGGACGGCCATTCGTTTCCGGCCACCCCCTCGCAATCGCTCCCGGCGAATGAGAATCTTCCTCTACCTGTGTAATGTAAACACAGGCAGAGGAAGTGATGTCATCTCTCCATGCGGCGGTCTTTTCGATCCGGCGCGAGGAGAGAAGACATCTCACAGTAAGTGCACCAACACTACACTGACCCCAGTACATGTAGGCACACTTACACCCCCCAGTCACCCCCAGATCACCCCCAGTACCCCCAGTCACAGTGCACCATTTGCAGTGGTCATTTTTTTACTGATCACTGCAATCAGTGTCATTTGTGACAGTAAAAAGTTGCAGGGCAGTTAGGTTTAGGCCCCTTTAGGTCCAGGGTAGCCCCCGAACCCCCCCTAATAAAGGTTTAACCCCTTGATTGCCCCCAGGTAACCCTTTCACCCCCTAACGCCAGCGTCACTAAGCGATCGTATTTCCGATCGCTGTATTTAGTGCCGGTGGTGCCCTAGATAGCCAGTTATTTATTTTTAGGTTCGCCGCAGGTTTTTATAGTGTCAGGTACCCCCATATATTATTTTAACCCCCTGATTGCCCCTAGAGTTAACCCTTTCACCAGTGATCCCTGTATAAGTGTCACTGGTGAAACTGGTTAGCCAGTTAGTTATTTTGTTATTTCGGTTACCCATCAGGTTTTTATATAGCGTCAGGTACCCCCATATATAATAAAGGTTTTAACCCCCTGATTTCCCTAGTTAACTCTTTCACCAGTGATCACCATATAAGTTTTACGGGTGACACTGGTTGGTTAGTTTGCTTTTTGTAGCATCAGGGCAACCGCCGTATATAACCCAATAAAGGTTTAACCCCCTGATCGCCCGGCGGCTGATATCAATTAGGTTTTAGCGCCAGAGAGGGTCTGCGTCGCCCCAGGCAGTGTTAGGTTAGTGCCAATAACGCTAACACCCACGCGCAAAGCATACACCTCCCTTAGTGGTATAGGATCTGAACAGATCAATATCTGATCTGATCAGATCTATACTAGCGTCCCCAACGGTTTAGGGTTCCCAAAAACGCAGTGTTAGCGGGATCAGCCCAGATACCTGCTAGCACCTGCGTTTAGCCCCTCCGCCCAGCCCAGCCCAGCCCACCCAAGTGCAGTATCGATCGATCACTGTAACTTACCAAACACAACACACATAACTGCAGCGTTTGCAGAGACAGTCCTGATCCCTGCGATCGCTAACAGTTTTTTTGAAGCGTTTGATACATTTGCTGACAGTCAGGTGCTTTTTTTCCTGTGAATCTTACTAGTGTACCCCTAAATTTAGAGCCCAAAATGGCAAATCAAAGGTACACTAGTAAAGAGGCCTACGAGATTCTAAGCATGACAGATAGTGAAGAGGAGGTCACGCATCTGTCAGATTCAGGCTCAGAATATCTTCCCGTAGAAGACAGTGAAGTCAGCGGCTCCATGTCAGATAGCTCTGACGACGAAGATGAGGTCCCTGCTAAGGTCAGGCGTACCCGATCCCGATCTTCTGAGGTTGTTGAGGAGCAAGAACCGCAGGGCTCTCGTATCATGTAGCAGAGTAGTACTAGCGCCACTATTCCTTCTGGTGAATTGGCAAGCACCAGCGGCCTAGTACAGCCTGGGCGTACATCCAGCACTGCAGTATCACTTGGTGATGTGGTGAGTCCCATAAGTGCAGTTAAAGCTGGCGAGGTGGCAAGCACAAGTAGTGTCCCGCTGCCACCAAGAAGAAGACAAAGGCAGGCCCGTCGTGCCCATAGTGCCCTTCCTACAGAATTCGCCTATCCTAATTTGGTCCCCACCACTTCTGCAGAACCCGTACTTCCCCCATTCACTGCCCAACCCGGTATTCAGGTGGAAACAGCTGATTTTATGTCAATTGATTTTTATTCGCTGTTTTTCACGGAAGATCTCTATAGATCTATTGTGGACCAGAGTAATTTATATGCTGGTCAATTCATCGCCGCTAATCCCCAGTTGTCTTCCACTGCCAAAGATTGGAAACCAATTACGGTTTCTGAATTTAAGACCTTCCTGGGCCTTTCCCTCAACATGGGCACACATAAATTCCCGTCATTGCGTGCTTATTGGTCCACGCACCCAATTGACCACATGCCCGTGTTCTCTGCCTCCATGCCTAGGAAACGATATGAGCAGATATTGCGGTTCATGCATTTCAACGACAATGAACTTTGTCGTCCACGTGGAGACCCTGAATACGACCGGCTCTACAAAATTCGGCCCCTTATAAACCACTTCAACGAACGTTTTGCAGCCTTGTTTATTCCCGATCAAGTTGTCTGCGTTGATGAGTCCCTGATTAAATTTTCTGGCCGCTTGTCTTTCAAGCAGTACCTTCCCAGCAAGCGTGCCAGATACGGGGTCAAGCTCTATAAGTTCTGTGACAGGGCAACAGGCTATGTATGGAGCTTTACGGTTTATGAGGGAAAAGATAGTCAGGTTGAGCCGGTCAACTGCCCAGATTACATAGGGAGCGCTGGCAAGATAGTGTGGAACTTGGTGTCACCCTTATTCGGAAAGGGGTACCACTTGTATGTGGACAATTATTACACGAGCGTGCCACTGTTTAGTCACTTGTTTGATCATCAGATTGGAGCATGTGGCACCGTGCGACCTAATCACCGGGGCTTTCCCCAGAGGCTTGTAGATTCCCGTCTTAGGCTGGAGGAGAGAGCCTGCTTGAAGTGTAATAACTTGCTCGCTGTGAAGTGGAGGGATAATAAGAATGTTTTCCTTCTTACCCCCCTTCATGCAGACACGACAGTCCAAATTCGTACGGTGACTGGTGTTATGGAGAAACCCCTCTGTGTCCACGAATATAACCAAAATATGGGAGGGGTGGCCCTCAACGACCAGTTGTTGGCGCCGTATCTAATTGACCGTAAGGTGAGACGCTGGTACAAAAAAGTGTCTCTATCCTTATTCCAATTGGCTTTGCTGAACGCTCATGTGCTATACAGAGCTTCAGGCGGGACGTTATCTCTCCTAAAATTCCAGGATGAGATAGTCACAGAACTCCTGTATCCAGGCGGTTCTGCACCTCACCATCCCCAACCAAATGCAGTAAGCCGGCTGCATGAGAGGCATTATCCGTATGTCCTCGAGAGTACCCCTACCCAACGAGCCCCCCAAAAAAGATGCCGTGTCTGTAGCAAGCGCGGATTTAGGCGTGACACCCGTTATTTTTGTCCACGCTGTCCTGACAATCCTGGTCTTTGCATTGGTAAATGTTTTGAACGCTTCCACTCAAAAGTGAAGTTTTAGCGTAGGGTACAGCATTGCACAGAACAGGACACACTTACACAGGGTCCACCAAGATGCCATCGCATTTTGAGAGACCCAAACCATTACAGTTGTTAAAGTTACAAAAAAAAGTGTAAAAAAAAAAACGTAAAAACAAAAAACACAAAAAAATATAAAATAAAAAAAACAAAAATAGTTGTCGTTTTATTGGTCTCTCTCTCTCTCTCTCTCTCTCTCTCTCTCTCTCTCTCTCTATTTTATCTCTATTGTTCTGCTCTTTTTTACTGTATTCTATTCTGCAATGTTTTATCATGCTTGCTTTTCAGGTATGTCATTTTTTGTTTTCAGGTGCGCCATTCAGCTGCAGCGCGGAATTATTTATCTTGACAGCAACAGCGTTTGCTCCCACGATACATAAAGTCGTGACTCCAGTGCTGTAGGAGGTGATTTCACCACCACAGTTAAAAAAAAGAGCATATATGCCGAAGCATAGGGGCGGAGGAGCGATTTTGCTCCTAATGCCGCGTACATACGGTCGAAATTCCGATGGAGGCTTGCCCGTGGAAAAGTCAGACCGTGTGTACGCGGCATAAATTTTTGCGGGAGGATGCCCCCATGCTTCGGCATATATATATTTTAGGCACAGGTTGCGTTAAAAAAATGTTTTATTTCTTACTAGTTTTTTTTTGTACTTGCTTTGCAGGTATGGTATGGTAAGGTCTTGCTGTTATACTGTAATGTTACTTTGTTTTAATGTTAACCATCATTTGCTTAGCAGGTACGCCATTCAGTTGCAGCGCGGATCTATTTATCTTGACAGCAACAGCGTTTGTTCCCACGATACATAAAGCCGTGACTCCAACGCTGTAGGAGGTGATTTCACCACCACAGTTAAAAAAAAGAGCATATATGCCGAAGCATGGGGGCAGCAGGGGCGGAGGAGCGATTTTGCTCCTAATGTCGCGTACATACGGTCGAAATTCCGACGGAGGCTTGCCCGTGGAAAAGTCTAATCGTGTGTATGCAGCATAACCTTTTATGCCGCGTACATACGGTCGAAATTCCGACGGAGGCTTGCCCGTGGAAATATCCGACCGTGTGTACGCGGCATAACTTTTTTGCGGGAGGATTCCCCCATGCTTCGGCATATATAAATGGTGCATGTATGCCCATCATTAGAAGTGGGTGGATGAAGGGAGGTATTCTAATGGTGGGCATACCCACCGATCAATCTCTTTTTTTCATTCAGCCAACAGGCTGCATGAAAAAAAAGATTACAATACATGTCCAACAAGGACCAGCAACGTACTGGTATGTTGCTGGACTTTGAATGTTTATACCAGAATGATGCCTGCGTGTTTAGGTATCATCTTGGTATAATTCTTTTCAGCCAGCAGCCGGCTTTCATGTAAAAGCAATCCTAGCAGATAATTAGCCTCTAGACTGCTTTTACAAGCAGTGGGAGGGAATGTCCCCCCGGATATAAACAGCGCCATTGGGAAATTGGGAAAGCATTTTATCACACTGATCTTGGTGTGGTCAGATGCTTTGAGGGCAGAGGAAAGATCTAGGGTCTAACACCCCAATTTTTTTCAAAAAAAGAGTACCTGTCCACTACCTATTGCTATCATAGGGGATATTTACATTCCCTGAGATAACAATAAAAATGGTAAAAAAAAAAAAAAATATGGAAGGAACAGTTTAAAAAAATAAATAAAAATAAATAAATAATAAAAAATAAAAAAATAAAAAAAAGCACTCCTGTCCCCCCCTGCTCTTGCGCAAAGGCAAACGCAAGCGTCGGTCTAGCGTCATATGTAAACAGCAATTGCACCATGCATGTGAGGTATCACCGCGAAGGTCAGATCGAGGACAGTAATTTTAGCAGTAGACCTCCTCTGTAAATCTAATGTGGTAACCTGAAAAGGCTTTTAAAGGCTTTTAAAAATGTATGTAGTTTGTCGCCGTTGCGCGTTTGTGCGCAATTTTAAAGCATGTCGTGTTTGGTATCCATGTACTCGGCCTAAGATCATATTTTTTATTTCATCAAACATTTGGGCAATATAGTGTGTTTTAGTGCATTAAAAATAAAAAAGTGTGTTTTTTCCCCAAAAAATGTGTTTGAAAAATCGCTGCGCAAATACTGTGTGGAAAAAAAAAATGCAACACCCACTATTTTAATCTGTAGGGCCTTTGCTTTAAAAAAAATGTAGAATGTTTGGATGTTCAACGTAATTTTCTTGCAAAAAAAATAATGTTTTCATGTAAACAAAAAGTGTCAGAAAGGGCTTTGTCTTCAAGTGGTTAGAAGAGTGGATGATGTGTGACACAAGCTTCCTAATGTTGTGCATAAAATGCCAGGACAGTTAACCCCCCCCAAATGACCCCATTTTGGAAAGTAGACACCCCAAGCTATTTGCTGAGAGGCATTTTGAGCCCATTGAATATTTTTATTTTTGTGTCCCAAGTGATTGAATAATGACAAAAAGAAAAAAAAATGTCCAAAAAGCTGTCACTAAATGATATATTTCTCAAACTTGCCATGGTTATATGTGGAATTGCACCCCAAAATACATTCTGTTGCTTCTCCTGAGTATGGGGATACCACATGTGTGAGACATTTTGGGAGCCTAGCCGCGTACAGGACCCCGAAAACCAAGCACCGCCTTCAGGATTTCTAAGGGTGTAAAATTTTGATTTCACTCCTCACTGCCTATCACAGTTTCGGAGGCCATGGAATGCCCAGATGGCACAAAACCCCCCCAAATGACCCCATTTTGGAAAGTAGACACCCCAAGCTATTTGCTGAGAGGTATGTTGAGTATTTTCCAGATCTCGCTTTTTGTCACAAAGTTTTGAAAATTGAAAAAATTAAAAAAAAATGTTCTTTCTTCATTTTCAAAAACAAATGCGAGCTGTAAAATACTCACCATGCCTCTCAGCAAATATCTTGGGGTGTCTACTTTCCAAAATGGGGTCATTTGTGGGGGTGTTGTGCTATCTTGGCATTTTATGGCCTTCAAAACTGTGATAGGTAGTGAGGAGTGAAATCAAAAATTTACGCCCTTAGAAATCCTGAAGGCGGTGCTTGATTTTCGGGGCCCCGTACGCGGCTAGGCTCTCAAAAAGTCCCACACATGTGGTATCCCCGTACTCAGGAGAAGCAGCAAAATGTATTTTGGGGTGCAATTCCACATATAACCATGGCATGTGTGAGCAATATATCATTTAGTGACAACTTTTTGTAATTTATTTTTTATTTTTTAGTCATTATTCAATCACTTGGAACAAAAAAAATATTCAATGGGCTCAACATGCCTCTCAGCAATTTCCTTGGGGTGTCTACTTTCCAAAATGGGGTCATTTGGGGGGGGGGGGTTTGTACTGCCCTGCCATTTTAGCATCTCAAGAAATGAGATAGGCAGTCATAAATTAAAAGCTGTGTAAATTCCAGAAAATGTACCCTAGTTTGTAGACGCTATAACTTTTGCGCAAACCAATAAATATACGCTTATTGACATTTTTTTTACTAAAGACATGTGGCTGAATACATTTTGGCCTAAATGTATGACTGAAATTGAGTTTATTCGATTTTTCTTATAACAAAAAGTAGAAAATATAATTATTTTTAAAAATGTTCAGTCTTTTTCCGTTTATATCACAAAAATAAAAATCGCAGAGGCAATCAAATACCATTTAAAAGAAAGCTCTATTTGTGGGAAGAAAAGGACGCAAATTTCGTTTGGGTACAACATTGCATGTCCGCACAATTTCCAGTTAAAGCAGCGCAGTGCCAAATTCTGAAAACACCTCTGGTCTTTAAGCTGCATAATGGTCCGGGGCTTAAGTGGTTAAAAAGCCAAATTTACTTATTTTTATCACCATTCAATAAATTTCTATAGAATGAAAAAAACCAAAACATAATACAAATATTGCATTCACTGCATTCAACTATATAGTAACATAGCAACATATCAAACAACATTGATAAAGGCCATCAACTTGCACTTTTTATTATATTGTTGTAATGTGTTTGAGATAGCAGGAAACAAAAGAGGAACATTAGTTTGACAGTTGTCAATGTTTTCCTCTTGTTCCCCCTGTCAGTGGTTAGGAGATTGGTTCAGTTAATACCATAAATATAGCTGGAGATTACATTTTAAGGGAATCAGCTAATCCACATTTAAATACATTTATGTTGAAGGAGGATTCCAAAGATTGACCATCCATTTACTATTCGATAAGGTGGTAAGGTGTAACAGAGATTGTGCTGGAGTGAAGTCAAGTGTGTAGATAGTTACTTTCTTTATAATTTGGTGAACTTCAATCCAGAAAGCTTGGATGGTGGGACAGCTCCACCAAATGTGAAGGAGAGTTCCTTTTCCTGTTTGCATCTCCAGCATATGTCTGGAATGTCTGGGTTGAATTTGTGGATAAGGGATGGGGTGCGGTGCGCAATTGGACTTTGTAACCATTTCCCTGTGTGGAAACATTTACGGATCCTTTGTGAATATTCAGGTAGATTCGTTCCCATTTTTCCGGTGACAGGAATAGGGAGAGATTGTTTTCCTATGCTTTGCAAGCCAGGCCAGTGTTGGAAGGGACGTCCCTGAATAAAAGGGAGTGCATTGTGGAGATTAAGTGGCTTTGGGGGTGACCATCCATTTACATTTTTATGGTAAAAGGGACACCGAGGATGGCAAATGGCGCCATTCCTCTCCTCAGCTATCCAGCTGAAGGAGCCAAAAACTACCATTGGTGAGCTGCTTCATGATTCCATCAAAGGATTTTGAAACTTGTTCCAATTGCAGAGCAAGTTTGTACCTATGAGAGCGTGGAATCTAGGAAAATCCCTTTCCTTTGTATCTGAACATTATTTTGTATTTTACACAGCACCCGTTTGCTTGCTTTTTTTGGATTTTCAATCCTGCCTTCCTGTAGAGGACTAGGAGCTTATTATGTGGTCTCCGGACCTTCTTTGCTGCTACCATTGGGAATGTTACCTGCTATTTTGATTAATTATGTATTGAGAAGTAAGTAATTTTTCCATATACTTATGAATGATAGGTGTATTGAACATGATCTCTGTATGCATTTTCTAAATGTTGTATATTATATTTTTGTAGATAGTGATACAATATCCCTGATGAAGATTTTAAATTGAAATGCGTTGGATTCACCGCACCTGTCCGTCACCACCAGTTGACCTGGGGTCTCGGAACAACACAGCGGGCAGTATCACTATATCTCCTTTTTTCATATATAATGTTTTAAACATCACTATGCAATTTTTGTATCACTGTGAACTTTTCTATGAATTTTTTGTATAAAAAATGAATTTCTAAAATAAAAAAAAATTCTGATTGCCTTAAAAATCCCTCAATAGAGATTTTTCACCAATTTTCATATTTAACCACTTCAATACCAGGCACTTATACACCTTCCTGCCCAAGCCAATTTTCAACTTTCAGCGCTGTCGCAATTTGAATGACAATTGCATGGTCATGCTACACTGTACCCAAACAAATCTTTTATCATTTTGTTCCCACAAATAGAGCTTTCATTTGGTGGTATTTGATCACCTCTGCGATTTAAATTTTTTGCGCAACAAATAAAAAAATTGCAAAAGTTTTTCTTTGTTTCTGTAAATTTATTTTGTAAATACGTACCTTTTCTTCTTCAATGACAGGCACTGATATGGCTGCACTGACGGGCACTGATAAGGCGGCACTGATGGGCACCAATGAGGTGGAACCAATGAGGTGGCACTGATGAGGTGGCACTGATGGGCACTGATGAGGGGCACTGATAGGCGGCACTGATAGGCGGCACTGATGGGCACTGATATGTGGCACTGGTATGCAGCACTGATGGGTACTCATAGGCGGCACTGATGGGCACTCATAGGCAGCACTGATGGGCACGTATAGCCGGCACTGATGAGTACTTATGGGTGGCACTGATAGGTGGCACGGACCGGCACTGATAGGTGGGAACTGATGGGCACGGATGGCCACTGATAGGTGGCACTGATAGACACTGGTAGGTGGCACTGATGACACTGGTGGGTGGCATTGCTGGGCATCACAAATTTTGGTTGTGCCATGATGGTGCATATATTTGAACATGTGGATGGCCATGGGGTACTTACCTGGCCATCCACATGTTAGGTGCTTCCCTGGTGGTCCTGGGTGGCATCCTGGTGGTCCAGTGTGGGCATCCAAGGGGGGGGCTGCGCTGATAAACAATCAGCGCGAACCCCCCCTGTCAAAAGAGCCGCCGATCGGCTCTCCTCTACTCGCATCTGTCAGACGCGAGTGAGGAAGAGCCGATCAACAGCTCTTCCTGTTTACATCGTGATCATCCGTGATTGGACACGGCTGATCACGTGGGAAAGAGCCTCCGCCGAGATCGGTTTTGCGGTGTGTCAGAATGACACACCGCACCAGCGGGCGCGCGGTGGCTGTTATCCTGCAGGACGTCATATGACGCCCAGTCAGGATAACTGAACCACTTCCCAGACGTCAGTCTCCTATTGACCGGGCGGGAATTGGTTAAGGGATGATGGCAACCACACGCCCAATCACATGAGTCATTTTAATTTCAATACTTATTTATTGGAATTTTTTTTTTTTTTCACAAACAGAATTAAAGCAATGAATAAACACAAATATGAGAAAACAAGCATAATATTGGGCACAATACAAGGATAAATGTCGATGTCCATATATTCAATCCAGGTTGCCCTATAATGACCTAATCTGGTCCAAGTTAGAAGCAGAATAGTGTTGCTCTTCTGGTAAACATCACCTATGCACCCAGTGGGCTGTTATTAGACTTTTTTTTTTTTCCCCAATATCATATAGCCCCGGCCCTCCCCCCCGCGCACCCCAAAGGGATCTGACTGTACGCCGAAGGGAAGACCACGACCCCACAAGTTTCCAATGTATACATTGTGCAAGGTATAAAATTCCTGGGAAGGCCCAAGAGGCCATGTTTCATGCAACGCCTCTATTAGTACATAACATCGAATAAATGTTTCCATCATAGAAAAGTTGACAGGACATGGTTCATAAAAGTGATGCAACATTGAACAAAAAGAAAACAAAAACGTAAACATAAACATAGCAGTCAGGCCGTGTTTGCTGAGTTCCTATAGAATTATTAACCTTCGCATCAAGCAAGTCTAAATACAGTTATAGTCATTCTTTCCTTTAGTGGTATACCAGGTATTCCACGGATTCCATATTTTATCTATCATTAAATTTCTGCCTATCCCATATGCGAAAAGGGTTTCGTATGTGCCATGTGTATTGATTAGTTGTACAACCTCATGTAAAGTAGGTTGGTTTGTGTCTTTCCAGTGTCTAACCAGAACTAGGCTGGCTGCTAGAAGAATGTGGGATATTAGAGCTCTCCGGTGAGGAGGGAGTGTTTCCATCCCCAGAGAAAACAGTGCCATCCCTGGTGTAGGCTCGATCTGGATGTTGAGAACATGTAGGATGAGATTGAATACCAGTTTCCAATATTGCCCTATCTTGGGACATGTCCATAGTATGTGATACAGCGTACCTAATCCACTACAGTGTCTCCAACATAGGGATAATACTTCATGGTTAAATTTGGACAGTCTATTGGGAGTAAGATACCAATTCAGAAGGATCTTTAGGGAGAGCTCCCATAAATTAGCGCATTTGGTAGAGGTATATGTCATGGCTAAGGCCATTCACCATTGATCCTCCGTATATTCAATGCCTAATTTTCTTTCCCAATTTCTCATGTCTATAGTTTTAAGAAAAAGAAGTTTGTTTTGGAGATGAGAGTAGAACAACGATATGCCTCTAGTGTTGGTGGATTTAGACATTAAGTATTGAGATATTCGCCATGGAAGGGAGATGGATAGTTTGTGTGACTTCAAGAGGTGTGAAATTTGAAGGTATTGGTAAAAATCAGTCGAAGGTACGTCAAATTACAGCTGAAGAGCCCGGAAGGTTTTCAGAGCAGGTCCTACTAAGAGGTCTTCTATTACTAGGTCTCTATTTGAGCTCCAATGGGCTAAAGACATATTAGGTATCAAATGGGATATGGCAGATAGAGGAAACTGCAATGGGGTAAGTTTCGTCTCTAGGAAATCATAAGTAATCAGTGATCGCCAAGCCTCTAGTGAGGCGCTTACGGTCGGTCCTATGTCAGTGGGATATTTAGGCATGAAGGGGCTAGCTATGAGAAAGTCGTATAAGTTTCTATTTGGAATCTGGTTTTGTTCAATGAGAGCCCACAGAGTAGGCGGAGAGGGACAGAACCAATTTTTCAGCTGGGCCAGTATGGCAGCTGTATAGTAATCTCTTATATGTACATGCCCTATACCTCCCACATTCCTGTGTTTTATAAGTTTGTGAAACGCACAACGAGCCTTCTTGCCTCCCCATATGTATCTGTTAATGATGGACTGTGCAGAGGAGAAAAAGGAGGATGGGACCGGAACAGGGACAGTTCTGAAGATGTATATCAGTTGTGGGAGAATTTGCATCTTAAAAGCCGCCAACCTACCCAACCAGGATAGCTCATATTTCGCTAGATTACTAAGCCTGGATTGGAGTGTCTGAAGCAGGGGGGTATAATTTTCCTTGACTAGGTCTGAGATGTTTGGGGTGAGGGTAATGCCGAGATATGAAATACCCGTGGTTTTCCAAGTATATGGGAACTTAGTACCTAGATCTTGTTTGATTTTGTCAGGATCCCTAAGCCTAGGACATATGATTTGGTGTTATTGACTTTATAATAAGACACTTCAGTGAAGGTTTGTAATACACTATGCACCGTAGCTAGGGATTCTTCAACATTGGTGAGCATAAGGATAATGTCGTCAGCAAATAGGCTAATGGTGTGGAATGTGTCTTTAATTCTAAATCCCATTATAAGGGGGTGTGAGCGTATAAATGTTGCCAAGGGCTCCATGAGGAGGTTAAAAATGAGTGGGGAGAGCGGACATCCCTGTCTGGTCCCATTGCTTATCTTGAATGGCGTGGATAGCATTCCCGATATGTACACCTGGGCTGATGGGGTGGTGTAAAGTGCCATGATAGCCGAGTGAATCCGGCCCACAAACCCAAATTTGGTGAGTACTGTGGCTAAGTACTCCCAATGGATTCTATCAAACGCCTTCTCCGCGTCCAAAGCTAGGAGCAGAGAAGGCGTTTTGGATCTGTTAGCGAAATGTATTACATTAATGAGACGCCTTGTCGCATCAGCCGTCTGTCTACCTTTTGTGAACCCTGATTGGTCCAAGTGTATCAGAGAGGGTAGAAGGTCTACTAATCTATTGGCCAGGAGCTTAGCGTATAGTTTCAGGTCACAATTCAGCAGTGATATAGGTCTAAAATTCTGTGGTGTATTAGGTTCCTTTCCCGGCTTTGGCAAAGCTACTATCAATGCCTCAAGCATCTCCGATGGGAAAGAAGAAGAGGAGACAGCGGTGTTGTAGATTTTCATGAGATAAGGGATTAGTTCTAACTTGAAAGTTTTAAAGTACTCTCCTGTAAAACCATCTGGTCCAGGCGATTTGTTTTGAGGGAGAGAGTCAATGGCTTTAGCTATTTCAGCTTCAGAGAAAGGGGAGTTGAGGTTCTCTAACTGGCTAGATGATACCTGGGGGAGGTGGAGTTTATCAAGGAATTTTGTAATCATGGGTGTCATAGGTTGGACCACAGAGGGATCATCTCTGAGATTATAGAGAGAGCTGTAATAGCAGCTAAAAGCATCCGTTATGGCCTGTGGATGATAGATCTTTTCCCCAGTGACAGGGTGGATAATAAAAGGGATTGTTGCCTTGATCCTCCAACCCCTAAGGCGGTTGGCTAACCGTTTTCCGGCTTTATTGCCGCTCACATAATATGTCATCTTCATGCGTTTAGAGGGCTTTTCAAAGTCATCTAGCAAGGTTAGGCGTAGGTCATATCTGAGTTGCGATAATTGTGCTGATTGTTGCGGAGTGGCATTTTGTTTGTTGTGTGCTTCTAGAGTGTGGATTTTAGAAATGAGGTCTTGGACATGTTGTCTCCTCTTTCTCTTAACCCTTGCCCCTAACTTTATCAAAACCCCCCTCATAAAAGCCTTATGGGCATTCCAAAGAACCATCGGGTCAGAAACAGAATCAACATTATGAGAAAAAAATTCAGACAATTCATCCTGAAACTGGGATTTGGAGGGATCAGCCTGGAACAATCTCGGGTTGGATCGCCAAACGAATGTAGTATTAACGCTTGGCGAATCTTCGACCGAGAGCGTCACCGAGGCATGATCCGACCATGTAATGTCATTAATTTTGGAGTTGGCAATTTTAGGCGTAAGCCATTTGTCCGTAAGAAATAGATCCAGTCTTGTGTATACACTATGGCTAACAGAAAAAAAGGAGTAGTCCCTTTCAGAACCATGCAGACATCTCCAGGCGTCATATAGCTCTTGCGAGTGCAATGTCGACTGAAGCGATTGCTGATATCTATTTGAGGCAGTTGTGGAGTCCATGTGAGGGTCAGGTGGAAGGTTAAAGTCACCACAAATCATTAGAAACCCCATCTGTACCCTTCTCACTTTCTTAATTACCCGGTTCAGGAAGCGAACTTGATGCTTGTTGGGTGCATATACATTGACTACCGTATATGCAACAGAATTAATATCACAGATCAGGATGTGATAGCGACCTTGGGGGTCTGCATATTCGCTGTGGAGTTTGAATGTGACTGTATCTTTAACTGCGGTCATGACACCCCTCTTTTTGCTGAAGTGCTGGCTGAGAAAACGTGCGGGAATTTAGGATGGGTGCAGCGGGGAGCTTTGAGATTGTGAAAATGGGTCTCTTGCACGCAGAGTATATCACATGTGTGTTGGTTCACTTCGTTCCACAATGACCTTCTCTTTACCGGATGATTAAGGCCTTTGGCGTTAATAGTCATAAAAGTGACAGTCATCTTGGAAGGAGTAATTTCCGGCTTATAAGTGATGTGTGCATAGCACTTACATTAAGTGGTACAGGACCCCATACCAGAATAGGTGGTTGGAAGCCCACCCCACGAGACCAGGGACGATGGTGACTATTCAGTAGTTTTCCAGGAGGAAGGAAGGTAGTAGTACAGCCGACTGCAAACACGAAACACTGAAACACATAAAAGTAAAAAGAAACAGAAAAAATAAAACACAAAAAAAGTTCTTTGGTCATGGTGACCCAACTGTAGAGGATAGCTACTCTAGGTTGTAGGGGGTATAAAGTTTAGCTTAACAGGATGTCTCCAGAACAGGGACATGTAACATTATAGGGGCCGTGGGAGGCCCTTAAGCCACTCTAACGGTGTGACCGAGCATTTTTAGCATTAACCAGGTTCCAATCATCTGTGGTGTGATCCGGTTTGCGGTTGTTGAAGCTAGGAGGAGGTTCATCAGGAATAATCTGCCACGTTTTGAGCAATTCCAGTCCCCTGGCTAGGGTATCAACTGCGTGGTCTTTTCCATCCCTGGTTATTATGAGTTTGGTCGGAAACCCCCATCGATAGGCTATTTTATGGTTGCACAAAGTTTTGGAAATAGTATTCAGGCTCCTCCTTTTTTGTAGAGTGTATTGGGACAGGTCTGAAAAAAATGGCAATTCTTTGTATTGCGCAGGCATTGAGTCTTTATTGCGCACCGCAGACATCAAGCGGTCCTTTATATGGAAAAAATGCAGACTTAGTATAATGTCTCTGGGTACTTTCTCAGGGAGATAGGAAGGTTTTGGAAGCCTGTGTATCCTATCGATAGTGACGTCGATTTCGCTAAGATCAGGTAAAATAGAGGTAAATACCTGGACGGCATAACTACGCAGATCCGCCTGCTGCACCGTCTCAGAGACCCCCCTAAGCTTGAGGTTGTTCCTTCTGGAACGGTCCTCGATGTCTGCGATTTTAGCCTTTACTGAGTCCATCTCCTCATCCCTGGCATCATGTGCATCAACTAGATTGTTGATAGTAGAGGCAAATTCCCCCATCTTAGTCTCCACATGCTCCACTCTCTCCTGCACTGTTTGCAAATCTTTCCCAAACTTATACACACAATCCATCATGTCTTTATGGAGAGATCCCCTAAGGCAAACTAGCATGTCTTTCAGGGTGGTGTCTAAGACGGGCTGGTTGCTGGTTGGGAATCTATCTATATAGTCAGGAAGTTCCCTAGTGTCATCCCCTGAGTCTAGGCCCGTGCTCACCTGTGGAGAAGCATCTGTGCCATCCCGCTTGTATCTGGACTTCTCCGGGCTTCCAGAGGCAGAGGAAGGTGCAGGAGAATTCTCTTTGCTTGAAGGCGAGTTCCTTTTGGAAGGCTTGTCCTTCTTATGTGTGGTTTGAGGAGTGCTAGTTGCGGCAGGCCCCGGAGACCCGGCACCATCTTGCCTCTGACCCCAGGAGAAGAACTCCGTTAGTTTCTGGGGTTTCTGGCCCCCCCTCCGCTTGCCCGGCATGATGGTCGGTGACAGCGGTGAACGATCACCGTGGATGTCTGTTCCGATCGCCGTTCTGAGGCTGCTAGTTGTCGCTTAGTCCCTGTATAGCCCGGAGCTCCGGTCTCATGCGGCCATCTCGGCTGCCGTCAAGCTCCGCCCCCTCACATGAGTCATTTTGATTCTGTAGCCACCCTTTCTTTCTCACTCTTGAGATGGACTAGGGACTATGGAATATGAGATTTGTGGTGTACACAGAGCATGTGACAGAAAATAATGTGCACTGCTCATTCCAAAACTGAAGTGGGACGTAAAAAGAAGAGTTTAGAAGCTCAAAGAAGACATTACAGGGAGGCAGAAAAAAACACAGTAAAAAATGATTTAATGAAAAAAATTTATTGCAGGATCATTAAGTAGTGGATGTGTATGGATTATTTTGTGAGAATAAGGACATAATTTAGTGTCACTTTAAGTATGAGGCAAATTAACTACCTGATCATGTCTATTGGACATAACCCTGATTCCCTTTGCTTTGTACCAATGCCACATTTATATATTCATTCACAATGTCCCTTGGAATCATTTTAAACAGTAAGAACATTTATAGCACAGTGACTGCTTTAACAATATGTGTTTATCATTAGACAATCTTTATAAGATAACATTTGTAACTAGACATGGCCAGCAAGGAATCAAAAGCAGAGGATCCTTCTGTTCACAATGTCATATTGAATACACAAGCTTGTTTTGTACATAACGTACTATAATAATGTCATATCCTACCTTAACTGTAGTTTAATTTACCATAACTTTTAAAAAGCAGATGCAGCGCTAACTATTAAACCTTAAGGTTTTTCCTTCTATCTGCGATATGGCACATAAGATTAATCCTTAGGTTTTTGCCATAGATAACTTTGGCTTAGCTTGTTCAGAATGTAACATAATACAGGCTATTCTTTATGTGTGAATGGAAAGGTCATTTTTAATGATACCAATAAAATGTGTTTTATGCACCACTAGTAAATGCCTTGTCATATCTACCTTACTCATGCAAAATGCATTTAGAGTTCCATGTTCTGTTTACTGAAAAGCATTTTTTGAACACATGGGGTAGAATTACTAAAGGCAAACAGGCTGTTCACTTTGCAAGGGAAGTTGGGCTTTCTAAAAAAAAGTTTAACAAGTGTCCAGTGAATGAGGTGCTGACTTCGACCATCCAATTATGAGCAAGCAATTACAGCTTTTTTTTTCTTGCACATGAATGGGTATTCTTTGCAAAGTGAAATTTTAACACTTTTTATCACTCTTGGGATAATTCCCTTGCAAATTACAAAGTAGACAACCCTTTTGGCTTTAGTAAATTATCCCCAATGACTTAAAATTTAGTTAAAGTATATCTCTAGGTAAAACCTTTTTTTAGCATTGGACAGAGAGAGTAGAATTAGGCCCTCAGTCAAGTTTTGATTACTGTAAGTGTCCCCATCAGGGAGCTTCACCTTTCTATTTCTACTGGTGACCATTTCCATCTAGATAGTAAGTGAGGGGAAACTAAAAATGCTGGATTTGTCCCTAGAACAAGACGTAGGGGAAAATCTTCCAATGGTTACACTTTTTGGGGGGCATTGTCTAAGAGGGAAATCCCACCTTTGTCTGATTTCCTCTAACTTTCTGTTGCACCTCTGTAAGTGTACAGAAATTTCCCTAATGGTGCTCAGACAGCAAATGATAACCTAGCAGGGGCTTAAAGTTTGGACTATGAGTACACCTATAAATCTAGATTATAAAATTTATGAAACAAAAAAGAAAAACAAAATCTAGATTCTTTGGTTGAATTTCAAATGGATAATCCAGCCTTCTCTCTACTCGCTGTAAAAGGATTAGTTCCCAGCAATCATTTTGACAGTGTGATTCAAATATGATTGCGAAAGCATAGGAAGGGCTGTTAAAAACTGCATAGGGAGAAATTTGTGTAGATCTTGTAGAGATTGTCAGGTCTCTTAAAGTAGATGTAAACTCTAATGGAATGTTCTATATGTAGCAAAATGCTGTGCATCTTGGAGAATTTAGGGCTAGGGGGAAAGTGGGGGTTTTACCTGTTTTTTTGTTACATATTATTGCTGCTTATATCCTGCAGCCTTCTCAAAGCATTTCCCAGTCCACGTGCACTACACGTGGACTACAGTGTTTTTTTTCACAAAGAATCGTTCCTTATTGTTACTAGCTGCACTTGTTTATTCACAAGCTTTTGTATTAATGTAGACCTTTTATGAAAATGGAAGGTCAGCTTTATTGAAAGTCCCCCCTCCGCTTCCCCAAAAGTCAAATCACCTGCAAGAACAATTAAAGCTTTTGATGAAAAATAAGAAAAAATGTACCTTACCGTGGTAGCCAACGCTTTCATAAGGCATGAAGGGCATCATTGTGCCTCATTGCTGCCTCCTGGGAAAGCTATGCATTCAAAATCCTGTAAAAATACAACTCTGCAATGAACTTTTCAATAGAGAAGACCTTCCATTGTCGTGGAAAGTCTTCTTTAAATGGTGTCAACAATGAAATATACCTGGAAATGATAATCAACACATAAGCTTATAGTTTCCTTTGGGGGAACCTATTACAGGCTGATATACAGGCAGGATATTTTTGGAGATAGGGAGTGTTGTCACCCCATAACACAAAGGGATTGATTAACCTAAACTGGAGAGTGCAAAATCTGGTGCAGCTGTGAATGGAAGCCAATTGACTTCTAACTTCAGCTTGTTCAATTAAAGTTCACACCTTGGACACCTGGCACCAGTGCTTCCAATGCTCCTTTAAGGGAGTCATTAAAGTGGACTTTCAGTCATTTTTCATCTTTCCCTCTATTAAATCTTCTGCCCTTGTTGTTTTAACTTCGGATAGTAAAACATTTTTTTCTGCCAGTAAATACCTTATAAAACCCACTTCCTGTTACTTGTCTTGTCATTAGCCTAGGCTTATGACATCATGCACATCTCTCTTTCACTCTCATGAGAGTTTGGAAGGAATGGAGTGGGGGATGAGTCATAAAAGGGACAATGAACGCTACAGGGCTTCAGAGCTGGAGGTGTGCCTCTGTGTGTCTGTGTAAATCAAGGAAGTGAACAGGCAGCAGCTTCAGCTGCCCACAGTTAAAATGGATGCAACCAGACTCAGTGGAGAGAGATTTCTACAGCATATTTGGCAAGTACAGAATCACAGTATATATAAAATAATATTCAAAGTGGTTGGAGGGAAGCTTCAGAATGGCAAAGATGTTTTTATTATAAATTATGTGAGCAGACTGCAGTTCCTATTTAACGTCTCCCTGATTGAGGCTAATGTGAAAATCATCTTGCACTGGTACCTTGTACCCACACGTCTTGTTTAAATATTTTCAGACACCCCCCACTTTGTTTTAGAGGTTGTGGCCACTTAGGTACCCTTTTTCATATCAGGTGGTCATGCTCTCACATCCGAAGATTTTGAAAAACATTCCTAAATGCATTCAATCCCTCTTGTTCTATATGCTTCTAGGAGCTAAAATGAAGATAGCCCGGGCATGGAAACAGCATTCAGTTTCCTTTATGGTAGCCAAACAGAAGATCTCTTGGATCATGGTGCAGGAAAAACTAGTTAGTATCCTCCAAGATAAGGTTGGGAAATTTGAACTTATCTGGGAACACTGGGCAGCCTACATCTATAACCTCTTTTTGAATTCCGCATATAGTGTCATACCGCAATCTTCCCTGTGACTGCACATCCCCCTTTCTCCTTATCCCCCTTCCTCTCCATTCCCCCTCTCCAGAAAACCTTCTCTTCTTCCTTTCTCATCTTTCTCTTTTAATTTGGTGGGTTTCAATATAATTATGCTCGGACATGGACTACCCAAATCGATTTCCCGTCCGCTAACTCCAAACAAGCGAGCCCATGAGGGTGCTGTGAACCCTTATCACAAACCCTCCTGTCCTAGTTGAGAACTAGATCACATCAATGTCTCATTCTAACACTCTATCCCTGTGCCCTTTAGAATAGCAAGTTGATTACCTAGGGGGTGCCATGGTGCACCCTCATCCTGGGATCTATAGATTCCCTGCAGGAGGGGACTCCTGAGAACCGTATGTTTTGCAACTGTTGCCAGGTGCACTGCTCTCAGGATCCCTCACCCTACACATCACGTTTCCCAGGATGTGGAACAGGGCACTGGGATCTACCATCTCTTATTTCTCATGGTGATTTTTTTCTCCACCCCATGTTCCTCTGAAGTTCTGATTATATTTTTCTCATATCGCTGCACTTCATGTAAATTCCTGCTTACTGTTCATAATGTTCATTACTCTTTTAATAATATTCAAAAGAAATGATTGAAAGAAATTATAGTTAGTGTTGGGCGAAAGATTCGGGCCAAGCAAAAGTTCAGCTCGAATTTGGGGGTGCACAATGGAATGTTCACCCACGAGCACCCCACAATGCACTGCGTGCTTCACAATGCATTTTAGGGCCCTAATTGGATGAATAATAAAGAATATCTGCGCTTATGGAGTAAGAGTATGCAAATGTGAATGAACAATGAAATAAGCAGCCAGCACAAAAAGTTACTGGGAAACCAAAACATAAATAACCATAAAAAATTAAGCGCTTATAAACTAGTAACCACCATGTGAGATACGGTGTTACATAAATCTAAAGTCCATATGTTATAAATAGTCCAAATAGCTCCAGTGATAGTGATCCAAAGCGATAGATGCTAAACCAAAAGCCACCACCAGTAGGACACACACTGACCCTTACCCCATGTGTTGGGCTACCCAGATAAAGCAGCCAAACCAGCGTTATTTAATTATGGCTTTGAGTCTCCTCCAGGTCCACAACCTTTAAGATCATCAAGTATGGTCTCCTTCCCAAGGATCAATCAAATTTGCAGTGTGTTGGAGTCAAGATAGATAGAGCAGGGCTCAGTTTGCTACTAGCGACTTAGTGTGTTCACTTTTTGCGACTTATTGTTACTCTACACTTGTGAGTGTAGAGTGTTAGTGTCGTGTTAGCATAGTGTGTGGGTATAGTGTGTCAGTATAGAGTAGTGTCAGTGTAGTGTGTTGGTGTATTGCAGTTAAAAAAAACAACAAGGGCTGACAGCGCTCAGGGGCTGGGGTGATCAATGTTTAACAGTAATAGTAATGACCCACAGAGAGCATCTGATGTACTAGTTGACAATTTATTCACAAATAAAGGTTAAAACAGTGCGCATTTCATTTCTCTATCCAGGACACAATGATCCATCAGTGCCCTAGCCAGCCTCCAGTCAGCACAGTAAATTTGCTATCAATGCTCAATGGAATACACACTGTTTTAACCTTTATTTGTGAATAAATCATCAACTAGTACATCAGATGCTCTCTGTGGGTCATTACTATTACTGTTAAACATTGATCACCCCCGCCCCCGAGTGCTGTCAGCTCTTGTTGTTGTTTTCAATTTCTCCAGCATTCAATCCCATGCTATGTAACAGCAGCACAGCTGAGCTGTATGTATACGAATCCCGCATTGGGTGTTTTCATAACCAACACTGCCTGGAACCCCGGTTTAGTGTAGTGCAGTGTTTAACACAACATTACATAAAATGTAGTGCTGTATACAGTGCTGTATACCTTTCTTTTGGGTTGCTGCTAGAGATGGGCCGAACACCCCCTGTTCAGTTTGCAGCAGAACTCCTGAACAGGGGAAAAGTTCTAACTCGAACAGCAAACCCCATTGAAGTCAAAAGTCATTTTAAAGGCTTATATGCAGGTAATTGGCCATAAAAGGGATATGGGGGTCTTGGTACTGTCCTGGGGGACAATGCAAAAAATGTTTTTTAAAAACAATTGTTTTTACAGGAGCAGTGAATTTAATGATGCTTAAAGTGCAACAATAAAAATGAAAAATAGCTTCAAATAAAGTGCCTGGGGGGGGGGGCTTAGTCTGCCTGTAAAGTTGTGCATATGTAGCATGCATAGAACATGCTGCAGCAAAAATAAAATGCTGCAGCAAAAATGAAAATGCTGCAGCAAAAATGCGAATGCCGTAACCCGGCTATTAAAAAAACGTAAAAGAAAGAAAACGGTGTGGGGTCTGGCATGGATTTTAAGGGGAACCCCATGCCAATTTTTTTTTAAAACAGCATGGGGTCCCCCCAAAATCCATACCAGACCCTTGTACGAGCATACAGCCTGGCAGGTCAGGAAAGGGGGGGGGACAAGCAAGCAGTCCTGAACTATACCAGGCCACATGCCCTCAACATGTGGGGGGTGGGTGCTTTGGGGCAGGGGGGCTTTGTCCCCCCTTCCCCAAAGCACCTTGTTCCCAAGCTGGTGGGGACAAGGGTCTCTTCCCCACAATCCTGGGCTGCAAGGTTTTTTTTTGTTCTGTTTTTTTGTCTTTTTTTTGTCCCCTGCCTGTCCCCATTTTTTTTACTGTCAGTTGCAGTTTTTCGGACCGTGACGCTGGTGTTCCCCCTTTTTTATTTTTTTTATAGTTTTTACATTTCTGTCAGCATCAGTCCTCAATTTAAAGTGCACCAAACACCACTTTTCTTTCAATAAAGTGTAACCAATCACACATTTCCCAGTTTCTATCAAATTTGGGTAATAATCCCTTTCCAACAATTCTGGGAGGCCAACAAGGAGAGGCAGACATTCCCATGCCACTATGAGGGGGCCCGCAGCATCTGTGTCCACAAGCAAAGGTGGACGTGGTCTGTCCTCAGGCAGGGCACATTTGTCTCTGTTTAGTGATGTTGCCCGTGCTATCCAGCCACAGCATGCAGAAGAGGTGGTGGACTGGCTTACTAAATCATCCTCATGCTCCTCATCCTCTGTCATCCAAGCTGACACTAGTTCACAGTCCACTGCATCTGCCAGAGCGGCTTTTTCTGCCTCCTTGTCCACAGCTACTCCTGCCAAATCCCCAGCACCATACAGGCTGGCTCCCCAAGCCGTTGTTTACAAAATAAAGAAAGCTTGCAGGGAAAATCTATTTAAATTGATTTTTTTATTTTCTTTATAAATGTCAGTTTTGCTGCAGCAGGTTCTATAAACGGTACAGATGCACCACATTATAGGCACACTAAGGGGACCGCCCAGGCACTAGATTTTTTTTAATTTTCATTGCTTCACTTTAAGCATCATTACAATCACTGCTAATTTAAAAATTATATTTTTGAAAAAAAAAAATTTGCACTGGTGCATGTCCCCCAGGGCAGAAACCGGGCCCCATGCCCTTTTTATGGCCAATAACTTGCATATAAGCCTTCAAAATTGGAACTTAAGAGTTTTCAAGTTCGGGTCCGATAGACTTCAATAGAGTTTGCCGTTCAGGTCAGAACTTTTGCGATATTCGAGAGTTCTGGCGCAGACTGAAACCGGGGCTGTGTTCGGGCCATCTTTAATTTGTAGTGCAAAATAAAATTGCATTCACTTGCCTAGAGTAGTGCAGTGTTACTATGGTAGAACTGCACTGTTCTGATGATAGGATGTAATACTGTGGTGACTAGGGATGAGCCGAACACCCCCGGGTTCGGTTCGCACCAGAACCCGCGAACGGACCGAAAGTTTGCACGAACGTTAGAACCCTATTAAATACAATGGATGCGAATGTTCAAAATCTAAAGTGCTAATTATAACGACTAATATGCATGTTATTGTCCTAAAAATGGTTTGGGGACCCGGGTTCTGCCCCAGGGGACATGTATCAATGCAAAACTAAGTTTTAAAAACGGCCGTTTTTCGGGAGCAGTCATTTTAATGATGCATAAAGTAAAGAAAAATAGTCAAATATTCCTTTAAATATCGTACCTGGGGGGTGTCTAAAGTATGCCTGTGAAGTGCCACGTGTTTCCCGTGTTTAGAACTGTCCCTGCACAAAATGACATTTCTAAAGGAAAAAAAAAGCCATTTAAAACTGCTTGCGGCTTTAATGTAATGTCTGGTCCCGGTAATATGATGAAAATCTTTGAGAAAAATGGCATATCTACCCCATCACCCCCCCCCCACCCCAGCCCATTACCAGCCCCTTTGGGTCTTGTATGGATATTAAGGGGAACCCCGCACACAAAATAAAAAAGGCCCTATATACTCTGAACAGCCGTATACAGGCGGTGCAAACAAGACAGGGACTGTAGGTTTGTTCTTATGTAGAATTTGTTTGTAATTTTGAACAGGTACACTGTTTAAGTGTAGCTCCAGCCAAAAAATATATTTTTAAGCTTTTTGGAAAACATAGGGAAGGGTTATCACCCCTGTAACATTTGTTTTGCTGTCTGTGCACCTGTTCAGAACATTTTACCTCACTTTCCGTCCCAATGACAACTGTTTTTGAAAAGTGGGGTTTTTATTGAAACAAGGATTGGTGATAAAGCATCAGTAGAGAGGAGACACCTTTTTCCCATATTAACTCTTACAGGAGAGATTTTCCCTTCCTAGGGGTAGATTTCCTCTCACTTCCTGTTGTCTCCTTCCGTTTGCAAGTAGGAGTCGTTTGTAAGTTGGATGTTTGAAAGTAGGGGCCTGCCGTATATACTCTGCTGAAATTTGCCCCTTACATGGTGGTGTTGCCACAACACTGTGAGCCCTCACAGTTACTCTTGGTGGTGGCTGGAACGCCCTGCTGTGAACTATTATATCAGGAATTATACTTACATGCCATTGTTGAACAGTGGTAGGAAAAATTGGGCCTTTGGTGGTGGTGCTGGTGCCACAACACTGTAAGCCCTCACAGTTACTCTTGGTGGGCGCATGAATGGGCCCTGCTGTGAATTATTAGATCAAGAATTGTAATTGCATGCCCCTGTTGAACAGGGGCTGAAAAATTGGGCCTTTGGTGGTGGTGGTGTTGCTACAACACTTTAAGCCCTCACAGTTACTCTTGGTGAGCGCAGGAATGGGCCCTGCTGTGAATTATTAGATCAATAATTGTAATTACATGCCCCTGCAGATTAACTACTTCCCACCTGGCCACTGTACATATACGGCCGAGTGGGTGCTCTCTCCTTCTGAGTGGACGTTCCTGAACGTCCCTCAGAAGGAGGGGGATCGCGCGCGCGTGCGCGCCACCGGCGGTGCGTGCGCGCGCCCGCCGCGTTACCAAGGACCCGGTGCGCGTGCCCGGCGGCCGCGATTGCCGCCGGGCACCTGCGATTGCCCGGGAACCGAGCAGGAAAGTGGATCTGTGTGTGTAAACACACAGATCCACGTCCTGTGAGGGAGAGGAGGCTGATGGTGTGTCCCTTGTACATAGGGACAACCATCGGTCACCTCCCCCAGTCAGTCCCCTCCCCCCACAGTTAGAACACATTGAGGGAACATATTTAACCCCTTCCCGCCCCCTAGTGGTTAACCCCTTCCCTGCCAGTCACATTTATACAGTAATCAATGCATTTTTATAGCAGGGATCGCTGTATAAATGTGAATGGTACCAAAAATGTGTCAAAAGTGTCCGATGTGTCCGCCACAATATCGCAGTTACAATAAAAATCGCAGATCGCCGCCATTACTAATAATAAAAAAAAAAATGCTATAAAACTATCCCCTATTTTGTAGACGCTATAACTTTTGCGCAAACCAATCAATACGCGCTTATTCCGATTTTTTTTTATACCAAAAATATGTAGAAGAATACGTATTGGCCTAAACTGAGGAAAATTTTAATTGAAAAAAATAAATGGGTATTTATTATAGCAAAAAGTAAAAAATATTGTGTTTTTTTTCCAAACTGGACGCTCTTCTTTTGTTTATAGCGCAAAAAATAAAAACCGCAGAGGTGATTTAATACCACCAAAAGAAATCTCTATTTGTGGGAAAAAAGGACGCAAATTTTGTTTGGGAGCCACGTCGCACGACCGCGCAATTGTCATTCAAAATGTGAGAGCGCTGAAAGCTGAAAAATGGCTTGGGCAGGAAGGGGGTTTTAGTGCCCAGTAGGGAGGTGGTTAAATAATAATAATACTGCGCCAACTCTAAATACTAAATGAAGCAGCCAAACATAAAATCAGACAGGATATATAGAACGTATAAAAAATATATAATGTGGCGCTGTGAGAGAAGTAGTAAAAAACCCTACTTCATGTATAGCACAATGGTGCACATAAAAATATGGTGTCAAACAAAACGTTTGTACACAATAGGTGTACACAAATGAATGTGATAAAAATGTAAGTGGATACTAACAGTGAAATAATTGGTATGGGGTATAGGTGCACAACAAAAACCAGTAATTAAATTGGAATATTGATCATACCCATAATAAACAAAAATAAAAATGAAAATATAATGTAGGTGGAGACAAACTCATATAAGGCATCACAGATGAGTATGTAGAATAATGTCCAATCTTATCACATATGAAAAGAAGTTCATAGGTCAAAATCCAACAAGGAGCTGCATCGTTTGAAAATAGGTTTGAAGGGTGCATCTATCACATTTTCTTTATAGGCATAAAGGATATATGACATCACTCGGGAGTGCCTTCACCTTGGGCCAATGGGGGAGAAGTAAATGCTCTTACCGGACAGAGTGGACCCAGCTCACCGTACGGCGGTGGATCAACAAAGCTTTGTCCACTCTGTGGACCCAAGGAACAGTCAGGATCTGCAAGACACCTCCTTCCTTATGCCGACAGCACCACTGGTCCGTATTTCCAACCCGAAAAGGAAGAAATCCAAACCAATATGGCGACAACAAGCCTTGTAAAAAGGGGAAAATGTGATAGATGCACCCTTCAAACCTATTTTCAAACGATGCAGCTCCTTGTTGGATTTTGACCTATGAACTTCTTTTCATATGTGATAAGATTGGACATTATTCTACATACTCATCTGTGACGCCTTATATGAGTTTGTCTCTACCTACATTATATTTTCATTTTTATTGTTGTTTATTATGGGTATGATCAATATTCCAGTTTAATTGCTGGTTTTTGTTGTGCACCTATACCCCATACCAATTATTTCACTGTTAGTATTCACTTACATTTTTATCACATTCATTTGTGTACACCTATTGTGTACAAACTTTTTATTTGACACTATATTTTTATGTGCACCATTGTGCTATACATAAAGTAGGGTTTTTTACTACTTCTCTCACAGCGCCACATTATATATTTTTTATATGCCCCTGCAGATGCCTGTTAGTGTAACACAAAAGAAAAAAAACTACGAGCAATAAGGGCCAGCTTCAGGTGTATATTTTTCAGGAATCACACTACGCCTGCTTTAAGTGCTGCAGATGCCTGTTAGTGTAACACAAAAGAAAAAAAACTACGAGCAATAAGGACTAGCTTCAGGTGTATATTTTTCAGGAATCACACTACACCTGCTTTAAGTGCTGTAGATGCCTGTTAGGGCTCTTTCACACGGAGGATCCGTTCAGGTCCGCCTGTCAGTTTTTTAGGCGGACCTGAACGGATGCTACATGTCCTCCTATGGAGCCACGGATGTCAGCGGTGACATGTCCGCTGACATCCGACCCTCTCCGATCCGCAAAAGTGTGACGGAGGAAAACCCTATTTTTCCTTCCGTCTGCAGATCGGATCGGATGACAATGGACTCTACGGTCCGTTATCATCCGATCCCCCCATAGGGGAGAGCGGCGCTCGGACAGGGCGGTCCCTGCACAGTGTGCGGGAACCGCCCAGTCATCCGCCGGCTCAGCGGAGATCAACGGAGCGATCCCCGCTGAGCAAGCGGAGCTTCACGGGCGGATCATTACTGATCCGTCCTGTGTGAAAAAACCCTTAGTGTAACACAAAAGAAAAAAAACTACGAGCAATAAGGGCTTGCTTCAGGTGTATATTTTGCAGGAATCACATTACGCCTGCTTTAAGTGCTGAAGATGCCTGCCTGTGTTACACAACAGGAAATCACAGCACTAAGGGCTAGCTTCGGTTGTATACTGTGCAGGAGGCTTAGCAAAAATATCACTGACACTGTCCCTACCTATCCTTCTCTCTCCCTGCACACAAGGTTTAGCAGAATATCACTGACACTGTCCCTACCTATCCTTCTCTCTCCCTACACACAATATCATTGACACTGTCCCTACCTATCCTTCTCTCTCCCTACACACAATATCACTGACACTGTCCCTACCTATCCTTCTCTCTCCCTACAAACAATTTCTCTAACACTGTCCCTGCCTATGTACGTCTTTCCCTGCACGCCAACACACTACACAAGGCCGCCGCGCTGGCGGCCTTTTATAGTGTGGGGCGTGTACTAAACCCCCCTGAGCTATAATTGGCCACAGGCATCCTGCCTGTAGCCAATTATGGCTCTCCTCGCTGCCGGCGCTGTGATTGGCCAAGCATGCGGGGTCACAGTGCATGCTTGGCCAATCACAGCGCCAGGATTTTGGGCTGTTCGCGTCACTCGAATTTTGCGCGAACGACCCAAAACTTTCGATCTTCGTCGAACGATCGAACACACGATGTTCGAGTCGAACGTATGTTCGACTCGAACACGGAGCTCATCCCTAGTGGTGACCGCTGTGGTGGTGATAATGTACAATAGATGGATTCTCTGATATAAATGTATGTCAGTGCTGCCAGTCATTATCTCTGATCACTGCCACAGCAGTACAAAGTCCCCAGACCACTGCTACTAGTCAGTGTCCCTAATCACTGCAACACCAGTCATTGTCAACAACCACTATCACACACTCAAAGTGTCCCTAATCCCTTCCACACCACTCACAATGTCCCCGATCACTGCCACACCAGTCGTTTTGTCCCTGATCATTGCCACACAAATAATATTGTCCCTAATCACCACCGCCATACCATTCATATTTAGCCTAATCACCACAAAACACCAGGTAAAATATCCCTGCTCACCGTTACATCAGTAATATTGTCCCTAATCACCGCCACACCAGTCATATTGTCTCTAATCACTGTCACACCAGTTACAGTGTCCAATATCATCACCATACCAGTGATATTGTGATATTGTCCTTGGTCACAGTAACACCAGTTACAGTGTCCATGGTCACTGCCAGACCAGTTGCAATGCCACCACACCAGAGTAAGACAGCAATGGTTTACCTGATTGTCACCACACCAGTCCCAGTGTCACCTGACTAGTGTAAGTCAGCAGCAGTGTTCCTGATTGTGGCCACATTAGTCCCCAGTGCCACTAGACCAGTGCAGTCATCAACAATATTTCTGATCACCCCCAAACCAGTGTAGTGTTGCCTCTGCCTTCTGCCTGTACTGACCCTGGCAGTTCACTGAGCACATTTCTGCCTGTTCCCTGGACCGATCCTTTGCCCATGTGCTGAATATGTCTATGCCTGCACCCGCATTGACCCATCTGCACTATGTTCCTATGAAACACCAGTCCGTGCCACACCCTGTGGACAACTACACTCCTTTATTTAACCTCCTGTATTTCATGGTCAGTGTACATGACCAGTAGGCTTGGTTGGTTTAAGGGAACTGGAACTGCTATAGGTGATGCTACACTAAGCTATATCCCCTAAAACACTGATAGAGAGGCAACCATTACAGTACATTGGTTTTGATACAATTGGTTGATTTATGTGATACACAAAATACAATGTTGTCTGCTTACGAAACAGAGAAAAGCCGAGATCCTGATGATCACAGCTGATCTCTCAGGTGTGCAAGTTTATGAAGCTGAGATGAGGACTGGAAAACATGTCACTTCTCATCACAGGAAACACCCTTCTGTCATTGAGATGGCCAGTTTATGAAGGTGAGATCTGAAGATCTCAATGGCCATCTCTGTAAAATATCTCTGTCCCAGATTCTCCAGCCCAGAGGTGGAGAATCTGGGTGAGAAGCTGCAGTGATATGAGGAAGAAGGCTTATTTTTTTCCAAATATCAGCAATAGCGAGCTTAAAGATTGATATAAATAATAACTATATATGTTTATGTGTGTACATTATATACAGTATGCGTTTTATAGTTTTATATACTGTGTGTATATATATACATATATATATATTGTGACAGCAGGAAGGTAAAGTCACCTGGTTGCATCCAGGGGGGTAGATATATTTCGCCCAGATTCAGGCTTTACGCTGACTTATACAACTAGGTGGAGAGTTGTATAGGCCCAGCTAAGGCTAGTGGGCTCATGGATGACTCATACCTCTAGGGAGAGTGTGGGGCGTCGTGCAGACAGAGATGAGGAGACCAGCTGAACCTTGTCAGCTCATTTAGGCCTCTATAAGAACTCCCAGCTTCATTAGATGTTAGCTCATGCCTGGAACCAGACCTGTGTGGACTGTCTAGGGAGAGTGAACCCCTGTGCGGTGAGGCAAAGCCTGTGTGGCTATTTGTTTGGACTTTTACTAAACCAGGGACTTAGGGACTAGGACAGCACTAGGCTGATCCCAGTTGTTAGTTAGGAAACCTGTATGTTTAGTCAGAGGTCAACTTGACCAGGATTTATTTTGGTTATGTTTCTTTTGCTTTGCTGTGTTTTGTCACTGTAAATAGAAAATAAACCGCACCTTTTTTGATTTTGAAAACCACAACCTCCGTTTGCTGGGCCTGTTTTGTGTGGGGAGCCCATCCCGGGGGTCACACACACCCGCTGTCGAGCTAACCCCCTCACAGTTGGTGGAGAACCAGTGGCAGTTTTTTTTTAAGCCAGCATGGAGGAGATACTGAAGCAGCTGGCTCTAGCAAATGCCAATCAACAGCAGACAAATGCAGGTTTGCAAAAGAGCCTTGCAGCTCAACAACAGAGCCTTGCAGCCCAGCAGCAGACAAACGCAACTTTGCAACAGAGTCTGGAGGCTCAGCAACGAGCCCAGCAGCAATCTGAGGCCCGCTTCATAGACCTGTTGCAGAAGCAAGAGCAGAGACTACAACAACAGATGGAAGCAGTAATGCAGCAACGTCCGCAGACCAGTGAGGAAAGCCGTCCCACTAATACCGCGTCCTTTGGGGTGAGTCGTTTATTGACAAAAATGACTGGAGAGGATGATCCAGAGGTATTTTTGACCACATTTGAAAGGACCGCTGAAAGAGAAAAGTGGCCTGAGGAGCAGTGGGCTGGACTGGTGGCTCCTCTGTTAACTGGTGAATCGCAGAAAGCTTACTATGACCTAGAGCCTAACCAAGCAAAAGACTATGTGATGCTAAAAGCTGAAATATTGGCAAGGCTGGGTGTCACCCAGGCTGTCCGGGCTCAGCGTGTGCATAACTGGACTTTCCAGCTTGGAAAACCCCCCAGGTCTCAAATGTATGATCTCATTCACCTGAGCAGAAAGTGGCTACAGCCAGAGACTTTGTCCGCACCAAAGATTGTGGAACGTGTTGTAATGGATCGGTTTTTGAGAGCTCTTCCTACTGCCATCCAAAAGTGGGTAAGCCATGGAGACCCAGAGACGGCCGATGGTCTTGTGGATCGTGTGGAGAAATACTTGGCTACAGAGAACCTGACGGCCTCTTCCAGAGACACTCGGACTTTCCACCCTAAGACCAGACCATCCCCAGGGGCGGATAAGAGGATTCCAAGGGGTGAGGGTGGAGAGAGTGAGAGGGTGGGAGCTCTACCCCAAGTTTGGCGAGAACAGCCTGGGAAATCAGCGGCTCAAGAGGCGGCAAGAAGGATCGTTTGCTACCGCTGCCGGCAAGCGGGACATATTGCAGCCAATTGCCCGGTTGTGGAGGAACCCATGCAGTGTGACTTTCTGACGGGCAGACGTCAGTCGCTGTGTGCGACAGTCGCATGCACTGCCATTCGAGGAACTGAGAAACATTTATGCAAAATGTGTGTTAATGGTAGAAATGTTGTGGTATTGCTGGATTCAGGTAGCCTTGTGACCCTGATAAAGGCTGAGTTAGTTAAAACAGAGGTCTCTGGGAATAGCAAGGTAGCTGTTATTTGTGTGCATGGGGACACCCGAGAGTATCCAGTGACTACAGTGTGTTTCGAGACCCCCAAAGGTACCCTCTCTCATCCAGTGGGCTTAGTATCTCAGTTACCGCATGACGCCATTGTGGGAAGGGATTTTCCGAAGTTCTGGGAACTGTGGGATGATCCTGAGCCCCTCACTGGTGCCCCTATGTACCAGGAATGTGATAGCCAGAACTCCCCTGAGAGTGGTGAGGACTCTCCGGAATTTCCCTTATCAGTATTGGCAGGGGAGACTCAAGAAACTGGAGAGGAGCCCACCTCCTCAGACGAAAACCTACCGTCTGTGGAGTTTTCTGATCTTGAGGTTCACAGGGAAAACTTTGCCACAGAACAGTTGAAAGACCCCGCCCTAATAAAGGCACGGGAAAACGTAGTGAAAATAGATGGCGAGTTAGTGAACCCAGATAATACCTGCACTTACCCATACTTCAGCGTAGAGAAGGACCTACTGTATCGGGTGGCAAAAAGGGCAGAAGAAACCGTTGAGCAGCTTGTGGTGCCCAAACCTTACAGGAAGTTGGTGTTGGAGTTGGCCCATGGGCACATTCTTGGAGGTCATCTGGGGACAGAGAAAACCCGAGAGAGGGTATTACAGAGATTCTATTGGCCGGGGGTGATGAAGGACGTAGAAAATTATTGTTCCTCCTGCCCTGTGTGTCAGAGGTTGGCCCCGATGCCACATTTCCGTAGCCCGCTGGTCCCTCTACCCATCATTGAGGTCCCGTTTGAGAGGATCGCCATGGATTTGGTAGGTCCTATAATCAAGTCCGCTAGGGGGCACCAGTACATATTAGTTATAATGGACTATGCCACCCGTTATCCAGAAGCGATCCCTCTCCGAAATACCTCGGCCAAAACCATAGCCAAAGAGCTATCTCTTGTTTTTAGCCGGGTGGGTATTTGTAAAGAACTGCTTACGGACCAAGGTACACCCTTTATGTCCCGGGTTATGAAAGAGCTGTGTAAATTGTTCAAAGTGACGCAATTGCGTACGTCTGTGTATCACCCCCAAACCGATGGGCTGGTTGAAAGATTCAACAAAACCCTAAAACAAATGTTGAAGAAAGTGGTGGATAGAGATGGAAAGGATTGGGACTGTTTACTTCCTTATTTGATGTTTGCTATTAGGGAGGTGCCCCAATCCTCTACGGGATTCTCCCCCTTTGAGTTACTGTATGGGAGACACCCAAGAGGGCTGTTGGATATTGCCAAGGAAACTTGGGAAAGTGAGAGTTCTCCCCACAGGAGTGTGATTGAGCATGTCGCCCTGATGCAAGATCGAATTGCACAGGTAATGCCCATCGTGAAGGAACATTTGGCCCAAGCGCAGTTGGCACAGCAGAGAGTGTACAACCGTGGAGCCAAGACCCGTACCTTTTCCCCGGGGGATAGGATATTGGTACTTGTCCCTACGGTTGAAAGTAAATTCCTTGCCAAATGGCAAGGCCCCTACGAGATAATGGAAAAAGTGAGCGAAGTGAATTACAAGGTCAGACAACCAGGAAGGCGAAAGCCCGAACAGATCTATCACGTTAATCTGTTGAAAGCCTGGAGGGATAGAGAGTCCCTAGTCGCAGACACTTGGTCACCAGCTCAAACTGGTTGCGTGATTCCTGAGGTTGGAATAGCAGCCACCTTGTCACAACCCCAACAACAGGAGGTTAAGGAGTTTGTGCTTCGCAACAAGGAGGTATTCTCTGAGCTGCCGGGACAAACATCTGGGGTAGAGCATGACATCATTACCCCGCCCGGTGAAAGGGTGAAGTTAAAACCCTATCGGATCCCAGAGGCTCGACGGGAGGCAATACGGGAGGAAGTACAGAAAATGCTGAACTTAGGGGTGATAGAGGAGTCCCAAAGTGATTGGTCTAGTCCCATCGTGTTGGTGCCTAAACCGGATGGGAGCTGGCGATTTTGTAACGATTTTCGTCAGTTGAACAAAGTTACAAAATTTGACACCTACCCCATGCCACGTATAGATGAGTTGATCGACCGGCTGGGAACAGCCCGATACATGACGACTCTTGACCTCACAAAAGGGTATTGGCAAATCCCCCTGGCCAAGTCGGCCAAAGAGAAAACCGCATTTGTAACCCCAGACGGGGCGTTCCAATATAAAAGAATGCCGTTCGGGTTACAGAATGCGCCGGCCACATTCCAGCGGAAAATGGACCAGATGCTGAGGCCCCATCGGAAGTATGCTGCGGCTTACCTGGATGACGTAATTGTCCATAGCACAGATTGGGCCTCACATCTGCCAAAAGTGCAAGCAGTCCTGGACTCTGTTCGGGAAGCGGGGTTTACGGCTAACCCCAAGAAGTGTACCATTGGGCAGGAGGAGGCCAAATATCTTGGGTACACCATTGGGAGGGGAGTAATAAAACCCCAACTCAACAAAGTCGAGGCCATCCAGAGTTGGCCACGTCCCAACAGCAAGAAGCAGGTACGAGCCTTTCTGGGAATCGCTGGGTATTATCGGCGATTCATTCCCCACTTTGCTTCTAAGGCTGTGCCCCTAACCAACCTGACGAAGGGGAAAGGGTCGGTCATGATCAAATGGACCCCCGAGGCTGAGGCAGCATTCCAATTCTTGAAACAAGCCTTATGTAGCCAGCCAGTGTTGTACTCACCCGACTTCTCTAAAGACTTTGTCGTACAAAGTGATGCGTCAGATGTGGGGTTAGGAGCAGTATTGTCCCAGGTCTGGAACGGGGAAGAGCACCCAGTCATTTACCTCAGCAGGAAATTGAAGTCCCATGAGGTAAATTACGCCACCGTTGAAAAGGAGTGTTTAGCGGTGAAGTGGGCTCTAGATTCCCTTCGGTACTACCTGCTAGGTAGGCACTTTGACATGGTTACGGATCACGCTCCGTAAAGTGGATGGCTCAAAACAAGGAAACAAATAGAAGAGTGAATAGGTGGTTCCTGGCCCTCCAGGAATTCAACTTCACAGTAAAGCATCGCCCTGGCGTTCAAATGGGGAATGTGGATGCTTTGTCTCGAGTACATGAATGCCTGATTGCTGGTGTTCCAACCCCGAGGTTAAAACAAGAGGGGGGGTATGTGACAGCAGGAAGGTAAAGTCACCTGGTTGCATCCAGGGGGGTAGATATATTTCGCCCAGATTCAGGCTTTACGCTGACTTATACAACTAGGTGGAGAGTTGTATAGGCCCAGCTAAGGCTAGTGGGCTCATGGATGACTCATACCTCTAGGGAGAGTGTGGGGCGTCGTGCAGACAGAGATGAGGAGACCAGCTGAACCTTGTCAGCTCATTTAGGCCTCTATAAGAACTCCCAGCTTCATTAGATGTTAGCTCATGCCTGGAACCAGACCTGTGTGGACTGTCTAGGGAGAGTGAACCCCTGTGCGGTGAGGCAAAGCCTGTGTGGCTATTTGTTTGGACTTTTACTAAACCAGGGACTTAGGGACTAGGACAGCACTAGGCTGATCCCAGTTGTTAGTTAGGAAACCTGTATGTTTAGTCAGAGGTCAACTTGACCAGGATTTATTTTGGTTATGTTTCTTTTGCTTTGCTGTGTTTTGTCACTGTAAATAGAAAATAAACCGCACCTTTTTTGATTTTGAAAACCACAACCTCCGTTTGCTGGGCCTGTTTTGTGTGGGGAGCCCATCCCGGGGGTCACACACACCCGCTGCCGAGCTAACCCCCTCACAATATATATATATATATATATATATATAAATATATATGTATATATATATATACATATATATATATATATATATATATATATATATATACACACACTGGATAGTTATAATGTATTGTCTTTTAAGACCCATTCACATCGGACAATGCAGTGTTGTTGGCAGAATTGCACAATTCTTGCCGCGATTCAAAATTGTGACCAAAATACGCAATGCGCTTTTCAACAATTAACAATTAACAATGAATGGCACCCCAAATGCAGTTAGCAGCCATGCATTTTGCTGCACATTTTGTCATTTGACAAATACACTACCAACGTGCCAAATTGTGCATTGAAAAAACGCTCCATGCCCAAAAAAATTAAATTTGTCTTTTTGGGTCTTTTTTATGCACATTTTGGCATGTTTTTTTTAAAACACAGTTTAGCACATTTTCATGAGCATTTTGGTGCTTTTTAAACATGTATTTTGGCAATTTTTTTACATGCATTTTTGTGTGCATTCCAGAAACACATGCAAAATGCATGTTATGCTTGTGGTGCCAATAATTGTTAATGGCACCCCAAAAGTGGCCAGCAAATGTGTTTTTTGCCAAAATACGCATAAAAAACAAATCCAAATACACGTTAAAAAAGTGCCAAAATACATGCTAAAAGAAGCGCCAAAATGTGCTTTCAAGCTCCAAAATGTGTGTTTAGAAAAGTGACAAAATGCACAATAAAAATATCCACGGGCAGATGCGCTTTAAAAAAATATGGAATGTAAAAAAACAGCAAAATGCACGTAAATAATGCCCCATTCCCAGCTTTCAGTATTTTTACAGTTTGCATTGCATTTACCCATGTTTGCTTGACCAGGGTAAGGACAGCCTTAGAGGAGAAAAATTAAATAATACAACTTATTAAGATAGCAAAACCTGTAAATAATTTTTAACAAAAGTAAAAATACATACGGTAACTTTTTTTTTGATGATGGGTAGAGATATGTTGAGGGACCTCCAAGGCCAGGAAGAGGGCTGTTTTTAATAGTTCTGTACCATGTGTGATTTAGTAGAGCAATAATGTTATCTCCTTATAATCCCAGCTCGCCAGAGCCTCTCCTCATATTAAAATAACATAGGATGAGGAGGTGGAGGATAAGTAAAAACGGGAGTTAGGGAACTACGGAAGGAGTTGCAGTAAATGATTCCTTCAGTGAACTCATCACAATCTTTGTGATAGACTTTCTGCTGCAGTTCTTTGCAAGGTTTGATTCACGGGCTTGTTAGTTCCTCCTTTCACTGTACCAAGAGTTGCTATTCTCTTCACTTATCCAGCATGTTATGCCAGTTATGCCCAACAACTCATCAAATACAATGTACTGCACGTAGTTGCATTCCTCTGCAACTAGCCAAAAACATAACACAACCTCCAGTATATGAGAGCTGATAGCTGTTAGCCTAGAGACTGTCTCTGTCATATGTTTGACGTTTGAAGGAAATTTTAAAGCCTGGTACACATGATCGGATTTTCTGCGGACAAAACAAAGGACTTTTGTTCGGAAGGCGTTAGCCAGGAACTTGTCTTGCATACAAACGGCAAAGAATTGTCTGTCAACAAACATGAAACTACGTGGTTTTTCAGCTCTTTAGCGCCACCCTTTGGGCAACTTCTGCTAATGTTGTGTAGCGGCCTCACCCCCTCTTCTCTGTCTAGGGGTATGTTGTAGGTGAGGGTGAGATGCGCTACGGCCCATGTCCTCCCCATTGTAGCAGGTGAGGTGAAGGCCAGTACTAAGTATTCTTCTAGGGCCTGTGTGTTTCTATTCACAACCAAGTCTTGTTGTGCTGACACTTCCCCTTCGCTCCCATCAACCAGAGTTCCACACACCGATAAGGATCCAACACTTCTTTTATTGTAACACACACAATAAACAGTTCTTTGTTAGCCAATTAGTTGAGATCCATAAACAGTTCAATACGGTGGGGTGAGCAGGTCGAGGCACTGTCCTAATGATAAACTAAACCACTGTGGTTTCACCAGCGGTTGCTATAGCCTCCATCCAGGCCCAGCAAGCGACGGGGTGAAGCTCAACCACGACCACAGGACACCTATACCAGGCCGACTTTCCTCTTCGGAGGTGGGAGCAGGGAATCTGTGGTGACCGAAGCAGCATCCTCAGATTTTTCTTTCTCAGTCTCTGGTTGGGCAGTCACATTGCCCTGGTCAGTGCGTACGGGGACCTCCGCAAAGGCCTGGATCTCCCCTTCCGGAGTAGCGGTACCTGTGAGGCAGTTGAGGCGAAGGGCCCGGGGCCTTACTGTGGATGTCTCCACCTCGAATAGGAACTGCTTGCATGCCTCTCAACGCCCGAATGGCTTCAGGTTGACCACCAGTCCCGAGCACCCGGGACAGATCACGCCGAGGGCCTCCGTGTCTCTGCAAGTGTACAGAGTCAACTGCCCTCGGGGTCTAAGTCTTATCCCCGTGTCTGTAAGGGGAGCAGCAAAAGCAGTCATCTTCGTGGGGTAGGGAACCGGAATCCACGGGGAGCTTGAGGCCATCCCGACTATCTGCTGCTCCATCACGCACTGACCACGCGCCGAAGTCCCCACGTGTATCTCCTCACATGGCCAGACTCCTCCCACAACTTGAACGTTTTCGCGGGCTTCCACCAGTCTCCGCCCACGAACTGCGCAGTTATGGGGTGCCTCATGGCGCAGTGCAGTAAAAGCCCCCACATGTAGTACGTCACACGGCTGGACTTCTCCCTCTTCTCACTCTTCTGCATGGGCCTTTCCCATCTTAGGGTCATGTCCACGACTTTGAGCAGGGATGCACTCTGGCCGATCACATGGCCGACCCACTCGGAACTCCTCCGGGCAGCAAAGTTCAAACACAGCCATTCTCAGTTCCATGGTTAAAACACACATCATCCCGGACTCACGAGCCCCCACGTGTAGCAGCCTCACCCCCTCTTCTCTGTCTAGGGGTATGTTGTAGGTGAGGGTGAGATGCGCTATGGCCCATGTCCTCCCCATTGTAGCAGGTGAGGTAAAGGCCAGTACTAAGTATTCTTCTCGGGCCTGTGTGTTTCTATTCACAACAAAGTCTTGCTGTGCTCACACTTCCCCTTCGCTCCCATCAACCAGCGTTCCACACACCGATAAGGATCCAACACTTCTTTTATTGTAACACACACAATAAACAGTTCTTTGTTAGCCAATTAGTTGAGATCCATAAACAGTTCAATACGGTGGGGTGAGCAGGTCGAGGCACTGTCCTAATGATAAACTAAACCACTGTGGTTTCACCAGCGGTTGCTATAGCCTCCATCCAGGCCCAGCAAGCGACGGGGTGAAGCTCAACCACGACCACAGGACACCTATACCAGGCCGACTTTCCTCTTCGGAGGTGGGAGCAGGGAATCTGTGGTGACCGAAGCAGCATCCTCAGATTTTTCTTTCTCAGTCTCTGGTTGGGCAGTCACATTGCCCTGGTCAGTGCGTACGGGGACCTCCGCAAAGGCCTGGATCTCCCCTTCCGGAGTAGCGGTACCTGTGAGGCAGTTGAGGCGAAGGGCCCGGGGCCTTACTGTGGATGTCTCCACCTCGAATAGGAACTGCTTGCATGCCTCTCAACGCCCGAATGGCTTCAGGTTGACCACCAGTCCCGAGCACCCGGGACAGATCACGCCGAGGGCCTCCGTGTCTCTGCAAGTGTACAGAGTCAACTGCCCTCGGGGTCTAAGTCTTATCCCCGTGTCTGTAAGGGGAGCAGCAAAAGCAGTCATCTTCGTGGGGTAGGGAACCGGAATCCACGGGGAGCTTGAGGCCATCCCGACTATCTGCTGCTCCATCACGCACTGACCACGCGCCGAAGTCCCCACGTGTATCTCCTCACATGGCCAGACTCCTCCCACAACTTGAACGTTTTCGCGGGCTTCCACCAGTCTCCGCCCACGAACTGCGCAGTTATGGGGTGCCTCATGGCGCAGTGCAGTAAAAGCCCCCACATGTAGTACGTCACACGGCTGGACTTCTCCCTCTTCTCACTCTTCTGCATGGGCCTTTCCCGTCTTAGGGTCATGTCCACGACTTTGAGCAGGGATGCACTCTGGCCGATCACATGGCCGACCCACTCGGAACTCCTCCGGGCAGCAAAGTTCAAACACAGCCATTCTCAGTTCCATGGTTAAAACACACATCATCCCGGACTCACGAGCCCCCACGTGTAGCAGCCTCACCCCCTCTTCTCTGTCTAGGGGTATGTTGTAGGTGAGGGTGAGATGCACTATGGCCCATGTCCTCCCCATTGTAGCAGGTGAGGTAAAGGCCAGTACTAAGTATTCTTCTCGGGCCTGTGTGTTTCTATTCACAACAAAGTCTTGCTGTGCTCACACTTCCCCTTCGCTCCCATCAACCAGCGTTCCACACACCGATAAGGATCCAACACTTCTTTTATTGTAACACACACAATAAACAGTTCTTTGTTAGCCAATTAGTTGAGATCCATAAACAGTTCAATACGGTGGGGTGAGCAGGTCGAGGCACTGTCCTAATGATAAACTAAACCACTGTGGTTTCACCAGCGGTTGCTATAGCCTCCATCCAGGCCCGGCAAGCGACGGGGTGAAGCTCAACCACGACCACAGGACACCTATACCAGGCCGACTTTCCTCTTCGGAGGTGGGAGCAGGGAATCTGTGGTGACCGAAGCAGCATCCTCAGATCTTTCTTTCTCAGTCTCTGCAAGTGTACAGAGTCAACTGCCCTCGGGGTCTAAGTCTTATCCCCGTGTCTGTAAGGGGAGCAGCAAAAGCAGTCACTGGGCCCCAGGCCTCCGGTGTAGTACCTAACCCCAGGCTTAAGGTGCCTGAGATGGATGCCAACACTGCTCCGACCAGGCCATGGGCGCCTGGGCTGGAACTCCAGACCGACCGCACCCAGGCCTAAGGTGCCTGGGCGCCGGATGTAGGAAAAGACCTCGTGGCGAGGGCGTCTCTCCCCTTTATCTCCTCCCGTGACGCCACAGCAGGTTCTCCGTCTCCGCTGTACCACCTCCGGAATGGGACAAAAAGGACAGCACTGCGGCAGTGATTCTACCTCGACCTGGGGGAACACCGCCACCCCAGACCAAGGGGAATAGTACACCACCAAAGTCCTCCACGACTGAAAGTGGTCCAAATCCTCTATGATTTACACACACCTGGGTCATACTACCACCCAGGTGTATCCCCCTAAATTTAGACCCCCGCTACAGTTGTGTTATGGTGAGAATTGCTTCTGAGCATGCGTGTTTGCACTTTGTACTTTTGTCTGACGGACTTGTGTAAACACGATCGAAAAATCCGACAACACACAATTGTTGGCAGACAATTTTACTTTCAATAGTTTTTTATTGAAATATCAATATATGAATATCGACAGAAATAACCGTCATAGAACATTTACCGAAGCATTACAGAAGATAACAGAAGGTGTGTCTAAAATAGAGACATCAATTATGCCCGCAGTGGGTCTATACTAAAATAACCGTCTCTGGTAGGGGGGGATAATCTCACCTCCCCAGCACCCCTCATGGGATCTAACTGTGCTGGAAAGGGAGGGTCCGCCCCCCCCCGGGCAGATTTTCAACAATTAATACACAGATACCTAATGAAAAAAAAGACGCAAAACAGAATCAAAATTGAGATGTCTAGTATGTTAACTGTTCCTAGACTCTTGAGTGGACTATTATAGGCTAAATATATAGTAACTTGTAGGCATCTAGTAGACAGAAGGATTCAGACTAAAGGTCCAGATAACATCTAATCAGCTATTGTAACAATCAGTAAAAACCTCTCTTGCCATTCGGGAGCGAGCAAGAATAGCGTCTACAGGAAGTAGTCTGGTAATATTACCTGTAGGGCGATAATGAAAAGTAGAGAAGAGAAAAGGAAAGATTAGAAGAAGGAAAGTAAGGATAGAGAAGGTAGGGGTGATACATTGTAAGACGGTGCAGTACTCACTCATCTACTCGGACCCGGGTGGCAGGGAAGTGATAGGTGGCAGAGATAGGTATCTGGACCAGGGATCCCAGGTGGCATCGTGTTTATCAGTAGTATCCAAGAGGATGCTAACTGTTTTCTCTTGTGCCATGATCCATGAGATCTTTCTTTTGACCAGGCGAAAGGATACAGTTGGTTGTTTCCAAGCCCGAGCAATCGTTAACTTGGTCCCAAGGAAAATAAAGGTAATAAGTCGTTGGACTAGTTTTGGGGTTCTAGGGCAGGGAAAGTTTAAGAGAGCGAGTTGAGGAGACTTTTGGATGGGTAATCCCGTGATTTTTATAATGGTATAGAATATTTTATTCCATAGACCCCTGATTTTGGGACATTCCCACCATATGTGCAACATTGATCCAATATGCCCGCAGTTGCGAAAGCACAAGGGTGAGGTGTTAGGATAAATTTTGGAAAGTTTTAGGGGGACCATGTACCACCTCATCAGGACTTTCAGGTTCGCTTCAATTAAAGCTATGTTTAAGATGCCTTTGGATGCTGCAGTAGAGGCTCAATGCCTTAAGTGCGGTCCAAATAATTTTCCCATTCTCTCATATATCACCGATATTCCTCCCCCTCTGCTCCATGGCTTGACCACACCGCTTTTCATAGTCCGTGAGAGAGAGTGGGACAGGATTAAAGAACCGTAGAGACTGGAGAAAGTGTACTATTTGACGGTATCTAAATCTTTCCGTTCCTGGTATGTCAAGTTTACTAATGCAGTGGGCCATGGTGAGAGGTCCCGCACGGTTGACAAAATGTCCTATCCTATTTAGTCCCTTATCCAACCACCATTGGAAGGCTTTAATGTCCATCCTAGGAGGAAACAGAGGGTTTTGGAAAATATGTGACAAAGGGTGCCAGTGTGAGATCAGTTGTGAGTTAGTATTGAGAGAGTCCCATAATGCAAGGAAGTGGGATAGTGTGGGGACCATGATGGCAGGTCTAGATTTAGTCGAGGACCAGAGAATGTAGTCCAGAGTAAATTGAGGGATAGCTTGTTGTTCCATGTGTACCCAATCATGGTGTGCAATTTTAGAGTAGATAGTGGATAGTTGGGAGAGCTGTGCTGCCTGATAATACCAGAGGATATTAGGCAAACCTACACCTCCCTGATCTCTACGCCTAAAAAGGGTCCATTTGGTTATCCTATGCCCCTTCACTCCCCATTAGGGATGAGCCGAACACCCCCGGGTTCGGTTCGCACCAGAACCTTCGAACGGACCGAAAGTTCGCGCAAATTTTCGAACCCTATTCGTTATAATGGGCGCGAACGTTCGAAATCAAAATTGCTGATTACAACGGCCAATATGCATGTTAATGTCATAAAACAGGTTTGGGGACCCGGGTCCTGCCCCAGGGGACATATATCAATGCAAAAAGAAATTTTAAAAACTAACGTTTTTTCGGGAGCAGTCATTTTAATGATGCATAAAGTGAAAAAAAAAAAGTGAAATTTTCCTTTAAATATGGTACCTGGGGGGTGTCTAAAGTATGCCTGTGAAGTGGCATGTGTTTCCCGTGTTTAGAACTGTCCTTGCACAAAATGACATTTGTAAAGGAAAAAAAGAAGCCATTTAAAACCACTTGCGGCTTTAATGTCATGTCTTGTCCTGGCCGCCATATGGCTGAAAATCCTTGAGAAAAATGGCATGGCTACCCCATCACACCCCCCCCCCCACCCCAGCCCCTTTGGGTCTTGTATGGATATTAAGGGGGACCCCGCACCCAAAATAAAACCCTATACCTACAACCCTATATACTCTGAACAGCAGTATATAGGTGGTGCAAACAAGACACGGACTGTAGGTTTGTTCTTAAGTAGAATCTGAACAGGTACATTATGAAGTGTAGCTCCATCCCAAAAAAAATCTATTTTTAAGCTTTTTGGAGAACATAGGGAGGGGTTATCACCCCTGTAACATTTGCTGTCTTTGCACATCTGTTCAGAACATGTCACCTCACTTTCCGTCCCAATGACAAATGTTTTTGGAAAAGTGGGATTTTAATTGAAACAAGGATTGGTGATAAAGCATCAGTAGAGAGGAGATACCTTTTTCCCAAATTAAATCTAACAGGATAGAATTTCCCTTCCTAGGGGTAGATTTCCTCTCACTTCCTGTTTTCTCTTGCCGTTTGCAAGTAGGAGTCGTTTGTAAGTTGGATGTTTGAAAGTAGGGGCCTGCCGTATATACTCTGCAGAAATTTGCCCTATTAGATGTTGGTGTAGCCACAAGACTGGTGGGCACAGGAATGGGCCCTGCTGTGAGTTAATAGATCAAGATTTGTACTTGCATGCACCTGTTGAACTGGGCAGAAAAATTGGGCCTTTGGTGGTGGTGGTGGTGGTGGTGGACGGTGTTGCCACAAGACTGTAAGCGCTCACAGTTACTCTTGGTGGGTGCAGGAATGGGCCCTGCTGTGAGTTATTAGATCAAGATTTGTAATTGCATGCACCTGTTGAACAGGGCAGAAAAATTGGGCCTTTGGTGGTGGTGGTGGTGGTGGACAGTGTTGCCACAAGACTGTAAGCCCTCACAGTTACTCTTGGTGGGTGCAGGAATGGGCCCTGCTGTGAGTTATTAGATCAAGATTTGTAATTGCATGCACCTGTTGAACAGGGCAGAAAAATTGGGCCTTTGGTGGTGGTGGTGGTGGTGGTGGTGGACGGTGTTGCCACAAGACTGTAAGCCCTCACAGTTACTCTTGGTGGGTGCAGGAATGGGCCCTGCTGTGAGTTATTAGATCAAGATTTGTAATTGCATGCACCTGTTGAACAGGGCAGAAAAATTGGGCCTTTGGTGGTGGTGGTGGTGGTGGTGGTGGACGGTGTTGCCACAAGACTGTAAGCCCTCACAGTTACTCTTGGTGGGTGCAGGAATGGGCGCTGCTGTGAGTTATTAGATCAAGATTTGTAATTGCATGCACCTGTTGAACAGGGCAGAAAAATTGGGCCTTTGGTGGTGGTGGTGGTGGTGGACGGTGTTGCCACAAGACTGTAGGCCCTCATAGTTACTCTTGGTGGGCGCAGGAATGGGCCCTGCTGTGAACTATTAGATCAAGATTTGTAATTACACGCCCCTGTTAAACAGGGGCTGAAAAATTGTGCCTTAGGCATTGGTGCTGGTGCCACAACACTGCAACCCCTCACAGATACTGTACTTGGAGCACAGCAGTCACACCTGTTGCGAAGCATCTTTTTAAAAAATTGTAATTACACGCCCCTGTTATACAGGGGCTGAAAAATTGTGCCTTAGGCACTGGTGCTGGTGCCACAACACTGCAACCCCTCACAGATACTGTAGTCTGAGCACAGCAATGAGACCTGTTGCAAAGCATTGCCTAAAAATTGTAATTACACGCCCCAACAGGGGCTGAAAAATTGTGCCTTAGGCACTGGTGCTGGTGCCACAACACTGCAACCCCTCACAGATACTGTACTTGGAGCACAGCAGTCACACCTGTTGCAAAGCATCTTTTTAAAAAATTGTAATTACACGCCCCTGTTATACAGGGGCTGAAAAATTGTGCCTTAGGCACTGGTGTGGTGGCATGGATCATTGAGGAGGAGGAAGAGGATAGTCAGTGAACATAACAGGACAGTCACTCAGCATCAGCATAGGCAGTCTTGAAGGGATGTGACATTATAAATTATTCCGTTATATCCGCTTCAGGTGTCTGGTAGCTGGTGGTGATCCAAGACTGATTCATTTTTATGAAGGTCAGTCGATCAACCGAGTCGGTGGACAGGCGCACCCTATGATCGGTGACAAATCCTCCAGCAGCACTGAATGTGCGTTCGGAAAGAACGCTGGATGCAGGACAGGCCAGTAGCTCAATTGCATACTGTGCAAGCTCTGGCCAGTGATCCATCCTCAGGACCCAGTAAGCCAGAGGATTTTCGGTGGGAAAGGTGTCCAAGTCTGACCTTGCCCCTAGGTATTCCTGCACCATGTATATCAGACGCTGGCGATGGTTGCTGGAACCGATCATACCTTGGGGCTGCGGACTAAAAAATTGTCTGAACGCATCGATCAGACGTCCACCTTCCCCACCGCTCCTTCTGCTACTGACCGAAGCCTCAGCAACTCGTCGTCCAGGACCAGGAGTTTGTAACCTCCCAGTTTCTGGGAACGCGTTGCACAGACCTTTCTGCAAGGCCTCCCTGAGATGTCTCATCCTCTGCTCCCTCTGCGACGGCAAGATAAGGTCCGCAACCTTACCCTTGTACCGTGGATCAAGGAGAGTGGCCAGCCAGTAATGGTCCCTCTCCTTGATCCGAAGAACACGAGGATCCTTCCGCAGGCTTTGCAGGATCAGGGAGGCCATGCAGCGTAGGTTAGCTGAGGCATTCGGTCCGGAGTCTTCTGGGTCACTGAGGATGACATAATCGCCAGCCACCTCCTCCCAGCCACGTACAAGTCCACTGGTTTGTTGGGACTGTACATCATCCCTAAAAGACTGCTGCTGCTGATGCTAAGTGCCAGGCTCCACCTCCATGCTCACACAATCCTCCTCCTCCTCCTCCTCCTCATCCTCATCCTCCTCCTGTGTGATGGGTGGGACAGAAGGAACACTGTCTGGATAAAGGGGGCCTTGAGAGGCAAGGAAGTCCTCCTCTTCCTGCCTCTGTTCTGCCTCAAGTGCCCTGTCCATTATCCCACGCAGCGTATGCTCCAACAGGTGGACAAGAGGTACAGTGTCACTGATGCATGCACTGTCACTGCTCACCATCCTCGTGGCCTCCTCAAATGGTGAGAGGACAGTGCAAGCATCCCTGATCATGCTCCACTGGCGTGGGGAAAAAAGCCAAGCTCCCCTGACCCTGTCCTGGTGCCGTAGTCGCAAAGGTACTCATTGATGGCCCTCTGCTGCGTGTGCAGTCGCTGCAGCATGGCCAACGTTGAGTTCCACCTGGTGGGCATGTCACATATTAGGCGGTTCTTGGGCAGGTTCAGCTCCTTTTGCAGCTCAGTCAGCCGAGCACTGGCATTATAAGATCGGCGGAAATGCACACAGACTTTCCTGGCCTGCCTCAGGACATCCTGTAAGCCTGGGAACCTGCCCAAGAACCGCTGCACCACCAGGTTGAGGACGTGAGCCATACATGGCACATGGGTGAGCTGCCCCTGTCGCAGGGCGGAGAGGAGGTTGGTGCCATTGTCAGAAACGACCATTCCTGGCTTAAGCTGGTGTGGCGTCAACCACCTCTCGGCCTGCCCCTGCAGAGCTGCCAGAACCTCTGGCCCAGTGTGACTCCTGTCCCCCAAACACACCAGCGCAAGCACGGCATGGCATCTTTTTGCCTGCGTACTCGCGTAGCCCCTTGTACGCCTACGGAGCACCGCTGGCTCCGAGGACAGAGCACTCGAACAGGACATGGAGGAAGAAGAAGAGGAGGGGGTGGAGGAGAGAGGTGTGTCACAACCAGTAGTAGCATTTTGGAGGCGTGGTGGCGGAACAACCTCCAACACTACTGCACCTTGTCCTGCATCCCTCCCAGCTGCCAATAGAGTGACCCAATGGGCCGTGAAAGAAAGATAACGTCCCTGTCCATGCCTGCTGGACCATGAGTCAGCGGTAATATGCACCTTACCGCTGACCGCCCTGTCCAGCGAGGCATGGACATTGCCTTCCACATGCCGGTAGAGAGACGGAATCGCCTTCCGTGAGAAAAAGTGGCGTTTGGGAACCTGCCACTGAGGAACCGCACATTGAACAAACTCACGGAAGGGGGCCGAGTCTACCAACTGAAAAGGCAGCAGTTGAAGTGCTAGCAATTTAGCCAAGCTAGCATTCAACCGCTGGCAATGTGGATGGCTGGGAGTATACTTCTTTCGACGGTCCAGCAGCTGGGGCAGGGAAATTTGCCTGCTACAATCGGACGTCGGTGTACTGCAAGTACTTGGTTGTGACACACCTAATTCTACACCTTCAGTCCTCTCAGAGCAGCTTTCAGAGAGGACTGAAGATATAGTGGGGATGGAGATCCCAGCTGATGAGGAGCAAGGAGAGGTCCGCTTTGTTCTTTGGTGTGGGTCTTTTATGTGTGCTTGCCAACGAGCTGCATGGCAGGTCGACATATGTCTGCTCATGCTTGTGGTGCCCAAGCGGCTGATGTTTTGGCCACGCGAGATACGCTTGAGACAAATATTGCAAATAGCAGTGGTGCGATCTGATGCACTCGTCTCAAAAAAGGCCCACACCAAAGAACTTTTGTGATAACGTGCAGAGGCAGCGCCCTGCACAGGCGGAGCTCTGCGGTGTGGTACAGTTGCTGTGCTGGCCTCTAGCTGGCCTCCAGGGGGCATCCTGCCTCGTTGGACATGTGACGCCGCATCCTCCTCCTCCTCCTCCTCCTCTCTCCCTTCAGGCACCCACGTGGAGTCAGTGACCTCATCATCCCCTCCCTCTTCACCACTAGAGCAAACCTGGCAGTAAGCTGCAGCTGCTGGAACAGTACTGCCAGATTGCTGTCCTTCAGCATCCCCTCTCTCTGCGCGCACACTACTGACTTCCTCAAGCTGGGTATCATCATCCGAGCCTTTGAATCGTTGGGCATCCTCCTGGAGCATGTACCCAACACTGTGCTCAAACAGTTCGGGGGACTCCTCAGGAGGACATGGTGGGTATAGGGAAGGGGTGGCTGATGATGCCATTGAGTACACGTTGGCAGCTGCTCTGCCAGTACCCTGAGCCTGGGTGAGAGAGGATGAGGAGGATGAGGAGGGCTTGGTCATCCATTCTACCAAGCCTTCGGCATGATGCGGCTCCACATGTCCAGCTGCCGAAAACAAAGACAAGCGTGTCCCATGGCCACGTGCTGATGACAATGCACGACCACGTCCACGGCCAGCACTGTTGTCTCTAGAAACAGAGCCTGCCTGCCCTGTGTTCTTGCCTCGGCACGCTCTGCCTCTCCTTGGCGGTCTTCCAGCCATTGCAGTCGGTAGTGTATATAGTATAAAAAATAGAGCTCCTATGTGTGCTCACAACACACTGTAGGTCCTATGGGTGCTGCCACTAACACACTATAGGTACTATGTGTGCTGCTGACAAGAAAATATAGGAGCTCTGTTTGCTGCCACTAACACACTAGAAGTCCTATGGGTGCTGCTGAGAAGAAAATATAGGAGCTCTGTGTGATGCCACTAACACACTAGAAGTCCTATGGGTGCTTCTGAGATGAAAATATAGGAGCTCTGTGTGATGCCACTAACACACTAGAAGTCCTATGGGTGCTTCTGAGATGAAAATATAGGAGCTCTGTTTGCTGCCACTAACACACTAGAAGTCCTATGGGTGCTGCTGAGAAGAAAATATAGGAGCTCTGTTTGCTGCCACTAACACACTAGAAGTCCTATGGGTGCTGCTGAGAAGAAAATATAGGAGCTCTGTGTGATGCCACTAACACACTAGAAGTCCTATGGGTGCTTCTGAGATGAAAATATAGGAACTCTGTGTGATGCCACTAACACACTAGAAGTCCTATGGGTGCTTCTGAGATGAAAATATAGGAACTCTGTGTGATGACACTAACACACTAGAAGTCCTATGGGTGCTGCTGAGAAGAAAATATAGGAGCTCTGTGTGATGCCACTAACACACTAGAAGTCCTATGGGTGCTTCTGAGATGAAAATATAGGAGCTCTGTGTGATGCCACTAACACACTAGAAGTCCTATGGGTGCTGCTGAGATGAAAATATAGGAGCTCTGTGTGATGCCACTAACACACTAGAAGTCCTATGGGTGCTTCTGAGATGAAAATATAGGAGCTCTGTGTGATGCCACTAACACACTAGAAGTCCTATGGGTGCTTCTGAGATGAAAATATAGGAACTCTGTGTGATGCCACTAACACACTAGAAGTCCTATGGGTGCTTCTGAGATGAAAATATAGGAGCTCTGTGTGATGCCACTAACACACTAGAAGTCCTATGGGTGCTGCTGAGAAGAAAATATAGGAGCTCTGTGTGATGCCACTAACACACTAGAAGTCCTATGGGTGCTTCTGAGAAGAAAATATAGGAGCTCTGTGTGATGCCACTAACACACTAGAAGTCCTATGGGTGCTGCTGAGAAGAAAATATAGGAGCTCTGTGTGATGCCACTAACACACTAGAAGTCCTATGGGTGCTTCTGAGATGAAAATATAGGAGCTCTGTGTGATGCCACTAACACACTAGAAGTCCTATGGGTGCTGCTGAGAAGAAAATATAGGAGCTCTGTTTGCTGCCACTAACACACTAGAAGTCCTATGGGTGCTGCTGAGAAGAAAATATAGGAGCTCTGTGTGATGCCACTAACACACTAGAAGTCCTATGGGTGCTTCTGAGATGAAAATATAGGAGCTCTGTTTGCTGCCACTAACACACTAGAAGTCCTATGGGTGCTGCTGAGAAGAAAATATAGGAGCTCTGTGTGATGCCACTAACACACTAGAAGTCCTATGGGTGCTTCTGAGAAGAAAATATAGGAGCTCTGTGTGATGCCACTAACACACTAGAAGTCCTATGGGTGCTTCTGAGATGAAAATATAGGAACTCTGTGTGATGCCACTAACACACTAGAAGTCCTATGGGTGCTTCTGAGATGAAAATATAGGAACTCTGTGTGATGCCACTAACACACTAGAAGTCCTATGGGTGCTGCTGAGAAGAAAATATAGGAGCTCTGTGTGATGCCACTAACACACTAGAAGTCCTATGGGTGCTTCTGAGAAGAAAATATAGGAGCTCTGTGTGATGCCACTAACACACTAGAAGTCCTATGGGTGCTGCTGAGAAGAAAATATAGGAGCTCTGTTTGCTGCCACTAACACACTAGAAGTCCTATGGGTGCTGCTGAGAAGAAAATATAGGAGCTCTGTGTGATGCCACTAACACACTAGAAGTCCTATGGGTGCTTCTGAGATGAAAATATAGGAGCTCTGTTTGCTGCCACTAACACACTAGAAGTCCTATGGGTGCTGCTGAGAAGAAAATATAGGAGCTCTGTGTGATGCCACTAACACACTAGAAGTCCTATGGGTGCTTCTGAGATGAAAATATAGGAGCTCTGTGTGAAGCCACTAACACACTAGAAGTCCTATGGGTGCTGCTGAGAAGAAAATATAGGAGCTCTGTTTGCTGCCACTAACACACTAGAAGTCCTATGGGTGCTGTTGGGGTGCAATGCTGTGCTAACAGCACTGCGGTTGGTACTACTGCAATACTGTACTAACAGTAAGCACGCACCAGACTAATCCCCAGCAGCAGCTAATAACACACTAACTGTGCAATCAGCAGCAATGAACGATCAATGACTTAGGTAGCAATGGTTTAGCAAAGAAATAGCCAATGGTTTAGCAAAGAAGAGCAAATCTTTCAGTATCAAGCAAAGACAGAATCAGCAGACTGATCTCTCCTAAAGCCGGAACTCATGTGACCGGCGGCCTTTTAAATGGTGGGGCGTGAACTAAAGCCCCTGAGCTGTAATTGGCTACAGGCGTCCTGCCTGTAGCCAATTATTGCTCTCCGAGTTTCGGGCGCTGTGATTGGCCAAGCATGCGGGGTCACAGTGCATGCTTGGCCAATCATCAGCCAGCAATGCACTGCGCTGGCCGCGCCGGCCGCAATGCATTGCGGGGCCGCTCGCATCACACGAATGTGATGCGAACGGCCCAAATAGTTCTGGGCTCGCCGAGCGAGCGAACGCCCGGTGCTCGATTCGAATGTGGGTTCGAATCGAGCACCGGGCCCATCCCTACTCCCCATATAAATTTTATGAGTTTAGATTGGAATTTCCAGAGGTGATCTTTGGAGATGGGGACGGGTAGCGATCTAAATAGGTAAAGGATGCGTGGTAGTAGGGTCATTTTCACTGAATTGATTCTGCCCAGCCAGGACAGCCCCAGTTTATCCCAGCGGGATAGATTCTCTTCCAGTTTACAATAGATTGGGTGAAAGTTAGCAGTATAGAGTTTGTTTATTGAAGCCGTGAGGTTATTTCCTAGATAGGGGATCATGGACTCACTCCAACCAAACCAGAAGTTGTCCTTGAGCTGTACTACCAGGGTCACTTATAAGTTGATATTTAGTGCTAGAGATTTCGAGTAGTTAGGCCAGAGACTTTGCCGAAGTCATCGAGAACCCTGCATAAATTTGGTAATGAGGTAAGTGGTGAGGTGATAAAAAGTAATATATCATCCGCAAAAAAACGCACTTGTGGGTTTGTGGGCCACAACGCACTCCATTTTTGTCAGGGTTGTCCCCGGATGGCGATAGCTAAGGTCTCAATGACCACAGCAAAGATTAGTGGGGACAGGGGACAACCTTGTCTTGTACCCTTGAAGATTGGAAAAGGATGTGAGTAATATATATAAAAAAAAGAAAACAAAAAACGAACAGACCTCCACACACCTATATGAATTGTATTACAAATTTTAATAGCCTACATCAGGCAGATACAAACTATAAAACACTACTAATATCCCAAATTGACATATGACCAGAAATAAAAACCCATATGGGAGGCCACCAAATCACTGTGGATCCCTCCAGCCGGAGGGGACCCCCCCAGTAATGGATGGCTGGTGAACCCAGTAATATCCCTGCATTTTAATATGTGCTTCCAGATTGAAGTAGAGTGCTCCTATTATGTTCATAAAGGAATGACCAAAGACCTATTTTTGCAATATCGGGAATAAGAAAGTCCATGAAACAGAGTCAAACGTCTTCATAAGATCCAGTGAAAGCAAGAATCCCTTCTGCGGGGGTCCATTGTCCCAGCCAGATCCCAGTAGAGAGACTATGTCAATTGCTCTTCTGATCTGATCAGGCCCCTGTCTTCCAGGTATAAAACTTACCTGATCTTTGTGGATATATAGTCCAATAAAGTTGGATATTCTATCTGCTAGGTTTTTAGTTAAAATTTTTAGATCATTGTTTATCAATGATATGGGGCGATAATTGGCGGTGCAACTAGTGTCCTTGCCGGGTTTCGGTATTACCATGATGAAAGCTGAATTCAATGCCTTATCGAGCTGTGTACCAGCTCAAAGCTGATTAAAGAAACGGGCCAGATAGGGGGACAGTAGTGGGGCAAAATGTTCATAATACGGGACCGAAAAGCCATCTGGCCCAGGGGCTGAACCATTTTTAAGGGTCTTAATGACCTGAGATACTTCCTCCGCTGAGATGGGGATCTCTAAGCTGTCCCTATGGTGTTCCTGAAGATTGGGGATCTTCAGTGAGCTAAGAAAGGAATCAATTAGGCTGGGTGAGGGTTTCTTCCCATTTTTACTGTATAAAGAATGGTAGAAGTCCTGAAAAGCCTCCATGATTTTCTGGGGATTTTGTGAGAAGGCTCTATTGCGTAGTTTAATCTTAGGCAAGGTGTGAGACCTTATTTTTGGAGTCAGCCTATGTGCCAACATGGCTCCCAACTTGTCTTTTTGATGATAAAACCGCCCTCCATCCCATCGCAAGCTTTTTTCGGCTATAGCAGTGAGGGCCAAATTAAGAGCTGTGCGCGCTGTTTCAAGCTTTGCAGCCGATCCAGAGGTAGGATACAATAAATACAATAATTCCCTCTCCAGCTTGTCTATTTCTACTTTGCGGGCTCTGCGTATCCTAGAGGACATTTGGATCAGTTTACCCCGAATGGTGGTTTTATGTGCCGCCCACAGAGTGGTGGGGAATATGTTATTAACATCATTGAGTAGAAAATATTCCTGAATGGCTTTTTCAATTTCACTGACATGTGAGGGATTGCTAAGGATTGAGGCTCTTAATCTCCAATTAAACCCTTGATGTCTGGCTGTCAGTCTGTTTATTATCCGGAGAAGAAGGGAGTGGTCCAACCAGGCAAAGTCTTTAATGATTGTTTTGTGAACCAGCGGGGGTATGATTTTTCAGAATGAAAAAGTGATCTATTCTGGCAAAAGTATTGTGGGGGCTAGAATAGTGTGTGAAATCCTGAGCCCCAGGGTTCATTTCCCTCCAGGCATCGACCAAACCCTGGTGATAAATCTGTCTGGCTACGTTAAGACTCTGTCTGGTGGGACGGACACCATCCCTACCTGGAGGATGGGATTTGTCCTTTCCTGCGTCAAATGCAATGTTAGAGTCTCCGCCATAGAGGACTAGGCCTTCAAGCATAGGAGCTAGAGTGTGAAAGAGGGACTGAAAGAATTTTGATTGGCCCTTATTAGGTGCGTAGTATGAGATGAGAGAGTAAAGCTGGTTATCAATGAGGCCCTTTACTAGTATGAACCTGCCATCAGGGTCCTTAAATTCTGATACCAGTAAGAACTGGGTTTTGCGGGAAAAAAACACGCCTACGCCCTTAGTCTTTCTATCCGAACTAGCAAGGTAGAACATAGGAAATTTGGCATGAATGAAGGACGGGGCATAAGATTTTGGGAAGTGTGTTTCTTGAAGAAATTATATTTAATTTTTTTTGGTCATGATAGTATTGGATGATTTTCTGGTGCTTAATAGGGGAGTTAATCCCCTGCACATTGTGCAAGGCAAAGCATAGGGCAGGTTTATGGGAGGTGAGATCAGCCATGGAGCAGTTTAGGTGGAAACGCCAGCGACCCCCAATCACCTACCTTCCATTTTATGGGTGGTCCGCGGGAGATATCTGCCATTGAGTCCAGTAGAATAAATTCCCAGGTCCTGTAGATGAGCGAGAACGCACACGTCTATGCAAAAAAAGGAGAATTAGTAAAGGGTGAAAAAGTCAAAGAGAGGAAAAGAGAAATAAGAGAAAGGAGCAAGGTCCAGGGATATGGGGATAATAAGTTCACCATATCCCGAAATACAAAAAGGGTTCCTTCCCAACCAGTGGGGGAGATTCCGACTAGGAGCAGAGAGAAAAACTTTGGCTCTGAGTACAGGAGGAGGAGCATAGGTGCCGCTCTGTGTATGGCACCCCCTAAAACATAGCTAACAGGTTTAAATAAATTAGGGTACATTCCCCACATCAATTATAATGTGTAAACTCTTGGGAAAGGAAAGGCACTGGCAGAGTCAAAAACCGGGGGGTCACAAAAGAAAAGGAAAAAAAAATGCCCTCTAAGTCCGTTGCTAAGCCCCCACAAGAATGAAAAGGGGGTCGAACATTCTGTGAGGTGCATGAGGTGTTAACCCAGGGAACTCCAAGGTAATTTGCTATTGTGAGTCCTCGGCCAATGTATTTGTCACGTACCTGGTAGGAGTCTGGTATGACGAGGTCGGCCTCCCTTGTATCTCCAGTCCAAGCCCCACTGAGGGTGGAACAGATGGTGGCAAGGCTAGGAGGAACACGAGTGCCAGTAGAGGTTGCTAGCAGAAGTTGCAGGGGCAGGTGAAACTTGGAGATCCCGATGGGTAGACAGGTTCCATGCACTTTTATGGAAGAGCAGGTGTAAAGGGGAACTCCAACCCACATGCAGATTCTGGAACGTAGCAAACTGGAACAGAGGTCAAGGGTAGCCGGGTTCAGGAACAGGCAGGCAGCGTAGTTCAAGGAGAAAGCAGTAGCAGGGTCAAGGAAGCCGGGATCAGGAACCAGAAGTCAGCAAATAATCAGAGTCCAGAGAAGCGTCAGGGCAAGCTAGAGTCAGCAACGGGTATTAGGTTAATCATACGGATAACAGGAAGTTTCACAGGACAAGCTGAAGACCAGTCAGCACTTGTAGGGAGTCAGAGCACCCTTTAAATAGGCCGTCTGGCGCCAACTGGCGTTAGGGGCGCGCTCCTGCACGTGCATGCCGTTCATTGCGCACGCGCATGCGCATTGGCGCTCTGGGATACTGACGTTGTCCGGGAATGCGCGCATGCGCACGCATATGCGCCATACGGGAATACGTAGTTCTCTCTCTTACATTGCCCCCCTTAAGGGCAGCCTCCGGATGCCCTTCAGGGCCCTTTTTTCAGGGTGTCGTTAAAAGAAAGCTTGTACCAGTCTTGGGGCATGTACATTGGAGGCTGGTTCCCAAGAATTTTCCATAGGACCGTAGCTCTTCCATTTGACAAGGAACTGCATCTGATTATTCCTCCGTCTACAGTCCAGCAAGGCCTCCACTTCAAATTCCTAATTTCCTTCGGAGGAGGGGTCCCAGACACCCGATCAGGAAAGGGGTTGGGCACGGTGGGTTTCAATAAAGAAACATGGAAAACCGGATGTATTTTCAGGCTTTTGGGTAACGCCAGTTCAAAAGCTACTGCATTGACCCTCCGTTTGACAGGAAAAGGTCCCAAAAACGTAGGGCTGAGTTTTTTAGAAGGACAGCTCAATTTCAGGTTCGCCGTGGACAGCCAGACCTTGTCCCCTGGTTCTAGATTCAGGTTACCCCTCCTCTTTCTGTCGAAGAACTTCTTGTTGCTAACCTGGGTCTTAGAGATCGTTTCTTGTAGGATTTGATTGTTGGTGCTGAGAAAGCTTAATCGATCCTGTACCGCAGGTAGAGGAGATTCCACAGATATTTCAAGCAGAAAAGAGGGATGATATCCAAAATTGGCAAAAAAAGGTGACTGCTTGGTTGCTGAGTGGATACTATTTTTGTAAGAGAACTCTGCCAGCGGAAGGAGAGATAGCCAATCGTCCTGCGTGAAAGAGGAAAAACATTGTAAGTATTGTTCGAGGGTTTGGTTAGTCCTCTCAGTCTGTCCGTTAGTTTGCGGATGGTACGCTGTGGAGAGGCAGAGCTCAATATTAAGTGCTTCACATAAGGCCCTCCAGAATCTAGAGGTGAACTGCACGCCCCGATCGGAGATGATGCTATCCGGAATACCATGCAGTCTGACAATCTCTTTGATGAAGGCAGAGGCAGTCTTAGGGGCGGAAGGGGTTCCTTGCAGAGGAATAAAGTGAGCCATTTTGGTCAGGCGGTCTACCACGACAAAGATGGTAGTGAAGTCTTCGGATGGGGGTAGCTCCACAATGAAGTCCATTGAGATCATGCTCCACGGTTTCTGAGGTATGGGGAGAGGCTCCAAGAGACCCCAAGTCTTTGTTCTGGCGGTTTTATTCTGAAGGCACGTTGTACAGGATCCAACATAACATAACATAACATAACATCTTACAGTCCTGCATCAGGTCAGGCCACCAGAAGGTACGGGAGACCAAATCGGCAGTCTTGCGGATTCCGTAATGTCCTGCTAGAGGATGATCGTGGCAGCGTCTTAGAATGGACACTCTGAATTGCTCCGGGACAAAGATTTGTTCCTTATGGAAGAAAAGACTGTCCCTTAATTGAAGAGCCTAATCCTGGGGAGGTGGTTGATTAACCACACTGGTCTTTATTTGGGATATCAGGTCTGTTTGAAGGAACAGAAAATTCTTGGCCGGGAGAATGGTATCAGGCTCCAGGGGATTTACAGGATCATTGAACATGCGGGACAAGGCATCTGGTTTGCCATTTTTAGAACCAGGTCGGAAGGTTATATGGAATGAGAACCGAGAAAAGAACAGTGCCCATCTTGCTTGTCGAGGTCTTAGACGCTTAGCTGTTCGCAGGTACTCAAGGTTCTTGTGGTCCGTAAATATGAGGATCGGGTGGGCAGCTCCCTCCAGGAGGTAGCGCCATTCCTCAAGTGCAGCCTTGATGGCCAGTAGCTCCCGGTCTCCCACGTCATAATTTCTCTCGGACGGGTTTAGTCTTTTGGAGAAAAAGGCCACAGGGTAGAGTAAGGACTTAGGGCCTTGACGTTGAGACAATATAGCCCCGACTGCACTCTCAGAAGCATCAACCTCTAACACATAGGCCAAGAATGGGTCAGGATGCTTCAGGATGGGAGCTGAGGTGAATAAAAGTTTCAATTGCTCAAAAGCCTCTTGAGCTTCAGGTGTCCAACGGAAAGGAATGTGTTGCTTGGTTAGTTGAGTAATGGGAGAAAGGATACCGGAAAAGTTCTTGATAAACTTCCTGTAGAAGTTGGCAAACCCCACAAACCTCTGAACAGCTTTTTTGTAGGTAGGGGCAGGCCATTCCAGAACCAAAGTGACCTTTTGTGGGTCCATAGAGATTCCATCGGCAGAGATGACCAGTCCCAGGAAATTTACCGCCCTTTTCCCAAAAGTCGCATTTCTCGGCCTTTGCATAGAGGGAGTGATCCGGAGTCGGGCCAGTACCTTCTGGACATGAGATTGATGTGCTTCCAAGGATTCGGAGAATATCAGGATGTCGTCCAAGTAAATTATAATGAACAAATCCAGGTAGTCCCGAAAGACATCATTCACCAGGTGCTTGAATGTGGCTGGAACATTGCAGAGTCCGAATGGCATGACCAGGTACTCGAAATGGCCGAAGCGTGTTCGAAAAGCCGTCTTCCATTCGTCCCCCTCCCTGATTCTGACGAGATTGTATGCACCCCTCAGATCCAGTTTGGAAAATATTTGTGCCCCCCGCAGCCTCTGAAAAAGTTCAGGAATCAAGGGAAGGGGGTACCGGTTCTTGACTGTGACTTTGTTAAGGTCCCGGTAGTCAATACAAGGTCTTAAGGAGTGATCTTTTTTCTCTACAAAGAAGATAAAGGCACCTGCTGGTGATGTGGAGGGCCGAATGAACTTCTTTGCCAGACTTTCATTGATATAAGCACGGAGGGCTTCCAGTTCTGGTTCGGAGAGAGGATAGATCCGCCCAAAGGGGATCTCTGCCCCAGGTAGGAGATCAATAGGGCAATCATAAGTCCTATGAGGTGGAAGGGTGTCTGCACTCCTTTTGTTAAACACATCAAGGTATTCGTGGTAGGCAGCCGGGACCAACTTAATGGTTTCTGGGTCAGACTGTAGACTTAGGAGAGGAGTGGTACAAGCAGTCCTTTCGGGGTAACAGTGCATCTGGCAATAGCTGGAAGAAAAGGTGACGTCTCCTGTAAGCCTATTGATGTGCGGGTTATGTGCTTTTAACCAGGGGATGCCCAGGATGATGGGGAACATAGGTGAGGTAATGACATCCAACCGCAGGAATTCATGGTGACCAGAGGAGGTTTGACAAGAAATAGGTATAGTTTCTTGAGTGACTGGGCCAGATTTAATTCCAGAGCCATCGGCCAAGTGAACCCGGGACCCCTGTCTCTTGGTACATACAGGAAGCTGATGAAGGGAAACAAATAGACATGTGCACTGCCCAAAAATTCGTTAGTTTTCGTTTTCGTTTCATTGTTTTTTTTTTTTTTTCGTTTTTCGGGTCATTCGTTATGATCGCAATTCGTAAATTCGTAAATTTGTACATTCGTAAATTTGTACATTCGTAAATTTGTACATTCGTGAATTTGAACATTCATAAATTTGTACATTCGTAAATTTATACATTCGTAAATTTATACATTCGTAAATTTATACATTCGTAATTTCGGAAATTTGGAAATTCGATATTTTCGAAAACCCGAAAATTTGAAAATCTGAAAAAATAACTATTAAATTATAGGTATTGTAATTTCCTTTCAAATTTGGCTGTTAGCGAACGTAACGAATACAAATTTATCTGAAGTTACGCATAACCTGAAATAACAAATGCCGCATCTAAACAAATGGAACGGAACAAATTAATAATAATAATAATAAAACGTTTTTATTATTATTATTGTTATTTATTATTATTATTAATTCATTACGTTCCATTCGTTTAGATACGGCATTCATTATGTCGGAAAACAATTCGTAACTTCGTTAAGTTCACTAACAGCCAAATTTGAAAGGAAATTACAATACCTATAATTGAATAGTTAGTAATAGTTAAGTTATTAGTTAATTATTATTTCAGATTTCCGAATTTACTAATTTACGATTGTACGAATGTACAAATTTACGAATGTACGAATATTCGGAAATTCGTAAATTCAAATTTACGAATTTCCGGATAGTTGTACATTCGTAAATTCGTGCATTGGTAAATTCGTATATTCATAAATTCGTACATTCGTAAATTTGAATTTACGAATATTCGTTAAAATTCGTTAAATGAGTTTTCGTTAATTCGGATATTTCCGAATTAACGAATTTGTCGAAATTCGTTAAAAAACGAATTCGGAACGAAACGAATTGCACATGTCTAGAAACAAATGTGGAGTCCACAAAGCAGCTACAAGCACCAGAGTCTATAATGGTTAGTACTGGAAGTGACTTCCCGGTTAAGTGGAGAATGACGGAGAGGGAAATGTGAGATCGGGCATCTCCAGAAGGAAGCTCCACAGGGGGCTGTGGCGGGCAGGTTCTACAAGATTTTGCTGGACAAGTCTGTATAAAGTGACCCGCTTCTCCACAGTAGAGGCACAGGTTGGCATGTTGTCGTCGGAGCCGTTCGGCTGGGGAAAGAGGTGATCTGAGGAAACTCCTATGGTATGTCCTGTGCTGATTCTTCCCTCTGGGAGACACATCAAATGTGGCAGCAGGCGTGTCGGGGCAAGAAGCCACAGAAAGAGTCTTTTTAGTCCTTTCGGATTGCCTTTCACGCAATCACCCGGTCGATCAGGGTGCTTGCGCTAATCAGACCTTCCAGGGATGTAGGAGTAGCAATTCTGGCTAATTCATCTCTTAAAGGGTCTTAAAGACCAAGACGAAACTGGTGGCGAAGAGCAGGATCATTCCATAGGGTGTCCGCACACAGGACACGAAAGTCTGAGATGTAATCCTCAACCGGCCTTGATCCTTGTTGAAGCCTGCCAAGTTTAGATTCTGCAGACTGCTGGCGGAAAGGGTCATCGTACAGCTGGGCCATGGCCGAGAAGAAGGAAACGGTGGTTGCCAGAACAGGATCATGCTGCTCCCGAAGGAGAAGGGCCCAGGACAGCGGTTCGTTCAGGAGAAGAGTAATCACAAACCCTACTTTAATGTCTTTGGCTACAAAGGTCCTGGGTAGTAGGGAGAAGTAGAGCTCACAGGAGTTCCGGAAAGTCCTGAACATTTTACGATCTCCGGAAAACCGTTCAGGGATAGGCACTCTGGGTTCCGGAGGAGGAGAAACGCAAGCAGATGCGACTCCTTTCTTGTCCAAGAGTTGCTCTTCTATGCGACTGAAATCGCTCTGTAAGCTCTGCACAACATGGGTGAGAGCAGAGATTGTCTCGAGCAAGTCCTTGGATGGGGAGGCCTCCCTTTCAGACTCCAGCCCTTGCTGACTGGTACTGTCACGTACCTGGTAGGAGTCTGGTATGACGAGGTCGGCCTCCCTTGTATCTCCAGTCCAAGCCCCACTGAGGGTGGAACAGATGGTGGCAAGGCTAGGAGGAACACGAGTGCCAGTAGAGGTTGCTAGCAGAAGTTGCAGGGGCAGGTGAAACTTGGAGATCCCGATGGGTAGACAGGTTCCAGGCACTTTTATGGAAGAGCAGGTGTAAAGGGGAACTCCAACCCACATGCAGATTCTGGAACGTAGCAAACTGGAACAGAGGTCAAGGGTGGCCGGGTTCAGGAACAGGCAGGCAGCGTAGTTCAAGGAGAAAGCAGTAGCAGGGTCAAGAAAGCCGGGATCAGGAACCATAAGTTAGCAAATAATCAGAGTCCAGAGAAGCGTCAGGGCAAGCCAGAGTCAGCAACGGGTATCAGGTTAATCATACGGATAACAGGAAATTTCACAGGACAAGCTGAAGACCAGTCAGCACTTGTAGGGAGTCAGAGTACCCTTTAAATAGGCCGTCTGGTGCCAACTGGCGTTAGGGGCGCGCTCCTGCGCGTGCACGCAATTCATTGCGCACGCGCATGCGCATTGGCGCTCTGGGATTCTGACGTTGTCCGGGAATGCGCCATACGGGAATACGTAGTTCTCTTACAGTATTGCTCAGTTACTGTAGGTGGTGGATAAGGTACAAGAACGCTCTCCATGAACGAGAGCTACAGGCAGGACCCAGGAGGGTGTAGGTCATGAGGAGTCAAATAATCCCCCTACACCTGGAGTCCTAATCTGACAGGAAGGGTGTGATCCTGAACTTGGTGCAGTAAGATTCGGAAAGTTCCAGGAATGTTCCTGTTCAGGACAAACAAAAGGGTGTACAGCTGCCGAGTTAAATTGTAGTAGTGCATAAATTCCAGCAAGACAAGCCCAAGATACAGGGTAGACAGGAGTTCCAAGGGAATAGTCAGATGATGAGTTTGGGTGGGCAAAAGACCAGACGGGCCCATACCCAGTAAAGGGATGAGACAGGATAAAATGGAGCAAATTTCCAGCTCAAGTAGCAATTCCTTCCTTGGCTTTCTTGTGCTTGGGTTTCTGCCACGTATAGGTGAGTGGACTAGATGGAGGAGGTCTTTGGTCAGGCAGGATGGAGATGATTGCATCGGGGAGGTTGGGTCAGTGGGTAGGATGCCCAGTTTCCTTAGCAAGAGTTCTCCGTCCGTGAGCATCGAGAATCTGTAGGGCTTGCCATTAAATTCAAACTTCAGGCTAAGGGGGAAAAGCCACCAGTATTTAATATTTTTCTGTGTCAGAACCGTCAGAAGGGGCTTGAGTGCTCGCCTCTTCTGGATGGTGAAGGAGGAGAAATCAGCATAAACTTGTACTGTATGTCCCATAAGTTGAATTTGCGGAGTGGTGCGAGCTCTCCTCATGACTTCGTCTTTAACATTGTAATAATGAGGTTTCACCACAATGTCACAAGGTAGCCCATCAGGTCGGGGGGACCAAGGGTCCTATGGGCCCGATCAAGTTCCAATTTGTGGGCTCGGATGTCAGGTATAAGGTTTTTGATTAGGGAGTGTACTGCTTTTGGTATGTCAATGACAGTCTCTGGAAGACCTCTAATACTAAAATTAAGCCTTCTAGACCCATTTTCAAGGTCGTCAATTTTGGACATGGCCCCCTCCAACTCCTCATGCAATTCTTGGAAACGGTCAGTGTTTTGATTGACCCGATCAATTGTGGTGTCCATTTTATTTTCAACATGTTCAATGCGAGAGCCCAGGAGGTGAAGATCCGATTTCATTTTGGCAGCAGGCTGAGAAAGCCCCCTGTTAAGCATCTCTGCAAATCTAGTGAAGAGCATAGTCATATCATGGGGCTGCGATGAGATTTGACCCATATCCTGCACTCCTGGTCTCGGTGAGGCAACTACTGCAGGTGACATGAGCATTTCATCTAGGGTCTGGTTTAGGAGGGAGACTGTGGAAGCTGGAGATGCAGGTTCCCCTAGTGATGGAAGCATCGGGGCCCCTCCACATACCTCTACATGCAGTGAAGTTCGCCATGGAGAAGAAGCTGATGTGCTTGTGTGAGAGGTCTCGCGAGGAAGCCGTTCCGCCGTCATCTTAGGTGCTTCAGCGGCGCCTGATAGTGCCAGGAAATGTGCTCCGATTAAGGCTAGGGGGGTGTATGTACCCGCTATAGGAGGCGCCAAGATCACAGAGCGGGACGGAGCTCTGTGTTCAGTCATCCATATCACAGAGCACCGCGCATGCGCCTCTTGGCAGACAATTTTAAAGCATGCTATCCCACATTTGTCCGTGGAAAATCCGACAACAATTGTCCGATGGAGCATACAAACGGTCAGATTTTCCAACAACAGCCTGTCATCACACAATTCCTGTCGGATAATCCGATCGTGTGCATGAGACTTTAGAATGGTGGCTCGTGGCTGTAAGATTATCTGCTTTACATTTTGCTGCTAACTTCCCATCATTCTTGCCATACAATATCCCTCTGCTTATTTTCTACTGCCTAGCGTTACCCCTGTGCTGTTAAAGGGTGGACAGCTTATAAATATAGCTTGTTTCCCCTTCAGATATGGCTCCAGTGCAATGAATATAATGAAAAAAAGAAATATTAATACAAATCCTTCCACATGTTCCCCTCTTCCTCACTGCAAGCACCCCGACCTTCCTCGCCCTCATATTCCTTTCCTGCCTCCAGGTGTCTTATTGAACTCCACCTGTTGGTGAATGGTAAGGATAGGCAAAATAATGATGTCTGGGGTATCACCTTCTGGGCAAAATAATGGCAGATGGGTACCTGCCACTGTGGTGTAGCACAGGTCATAAATTTGCGTAAATGCATGAATCCATGAGTAAGAAGGGGAATAACTGCAAAGCCATCAGTTTGGCAAAGCTGGAATTAGGATGCTGATTCTAGGGGTGATTTAGGGACATTTGTTCTGCTCTAGCAGCAGATACAATAAAAAAGACTTACACTGAAGAGCTTTGGGGACCAGCTGTGGGGATATTAATGGTCTGTAAACCTGCTGACTCCTCATAGCCAGTTTTTGAGGGCATTTTTTTTAGCAGAAGGGATGAAGGAGGAAAATAAAACATTGGGGTTGATTTATTAAAGGGAGATAGACTATGCACATTGCAAGCCCAGTTGCACTTTGCAATTGAAGTTGCTCCAGAGCTTAGTAAATGAGGGGAAGCTCTGATGATTGAGTTTTTTTATTTTCCTTGGGTATTCTTTGCAAAGTGAAGCTTCTCCCCAGTTACCAAGCTCTGGAGCAACTGCACTTTCAGAGTGCACTTGCAAAGTGCACATTCTATTTGACTTTAGTAAATCACCCCTTTATCTGCAATTGTAGACATGTGGCTGCTGTACTCTTGGGAGAAGTAAGAAGAAAAAGGTATAGTAATGTCCCCTTAACCTCCCTGGCGGTATTCCCGAGTCTGGCTCGGGGTAAGATTTCAGTACCATTAGCGGTAACCCCGAGCCAGACTCGGGATTGCATCGCAGGATACAGGGAAAGTTACTTACCTTGTCCCCTGGATCCTGTGATGTGTCCCCGCTGTGTGTGCGAGCTGTCTCCTCGCTCGATTTACACAGTGCCCGAGTGCCGCCGAGCTCCGTTCCCTGTGACGTTGCGGCGCACGGGGGCGGAGATCGGCGCCAAATTCAAAAAAGCACAATACATATACAGTATACTGTAATCTTACAGATTACAGTACTGTATAAAAAAATTACACATCCCCTTTGTCCCTAGTGGTCTGTCCAGTGCCCTGCATGCACTTTTATATTATAAATACATTTTTTCTGCCTGGAATTTGGAGATTGTCCAAAGCAACCAATAAGTGTCCCTTTTTATGTCAAAAGTGGTTTTAGACAAGCTAGAAAACAGCGATAATAAATTAGAATCACTCGCAGAATTGAGCGATAGCGATTTGTGGGGAAATTCGTCATCAAACACTAAATCTAATGACAGCGACAATTCTGCAACTGAGTAAATTTCAGTGTTTTTGATTTGATTACATTATTGAATAATTTTTATTATTATTATATTATTATTTGTTATAATTATTTATAGTTATTTATTATATTATAATTTATGATTTTGTGTTTCAAACTTTATCGTACCCGGGATGTCTACTAGAATCTTGTTTGGACAGATTTAAGTGAGTTATTCCTAAGAATTACAGGCCTACAATATAAAACGATAAATTTCCATGCAAAATAATTGTACTGCTTTCAGCACCTAAAATCTCACAGAATCATACCGCCAGGGAGGTTAAAGGGGTTCTAAACACTCATGGTTTTTCACCTTAATGCATTCTATGTATTATAGTGAAAAACCTTCTGTGGTGCTGCAGCCCCCCAGCCCCCCAGTTTTACTTACCTGAATAGAAAGTGAAAAAAGAAATTGCGCTACAGGTATGGAACTAGGCAGATATATCAAATGCCTAGGAACAAACAAAGGGAAAAAGCAGCAACTATTCTGAAAACTAACAGTGCATACAAATAAGAAAAAATATATATATATAGTCGCGCTAATGTAGCGCGACTATATATATTTTTTCTTACTTACCTGAATGCTGTCTTTCTCCGGCCGGGAAGGAGCACACCAGCTCTAGCTCTAGCTGGTGTCTTGTGTCTTGACTGGATAGATTGATAGCAGCGCAGCTATTGGCTCCGGCTGATGTCAATCAAATCCAATGATGCGGGCACTGGGGGATGGGGCCGAGTCCTGCTTTCTGTGTGAATACACGCAAAAGCAGGACTAGGGAGCGCACCCGCACGGGTGCCCACCAAGGAGAGCTGGACATGACAATATACCGACACATCAGTCCTGAAAAATGGGTTTGCTAAAACTAGTAGTAAGCTTTAAATAAAAAAGGTAATTAAACAGGCCTGACAATAACATAGATTAGATGTGTCTCTAGGCTCTTTGCTTCAGATGCTCGAGGTTCTCTGATAGAAGGTTCCGTTGTGACTTTGGGGAGCTGTGAAGAATTTATTTCCTCTAGACCCTGAGGGGTTGAATTACTAAACCAGGATAGTGAAAAATCTGGTGCAGCTATGCATGGTAGCCAATCAGCTTTCAGTTTTCTTTTTTGTCAAAACTTAATTGAACAAGCTGAAGTTAGAAGATAATCGGCTACCATGCACAGCTGCTTCAGTTTTAGTAGATCCACCCCTGAGTTTCTACTTCTTCTTCACATTCAAAGGAGAACTCTTCAGGCTCTTCACTTGAGACTGTAGTACACATTTTAATTTTGAGCAAGTTGGACCAACAATCCGACCGTGTGTACGCTCCATCGGACAAACTTTTTTTGTTTTTTTCTTGTTTTCATCGAACAAAAGTTTGGTCTGCAAACGGACAAACTTTTGCTCAACAAAAGTCCGATGGAGCAAAGTCCGACCGTGTGTACAGAAAACTATCAGACTTTTGTCTAACTAATGTTAAAATCAACCAACAATAGCAGAAGTTGACCAAAGGGTGGCGGTAAAGAGCAGAAAAGAGCAGAAAAACCATGTGATGTTGGAAAAAGTTTTGGGAAAGTTTGCAGAAAAGTCTGAGCGTGTGTATGCTATGGGTGTTCCCGACCAACTCCGTATGGACAATAAGCCACGTAAAAGTCAGATGGAAGTCCGACTGTGTGTATGGGGCTTAAGTAACACTATTTGCATAGGAGTGGATCTCCCAATCACTACTGAGAACAAATACTCTACAAAGGAGTATTTGTCCCCATACAGTTGGAATTTTATTTACTACATTTATTTTATCTAGCCACAGGGGGGCACCATTATATAATTTCACTTTGGGTTTTTATAGTACGACCCCACTCAGCTTGTTACTCTACACAGCCATATAAATAGAGACCTGTTAGATTACTCTTCAGGCTACAGGTAGCGCCACCACACCCCCTCTTTTCTCTCTAATATCACTAGAGCTTTCCCTGGGGAGCTCATTAGGGGGGGGGCTGCAACCTTCTATACCTAAGCATGGAATCTCCTACCTTTTACATCCAGGCTTATAGATTGCAGATTGGACATTTTTACTTTTAAGTTGTAATTTTTTCTCGTTTTACTGCCCTTGGGGGTCAAAATCAGTTTGAAGCTTTTCATAGGCAGTCTTCATATTCTTTCAGAGTCATTGCATAAAACCCTTATGGGCTGAAGCTGATGTCCTATGGACAGAGATACCAAAGGCCAAGTTCACTGACAGAAGTTCTTCTCTCCCTAATATAATCATGTAAGGAGATTCGTACTAAACACTATGAAAGGCATGAACTATTAATGAGATATACTGTATCTACTCCAGTGTTTTTCTTTTGTGACATGAGTGTTCCCAACATATTTTAGAGGGTACGGTTAAACTGTTCTTCTTGTGGATCCCCTTGATGATGGTAAGGAGTAGATCTAATTTCTGTACCACCAGCACATTTAAACAAATTCTTGATGAATTTAATGTCAAAAATCTCTGCCTTGGTCAATCTTCAGGGGTAGTTCAAAAATAGATGAAACACATTTCCATCAGGAATTTGGCTACAGTGGAGGTTTTTTTAAATTTCCTCAGGAAAACATATTCATAGTGGGTAAAGTAGTCAGTCACCACTAAAACATTGCAATGTTCACTTGTATGGGGCTGCAGAAGCAATAATTAAATGCACACTAACCTCATGGGATCTTGACATTGCAGGTGGCCTATTGGGTCTGCTCTAGTGGGGAGAGTATTTTGCTGTATACACTGCAAACATAACTGACTTTATCTCAGCTCTATTGCAAAGCCACCAGAATCAATCTCTGACCCTAGATGATTGTGTTAATCATGTAAGGCCATTAGTACCATATTCCTGTTTTTCAGGAAGGAACAGCTGCCACCTGTCTATGAGATAATCAGAAGAGGGCCTTCTGTAGCTGTGTTTATCATGGAGTTGCAGTTCCACTCTCTGTGAATCAACTTATACCCCCTTTAGTAATCATTTAGTAAAAGCTCTGATCAACAGTTTTCTAGGGTGTTCAAAGTGAAATTGCAGAGGGGAGCAACTGCTTAATTCATCTTTAAGTCATTTTTACTGATAGTGGGTAGGCCTCACTTGTGCCAAATTCTAATAGAGCTTGAGGACTCCTATAGCAGTAACTCCCGGAAACAGGGCTTGAATTATCTCCACAGTCCATTCTTCTTCTGCATCTCCAACATTGTATGGCTTTTGCAACAGGGCATCAGCATCTCTATTCCCAACTTTCAGTAGAACTTCATTGACCAAAACAACCAAGCAGTGATGTCCATTCCAGTCCAGTAGCATCTAAGTCGGCATTAGTGAGGATGTAAGTGAATGCATTGTTATCTGTCTTTTTGTCTGTCCACAACCACCCATTTTAAAGCAACATCATCAGGCTGGGCGGGTATAGGATGCCATTTTGTTGGATTTATTGCCAGATAATTTATAGTTACTTAATGCTGTATCACTTATTTGTATGTGAGTGCAGATTTTTATGATTTTGAGCAAAATATTTTTTTTTTAAATCAGGCATACTGTGCTATTAGCTCTCCCTTTTGTCCTTCATGAGCCTTCCAGCCATTGATGACCAAGGACCATAAGAGGAGCATCGGGGGTCTGACTTCCTTAATATCAGTGATACATTCAAGCATTCATGACCTCCAATTAAATTGAGGAGTCCACTTGATCAGGTGAGCGAATACCCCAAGGGGGTATGTGATGGGCACATTGGTGTTTTCTGTGGAGATTTAAGAAGATCAGATTAAATACTATTCACGGTGGAATTGGATATTAATGGATTATTTCATATGATTGGACACTTTTTCTTTTAAATAAATATTATTTTGCACATATTTTGCACATATTTTAATATAGAGTGGTTATATTTATGGACTATTTCACATCATTGAACATATTTTTTTGCACATATTAATACTTTCTAATTTTATATTGTCACGTCATCATGATTTAATAATTTATATTTAACAATTGTTTATTGGGAGATTAATATTTGGTGATATTTACATATTATTTTGTTTTTATTTAGTTTTTTTATTTCTTGAATGCACTTAGATATTTTTGAGCGCTTCAGTTTTTTTCATTTATATTATATAGAGATAGATGATATGCTTCTCTTGTGAAACAGACCCCAGGGTTCAGCTGTGAATTCAATTTTCTTCTCCCCCAACAATGACTGACATATGTAACAATAAGTTACTGTAGGTCATTAAATTACAAGCATTACTTGGAAGCCAAACCTTTAAAAATTTCAATTTTCTGGGGGTATCAAAAATAGCATGGGAGGTGGGAACTACCCTGAGGAACGTGTGCTTTTTTTTTAAAAGTACAATCAACCAAGAGCAGTGCTTTTTTTGCATAAAATTTGACATTAAAAATGTGTAGTTTTTTTTACCTAACATGACTGGGGGTTATCCTAATCCTGCCTGTAAAGGGACACATCTCTGTGATGCATAGAATGTGCTGCAGCAACACTGACACTTGCAAAGAAAAACATTTTAAAATTACAAATTAATTTGACAGCAGCCATTGGCTGCGTATTTGTTTAAAAAGAAAACACAAACAGACCAAGAGTCAGCTATATATTTTGGGGTACCTTTAGAGGGGTTTGTGTGCTGTTTTTATTTTGGCAGTAACATCTGTCAAGTTCATTTGTCGGCAATTAATATTATTATATTATTATTATTATTATTATTATTATTATACAGGATTTATATAGCGCCAACAGTTTGCGCAGCGCAATTAAAAAAGTATACTTTTTTTCTAATTATAATTTTTGCTTTAATAGCTCCTACAGAAAGAATGACAAAATAATTGCTTAGAGACCCCCAAGTACACACAAGATCATTTGAGTCTGGTACAGATTTTAAGAGGGACACCCCACACAAAAAATGCATGAGGTCCCCAAGAATGACCAGATTCTTTATCTAAACTTACACCCAGGCTGGCCAGGAAAGGGGGAGGACAAGCTTGCTCTTCGCCCAAACCATATCAAGCCACATGCCCCCAACTTGGGGAGGCTTGCCTTGCCTGGTGGTTCTGGGGGTCGGCGGCCAGAGGGCTTATCCAATTATGGAAGCTCCCTTTAATAATAAGGGGGCACACAGATACTGTTCCCCCTACATGAATGAATTTGAGGTACAAAGAACCCCTATTAGTTCACATCAAAAAAATTGTAACCTAGTAATAAAGACACCCAAATCTTTAAGTCCTTTATTTATTTATTTAAAATCTCATGATGACTTGTTGCAAATGGAAAAATAAATAAAACAGACAGTCACAGTTGCCAAATTACAGCTTGTCACACTGGGGTAGATTTTCTAAAACTGGTGCACTTAGAATCTGGTGCTGCGGTGCATGGTATCCAATCAGCTTCTAGCTTGTTCAATTAAACATTGGGAATAAAAACTGGAAGCTGATTTCTATGCAGAAGTGAGACAAACTTTGCACTCTCCAGCTTTAGTAAATAAACCTCACTGTCATCATCTATAAAGGGCTAGGGCAATTATTGACCAAATATGGTCATGGCCATATTTGGACAGTAATGTCATTGCTAGCCCCGCTTTTTACTTAAAAGCAGTGGGTATTCTCTGTGATGTCCTTAGCTCCTAGGGATGGGAACCAGTGATTTCATGGGAAATCCTCACTCTCTTGAAGCAAAGAGGAGGGGATAACAGTGACATCACTGCCCAAATAAGGTTAGTGTGAATATTCTGTCAGTGTTGTCACCAGTGTTGCCAACCCCCTGAAGTGAAATTTACTGGCAAGGATGCCAAAATTTCTGTATGGCACCAATTTCTTACTTGCAAAAATAATGAAGATTACTGGCAGAGCCACATTTTTTACTGGCGCTGCAAAAAAGTACCTAAAATTACTGTTCTTAGTGCTAAACAGTGCAAATATCAATATTTCAACTATAAGCACACAGCTAATGCTAATATCAATGTGTTTAAGTTAAACAACAGTAAAAAAACATATTTCTCAATTCACATGAAGGTTAGGATACTTTAACCCAGCCAGCACAGAGTTCCCTCTTACATCAGAGTCTGCAGGACTTACAGTGCAAGGGAACTCTTATGTAAAGAGGAACGCTGCAGATCAAGATGTAAGGGGGAACTCTGATGTGGAGGGGGGCTCTGGTGAATAGAGACCACCTTCCACAGAGTGAATACACTAAGAGGGGGGTACTAATATAAGGGGGAAACCTTTATATCAGTGCCCCTTACATTATTGTATTCATTCACCTCCTTACATCAGTGACCCCCCCCCCCTCAGAATGGCCTGGTGGCACTGTCACTTACCTCCTCTCAGGTGCATAGTGTGGGGCTCAGTCAGACGGCTCCAGCTTGGTGGCTCTGATCTCCTCTTCCCAGTCCACACATCTGTTTCTTCCTGGGCCGTAACCCCCATCCCGGCGGCACTCCCACTCTTGACTCCTTTCTAGGATCCCCTCAGAGACTGTAGACATGACAAGAGATGGTCAGAGGCTGCGGACACAATACAGGAGGGGGACAGAGACTGCAGACACACTACAGGAGGGGGACAGAGGCTTCGGACACACTACAGGAGGGGGACAGAGGCTGCGGACACACTACAGGAGGGGGACAGAGGCTACGGACACACTACAGGAGGGGGACAGAGGCTACGGACACACTACAGGAGGGGGACAGAGGCTACGGACACACTACAGGAGGGGGACAGAGGCTGTGGACACACTACAGGAGGGGGACAGAGGCTGCGGACACACTACAGGAGGGGGACAGAGGCTGCGGACACACTACAGGAAGGGGGACAGAGGCTGCGGACACACTACAGGAGGGGGACAGAGGCTGCGGACACACTACAGGAGGGGGACAGAGGCTGCGGACACACTACAGGAGGGGGACAGAGGCTGCGGACATACTACAGGAGGGGGACAGAGGCTGCGGACACACTACAGGAGGGGGACAGAGGCTGCGGACATACTACAGGAGGTACGGTGGAGACAGGCTGTGGACATGATGGTGCCCTCCTCACCCCCTCACAGTAGCCTCCTCCTCTGTCCACCACCATATTACTTCTGCACATCATCAGTGTTCTGTGTCCTCCTCCTGTGTCCCTTTCACCACTCCACAGGTCAGGGCAGCACTGTGCTGCCCTGACCTGTGAAGAGGTGAAAGGGACACAGGAACCAGAGGAGGACACAGCACACTGATGACGCTGTCCCCTTGTATCCCTCCAGTTTCACTGACCTTGAGTCCGTCCTCCTCACCCCTGTCTGGGCCCTGTCAGTGCTCCGAGTCCTCCACCTATGATGAGTGCATGGCATGCACTCACTGCAGGTGTCCCGCCACTGCCGCCAGCCGCTGTGGCCTTTTCAAAAATGGCGCCAGCGGCGCCATCACGTTACTGCGTGTGCACCGCCCGGCCGAGCGTGAACGAGTTTCCCTGAGCTCGGCCGGCGCATTCGGAACGGCGCATGTGCAGTTGTATGGCCGGCTCGCGGCCATCTTTTTTATGGGCGCTGGTGCCCATAAACTGACTTTAACGTACAGCCCGAAAAAGGGGTTAAATTGCGGGCTGTACGTAAAAAGACGCACGGTTGGCAACACTGGTTGTCACTGCTATCTCCTCCCCTTTTCTTAAAAAGAGTCGAAATTTCCCATGATGTAAGTGATTCCTAGGGGTGCTTCGGCTTTCTTAGGAAGCAGCAACAGAGGGAAGCTGTCATATATAAGGGGTAGAAATTCTACTTCTGTATATGATGCAGAAAAATCTCTTCTTACATACTGTAGTTATCACCAGGAATGGTATCCACGTGATAACATTTCAACTTTATTACTTGTTCTGTAAAATTTTGGATTGCCCATTGCTCTCTATCCTTTTGATAATGGTCACCAAGGCAAAGACAGAGGGTGATAACCCCCAGCTGGGACACACAATAATAAAAACCTGACCAAGGATAACAATGCTTCTCCGCACTATTCAGAGCAAAATAAATAAATAACGTTACATATTCCTTTAAAAAGTATTCTGTCCTGTTGATGTGTTTTCTTATGCTTTTCTCTTTACATTTTGCATGGTTCCTAAAGCATATGCTTAGATAAAAATAAAGACATAAAAATCAGCACAGGGGACATAGCTTACGGTTAGTGTAATGGATAAGGATATAGTACCTCAGAAAGTGGGATTTTAATGGCAATGAAATCTGGGTATAGAAAATACAAAAAATAGAAACAATAAATAAAATATACAAATTTATTAAATATACTGTATATACTCGAGTATAAGCCGAGATTTTCAGGCCTTTTTTTTGGCTGAAAGTCCCCCCCCCCTCGGCTTATACTCGAGTCAGCGAAATTTTACATTGTAAATTGTACCTGAAAAAAAGTTGAGAGGCTGCGGCGTCCATCGTTTAAATCTCGCGGTCTCTTCCTGGTCCCTTCCGTGATAGGCGATTCTAAGCAGACACTCTCCGCCTATCACAAACATTCTCTCATCCTCACCCATCCCAGCAGACACTGTGTTCAGTGTTCCGCCAATCACAGATGTCTGCTGGGAAACTGAGGATGAGAGAACGTTCGTGATAGGCGGAACTGTGTGCTTAGAAAACGCCTATCACGGAAGGGAAGAGGAAGAGACTGCGAGTTTTAAACGATGGACGCCGCAGCCTCTCAATTTTTTTTCAGGTACAATTTACAATGTTCAATTTAAACAGTGAGCTAGGGAACAGTGAGCTAGGGAAAAGTGAGGATAGGAACAGTGAGGATAGGAACAGTGAGGTGAGGAACAGTGAGGTGAGGAACAGTGAGGAACAGTGAGGATGGGAACAGTGAGGAACAGTGAGGATGGGCACAGTAAGGATGGGAACAGTGAGGATGGGCACAGTAAGGTGGCAATGGGCAGTGACAATGGGCTTAGTGAAGTTGCAATGGGCACAGTGAGGCGTGCAAATGGGCATTGTTGACCCTCGGTTTATACTCGAGTCAGTAAGTTTTCCCAGTTTTTTGTGGTAACATTAGGTATCTCGGTTTATACTCTGGTCGGCTTATACTCGCGTATATACGGTACACATAAATCACCACAGGTGATAGTAAAAATTTAATATACATATAATATTCACAATACATGAAGGTTACTGTAAAGAGCCAAAGAGATTGGGGTCCTGGATATGAATAAAGCTGCTGAATCCAACGCGTTTTGAAATAATACAAAATAGATTCTTCTTCAGGGATAGCAAATTCTATGTGTGCATCCTCAATCAAGGGAATTAACAGTCACCAGAAGAGCTCCAAACTCCCGATCCAATGGTTCACCGAAGCCACTATGGCATGAAGGAAACCATAAACCACAAGGGTAAAAATAAACTGCCAAAAGATAAAGTGTCCAAGAAACTCCTCACCCAAAAAGGGGAAGAGAAAAGGACAAAAATGGATCTCCAAGAGGCAACAACCAGATAAGGTGAACGGGAAAGGCAGAGAGCAACGGTCCGAGATGGTATCCTTCCACTGCGGTGTCCAAAGGAGACTGGCCAGTCTCCTTTGGACACCGCAGTGGAAGGATACCATCTCGGACGTATTATTTCGAAACGTGTTGGTATCAGCAGCTCTATTCATATCCAGGACCCCAATCTCTTGGGCGCTTTACAGTCACCTTCATGTATTGTGCATATTATATGTTTATTACATTTTTACTATCACCTGTGGTGATTTATGTTCATATTTAATAAATTTGTATATTTTATTTATTGTTTCTATTTTTTGTATTTTCTATACCCAGATTTCATTGCCCTTAAAATCCCACTTTCTGAGGTACTATATCCTTATCCATTTATTATGCCCCATACACACGATCATTTTAATGTCATTTTTAAAACTGACGCTTTTCTTGTCATTTTTTTTCTTGTTTCCTCTCAAGCCTGTCTTGCGTACACACCATCATTTTAAAAAATGTTCAAGAAAAGCGCAGTGACGTACACCACGTACGACGGCACTATAAAGGGGAAGTTCCGTTCGAATGGCGCCACCCTTCATGTTAGTAAAGTTTGTTGAGAGACGATTCGCTCTTTTCAGTCTAGTGCTTTTCAGTCCGTTACAGCATGACGAATGTGCTATCTCAATTACGAACGCTAGTTTTACCAGAACGAGCGCTCCCGTCTCATACTTGATTCTGAGCATGCGCATTTTTTTTCACGTCGTTAAAGCATACACACTATCGTTTTTCACGTCGTTAAAAAAAACGACATGAAAAACGACGTGAAAAAAGAGAGCATGTTCGAAATTTTTAATGCCCGTTTTTCACGTCGTTAAAAATGCTCTGGAGCATACACACGATCATTTTTAATGGCCATTTTTTTTAATGGCATTTTTAACGGCATGAAAAATGATCGTGTGTATGGGGCATTAGGGATGGTGGCAATGCTACATGACTTTGAATGGTAGTCTATCTATTTCTTTACAGTTAGTGTAATGTGTCCCTTGTGTTGATTATTCTCCTTTCAGAAAAAAATCTTGCTCTGTCCTACCCTCCCTGCCCCACCATCATAATCTTTTAGTGCAATGGGCATTAATATAGCTAAGGGGCTGTCTGGAGTTCTCATCAAGAGAGCTTGGCTATGCTCGACATTACCTGCTTGGCTATTCATTGAAGACATACAACAGTTTCTATGAATAATACAGGATCTATGGGGGATGAGCAAATAATTAATAGCTTCCATCCCCTATATCCATACATATGGTATCATATATTCCTGGGTCTGTGGCTGAACAGTTATGGACCTGTTAAAGAGATCTTAACCTTACTTTTAGATTATGAAAAACATCTGAAAATAGATAAATTAACTTACTACTCCCAAGGAAATAAGGCAATCAGGTTACTTGCTATACAAATTGAAAATCATCACAAAGGAGAAAATTATATTTGATTCAATTTGAGTTCAATTTCTGAGGTGGAAATGAAAAAAGGATACAGTCCTTGCTTCTTAACAAGTCCTCGGTTTAGATGGATTCTCAGCTGAATATTATAAAAATTATTCAGATTAACTTGTTCCTCATAATACATCTATATATACAGTAACAGTGCTGGCTCCCCTGGTAACCTCTCTATGTAAATTTTATGAGCTCTGAAAACTGGGGAAGGGGTATAATGACCCTCAAAACTTTAGACCAAGTTCCATCCTTAACTCTGAATCTGCTCCTGTTTCTGGATGCAGAGAAGGCATTCAACAGAGTACACTGGAAATACTTATCCTAAATTTACAGTGATTTAGCTTTTAATGTTTTATTTTCACTGTTATTATGGCACTATACAAACCTCTATCCACTTAGATGTACTGTACAGTACACTTCCAATAAGATGTCTAGCGTAGTTAAAGTATACCAATATGCCACTGGTGTACTTTTGCGGAAATAAAAAAAGCTTTCTATTTATCTTACACACCCCTTACCTCTGTTTCCAGCTGGCTCTATAAAAAAAAACTTCTCCATTACTTCCTGGACAGACCTTGGGACATAGGAAAGAGTTTACCAGCTGACCTCATTAGCTCACAACCTGCATCATCTACCCTCCTACTCCAGGTGATCACTACTACCCCTCATCAGACGCATGTTTTTCTATGCAATCAGTGAATACCATTTTCACTAAATACACAGGAATAGATTGTTCATTTGGCAGAGTGTGCAGAAGCTGAGTGGTCAAATAACAGCCTATGTGGATAGCTGTAGTATTGAAAACAGGAGAAGTATGTCCTGGGTTCTGTAAAGTTCTTCTTGTAAACAATGTCCGTTAGATCTACCATCAACTATGTAGTTCAAGGGCCCACCTTAATGGATACAGAGTGATTGGATAAATAGCGTGTCCTCCTATTATAAGGTTTTGGTAAATCTAAAGGAGGTCATGCAGAGATTGTATAATCAGATTGTATAGTGTATGGTCACCTTTATAAACCTAAAATTAACTAGTTGTGCTTTCTGTGCCATTAATCGTTAATGACACAGCAAACCTAGAAGCAAACACACGTTTTGCCATGTGAAAAAAAAAAGTGAAAATTGCAGCAAAATGCACAGTAAAAAAATGTGCTATATGCAACATGCTAAAATGTCCCATGAGCTACTTTGAGCTAAAATTCTCCAAAAAATACACACTCCCACTACGTTAGGTGTGAATGGGGCGGCACCATGCTCCACTCTAAAAATACAAATTCTGGAGATTCTTTCGGAGATTGTTGTGTGTAGGGCAGCCCATTCAAGTAAATTGGCTGTCCTATGCCAAGTGTATAGTCTGTCCTATGCATGACAAGCGAAAATGCTCCAAAACCTCCCCCCAAAAAATCACATGTGGGAACGGGATGTCCAGCTATACAGAGATGTGAATGGGGCCTAACAGCTGAGTATCTAAGTCCTCTCCCTCCTATGTACTTGTATAAAGCTGGTAATACACTATGCAATACAATTTCCTTTAGATCTACCATTAACTTTGTAGTGACGGGAAAGAGGGAGCCGCTCAGGTGTGGAAATCCCTGACAATGCCTCCTCCCAGCAGCCAAGGGTGCAGGCAAATGCAATTATGATCAAAAAGAAAAGAAAATCACTTCTGGAAGCAGCACTCCGATTAAAAAGCCTTTATTCCAAAAGGTTCAGGAAACAAAAAACACACTGCACGACACGGCAAACTGGTCAACGCGACCAGTTTGCCGTGTCGTGCAGTGTGTTTTTTGTTTCCTGAACCTTTTGGAATAAAGGCTTTTTAATCGGAGTGCTGCTTCCAGAAGTGATTTTCTTTTCTTTTTGATCATTAACTTTGTAGTGCAAGGGCCTGTCTGATTGGATACAAAGTAAATGGATAGATAGGTGGATCCTCGTATTCCATAGTTCTGGTGAATCTAAAGGAAATTATACAGAGGTTGTACACTCAGATTGCATAGTGTATGGCCAGCTTTATACAAGTACATAGGAGGGAGTGGATGGGGACATTCAGCCGTCAGGCAACGTTCACATCTCTGCGTAGCGCAAACTCACATTCCTGCATGCCTTTTCTTTTTTCCTTGAAGACGTACCACAGATTGAGACTGTACTGGAAAAAGTCATCTATGACTCACTTAGTAATAAAGAGTCAAAATAATTTGGTAAGCCTTCTCTATTCACCTGAGGTATATTGATTTAAAGTTGTGGATCACACAAGAGGATCTTTTTTAGAAAAAGAAGTTTGCTTTGGGATTATAGGGGTTTTTGATTTTTTTTACTTATTTGTTATTGTGATCTGCGTTTATTCATTCCATTTGTTTACCCTTTGCTATATTTTTGAACAGCTTTATTTGACCTCAAACCTGCTGGATCCAAATGTAAGTTGGATTGAACAGGTATATATTTTCATACCCCTTCGTTCAGGCCCATACGTTTATGACCATATTATTGAACCCATTATGCACAGTTATTGTTCGATACCTTATAATTTTTGTTTTAGACAATGGTGACATCTTCCGAACCCTGGTTAACATAAAAATGAAGCCTGCATAAAACGCGCTATCAGTGTATGGACATTTGGAATGTAGGTATTTAAATTCTTAACCTAATATACCCACAGCTATATGACACAGTGGCTTATTGATAGTATTTTATTTTGTTATAATAGTATTCAATGTACAACTTTTTGCTGTGGCCGCGGGGACTGATATACATAGCAAAGCGCCATTGACCATTGTTGCAAGGAGAATTGTAGGCCCAGGGCATTTTCCCAATGTGTAAATGAAAGAGATTTTTCAAATATTGGGCTTTTCTTGGAGAGTATTATAAAATAGGCAAATGCCTTTGGTTCCTTTAGTGTTAGTGGAGAGATAGTGCCAGGCTTTTTTTGGGACGGATACTTGCAAATGTGAATTATGCAGGAGGCAGTGAGACAATTGGAGATAATGGTAGAATTCGGTAGAGGAAAGATTCAATTTGCCTGCAAGATTTAAGAGTCCCCTGGGTGAACAACTCATCTACGTACTGTATAAGGTGTCTCCATTTAAGCCAGTTGTTTAGATTCAGTTCAGGAATTAAAAGTTGCAGGAACTTTACCATCTGGCTTGGTGCTATATAACCATAATGATAAATTATGACCCGGAACTGCAGGGGCTACATGTGTGCCAAGTTTTGGGTCCAGGGGACCTACGAACGGCCAGTACCGGGTCCCCAAATTCACTGGAGAAATTACAGTTTAACATGGGAGTCTATGGAAGGGGTGCCCGGCTTTGAAAAATCAGTGCTCCCTGGCCGTAGGTCCCCCGTACAACAAACTTTGCACACTCGTAGAGGAAGAGTGGGGCTACATTTGTGCCAAGTTTGGGGTCTAGGAGACCTATGGCCGGCCAGTACTGGGTCCCCAAAATCCGGGAGATCAGGTGCAAAAAGTTGACTCGAGTATAAGCCGAGGGGTGCATTTTTAGCACAAAAAAATGTGCTGAAAAACTCGGCTTATACTCAAGTATATACGGTAGATGTAAATCCACCAACACCACAGGCAAGGTTTCTCCCCGTGATGAACGTCAGATGAAATGGGTGGCCTTACCAGATAAGATGGACTAGTGGCAAGGTCAACAGCGCCTGCAGATACAACCCTCTGCGGGGTCTTGAGATGGTCCCAGGATGTCGCAGCGCTAGTGTTCAAACACCTCCTCTGTCTCTGGTATCTCACCTCCTTCCGTTGTAAAGACAGGATCTCCCAGTCTCTGCAGGGGCCAAAAACTCCTCCAATTGCGATACAGCGCATGAGGAAATAAAAAAAAAACTCGGATAGCGTATTACCTCAAAAGCACTTGTTGGTTTATTCCAAAATAGCAGTAAAAAAGTTACAAACATTTAGTGGCACCGCCCTGACTAGTTTTGTTACACGTAACGTTCTCAAAGAGCATATTTTTGGCTTGGGTTAAAGACATCCTCTTGATAGTCAGGAGCAATAATAAAGTCTCCACATAAAATTAAGGATCTCCTCCTATTATCCTAACCACTTTGTGAAGAAAGTGGATTTGGGCAGGTGTTAGGGGCGTATATATTAACGAGTGTACACTCAATGTTTTCGATAGTACAGAGCAAAACAAAATATCGTCCATGCTGGTCGAGAACACAGTTAAGTTGGAATGCCACTGTATTTTTGACTGCTATCATGACCCCCCTCTTTTTCTCTGGGACACAAGCTTTAAATATGTGGGGGAAGTCCTTGTGAGAGCAAGCGTAGAGATTGAAGAGGAGGTTTCTCCAGTGAGGTTCGGTTGTACGGTGGTGCTCCCAAATCGGTTAACCAAAAAAGAAACATATCAACATTAATAACAAAAACATTAAAGGCATATACAGTATACACAAGCAGCACATATTACTGCAACTCTCTTCAAACTGGATTACCTCTACATAGTCTACCACCCCTTCAATCCATCATGAATGCTGCTGCCAGACTCATCTACCTTACCAACCGCTCAGTATCTGCTACACCTCTCTGGCAATCCCTCCACTGGCTTCCACTCACCCAACAAATTAAATTCAAAATACTGACAGCTACTTACAAAGCCATCCACAACTTAGCCCCCAGCTATATCACTAGCCTAGTCTCAAAATACCAAGCTAATCATTCTCTTTGTTCCTCTCAAGCCCTCCTGCTCTCTAGCTTCCTCGTCACCTCCTCCCATGCTCGCCTCCAGGACTTTTTTAGAGCCTCTCCAATCCTATGGGACTTGTTACCCCAATCTGTCTGATTATCTCCTAATCTCATAGGTTTTAGACAGTCCCTTAAAGCCCTCCTCTTCAGAGAAGCCTATCCTACCCACACCTAACAACTATATGTCTAGTTTCTCCATCAGCTCATCCTCCACAGTTATTACCTTTTGTATCACTTGAGCCTCCCTTCTATATTGTAAGCTCTAATGAGCAGGGGGCTCTGATTCCTCCTGTATTGAATTGTATTGTAAATTTGCTGTCTGCCCTTATGTTGTAAAGCACTGCGCAAACTGTTGGTGCTATATAAATCCTGTATAATAATAATAATAATAATATTGGAATTCAATCACTGCCTAGCAGTGTGGGGGGGGGCAAGTTCAACTGGCCACTACTCTGTGGCAATAGAGCAACAACAGTGGTGCTTATTCTCCCGACCTGGGGTGCGGGATGTAGCTGTATATTCATCATTGCAAATTGTGACATGGTTTGTCAGAGACTTTCTGCCAAGCAGTTTGTAAGAGCTTGTGGATGGAGGTGGGTCAGGAATTATGCCCCAGGAGTGAAGAAGAGATAGCCCTTGTTCTAGGGACGTGAAGATGTGTGATGTTCCATTCCGCTCCACTAATAGCCTAGTGGGATGTTCCCATTTACATATCAGCTTATGGTTGCAAAGGGCCTTTGTAGTAGTTGTAAGCTGCTGTCTCACCTCCAGGGTATATTTAGAGGGTCTGCAGGTTGTTTTGGCGTGATCCGTCCTCTAAATCAGCAATTTTGTCTCTCAGCCATTTGTGTTCTTCAATACTATCATTGTCCGCATCAACAAAATTGTTCACTGTGGTGGTGATGTCCCTCATAGAATTTTCAATATGGTGAACCTGTTCTCCCAGGGAGTGTACTTCAGATGAGAACTTTTGTGTAAGGGATACAAAATCTGCATGAATGGACTTGTGCAGAGAAAGCAGCATGTCTTTCAGCAGTGTGTCTATGATGAACTGGTTGGATGTAGGGAAGGAAGTTATTGGGGAGTGTAATATAGTGGAGCTGGATGAGGAGAATTCTCCAGGGCTCACCTCATGTTCCTTAAAATTGTCATCCAATCGCATGCAAGCTTTAGCTAGGCTATTATACAGAGTGCCAGGTGAGGATGAGGTGGAAGGCCCAGAGTGGGCCCCCAGGTTTCCTGCAGCCACTGTGTCGTCATCCGGGAGATCAGTATAGGAGCTCTGCTGTGACGAGGAAGCAGGGGGTGGAGCAGCGGCACCATCTTGTCTACTCTCACGTGCAGGCTGCAGGAAGAAAGCAGTACATTTTTGAGGGTGTATCTCATCTTTTCTCTTCCTCAACATGCGGACTTGGTAGCTGGTGTTGTGTGCCAGGAAAAAAAGTGTTGGATTGTCGTTCAGTGTCGCCCAATGGTGCAGGGATCCCCCTGTGAGCTCCGGTGCTCCGCTCTAAAGCAGTCATGAGGAGCGCGAACCAGCCACACCCCCTCATGCCTGCTATTTTTAATCATGGCTATTTGTCTGATATCTAAGCATCCTTAAACAGGTATTATTGATATATGAAGACAACAATAATAATTGTTTATATGTATTACACATAATATTCATAATGCTATAATAGTCCAAAAATTCAGCACTTCAGTGAAATAATGTGTAAGTGACAGTCCAAGTGGAAAAATTAATATATGATGAGGTAAATGTGGAACTGATGAGAAACCACCACCAAGCTTCAGTGTGCAAAGACATCAGAGCGACCTCCAGGACTCAAACAATAGGTGGAAATGCTATGCAGTCCTCAGCAGGAAGTGTTACCCAATGTAGAGAAGAAAGCCAGCATAGTGAAGCCCGTAAGGTAAAAATATAAGATTTTATTGTATTCTACTTACAGGTAAATAATGATCATCATGGCATAGACAAATCCACGACTCTCAGCGTGCTTGCATTGGCCAGCCTAAGGCAAATCCACGGCTCTCAGCGTGCTTGCATTGGCCAGCCTAAGGCAAATCCACGGCTCTCAGCGTGCTTGCATCGGCCAGCCTAAGGCTGGCCGATGCAAGCGCGCTGAGAGCCGGAGATTTGTCTATGTCATGATGATCATTATTTACCTGTAAGTAGAATACAATAAAATCTTATATTTTTACCTTACGGGCTTCACTATGCTGGCTTTCTTCTCTACATTGGGTAACACTTCCTGCGCAGATATTGGTTCACCCTGTTTACATTCATAATGCTATGCTCTCATTATAGAAAGTAACTCTCTTTCTTAATGTCTATGCACCCCTGAAGAAGATTATAAAAGCAAATTTCAAAACTTGTAAGGTGTTCACCACCTGGAGTGTCCTGTTTGGTGATCTTTATTGGAAATTTGAGTACACTGTGTAAAAGCAAGCTTTATGGAAATAGCCATCTCTTTTTAAACAGTGTGTAATGTGTTTTTTATGATGTGAATAAAGATGTACAATTTTAGAATTTATTCTAAGCTACCATTTATTTAGCTACTATTTAGCTACTGGCAGCGGGTTGGTGCTGTGATCAGACCCGCCCCTTCTAAAGTTCCCCATCAGGTCCGCTTAGCCAATGATGTAGGTGTAAGGCTAAGCGGACAAGATGCGGAACGTGAGAAGGGGCGGGTCTATTAATTTGTTACACTGTGGAAGCAGTTCCCCATCAGGTCCGCTCAGCCAATGACGTAGGTGGGGTCTGACATACGAGGGGGCGGACCCGATGGGGAACTTCCTCCACAGTGTAATAAATGAATAGACCCGCCCCTTCTCACGTTCCGCATCTGGTCCGCTTAGCCTTACACCTACGTCATTGGCTGAGCGGACCTGATGGGGAACTTTAGAAGAGGCGGGTCTATTCATTTAATACACTGCGGAGGAAGTTCCCCATCAGGTCCGCTCAGGCTCAGCCAATGACGTTTCGTGTGGACAGCGCTGGACATCGGATCGCCGTGGGACACTGGATTTCATCGCTGTAATGTTTTTTTTAATTTTTTATTTTTAATAAAGGCCTTTTCCAAGGTGTCTGTGTGTTTTTTTTACATTTTTTTTACACTTCCTTCGTGAAATGGTAGGGGTACATTCCTTACCAATTCACATGGGGGGGGGGGGCAGGATCTGGGGGTCCCCTTTTTAAAAGGGGACTTCCAGATTCTGATAAGCCCCCCACCCGCAGACCCCCACAACCACCGGGCAAGGGTTGTGGGGATGAGGCGCTTGTCCCCATCAACATGGGGACATGGTGCTTTGGACCCCAAAGCATCCTCCCCATGTTGAGGGCATGTGGCCTGGTACCTTTCAGGAGGGGGGCACTCTCTCGTTCCCCCCTCTTTTCCTGCGGCCTGCCAGGTTGCGTGCTTGGATAAAGGGTCTGGTATGGATTTTTGGGGGAACTCCATGCCATTTTTTTTAAAATTTGGGGTGGAGTTCCCCTTAAAATCCATACCAGACCTGAAGGGCCTGGTATGGATATTTGGTGGAACTCCACGCATTTTTTTTTTTAATTTGCGGCAGGGTTCCCCTTAATATCCCTACCAGACCTGAAGGGCCTGGTAATTGAATTTGGGGGGACTCTCACACTTTTTTTTTTTTATCAATGACTTTTCAATGTATTGCCGGGAGCCGACAATTCATTATAGCCGCGAGTGAGTTTTAAATTACTTTTTTTCCTTCAGAAATGTCACTTTGTGCAGGGACAGTTCTAAGCACGAGAAACAAGCGTGACTTTACATGCATACTATACACACACCCTAGGTACGAAATTTAAAGGAATATTTCACTTTTATTGTTTCCCTTTAAGCATTATTAAAATCACTGCTCCTGAAAAAACTGACGTTTTTAAAACTTTTTTTTGCATTGATACATGTCCCCTGGGGCAGGACCCGGGTCCCCAAACACTTTTTAACCACATCAATACTGGGCACTTAAACCCCCTTCCTTCCCAGACCAATTTTCAGCTTTCAGTGCTCTCACACTTTGAATGACAATTATTCAGTCATGCTACACTGTACCCAAATGAAATTTTTATCATTTTGTTCACACAAATAGAGCTTTCTTTTGGTGGTATTTGTTCACAATTTCATTTTCAATTTTTTGCGATAAAAGCGAAAAAAGAGCGAATATTTTGAAAAAAAACAACATTTTCTACATTCTGTTTTAAAAGAAATCCAAACAAATCAAATTTCGGCAAAAATTTAGGCCAAAATGTATTCTGCTATATGTCTTTGGTAAAAAAAATCCTGATAAGTGTATGATAATTGGTTTGTGTGAAAGTTATAGAGTCTACAAACTAAGCTACGCATTATTGCAAATTGATCAATCCTAATGCACTGATAGCCTATCTCATTTCTTGAGGCCCTAAAATGTCAGGACAGTACAAATACCCCCCAAATGACCACTTTTTGGAAAGAAGACAGTCGGAGGTATTTAGTAAGAGGCATCGTGAATTTTTTGAAGTTGCAATTTTTTTCCCACAATGCCTTGGAAAATTAAGAAATATATATATATTTTTTTTTTCTTCACAAAGTTGTCAATTTAGAATATCTTTCTAACACATAGTATGTACATAGCAAAAATAACACCCCAAAATACATTCTGCTACTCATCCTGAGTATGGCGATACCCAGTGTGTGAGACTTTTCCACATCCTGGCCACATACGGAGGCCAAACATCCAAGTAGCACCATCAGGCGCTCTAAAGGCATAAATTACACATTTCATTTCCTGAGTACCTATCACATTTTTGAAGGCCCTGGAGAACAAGGACAATGGAATTACCCACAAAATTACCCCATTTTGGAAAGAAAACAACCCAATGTATATTCTATGAGGCATAATAAGTCTTTTGAACATGTCATTTCTTTCCAAAAGTTTTGGGAATATGTGGAAAAAAAATTAAAACATATATTTTTTTCACAAAGTTGTCAATTTAGAAGATCTTTCTAACACATAGTATGTACACAGCAAAAATAACACTCCAAAATACATTCTGCTACTCGTCCTGAGTATAGTGATACCCCATGTGTGAGACTTTTCCACAGCCTGGCCACATACAGAGGCCCAACATGCAAGTAGCACCTTCAGGCTTCTAACACATAGCATGTACACACCAAGAATTACACCCCAAAATACATTCTGCTGAGCAAAAGGTAATAAAAAAAAGGCTCACCTATGGTTTTAGCAGGCAGGAATACCGTTCCAGAGCAGTCAAAGCATTGGTCCAGACAGCCATAGGAAATGTCCAGGAATTGTCCAGCAGGGAAACAGAGATATGGAAACCTATGAACATGGTCCATGGTTTAGCAGGCAGTTCAGGTGGCAGGCAGAGGCATGGCCAGTTCAGGTGGCAGGCAGAGGCATGGCCAGTTCAGGTGGCAGGCAGAGGCATGGCCAGTTCAGGTGGCAGGCAGAGGCATGGCCAGTTCAGGTGGCAGGCAGAGGAATGGCCAGTTCAGGTGGCAGGCAGAGGCATGGCCAGTTCAGGTGGCAGGCAGAGGCACGGCCAGTTCAGGTGGCAGGCAGAGGCACGGCCAGTTCAGGTGGCAGCACTATAACATTTAGGCCTTGGTCAGGAAAGACCTAAGAACAGGGGTAGAGGCTTCTTCCCACCCAAATCTCTACGAAGCCTCCGAGTCTCCAGACCCTAATCCGAGAAAAACAAAACCTGGAGAAAAACATTTTCTCCACTCGGAAACTCTTTTCTGGAGCCCCTCAAATATGTGAGACCCCTGTGCTGTACTCAAATGATCAGTTTAGGAGGCAGGCAAAAAGCATGGTCATTTAACAGGCCGAGGTCAATTCACGTTGAAGGCAGAAACATGGTTGGCAGAGGCATAGTCGAAAACAGTCCGGGTCATTCACAGAAATGGCAGATGGTGGAAACTGGAAAAAAAATCATCTTCACTTTACTAATAGTTTAGTAAAGTATGATAGCTCTGAAAGCACTTTCCAATACAAAGGCCTGGCTGGGAGGGACATTGGGGACAGTAGTATCGGGTGTCACGACAAATTCCTCTACTTGAACACACACGACATTTTTTTGGGGGTTTGCGACCTGTTTCGGTAAGAGGGAGGATTTCGGAGAAGTGCCTTTCGTGGAGTCTGGCTACTGCATCGGAGCGAATTAGTTGAGGGGCTTGGCCATGGGGATAGAGAAGGGCTTCGATCAAGTCTTCTTGGAATTTTAGATAGGTTAGGGAACTTTGGGTGCACTTAGAAAAAATGATATAAGAATTGAAAAGGGCTAGTTGCATCAAATAAATGGCAACTTTTTTGTACCAAAACAGTGATTTCCTGGTGGCCAAGTAGGGCTGCATCATCTGGTCATTCATATCCACCCCCCCATGTAAAGATTATAGTCATGCACACATTTTGGCTTCTGGACGGGGCCTCTTCTTCTCTGCAGTTCCACCAAGGTGTCATCATGCATTGTGGAAAGGATGTAGACATCTCTTTTTTTATCTCTCCACTTCAATGCTAGGACCTCTTCAGTCCGCATACTGGCCATTTCCCCCTGTTTCAGTTTCTTGGCAACCAATCTCTGTGGGAAGCCTTTACGGTTGGTCTGTGCTGTCCCACAGGCCACAGTTTTCTTTTGGTACAGATGGCGAAAAAGTGGGAGACTTGTATAGAAATTGTCTACGTATAGGTGGTAACCTTTCCCAAGCAATGGTTCAATCAGCTGCCAGACAATTTTGCCACATGTTCCCATGTAGGTAGGGCATCCAGGGGGGTTTAGCTGTCTGTCTTTTCCCTCATAAATTATAAAATCATATGTGTAACCCGTGGCCCTGTAACATGCCTTATAAAATTTTACCCCACGTCTGGCTCTTTTACTGGGGAGGTATTGCTTTATTCCAAGTCTTCCTGTGAAGTGTACTAATGATTCATCTACACATATATTTACATCAGGGGTAAACATCTGCTTGAAGCTGGCGCAAAAAAAATTGATTAGGGGCCGAATTTTAAATAATTTATCATAATTGGGATGATTTCGAGGAAGGCATTGGGCATTGTCGTTGAAGTGTAGAAACCTCATTATCATCTCGTAACGGGTTCTTTTCATAAAAGATGAATAGATTGGCATGTGGTAGATAGGTCGGGTAGACCAGTAGGAATGGAGTTCATTTTTTTTGTCAGCCCCATGTTGAGGGTTAGGCCAAGGAAAATTTTAAATTCTTCCACGGTGAGGGGTTTCCAAACAAAAGGACGGGCATAGGAAGAATTTGGATTGTTGGCTATATATTGACTGGCGTATAGATTACACTGCTCCAAAATGTAGGTTAGGATATCATCAGTAAAAAATAATTCAAAATAATAAATCGGGGTAGCATTTTCCGACTGTATCTGAGGGCCTGGCTGGGCTGTAAAAGGGGGAATGATAGGTTCTACTGACGTATCGGGCAGCCATGTTGGATACAGTAGAAGATCGGGGAGGCTAGTATGGGCCCTGCCTCGTTGTTGATGGGACGCCCCATTGCTAGCATTTGGCCTATCCTCTAGAAAAGTTGCAGAACTGCTGGCGGATGCCTGCCTATCCTGGCATGATGCGCTGCTGGCGGATGCCTGCCTATCCTGGCGTGATGCGCTGCTGGTGGATGCCTGCCTATCCTGGCGTGATGCGCTGCTGGCGGATGCCTGCCTATCCTGGCATGATGCGCTGCTGGCGGATGCCTGCCTATCCTGGCGTGATGCGCTGCTGGTGGATGCCTGCATATCATCATGGAGTCCTGCGCTGCTGGTGGATGCCTGCTGGTGGATGTCCTGGAGTGCTGCGCTGCTGGTGGATGTCTGCGGCGCCTGCTCATAACTCCTGATCTCACTTGTTACGATTCTATCCTCAGTTTCTATTTCAGAGCCACTACTTTCCTCTGGATAATATTCACTATCCGATTCTGACAGAGAGAGCTCCTCGCTACTCTTGTCCGACATACCCTGGAGTATCTGGAGATCCTCCTCGCTGCTGTAGAATCGTTTAGCCATGTGGGCAGATGTGCCAGATGTTGGCGGTCAGATGTGCCAGATGTTGGCGGTCAGATGTGCCAGATGTTGGCAGGGCAGATGTTGGCGGGCAGCTGTTGGCGGTCAGATGTTGGCGGCCAGATGTGTCAGATGTTGGCGGGCAGATGAGCCAGATGTTGGCAGGGCAGCTGTTGGCGGTCAGATGTTGGCGGGCAGATGTCAGATGTTGTCGGCCAGATGTTGGCAGGCAGATGTGGCAGCTGTTGGCGGGCAGCTGTTGGCGGGCAGATGGCGGGCAGATGTGGCAGCTGTTGGCGGGCAGATGTGGCAGCTGTTGGCGGGCAGATGTGGCAGCTGTTGGCGGGCAGATGTTTACTGCCAGATGTTGGGAGTCAGATGTGCCAGATGTTGGCAGGGCAGATGTTGGCGGGCAGATGTGCCAGCTGTTGGCGGGCAGCTGTTGGCGGTCAGATGCTGGCGATCAGATGTTGGCGGGCAGATGTGCCAGATGTTGGCGGGCAGCTGTTGGCGGCCAGATGTTGGCGGGCAGCTGTGCCAGATGTTGGCGGGCAGATGCGCAAGATGTTGGCGGGCAGATGCGCAAGATGTTGGCGGGCAGATGCGCCAGATGTTGGTGGGCAGCTGTTGGTGGGCAGCTGTTGGCGGGCAGCTGTGCCAAATGTTGGCGGGCAACTGTGCCAGATGTTGGCGGGCAGATGCGCAAGATGTTGGCGGGCAGATGCGCAAGATGTTGGCAGGGCAGATGTTGGCGGGCAGATGTGCCAGCTGTTGGCGGGCAGCTGTTGGCGGTCAGATGCTGGCGATCAGATGTTGGCGGGCAGATGTGCCAGATGTTGGCGGGCAGCTGTTGGCGGCCAGATGTTGGCGGGCAGCTGTGCCAGATGTTGGCGGGCAGATGCGCAAGATGTTGGCGGGCAGATGCGCAAGATGTTGGCGGGCAGATGCGCCAGATGTTGGTGGGCAGCTGTTGGCGGGCAGCTGTGCCAAATGTTGGCGGGCAGCTGTGCCAGATGTTGGCGGGCAGATGCGCAAGATGTTGGCGGGCAGATGCGCAAGATGTTGGCGGGCAGATGTTTTCACTGTTTTATGGACACTGTGTTTTGGGGACACTGTGTTTTGGGGACACTGTGTTTTGGGGACACTGTTTTGGGGACACTAGCTGGGTGATCAGTGGGTAAACAGCAGACAAACAGCTAAAAACTCACTGATCTCCCGGCTGCAGCACAGATTGTCTCTTCCTCTCCTCACTGACAGGCTCTGTGTGAGGAGAGGAAGAGATCAGAGCAGTTACAACTGCTCTGTGTTTAGATTACATGACGGCTGTCATTGGACAGCCGTCATGTCATCAGGAGGGCCAATCACATGGCCCTCCTGTTTGCACACACCTTCTATCTCTGGGGGGTACAGGCAGATCGGGATCGCGCCGCTGCGCATGCACGTGGCGGCGCGATCTCCTCACAAGTGCCAGCCCCCCCTCTCTGTGTTTACATCACGATGGCTGTGATTACACACAGCCATCGTGCCGATCAGGAGGGCGAATCACAGTGCCCTCCTGCTGTTCCGAGATGCGGCGTGTCCGCGGGACACGCGCGCATCGGGATCGCGCGGGTGCGTGCGCGTGCGCGCGCGCGATCACGCTCCTTCTGAAGGACGTTCAGGAACGTCCACTCAGAAGGAGAGAGCACCCACCCGGCCGTATATATACAGTGGCCGGGTGGGAAGTGGTTAAGACAATAACTTGAATATAAGCCTTTAAAATTAGCACTTTAGATTTCTCCCATAGACTTTTCGAATTTGCCACGGACACCCCAAATTGTTCGCTGTTCGGCGAACGGGCGAACAGGCAATGTTCGAGTCGAACATGAGTTCGACTCGAACTCAAAGCTCATCCCTAGTCAACAGGTGTCTAAAAGACATGTCAAAAGAGGAAAGTGTTGAATGTGCTCTTATACAGAGTATGTTAATTGGGGAAGATACCTGTACAGTCGAGATGTCCTCACTAATTGCGTCAATCTTGTTTTTGAAGTAATTAGCAATCTCTTGTGCAGTGAGTGATTAAGGGGGTGGAAGTGGTGGGGGCAAGGTAGAGAGGTAAAGGTAGAAAAGAGCTGATGAGGACTGGATAACAGAGTATTAATAAGAGTAACAAAGTAGGTTTATTTGGCAGCATGGAGGCAGGAATTGTATTTTAGAAGGGCAGATTATTTTAACCACTTCTCTACTGTGCACTAAACCCCCTTCTTACCCAGACCAATTTTCAGCTTTTGGTGCTTTCCCACTTTGAATGACAATTACTCAGTCATGCAACACTGTACCCAAATAAAATTGCATCCTTTTTTCACACAAATAGAGCTTTCTTTTGGTGGTATTTAATCACTAGTGGGTTTTTTATTTTTTGTGCTAGAAATAAAAAAAGACGGTAAATTTTGAGAAAATTTGCCTTTTTCTTTGTTTCTGTCATAACAGCTAGCAAATTAGTAATCTTTCTTCATAAATTTTGGCCAAAATTTTTACTGCTACATATCTTTGGTAAAAATAACCCAAATTAGTGTATATTATTTGGTCTTTGTGAAAGTTATAGAGTCTACTAACTATGGTAAGAAAAATAAAAAGAAACTGCACCAAGAGTGAAATTATAAAAAAGGATTCCTATTCTGTAGGAAAATTGTAAATAAATACCAGTGCAGAGCTGCGGCTTTCTGTGATGCATAAACCAGTGAACAACATAAAAAAGAATAATAAAGCCGCGCTACCAATAGTTGAAAATTCAGTGAAAAATATATAAAATGCTCAAAATGTGCAACATATGAATTGCCCAAACTTATGCACATTCACAAATAATGCTGTGAGACAAATATACAAATGAATAAACTTAATTGAATGAAAAAATTTCCCAAATTGAAATCCAAAGAATATATCCTTGAGTCTTCCTCAAGATATATATATACACACAATTGATGAATTCCACCCGTGCAGAAGATCTAATAATGGTGACAGTCCACACTCTGTAGCAATTGAGTAGTAAACAAAAAAATTATCCACCACCAATGAAGGGGATCCGCTTACCAGAACCCCGTGGTCCCCTATTACGAAGGACCCAGGGAAGCGTTGAGTATGAGTACTGCTGGGCTGCTGTGCTGGATGACTCCAAACTGATCCACTCCTGCTATACTCCACCCTTCAGGGCAGTGGGTCCCATTGGATAATGGATATTTATTCCAAAAGCAAATACAAAAATACACTTACAGGGTTGCAGTAGTAGATAGGCCTATAACCTGGTGCGCCGGCCGAACGCAAAACAGGTCACCCTTCCATGCAGGGGTAACAAGCAAAATAGTGGGGTGACAACAGTACACCGCTCGTTCCGCCCGACTAGTTTTGTGACAAAATCACTTCTTCCAGGGGCACGGGAGGCACACTGCATCACCCCCCTAAATAGACAAACAAATCAAACCAAGCCTCCTTCTCACATTTCGTGCGCATGCGTGCCAGAATCCTTACCTCACCAGGCCCCACTTTGGGTCATCACCAAACGCGTGTCCAAGACGATGCATAGTATCAGTAGGTGGGCAGGTGCGCAATTAAAGCATCAATAGCTTAAAGCACCGAAAAACAATTGGGCCGAATCTCGTTCGCGTGCGCATGCGCACCGCAGACCACACGTAACCAAGCCTCATTCTGGGATATCACATCCCATAATAGACTACCTCACGTCTGAATAGTCTCGCGGGATTTCAGCGCTGACACGCGAGACCCAGAAAGATCAGGCAGGCTTGGGACTTAAAAAACTACAAACATGGAGGTGCCTGTGATCACTCCACGTTCTCGCGAGAACAGCGCGAGGACTGGAGGACCCAGGCGGAGGAAAACAAAACAAAATGACACTGACACTTTATGAGAAACCGCGATTTAAACTGTCAATAGACAGAAAGAAATCACAGATGTCAGTTATTGCTAAAAACTTAATATGCATACATAATGACGCTCATAGGAGTAAAAGAAATATGCATACCAATGAACATATAATAATAATTAAATTTGAGAATTAAAATAAACCTAGATTTTATTTAAAACTAAGGGTAGTTTAAAGAGGGCTCTCCGAGGACAACACTGGTCTGAATTAGTCCAAGGAAGGAGATAGAGACACTCAGAAAAAACTTTTGGGAAGCTCATTGGCAAACAGGAAATCCACATAAATCTCACATGGTGTCACTATACTGGAGACCTGCACCATCTTGTGGACAAATATAAAATTATCAACCAAGATAATTCAAATAAATTTAAAATTTAAAATGTAAAATTCCATAGGACCTAAAATCCTTGGAAAAATAAATAAACAGACTGGGTTAGTAACGCATGGGTGGATGTCCAAACAAGCATCACACCTCAAACCTCCAATCCAGCCCATTCAAAATATAAGACTAATTAAGGCCATAAACCTTATTTGCAAAATTCTCAAAGGGGAAGAACCGCAAATGTGGGGCAACATAGCCCTGGGTAAAATAAAAAAATGTAATAAAATGTAAAAATTAATTAAAAATATAAAACCACCCGAGCGGAAAAAAATATATTAGAGATTATATTACATCTAAAAAATTCTAAAGTATTGGTTCAGATGAAGACCCAAACTAAGGCTAGCGACATGCAGAAAAATCGATAACCTCTTGATTGATTAACATGTAATCGATTGGTAACATTGTTATTATTGGCCAATACATATCACAAAATCCTATCCAAATACAATATTACAGGCAATATCATCAGGAATTATTAATGAAGGCATTAATATCCGTGTCTACATTAAGCCCAAAAGGTACATACGTTTTTAAACGGTAGATCCAGGCCATTTCCTGTTTAAAAATCTCCTGAACCAGGGAGCTCCCTCTCCAATGAGGTCTATATTTATCAATCCCTATGAACAGGGTGTTGGAGGGGTCCCTATTATGTACCTGGTCATAATGTTTCGACACCGAGTGCTTGTCAAAACCCTTACGAATATTGGCAATATGCTCATTCAATCTCACCCGGAGTGCCCTTTTGGTCCTCCCAATGTATTGTAATCCACATGGGCACTGAATGAGATACACTACCCCTTCGGTCAAGCATGTTATAAAAGGCTCAACATCATAGGATCGGCCAGTGCTAGAAGAAGAGAAACTGCATATTTTCTGTCCTTGCATATGTTAAGGGAACAAACCTGACATCTTTTACATCTGAAGTAACCTGTCAAATGCTGTAAAAAAGTCCTGTTTGCTTTAGGAGGATCCTGGATACTGGGGGCAATCTGATTTGACATGAGCGTCATTATGTATGCATATTATGTTTTTAGCAATAACTGACATCCGTGATTTCTTTCTGTCTATTGACAGTTTAAATTGTGGTTTCTCATAGAGTGTCAGTGTCGTTTTGTTTTCCTCCGCCTGGGTCCTCCAGTCCTCGCGCTGATCTTGCGAGAACGTGGAGTGATCACAGGCACCTCCATGTTTGTAGTTTTTTAAGTCCCAAGCCTGATCTTTCTGGGTCACGCGTGTCAGCGCTGAAATCCCGTGAGACTATTCAGACGTGAGGTAGTCTATTATGGGATGTGAGATCCCAGAATGAGGCTTGGTTACGTGTGGTCCACGGTACGCGAATGAGATTTGGCCCAATTGTTTTCCGGCGCTTTAAGCTATTGATGCTTTAATTGCGCACTTGCACACCTAGTCCCATGATACTATGCAGCGTCTTGGACACGCGTTTGGTGAGGGTGATGACCCAAAGTGGGGCCTGGTGAGGTAAGGATTCTGGCGCGCATGCGCACAAACTGTGAGAAGGAGGCTTGGTTTTATTTGTTTGTCTATTTAGGGGGGTGATGCAGTGTGCCTCCCGTGCCCCTGGAAGAAGTGATTTTGTCACGAAACTAGTCGGGCGGAACGAGCGGTGTACTGTTGTCACCCCCCTATTTTGCTTGTTACCCCTGCACGGAAGGGTGACCTGTTTTGCGTTCGGCCGGCGCACCAGGTTATAGGCCTATCTACTACTGCAACCCTGTAAGTGTATTTTTGTATTTGCTTTTGGAATAAACTCAAGGATTTTACACTATCAGAGGCCTTTGTTTGTTTCATATATCCATTATCCATCGGGACCCACTGCCCTGAAGGGTTTAGTATAGCAGGTGTGGAGCAGTTTGAAGTCATCCAGCACGGCAGCCCAGCAGTACTTGTACTCAACGCTTCCCTGGGTCCTCCATAATAGGGGACCACGGGGTTCTGGTAAGCGGATCCTCTTCATTGGTGGTGGATAATTTTTTTGTTTACTACTCAATTGCTACAGAGTGTGGACTGTCACCATTATTAGATCTTCTGCACGGGTGGATTTCATCAATTTTGTGTATATATATATCTTGAGGAAGAGTCAAGAATATATTCTTTGGATTTCACTTTGGGACATTTTTTCATTCACTTAAGTTTATTCATTTATATATGTGTCTCACAGCATTATTTGTGAATGTGCATAAGTTTGGGCAATTCATATGTTGCACATTTTGAGCATTTTATATATTTTTCACTGGATTTTCAACTATTGGTAGCGCGGCTTTATTATTTTTTTCTACTAACTATGGTGCCAATCCCTGAAAATTGATCAATCTGATCACACCTGAAGTACTGACGGCCTATCTATTTTCTTGAGATACTAACAAGTCATAAAAGTACAAATACCCCCCAAATTACCCCTTTTTAGCAAGTAGAAATTCCAAGGTATTAAGTAAGTAGCATGGTGAGTGTTTTTAAGTTGTAATTTTTTCCCACAATTCTTTGCAAAATAAAGATTTTTTTTTTTTTTTACAAACTTGTCATATTAACTGGTTATTTCTCTCACAGAGCATAGGCATACAACAAATTACACCCCAAAATACATTCTGCTACTCCTCCTGAGTATGGGGATACCACATGTGTGGGACTTTTACACAGCCTGGCCACATACAAAGGCCCAACATTGAAGTAGCACCATCAGGCGATCTACGAGCATAAATTGCACATCTCATTTCTCAACCACCTATTACACTTTTGAAGGCACTGGAGAACCAGGACAATAGAATTGCCCACAAAATGACCCCATTTTGGAAAGCTAACACCCCAACGTATAATCTATGAGGCATAATGAGTCTTTTGAATGGTTATTTTTTTTCCAGAAGTTTTTGGAATATGTGGAAAAAAATGAAAACGCATTTTATTTACACAAAGTTGTCCATTTATAAAATATTTCCAACACATAGCAAATGCATAGCAAAAATGACACCCCAAAATACATTCTGCTACTCCTCCTGAGTATGGGGATACCACATGTGTGAGACTTTTACACAGCTTGGCCAGATACAGAGGCCCAACATTCAAGTAGCACCATCAGGCGTTCTAGGAGCATACATTACATATATAATTTCCTGGCAACCTATCATTTTTGAAGGCTCTTCATATTTCTAACACATAGCATGTACATACCAAGAATTACAATCCAAAATAAATTATATTGCGGAAAGGGTAAAAAAAAGTATTACCTGTGCTTTTAGTAGTGTCCACAGAAGAGAGCACTGGTCCAGGCAGCAGTCGGGGATGTGCTTAGCGTTAGCAATAGTAATTATCCAGGCAGCAGGCAGGAATATTGTCTATGGTCAGCACAAGGATATTGTCAGAACAGCCAAAGCATTTGTCCATAGAAATTGTCCAGACAGAGACAGCCAGCACAGCCATATTATTGCTCCTGGTTCACCGTTACCTGCAGACACTCATTATTGTACCGCTCTCCAGCCCTTCATAAACATACTGCCTCTTGCTACAGCTAATTATTTGCATAGTCCAGGTAGCAGGCAGTGGTGTGGTCCATGCATGCGGCAGGCAAAGGCATGATGGCAGTAATTCAGCAGCAGGCTGAGGGCGGCAATCAGGTAAGACCTGTGCACAGGGGCACAGGGGTAGAGGCTTCGACCCCCCCCAAATCTCTATAAAGCCTCCGGACTCCAGACCCTAATCTGGAAATTAAACCCAGAGAAAACAAAAAAAATTGTTTTCTTCATCCAAAAAAAACTATTCTGGAGCCCCTCACATATGTGAGACCCCTGTGTACTACAGTAGCAGGGCAACAGATCAGTCCAAGCGGTAGGCAAAAGCATAGTCCATAAAACAGGCCAGGGTCAGTTCACGTGCAAGCAGTCCAATCAGTAGGCAGAAGCATAGTCACAAAACAGGCCAGGGTCATTTCACGTGGAAGCAGTCCAAACGGTAGGCAGAGGCATAATCACAAAACAGGCCAGGGTCAGTTCACGTGGAATCAGTTCAAACGGTAGGCAGAGGCATAGTCACAAAACAGGCCAGGGTCAGTTTACGTGGAAGCAGTCCAAACAGTAGGCAGAGGTATAGTCACAAAACAGGCCAGGGTCAGTTTACGTGGAAGCAGTCCAAACAGTAGGCAGAGGCATAGTCAAAAAGCAGGCCAGGGTCACTTCACGTGGAAAGCAGTGGCATGGTTTTTTGGGGAAGCATGGAAAATGGTCAGCACAGATTATGAAAATGGGGGGGAAATGGTTAAAAATATGGGCTAATATTTTAGGGATGTGTGATAAAATTCGAAGCATTCACCAATGCAAAGGCCAGGTTGGGAGGGACACCGCGGACAATGGAAGCTGGTGTCTTTTCGAAGTCCTCCTTTGCTGCACACACGACATCTTTTTTGCCGTCTTCGGCCTGCTTCGGATGGTGGGATGCTGTACGGGAAGTTCCATTCATGAAGTCTGCTAACAGCATCAGAGCGAAGGTTTTCTGGGGAGGTTCTTTGTTGATAGATGAGAGACGTGACTAATTCTTCTGAGAATAGTAGGAAGGGGGCTGGGTTGTCTGTGGATTTGGTGTAGACTATGTAGGAATTATAAATGGCCAAATGGATCAGATAAATTGCTACCTTCTTGTACCAGAATCGGGACCTCCTAATGGACAAATAGTGCTGAATCATTTGGTCGTTGAAATCCACCCCCCCCCCCCCATGTAGAGATTATAGTCCTGGACACATGTCGGCTTTTCAATGGGACCTCGTCATCTTCGCTGAACTACAACTGCAGTGTCATCATGAATGGTGGACATCATGTGCACGTCTCTGTTATCCCTCCACCTCAAGGCCAGCACTTTGTTGCACCTCAGTGTAGCTCTTTCCCCCCCTTCGCAGCTTTTTGTTTACAATTGATTGTGGGAAGCCCTTCCTATTTTTCCTGGAGGTTACGCAGGCCAGGGTTTTTCGAGATACAAGTGTCTGAAAAGGGGCGGGCTGGTATAAAAGTTGTCAAGGTATAAATGATATCCTTTTTTCAGAAGTGGGTAAGCCAGGTCCCATACAATTTTTCCAGCTGTGCCCATGTAGGCCGGGCACTCAGGGGGCTGGAGCTGGGAATCTTTTCCTTCATATATGCGGAACGCATAAAGATATCCCGTGGCTCTCTCACATAATTTGTAAAATTTGACTCCATATTTGGCCTTTTTGCTAGGAATATATTGTTTTATTCCTAGCCGGCCTGAAAAGGGTACCAGGGACTCATCCACACATATATGTTTCTCGGGGACATAGAGTTCTGAAAATCGATTGGAAAGGAAATTTATCAGTGGGCGAAGTTTATACAGCTTATCGAAATCTGGATGATTGCGGGGAGGGCACTGGGTGTTGTCATTAAAATGAAAGAATCTCATTATCATCTCATATCGGGTCCTGGGCATTACGTAAGAATACATGGGCATGTGGTAGATGGGTTTGATGGACAAATAGGCATGTCCCTGATTTTTTTTTGTAAGCCCCATGTTTATGGTGAGGCCCAAAAACAATTTTAACTCCTCCAAATTCAAATCTCTTCACTCAAATGGACGGGCATAAGATGATTGCGGGTTGTTGGTAATATACTGCTGGGCATACAAGTTTGTCTGGTCCACAATGAACTGCAGAATAGTGTCGGGAAAAAAAGTTGAAAATAATCAATCTCTATGAAATTTTGGGTGTTGGCCTGCACACCTGGCTGTGCTGTGAAAGGGGGAATAATTGGTGATCCCGAGTTGGAAGGCAGCCATGTTGGGTTGGCAAGACCATCTGGCATGTATGTAGCCCTGGCTCTTGGGGAAAGTGACACTCCAGTAGTTGGGGGAGTTAAATTTCCTGTGCTGGTACTCGGGTGTGATGTGGCAGCAATGGTACTGGTCCTGGGCATTTGTTTGCGGGGTCTTTGGCTGGCGGCAGCACTGGTACTGGGCCTTTGTTCCTGGGGCCTTTTGCTGGCGGCAGCGCTGGTACTGGGCCTTTGTTCCCGGGGCCTATTGCTGGTGGCAGCGCTGGTACTGGGCCTGGGAATATAATCCTGGTTGCTGGTGGCTGCCTGGTTTCCAGAGTGCCGTGCCCTTTTAGGAGGGACCCATTCTTCATCCGAATCATTACTATATTCGATCGGTTCAAATTCCGAATTTGATTCGGAATCAGAATTGGAATCTGATGAGAACTCCCCGGTGCTCTCATCAGTCATGGAGAGGATCTGGAACGCCTCCTCACTGGTATAGACTCTTTTGGACATGGCTGTGTGGCGGGTAGCTGTGCGACAGGTGACAGATGGGTGGCAGGTGACGATCACTGATGGGCTGTGCGATGGGTGGCAGGTGACGTTCACTGATAGGTGATGATGGTGTGACAGGAGATGGTCACTAATGGGTGACAGGCGATGGTCACTGATGGGTGACAGGCCACGGACGGTGACGGGTGATGGTCACAGATGGGTGACAGGGCATGGTCACTGATGGGTGACGGGTGATGGGTGACAGGGCACGGTCACTGATGGGTGACGGGTGACAGGGCACGGTCACTGATGGGTGACGGTTGCACCGCTGATGGTCACTGATGGAAGTCTCTTATGTGACAGGTGCACTTATGGGGTGACTGTTGGGTGACAGATGACAATTGGGGGGGCGATGGGACAGGTGTGGTGTTGGTGCAGACACTACTAAACATAGATCTGTAACTCACTGCTCCTGCTCTTCTCTTCTCACACTGGAAACGGTGTGTGAGGAGAGAAGAGCTGGCAACAGTAAAGCCTCGTACACACGACCGAGTTTCTCGTCCAAAACAGTCAAGAAAAGTGCCGCGAGAGTTTTTTTGTCTAGAAAAACGTTCGTGTGTATGGTTTTACGACGAGAAAATTGCCGAGAATCTCGACGAGAAAATAGAGAACCTGCTCTCTATTTTCTCATCAGGGTTCCAGATTTCCTCGTCGTGTTTCTCGTCGGCCTGTTTTGTGACGAGAAAATGGTTCGTGTGTATGCTTTTACGACTCTTCCAAAAGCGCACATGCTCACAGGCAACTATGAGACGGGAGCGCATCTTCTGGTAAAACAAGCCTTCGTAATGGAGAGAGCATATTCGTCACGCTCAAAAATATTTCATCGTTTAAATTAGGGTTGTCCCGATACCGATACTACTATCGGTATCGGGACCGATACCAAGCATTTGCGCGAGTACTTGTACTCGCGCAAATGCTCCCGATGCTTCACCCGATACATATTTTTTTTTTTTGTGGCCGGAGAGGGCGGGAGGAGTCAGTGGCTAGGGAGGGCAGGAGAGAGGGCGGGGGAGTGCGGGCGGAGTCTGGCCGAAGAGGGCGGGAGGAGTCAGTGGCTGGGGAGGGCGGGAGAGGAAAGTGCGGGCGGAGTCTGGCTGAAGAGGGCGGGCACAGTCGGTGGACGGAGTCCGAGGGCGGAGAGCGAGTTCCTCACCTGCAGTTGAACCTGGTAAGCTGGCAGGGGTTCAGGAAGCAGCCGCATCAGGATCGGTGACCGGTGCTGTCACATTCGGTCGCAGTCAGCGGCTGAACGTCCCCACGCCCATCTTGGTACACTCTGCACTCGGCTGCAGTAAGCAGCAGCAGACATCTTGTTACACCCAGCCCGAGCTATATGGGCTGGGTGTAACAAGATGTCTGCTGTTGCTTACTGCAGCCGAGTGCAGGGTGTACCAAGATGGGCGTTGCAGCAGTTTTTTTTTTTCTTAAATCCTGTGTCATTTCCCCTCACCCCCCGCAGCATTTCAGTGCCAGCCACCTATCAGTACCCACAAGTGCTACCTATCAGTGGAATCAGTGCCATCTACCAGTGCCACCTATCAGGTGGCACTGGTAGATGCCACTGATTGCACTGATAGGTGGCACTTATGGGCACTGATTGCACTGATAGGTGGCACTTATGGGCACTGATTGCACTGATAGGTGGCACTTGTGGGCACTGATAGATGGCACTGATTGCACTGATAGTGCAATCAGTGCCATCTATCAGTGCAATCAGTGCCATCTATCAGTGCCCACAAGTGCCACCTATCAGTGCCACCTATCAGTGCCCATAAGTGCCCACAAGTGCCACCTTTCTGTGCAATCAGTGCCACCTATCAGTGCCCACAAGTGCCACCTATCAGTGCCCACAAGTGCCACCTATCACTGCCCACAAGTGCCACCTTTCTGTGCCCACAAGTGCCACCTTTCTGTGCCCACAAGTGCCACCTATCACTGCCCACAAGTGCCACCTATCAGTGCCACCTATCACTGCCCACAAGTGCCACCTATCACTGCCCACAAGTGCCACCTTTCTGTGCAATCAGTGCCACCTATCACTGCCCACAAGTGCCACCTATCAGTGCCACCTATCAGTGCCACCTATCACTGCCCACAAGTGCCACCTATCAGTCCCCATCTTTCAAACTGTCACATGACATTGAAAAAAAGTATCGGTAATCGGTATCGGCGAGTACTTGAAAAAAAGTATCGGTACTTGTACTCGGTCTTAAAAAAGTGGTATCGGGACAACCCTAGTTTAAATGTTCTGCATTGAAATCTTCGTTAGAATGTTACATTAATCAAAACGAGTGACCTTCTTTTGCTGCTGATATTCACACAGAGTTATGCCTTATTTTTAACCTTTTTCATGCTGCTCTTTATAAGATTTATGTGTATTATATCGTGCAAGTTTTTAGGAATAATTTAAATGGTTAGATTTTTCAAAATGATGTTAATTATAATTTCACAATGTTTTGATAGTGATCTCCCATTTAATTTTGGAATCTATATTATTTAAATTTCCCACCATGTTTTTGTGCTAATCAGATTTAGTTATTCTTTTGGGGGGGTGATATCTGTCCCTTTTATTGTCAGTCAAATGTATCTGCTTACTCCAAAGCTTGATTTTGTTTATTTAAAAATACACATAGTCAAGTATGAACTTAAACAAAAATCACATTTATTCATGTTTATAAATTAAATAAAGAGAAGGCAGCGCTGGAGAAGCTGCTGCCATTTGTGCATCCCAGGGACCCCAGAGCACACAGCAACCCTGTGTGGACACTAAAATTGGGAGCTTGAGAAGGCCAACATTTCTGAACACAATCTGATGCTGGCCTCCCAGAGGTCAGGAACAGCAGCAGGTGATATATATGTCCCAAGTGTGTGGTACTACAACAGGCTGCCTTCTGTCCGACCACAATGAAGCAAGACCATCACTTCCTCTTCTTCCTGGCAACCTTCCCTGCAGCCTTTCCTGAAGCCTTCCCTGCAGCCTTTCCTGAAGCCTTCCCTGCAGCCTTCCTTCTTCGTTTGGCTGGAGGCTGGCCCACTGGAGGGGTACTCCTGTCAGGAGGAGGAGGTGGAGGTGTAGCAGAAGGGGGTGGGGCAGAAGAAGAAGCTGGAGGTGTAGCAGAAGGGGGTGGGGCAGAAGAAGAAGGTGGAGGTGTAGCAGAAGGGGGTGGGGCAGAAGGTGGAGGTGTAGCAGAAGGGGGTGGGGCAGAAGGTGGAGGTGTAGCAGAAGGGGGTGGGGCAGAAGAAGAAGGTGGAGGTGTAGCAGAAGGGGGTGGGGCAGAAGGTGGAGGTGTAGCAGAAGGGGGTGGGGCAGAAGGTGGAGGTGTAGCAGAAGGGGGTGGGGCAGAAGAAGAAGGTGGAGGTGTAGCAGAAGGGGGTGGGGCAGAAGAAGAATGTGGAGGTGTAGCAGAAAGGGGTGGGGCAGAAGAAGAAGGTGGAGGTGTAGCAGAAGGGGGTGGGGCAGAAGAAGAAGGTGGAGGTGGAGGTTGAGGTTGGGTCAGTTGGGCCACCTCACATATGGCGGTATTGGGTGTAATTTTCTCCATCACCCCCTTGTTGAGCAAGGTGATGAGCAGGGGCTCGCATAGGAGGCGTTGCTCCATGCTCATCACCTTGAACTTAGCCTCCACTAGGCCGGCAATGGCCTCTTCAGGGGATGTGGGCTCCTTGAGGGTGGCATGGGCCTCTTTAATAAGGGCCATTGCTGCCTCACTGGTGGTCCTGTCCCTCCTGCCTCTTTTGTGAAGCCGGATGGGAGGCACCTGGGATCTGGTGCTTCTCCTTTGCCCTGCCACCTCCTGTCTGCCACTGGGCCCTGCCACCTCCTGTCTGCCACTGGGCCCTGCCACCTCCTGTCTGCCACTGGGCCCTGCCACCTCCTGGCTGGCACTGGGCCCTGCCACCTCCTGCCTGGCACTGGGCCCTGCCACCTCCTGCCTGCCACTGGGCCCTGCCACCTCCTGGCTGCCACTGGGCCCTTCCTCCTCCTGCCTGACAGTTTCCAGACCCTCCTCCTGGCTGATTTCATCCTGTGTATGAAAAAGGAACATAGTTTAATATGTTGGTTTAATCTTTGCATCAAACTTTGTAATCCTGATTGAAGCAATTAGAATGTAAATGCATAAATCCTTGCTTTAAATTTACCACTACATCAGATTGACTATTTAGCACCCAATTAAGTGCAGAATAATGTCTACAGATCTTGATTTCACTTGTGGAATCCAAAATAATGTATGTTTCTCATCTTGACATATTTGTCAAACATTAATTTTATCCCAATACATTTTCAGTTAATACTATACCTGGCTCCAGATGGCCAAATCAGGATCATCCAGGATGGTTGCCTCCTCTTGCTCCAGAGAAGGCTCAGGTTGGCTGCAGGGAAGTCTGGGGGGAAGAGTGGAGAGTGATGGCCTTGTCTCAATGTGGTCATCCAGGAAGGACATCCTGTTGTAGTACCACAAAATCGGGACATAAACATCATCTGCTGCTGCTTCTGACCTCTGAGAAGCCAGCACCTTAGAGCGTTCAGTCCTGTAGGTACCTCTCAAGCTCCCATTTTTAGTGTCCACTTGTTTTGCTCTGGCTGTGGGCACCTTGGTATGCACAAATGGGAGCAACTTCTCCAGCGCTGCTTTTCTCACCCCTTTTTTTTTATGGATGGGGTTTTTCGTCTCCCACAGAGCCGGCAGCTCCCTTACCCAGTCAATAAATTCCGCCAGGAACTCTTTGTCGCTAATAAAGACATTCATATTGTATCTGCAAGTTAAATAAATTATATTTAACTAATGTGAGGCAAACAGTCTAACCTCCTTAACATCCTAGTCACCATATATATCCTCCAACAATCTCAAGACAGTATAGGCCAACAATTTTTACAAGTCACAAAATCACATACCTTCGTTTGCACGTCCGTCACTTGAACTCCTCTCTCCGCACACCGAATGTACTATAGTCACATGTGTGTTTGCTATATACACACCACGCATGCGTCAAAATTCGAACACGTCGCTCCGCACACGTCGCCCGCCCATGACGTTCTAACTAACATCTTTTCCCCGCCCCTTCTCTTTCGGCGCGCAGACAGATATGGCGGAGTTACAGCAGGTGTCTGATAATTCCGCAACTAACGAGGAGACAAGCCCGGAGACCGAGGACACGTCACGATCAAGGAGGAGATTCAAGGCATCGAATATGTCTTTGGCGGAGATGGCGGAGATGGTGGACATCTTGCTCAAGGCTGATTATGATGCCAAGCATGGGCCGTATAGCAAACCAAATAGAAGGAAGGCCAAAATCCTCACTAAAGTTGTGAAGAGTCTGAAGGCGAAGTTCGGGGTGAAACGCTCAAATGAGCAGCTCAGAAAGAGGTGGTCAGACCTCAAACTGAGGGAGCCAGACCAGTTGAGGAGCATAAAGAGAATGCTCGCTAAAAGTAAGTAAAATGTAGACTTTTCTGCTATTAATCTTTTTATAAACTGACATGTTCTTTTTTTTTTTCTCATATTGGACTCCCTTCCAAAATGTAATATTTTGAACTTGGTTGGGCACAGTAATCGTTCGTTACGTTACCGACACTTCGTTCGGCCACTATCCGCGGTTTTGGCTTATTTTAGAGCCACAAAAGTAATTAGACATCTGCCATTTTTGATCAAATATTGTTGATAATTTTTTAGTCTAGATGATGTGTTTGTAAAGAGAATGAAATGCAAACTTTTATCAGTGTAAAGGAGAGGACACTCAGCAGCTGCTTCCACATCTGTACTTTGGAGCACTATAGTGTGGGCCACCAGACCCGCCTTTTTTGGGTGTCCCACACAGGTGCATCAGAGAATTTTTGTGGTGCCTCCATGTCAAAAAAATTACATCCAAATGTGAATACTAAACATATTTTGGGTCATAAATAATGCATTCTTCTTTAAATTCCGCACAAACACACACTTGTGCCCCACTTCCAAGCAATTTAGCCTGTTTTTATTTTAACAATGAGATTTACAGTGTGATAAATAGACCTTTTGTTTTATTCTCATAGGGGAGAGAAGACTGGGAGGAGGACACTCCAGGGAGCACATGCACCCCACAACTTCCAAGCAACCCCAAACTCCCAAAGACCCACAACCGAAGGATGTAGAGGAAGTTGAGGTGGAGGAAGGAGAAGTGCAGGAAGGAGAGGTGGATGACGTTGTGGATCTGGTCACCACAACAGGTCAGTATCTGTCACCACAGCTTCAGGTAAGAGAGGTAGGCCTGCAGAGTTATAATACATTTTTTTTTTGGTTTTAAGGGGATGTAAATGTTGTGAAGGATAGTACACGGTTCTCTGCTGACAGTGCCCTCCGCCTCATCCAGCAAGTGATGGAATGTATCACGGAACTGGACCTAATTAAACAAAGAATCCATGTGATGGAACAAACATTTAAAGACATTCTCGATGTTTTGGGGAGAATTCAATAAGCCATCCAAACACATTTGTTTTTACATGTTTGTTTTTGTAATTTTTTGAATTTTTTTGACTATCAAACCAGCCAAAAATTGAATATGCACACAGTGTGTCAACATGTGCTATCTGCCATCAGGGGATATCCATGTACGTCTTTTGTGGGTGCAACCCCTTCCTCGTATCTAAAGTCGGTGAACTGAGGAAGGGGATGCACCCCCAAAACACGTCCATTGATCACCCCTGATGGCAGATAGCACATGTTGACAATAGGGATCAGGATTGTAAACTTCCTAGATGAAAAAAATCCCAAATGTGTGCATATTCAATTTTTGGCTGGCCAAGGGGTGGCAGGACTCCATATTAGGACGGGCACATAGAGACATAGTTTGTGTAAGTGAATGTCTCCGATTGCTCAGAGGTATCCAATGTTGTAATTTTTGAAATGCAACTGTTATTTTTGTATTTTCATAAGCAAAAAATTGCCGGGTTGGGGCCAGGCCAACCCAAAATAAAAAAAATAAAAAAAAATGAAGAGAATGTGCACAGAGTAAAATATTTGACCACAAACAACGTGTAGCTTCTTTTTATAATACCCTCTAAGCTTATTTGGTTCTTTTGTAAGGTTACATAGTGAAATGGTTGTTATTTACTAAAGTAAAATACACTTGCCACTACAAATGCACAAAGACAAACTAGGAGACAGGAAAGAACAAATAATTAAAGGTTTAAACAAGCTTTTTATTGGGATACTTAGACATAGGCTGGCATAGGAATTGCCCCCCTACCCGTGAAATACTCCATGTATTTGTCCCGAACCTCACGGGCATTTTGGGGGGCAAGCCAAGACGGGCAGATTCCAGGCCCGGCAGGGGATTTGCAGGGGAAAGTCCAGCCTCTGGCAAAACTGAGGCCATATATGAATTAGATTTGCGGCAAAGAAAATTGTGTAGCACACAGCAGCATAACACTACATAGTTTATTTTGTAGTCCGCCAAGTGGATGGAAGTCATAAAAAGGCGGAACCGGCTGGCCATTATGCCGAAGGCATTTTCAACGACTCTTCGGCCCCTGGCCAGCCGGTAATTGAACACCCTCTTCTCTGGGGTCAGGGTCCTCTGTGGAAATGGCCTCATAAGATGCCGTCCGAGTCCGAAGGCTTCATCAGCCAAAAAAACAAAGGGGAGTCCTTCAATATTCCCTGCATCCAGTGGCAATGCAAGGTCGTCACTCTGGAGACGGAGGGCAAACTCCGTCTGGATGAAGGATCCCCCATCGGACATCCGGCCATTCTTCCCTACATCAACATAGAGGAATTCATACCGTGCTGACACCACCGCCATCAGCACAATGCTATGAAACCCCTTGTAGTTGTAGTAGTAGGACCCAGAACGGGGTGGCGGCACGATGCGGATGTGCTTCCCGTCTATGGCACCACCGCAGTTGGGGAAGTCCCACCGTGTGGCAAACTCCGATGCCACAGTCTGCCATTCCTGTGGCGTGGAAGGAAGCTGTGGAGTGAAACAAGATGAAATAATATTAGAAAAACAAAGTCATACATTACAAGGAAATTCTATCCCAAAAAATTAGAGGCCAACATCAATCAAATTATACGTTTATTAAGGTGTTTAAAAAAAGTATAATGGAAGGCTCATTTATCATATTCATCACCCCCTCTGATGGGCCATTACTAAATTATTTGGGGGGGGGGAGATGTGTTTGGCCACAGGATAGCATTGCAGTGGCGGTGCGTCCAGAGTGGGCGCTGGAGCACTGCCCCCTCTCTCCTGTGCCCATCACTCAGAACAATACATAGGTTCATGCGTTGCATGAACCTATGTATTGTCTATGCCGCACACTATTCAGGTGGATGGCCTCTTGTAAAGCGACCGACATATGAATCATTGTGGCATTTAGGGGTTAAAATTGCATAGCAGAAACAGGTAGTAAAATAGTCTTGCACATTACAACCTGAGGGATGTAATTGGCTTCCTAAAAGTAAAATCGGGGACGCAGGGGGGGGGCATTCCTTGGGTAAACACTGACAGGCTGCTCTGCCAATCATGTTCACCAAGTCTGTTTAATGGTAACATGATTGGCTGATGCAACATGAAGGGAAGGAGAAGACATCAAGGACAGAAGAAGGATGGCGCTGACCACAAGAAGGTAAGTGCAGGGCTGGGGGGAAACTGGCTGCATTAGAGGGGACTAAATGGCTGCATTTGAGGGAACAAAATGGCTGCATTGGAGGGGACAACTGGGGGCGTTTAATAGGCACCAGAGCAAAAAAGGAGGAACTTTATTTCCTAAATTGGGGTTTGAACCCCCAAACATTTGGAGCAACAGGCGCCCCTGCTGGAAAAGTTAGTGAAGGGAAATATTTATGGAGGAGAAAAAAGGGGCAATCTAAAGCTTCCAACATGCATGGGGACAAAGGGGACATTCTCAGCATATTACAATCATGGTAATTAGGGAAGGATGAAAGAAATACAATACATTAGCATACATGTAATACATAAAATGTGATGTTAAGGGAGCAAACTTACCCTAATATAGTCCTCCTGCAGGACTTGGATGATGGCAGAACAGGTGTCTGGGATTATGAGGCCCAGAGCCTGGGGGGAGATGCCTGTGGTGAACTTCAAGTCCTGAAGACTTCTCCCTGACGCCAGGTTAAGCAATGTGGCGATGAGCCTCTGCTCAGCACTGATGGCTTCCCGCATAACGGTGTCCTTCCTGGTAATATAGGGGGACACCAAAGCCAACAGTTCCTGAAAAACGGGGTCAGACATCCGCAGAAAATTCCTGTAGTCCTCAGGATTATTCTCGACGATCTCCCGCAGCAGAGGCATGTGGCAGAATTGGTCCCGCTGGAGCAACCAATTCTTGGTCCATGAACTCCTCCTCACACCATTCATGGACTGGTCTTGGTCCAAAACAAGCAGACCAACACCAAGCGCACGCACAGCACGAACTCGACGACGAGAACGTCCAGGCGACATGGCTAGGAAACTGTCGTCTAATCAGAACGTACAGAACAGAACGCACTTTAGAACAGCAAGGCCTATGAATAACGAACTGAAAATCAGAAACGAACAGGCAAGAACGCACTGTAAAACAGATACGACCTGCCTAGACGCCCTGAAAGTCAAGATACGAACCCACAAGCACAAACTGAACCGCAGAAAACGATCTGAAAAGTACGAAGACTGAAAAGCGCGAATCGTCTCTTCCCAAACTTTTACTTCACACGCGGTAACACGAGATCAGCAAAAGCAGCCCAAGGGGTGGCGCCAAGAAAAAAGATCTTCCCCTTTATAGTGCCGTCGTACGTGCTAGACGTGAGCGCGGAGAACAACGAGGAAATTGGGAAATGACAGTGTGTACGCATAGAAAGCTTGACGAGAAAATCGACAAGCTTAACAAGAATCTCGTCGAAAAAAAGACGTGTTTTTTACGACGAGAAACTCGGTCGTGTGTACGAGGCCTTAGTTACAAATCTTTTGTTTACATTTAGTGATCAGGCTGTGAATGGATCACAGCCGATCACATGGTACACAGCCCTGGCCAATGGCTGTGTACTATCATCGGTGACGATCAGTGTTCCCGGGAACATGCTGCCACCGACGGACACGCGCAGCGCACTCGCGATCACGCGCATGCGGCGTGTCAAATGGTGCATTACCATCTGTGATCAGCCGTGACTTTAACACAGTCGATCACGTGGTAAACCGCACTTGCCAGCGGCTGTACACCCCTGTCGGTGACGAGCGGTGTCTCTGTGACATGCCGCCACTGACAGTACAGGGATGCGAGCACACGATCGAGCGCAATCCCTGTTTAAAGAGCCAACGTCATATGACGTCCTATCATAACGATAGTGTCTTCCGCCCGCCATCATTTGACAGTGGGCGGGGGACAACTGGTTAAAGTGAACTCTTGCAGGGATTTAGTTGTACGCCACAGTCACTCAAGAACAGGGCTATGTCTCTTGAGTAGGGATGAGCTTCGTGTTCGAGTCGAACATACGTTCGACTCGAACATCGGCTGTTCGATCGTTCGATGAAGATCGAACGATTTGGGCCGTTCGCGCCAAATTCGAGTGACGCGAACGGCCCACAATGCACTACGCCATCGCAGTGTCATCCAGGCGCTGTGATTGGCCAAGCATGCACTGTGACCCCACATGCTTGGCCAATCACAGCGCCGGCAGCGAGGAGAGCAATGATTGGCCACAGGCAGGATGCCTGTGGCCAATTATTGCTGAGGGTGTTTAGTACACGCCCCACACTATAAAAGGCCGCCAGCACGGCGGCCTAGTGTAGTGTGTTCCGGAGCAGGGATAGAGCAGCATAGGCAGGGACAGTGACTGTTATTTCTTTCTTGCTTAACCTGGATTCCTTTAGTTTAGGGAAAGAGAAGGATAGGTAGGGAGAGTGTCAGTGTGTTTTGTGCTTGTGCTATAGTGTGCTTAAAAAAAACATTTATTCTAGGGACAGAAAACTGTAGGTAGGGACAGTGTCAGTTTCTTTCACTCTGCAAGTCCTTGTTTCCAGGGACCTGGAAGGACAGTGAGTGAATTGTCCTTGTGCTATATTGTGCTTAAAAAAACATTTATTCTAGGGACAGAAAACTGTAGGTAGGGAGAGTGTCAGTTTCTTTCACTCTGCAAGTCCTTGTTTCCAGGGACCTGGAAGGACAGTGACTGAATTGTCCTTGTGCTATATTGTGATTAAAAAAAACATTTATTCTAGGGACAGAAAACTGTAGGTAGGGAGAGTGTCAGTTTATTTCACTCTGCAAGTCCTTGTTTCCAGGGACCTGGAAGGACAGTGACTGAATTGTCCTTGTGCTATATTGTGATTAAAAAAAACATTTATTCTAGGGACAGAAAACTGTAGGTAGGGAGAGTGTCAGTTTATTTCACTCTGCAAGTCCTTGTTTCCAGGGACCTGGAAGGACAGTGACTGAATTGTCCTTGTGCTATATTGTGATTAAAAAAAACATTTATTCTAGGGACAGAAAACTGTAGGTAGGGAGAGTGTCAGTTTATTTCACTCTGCAAGTCCTTGTTTCCAGGGACCTGGAAGGACAGTGACTGAATTGTCCTTGTGCTATATTGTGATTAAAAAAAACATTTATTCTAGGGACAGAAAACTGTAGGTAGGGAGAGTGTCAGTTTATTTCACTCTGCAAGTCCTTGTTTCCAGGGACCTGGAAGGACAGTGACTGAATTGTCCTTGTGCTATATTGTGATTAAAAAAAACATTTATTCTAGGGACAGAAAACTGTAGGTAGGGAGAGTGTCAGTTTATTTCACTCTGCAAGTCCTTGTTTCCAGGGACCTGGAAGGACAGTGACTGAATTGTCCTTGTGCTATATTGTGATTAAAAAAAACATTTATTCTAGGGACAGAAAACTGTAGGTAGGGAGAGTGTCAGTTTATTTCACTCTGCAAGTCCTTGTTTCCAGGGACCTGGAAGGACAGTGACTGAATTGTCCTTGTGCTATATTGTGATTAAAAAAAACATTTATTCTAGGGACAGAAAACTGTAGGTAGGGAGAGTGTCAGTTTATTTCACTCTGCAAGTCCTTGTTTCCAGGGACCTGGAAGGACAGTGAGTGAATTGTCCTTGTGTTATATTGTGATTAAAAAAAACATTTTTTCTAGGGACAGAAAACTGTAGGTAGGGAGAGTGTTTTTTTTCTTTCACTCTGCAAGTCCTTGTTTCCAGGGACCTGTAAGGACAGTGAGTGAATTGTCCTTGTGCTATATTGTGCTTAAAAAAAACATTTATTCTAGGGACAGAAAACTGTAGGTAGGGAGAGTGTCAGTTTATTTCACTCTGCAAGTCCTTGTTTCCAGGGACCTGTAAGGACAGTGAGTGAATTGTCCTTGTGCTATATTGTGCTTAAAAAAAACATTTATTCTAGGGACAGAAAACTGTAGGTAGGGAGAGTGTCAGTTTATTTCACTCTGCAAGTCCTTGTTTCCAGGGACCTGGAAGGACAGTGACTGAATTGTCCTTGTGCTATATTGTGATTAAAAAAAACATTTATTCTAGGGACAGAAAACTGTAGGTAGGGAGAGTGTCAGTTTATTTCACTCTGCAAGTCCTTGTTTCCAGGGACCTGGAAGGACAGTGACTGAATTGTCCTTGTGCTATATTGTGATTAAAAAAAACATTTATTCTAGGGACAGAAAACTGTAGGTAGGGAGAGTGTCAGTTTATTTCACTCTGCAAGTCCTTGTTTCCAGGGACCTGGAAGGACAGTGACTGAATTGTCCTTGTGCTATATTGTGATTAAAAAAAACATTTATTCTAGGGACAGAAAACTGTAGGTAGGGAGAGTGTCAGTTTATTTCACTCTGCAAGTCCTTGTTTCCAGGGACCTGGAAGGACAGTGACTGAATTGTCCTTGTGCTATATTGTGATTAAAAAAAACATTTATTCTAGGGACAGAAAACTGTAGGTAGGGAGAGTGTCAGTTTATTTCACTCTGCAAGTCCTTGTTTCCAGGGACCTGGAAGGACAGTGACTGAATTGTCCTTGTGCTATATTGTGATTAAAAAAAACATTTATTCTAGGGACAGAAAACTGTAGGTAGGGAGAGTGTCAGTTTATTTCACTCTGCAAGTCCTTGTTTCCAGGGACCTGGAAGGACAGTGAGTGAATTGTCCTTGTGCTATATTGTGATTAAAAAAAACATTTATTCTAGGGACAGAAAACTGTAGGTAGGGAGAGTGTCAGTTTATTTCACTCTGCAAGTCCTTGTTTCCAGGGACCTGGAAGGACAGTGACTGAATTGTCCTTGTGCTATATTGTGATTAAAAAAAACATTTATTCTAGGGACAGAAAACTGTAGGTAGGGAGAGTGTCAGTTTATTTCACTCTGCAAGTCCTTGTTTCCAGGGACCTGGAAGGACAGTGACTGAATTGTCCTTGTGCTATATTGTGATTAAAAAAAACATTTATTCTAGGGACAGAAAACTGTAGGTAGGGAGAGTGTCAGTTTATTTCACTCTGCAAGTCCTTGTTTCCAGGGACCTGGAAGGACAGTGACTGAATTGTCCTTGTGCTATATTGTGATTAAAAAAAACATTTATTCTAGGGACAGAAAACTGTAGGTAGGGAGAGTGTCAGTTTATTTCACTCTGCAAGTCCTTGTTTCCAGGGACCTGGAAGGACAGTGACTGAATTGTCCTTGTGCTATATTGTGATTAAAAAAAACATTTATTCTAGGGACAGAAAACTGTAGGTAGGGAGAGTGTCAGTTTATTTCACTCTGCAAGTCCTTGTTTCCAGGGACCTGGAAGGACAGTGAGTGAATTGTCCTTGTGTTATATTGTGATTAAAAAAAACATTTTTTCTAGGGACAGAAAACTGTAGGTAGGGAGAGTGTTTTTTTTCTTTCACTCTGCAAGTCCTTGTTTCCAGGGACCTGTAAGGACAGTGAGTGAATTGTCCTTGTGCTATATTGTGCTTAAAAAAAACATTTATTCTAGGGACAGAAAACTGTAGGTAGGGAGAGTGTCAGTTTATTTCACTCTGCAAGTCCTTGTTTCCAGGGACCTGTAAGGACAGTGAGTGAATTGTCCTTGTGCTATATTGTGCTTAAAAAAAACATTTATTCTAGGGACAGAAAACTGTAGGTAGGGAGAGTGTCAGTTTATTTCACTCTGCAAGTCCTTGTTTCCAGGGACCTGGAAGGACAGTGACTGAATTGTCCTTGTGCTATATTGTGATTAAAAAAAACATTTATTCTAGGGACAGAAAACTGTAGGTAGGGAGAGTGTCAGTTTATTTCACTCTGCAAGTCCTTGTTTCCAGGGACCTGGAAGGACAGTGACTGAATTGTCCTTGTGCTATATTGTGATTAAAAAAAACATTTATTCTAGGGACAGAAAACTGTAGGTAGGGAGAGTGTCAGTTTATTTCACTCTGCAAGTCCTTGTTTCCAGGGACCTGGAAGGACAGTGACTGAATTGTCCTTGTGCTATATTGTGATTAAAAAAAACATTTATTCTAGGGACAGAAAACTGTAGGTAGGGAGAGTGTCAGTTTATTTCACTCTGCAAGTCCTTGTTTCCAGGGACCTGGAAGGACAGTGACTGAATTGTCCTTGTGCTATATTGTGATTAAAAAAAACATTTATTCTAGGGACAGAAAACTGTAGGTAGGGAGAGTGTCAGTTTATTTCACTCTGCAAGTCCTTGTTTCCAGGGACCTGGAAGGACAGTGACTGAATTGTCCTTGTGCTATATTGTGATTAAAAAAAACATTTATTCTAGGGACAGAAAACTGTAGGTAGGGAGAGTGTCAGTTTATTTCACTCTGCAAGTCCTTGTTTCCAGGGACCTGGAAGGACAGTGACTGAATTGTCCTTGTGCTATATTGTGATTAAAAAAAACATTTATTCTAGGGACAGAAAACTGTAGGTAGGGAGAGTGTCAGTTTATTTCACTCTGCAAGTCCTTGTTTCCAGGGACCTGGAAGGACAGTGACTGAATTGTCCTTGTGCTATATTGTGATTAAAAAAAACATTTATTCTAGGGACAGAAAACTGTAGGTAGGGAGAGTGTCAGTTTATTTCACTCTGCAAGTCCTTGTTTCCAGGGACCTGGAAGGACAGTGACTGAATTGTCCTTGTGCTATATTGTGATTAAAAAAAACATTTATTCTAGGGACAGAAAACTGTAGGTAGGGAGAGTGTCAGTTTATTTCACTCTGCAAGTCCTTGTTTCCAGGGACCTGGAAGGACAGTGACTGAATTGTCCTTGTGCTATATTGTGATTAAAAAAAACATTTATTCTAGGGACAGAAAACTGTAGGTAGGGAGAGTGTCAGTTTATTTCACTCTGCAAGTCCTTGTTTCCAGGGACCTGGAAGGACAGTGACTGAATTGTCCTTGTGCTATATTGTGATTAAAAAAAACATTTATTCTAGGGACAGAAAACTGTAGGTAGGGAGAGTGTCAGTTTATTTCACTCTGCAAGTCCTTGTTTCCAGGGACCTGGAAGGACAGTGAGTGAATTGTCCTTGTGTTATATTGTGATTAAAAAAAACATTTTTTCTAGGGACAGAAAACTGTAGGTAGGGAGAGTGTTTTTTTTCTTTCACTCTGCAAGTCCTTGTTTCCAGGGACCTGTAAGGACAGTGAGTGAATTGTCCTTGTGCTATATTGTGCTTAAAAAAAACATTTATTCTAGGGACAGAAAACTGTAGGTAGGGAGAGTGTCAGTTTATTTCACTCTGCAAGTCCTTGTTTCCAGGGACCTGGAAGGACAGTGAGTGAATTGTCCTTGTGTTATATTGTGATTAAAAAAAACATTTTTTCTAGGGACAGAAAACTGTAGGTAGGGAGAGTGTTTTTTTTCTTTCACTCTGCAAGTCCTTGTTTCCAGGGACCTGTAAGGACAGTGAGTGAATTGTCCTTGTGCTATATTGTGCTTAAAAAAAACATTTATTCTAGGGACAGAAAACTGTAGGTAGGGAGAGTGTCAGTTTATTTCACTCTGCAAGTCCTTGTTTCCAGGGACCTGGAAGGACAGTGAGTGAATTGTCCTTGTGTTATATTGTGATTAAAAAAAACATTTTTTCTAGGGACAGAAAACTGTAGGTAGGGAGAGTGTTTTTTTTCTTTCACTCTGCAAGTCCTTGTTTCCAGGGACCTGTAAGGACAGTGAGTGAATTGTCCTTGTGCTATATTGTGCTTAAAAAAACATTTATTCTAGGGACAGAAAACTGTAGGTAGGGAGAGTGTCAGTTTATTTCACTCTGCAAGTCCTTGTTTCCAGGGACCTGGAAGGACAGTGACTGAATTGTCCTTGTGCTATATTGTGATTAAAAAAAACATTTATTCTAGGGACAGAAAACTGTAGGTAGGGAGAGTGTCAGTTTATTTCACTCTGCAAGTCCTTGTTTCCAGGGACCTGGAAGGACAGTGAGTGAATTGTCCTTGTGTTATATTGTGATTAAAAAAAACATTTTTTCTAGGGACAGAAAACTGTAGGTAGGGAGAGTGTTTTTTTTCTTTCACTCTGCAAGTCCTTGTTTCCAGGGACCTGTAAGGACAGTGAGTGAATTGTCCTTGTGCTATATTGTGCTTAAAAAAAACATTTATTCTAGGGACAGAAAACTGTAGGTAGGGAGAGTGTCAGTTTATTTCACTCTGCAAGTCCTTGTTTCCAGGGACCTGGAAGGACAGTGAGTGAATTGTCCTTGTGTTATATTGTGATTAAAAAAAACATTTTTTCTAGGGACAGAAAACTGTAGGTAGGGAGAGTGTTTTTTTTCTTTCACTCTGCAAGTCCTTGTTTCCAGGGACCTGTAAGGACAGTGAGTGAATTGTCCTTGTGCTATATTGTGCTTAAAAAAAACATTTATTCTAGGGACAGAAAACTGTAGGTAGGGAGAGTGTCAGTTTATTTCACTCTGCAAGTCCTTGTTTCCAGGGACCTGGAAGGACAGTGACTGAATTGTCCTTGTGCTATATTGTGATTAAAAAAAACATTTATTCTAGGGACAGAAAACTGTAGGTAGGGAGAGTGTCAGTTTATTTCACTCTGCAAGTCCTTGTTTCAAGGGACAGAGAAGGACACCTGAAGGTAGCCCTTATTGCTTTTTTCCCATCTCCCTGCAGGCCATCTATTAGAATGTCTGGAAGGCAAACAAGGAGAGGCAGACAGTCAGGAGGCAATAAAAGAGGGCAAGCAGGCTCTGTGTCTGGGGGCAACAGTGCTGGTCGTGGACGCGGTGCATTGTCATCAGCACATGGCCATGGGACACGCTTGTCCTTCTTTTCGGCAGCTGGACATGTTGAGCCACATCATGCCGAAGACTTGGTAGAGTGGATGACCAAGCCCTCCTCCTCCTCCTCTCTCACCCAGGCTCAGGGTACTGGAAAAGCAGCTGCCAAAGCGTCGTCTTCCCTGGTATCAATGTCAGACAAATCATCAGTCACTCCTTCCCTAGACCCACCATGTCCTCCTCCTGAGGAGTCCCCCGAACTGTTTCAGCACAGTGTTGGGTACATGCTCCAGGAGGATGCCCAGCGTTTCGAAGGGTCTGATGATGAAACCCAGCTAGAGGAAGGCAGTAGCGTGAGAGCAGACAGAGGGGATGCTCAAGAAGGACACCAATCTGGCAGTCATGTTCCAGCAGCTGCAGCATACTGCCAGATTGGCTCCAGTGATGAGGAGGGAGGGGATGATGAGGTCACTGACTCCACGTGGGTGCCTAATAGGAGAGAGGAGGAGGAGGAGGATGAGGAGGAGGCACATCTCCAACGAGGCAGGATGCCCTTTGGTGGCCAGCGTAAGGGCAGTACACCGACGGAATCACACCGCAGAGCTCCGCCTGTGCAGGGCGCTGCCTCTGCCCGTCATTCAAAAAGTTCTTTGGTGTGGGCCTTTTTTGAGGCTAGTGCATCAGATCGCACAGCTGCTGTTTGCAACATATGTCTCAAGCGTATATCGCGTGGCCAAAACATCAGCCGCTTGGGTACCACATGCCTGACCAGACATATGTTGACCTGCCATGCAGCTCGTTGGCAAGCCTACCTCAAAGACCCACACCAAAGAACAAAGCGGACCTCTCCTTGCACCGCATCAGCTGGGATCTGCAACCCCACTATAACTTCAGTCCTCTCTGAAACATGCACTGAGAGGAATGAAGGTGTAGAATTAGGTGTGTCACAGCCAAGTACTTGCGCCCACTCTGCTAGCAGTACACCGACGTCCGATTCTAGCAGGCAAATTTCCCTGCCCCAGCTGCTGGACCGTCGAAAGAAGTTCACTCCCAGCCATCCACATGCCCAGCGGTTGAATGCTAGCTTGGCTAAATTGCTAGCGCTTCAACTGCTGCCTTTTCAGTTGGTAGACTCGGCCCCCTTCCGTGAGTTTGTGCAATGTGCAGTTCCTCAGTGGCAGGTTCCCAAACGCCACTTTTTCTCACGGAAGGCTATTCCGGCTCTCTACCGGCATGTGGAAGGCAATGTCTTGGCCTCGCTGGACAGGGCGGTCAGCGGTAAGGTGCATATTACCGCTGACTCATGGTCCAGCAGGCATGGACAGGGACGTTACCTTTCTTTCACGGCCCATTGGGTCACTCTTTTGGCAGCTGGGAAGGATTCAGGACAAGGTGCAGTAGTGTTGGAGGTTGTCCCACCGCCACGCCTCCAAAATGCTACTACTGGTTGTGACACACCTCTCTCCTCCACCCCCTCCTCTTCTTCTTCCTCCATGGCCTCTTCCTGTGGTTTGTCCTATGAACCAGCGGTGCTCCGTAGCCGTTCACGGGGCTACGCAAGTACGCAGGCAAAAAGATGCCATGCCGTGCTTGCGCTGGTGTGTTTGGGGGACAGAAGCCACACTGGGGCAGAGGTCCTGTCTGCTCTGCAGGGCCAGGCCGAGAGGTGGTTGACGCCACGCCAGCTTAAGCCAGGAATGGTGGTTTGCGACAATGGCACCAACCTCCTCTCCGCCCTCCGACAGGGACAACTGACCCATGTGCCCTGTGTGGCTCACGTCCTTAACCTGGTGGTGCAGCGCTTCTTGGGCAGGTACCCGGGCTTACAGGATGTCCTGAGGCAGGCCAGGAAAGTCTGTGTGCATTTCCGCAGATCTTATAATGCCAGTGCTCGCCTGGCTGAGCTGCAAAAGGAGTTGAACCTGCCCAAGAACCGCCTTATATGTGACATGCCCACCAGGTGGAACTCAACGTTGGCCATGCTGCAGCGGCTGCACACGCAGCAGAGGGCCATCAATGAGTACCTGTGCGACTACGGCACCAGGACAGGGTCAGGGGAGCTTGGTTTTTTTTCTCCACGCCAGTGGGGCATGATCAGGGATGCATGCACTGTCCTGGCACCATTTGAGGAGGCCACGAGGATGGTGAGCAGTGACAGTGCATGCATCAGTGACACTGTACCTCTTGTCCACCTGTTGGAGCACACGCTGCGTGGAATAATGGACAGGGCACTTGAGGCAGAACAGAGGCAGGAAGAGGAGGACTTCCTTGCCTCTCAAGGCCCCCTTTACCCAGACAGTGTTCCTTCTGTCCCACCCATCACACAGGAAGAGGAGGAGGAGGAGGAGGAGGAGGAGGAGGAGGAGGATTGTGTCAGCATGGAGGTGGAGGCTGGCACTCAGCATCATCAGCAGCAGTCTTTTAGGGATGATTTACAGTCCCAAGAAACCAGTGGACTTGTACGTGGCTGGGAGGAGGTGGCTGCGGATCATGTCGTCCTTAGTGACCCAGAGGACTCCGGAGCGAATGCCTCAGCAAACCTACGCTGCATGGCCTCCCTGATCCTGCAAAGTCTGCGGAAGGATCCTCGTATTCTTCGGATCAAGGAGAGGGACCATTACTGGCTGGCCACTCTCCTTGATCCACGGTACAAGGGTAAGGTTGCGGACCTTATGTTACCGTCGCAGAGGGAGCAGAGGATGAGACAACTCCGGGAGGCCTTGCAGAAAGGTCTGTGCAACGCGTTCCCAGAGACTGGGAGGTTGCAAACTCCTGGTCCTGGACAACGAGTTGCTGAGGCTTCGGCCAGTCAAAGAAGGAGCGGTGGGGAAGGTGGCCGTCTGACCGATGCGTTCAGACAATTCTTTAGTCCGCAGCCCCAAAGTATGATCGGTTCCAGCAACCATCGCCAGCGTCTGATAAACATGGTGCAGGAATATCTAGGGGCAAGGTCAGACTTGGACACCTTCCCCACCGAAAATCCTCTGGCTTACTGGGTCTTGAGGATGGATCACTGGCCAGAGCTTGCACAGTATGCAATTGAGCTACTGGCCTGTCCTGCATCCAGCGTTCTTTCGGAACGCACATTCAGTGCTGCTGGAGGATTTGTCACGGATCACAGGGTGCGCCTGTCCACCGACTCGGTTGATCGACTGACTTTCATCAAGATGAACCAGTCTTGGATCACCACCAGCTACCACACACCTGATGCTGATATAACAGACTAATTGATTTTAACATGTCACATCCCTTCAAGACTGATGCTGATGCTGAGTGCCTGTGCTGTTATGTTGACTGGCTATCCTCCTCCTCCGAGTCCTCAATGATACGATTGATGATGATAGCTTGTAAGATCATTTTTGTTTATGGGTGCCGCCACCAGTGCCTAACGCCCAATTTTTCAGCCCCTGTTTAACAGGGGCGTGTAATTACAATTTTTGAAGCAATACTTTGCAACAGGGCTCATTGCTGTGCTCCAAGTACAGTATCTGTGAGGAGTTGCAGTGTTGTGCCACCAGTGCCTAACGCCCAATTTTTCAGCCCCTGTTTAACAGGGGCGTGTAATTACAATTTTTGAAGCAATACTTTGCAACAGGGCTCATTGCTGTGCTCCAAGTACAGTATCTGTGAGGAGTTGCAGTGTTGTGCCACCAGTGCCTAAGGCCCAATTTTTCAGCCCCTGTTTAACAGGGGCGTGTCATTACAATTTTTGAAGCAATACTTTGCAACAGGGCTCATTGGTGTGCTCCAAGTACAGTATCTGTGAGGAGTTGCAGTGTTGTGCCACCAGTGCCTAAGGCCCAATTTTTCAGCCCCTGTTTAACAGGGGCGTGTCATTACAATTTTTGAAGCAATACTTTGCAACAGGGCTCATTGCTGTGCTCCAAGTACAGTTGCTGTGAGGGGTTGCAGTGTTGTGCCACCAGTGCCTAAGGCCCAATTTTTCAGCCCCTGTTCAACAGGGGCATGTAATTACAATTCTTGATCTAATAATTCACAGCAGGGCCCATTGCTGCACCCACCAAGAGTAACTGTCAGGGCTTACAGTGTTGTGGCACCAGCACCACCATCAAAGGCCCAATTTTTACTACCACTGTTCAACAATTATATGTAATTAAAATTCCTGATATAATAGTTGACAGCAGGGCGTTCCAGCACCAACCAAGAGTAACTGTGAGTGCTTACAGTGTTGTGCCAACACCAACAACTAAGGGGCCTATTTCTGCAGAGTATATACGGCAGGTCCCTACTTTCAAACATCCAACTTACAAACGACTCCTACTTGCAAACGCAAGAAGACAACAGGAAGTGAGAGGAAATCTACCACTAGGAAGGAAAATTCTCTCCTGTAAGAATACATATGGGAGAAAGGTGTCTCCTCTGTACTGATGCTTTATCAGCAATCCTTGTTTCAAGAAAAACACCACATTTCAAAAACAGTTGTCATTGGGACGGAAAGTGAGGTGAAATGTTCTGAACAGGGGCACAGACAGCAAAACAAATGTTACAGGGGTGATAACCCTTACCTATGTTTTCCAAAAAGTTTAAAAATAGATTTTTGGTCTGGAGCTACACTTCAACAATGTACCTGTTCAAAATTACAAACAGACTCTACATAAGAACAAACCTACAGTCCCTGTCTTGTATGCACCGCCTGTATAGGGCTGTTCAGAGTATATAGGGCCTTTTTTATTTTATGTGCGGGGTTCCCCTTAATATCCATACAAGACCCAAAGGGGCTGGTAATGGGCTGGGGTAGGGGGGGGGGTCATGGGGTAGCTATGCCATTTTTCTTAAAGAATTTCATCCATATTACCGGGACCAGACATTACATTAAAGCCGCAAGCAGTTTTAAATGGCTTTTTTTTCCTTTAGAAGTGTCATTTTGTGCAGGGACAGTTCTAAACACGGGAAACACGTGGCACTTCACAGGCATACTTTAGACACCCCCCAGGTACGATATTTAAAGGAATATTTGACTTTTTTTTTTTCACTTTATGCATCATTAAAATGACTGCTCCCGAAAAACGACCGTTTTTAAAACTTCTTTTTGCATTGATACATGTCCCCTGGTGCAGAACCCGGGTTCCCAAACCCTTTTTAGGACAATAACATGCATAATAGTTGTTATAATTAGCACTTTAGAATTCGAACGTTCGCATCCATTGTATTTAATAGGGTTCTAATGTTCGTTCGAACTTTCGGTCCGTTCGCGGGTTCTGGTGCGAACCGAACCCGGGGGTGTTCGGCTCATCACTACTCTTGAGATTTCTGGGTGTACTTCCAAATGTCAGAAATTGAACTACTAAAAGTCATACTACTATCAAATACTATCATACGCCCCAAAATTTTGCATTGTTGTATTTGACCTCATATAGACTGTCTAAATTGTTCACTAACAAATCTCCATTGTGTTGGATGGAATGTCCTCCTGCCCACCTTATAGAGAAATGACGGCGGGCGGGATGCTCTCTTATTTTGGGCCGACATCATAGGATGTCTCCCAGTCTCACCACGATTGCGCGGCCACAGGGCATGCAGTGCAGCCATTGTGGGTGCACTGTGCCCCTTGGACACGGCGTGACTATGATCTCAGTAAAGAGTCGTGGCTCTTTACCCATGTGATCAGCTGTGTCCAATCACAGCTGATCACATTTAAACAAGTAGATGCCCTTTACTGGCTCTCCTCACCTCACACTGACAGAGTGTGAGTAGAGGAGATCCTCACAGGGTAGACTTATATAGGTAATTAAGGCACTGATGATCAGTACAGCCCCAAAAGTGCCCATCAGTGATGCCACTCTGTGCCCATCTGTGATGCCAATCTGTGCCCATAAGTGATGCCAATCTGTGCCCATCAGTAAGGCCAATATGTGCCCATCACTGCCTGCCCATCAGTGCCCATCAGTGCCGCCTATCAGTGATCATCAGTTCTGCATATAATTGCCACCTATCAGTGCCCATCAATGCTGCATATTAGTGCCTACTTATCAGTGCCACCCCATCAGTGCCCATCAGTGCCACCTCATCAGTCCCCATCAGTGCAGCCTCATCAACGCACTTCAGTGAAGGAAAAACGTTTCTTGATTACAAAATTTTCTGTCAAAACTAAGAAAAACAGTTTTTTTTTCAAAATTTTTGGTATTTTTTCATTTTTTTTTGCAAAAAATAAAAAACCCACTGGTGATTAAATACCACCAAAGGAAAGCTCTATTTGTAAGAAGAAAATTATAAAAAAAATATTTGGGTACAGCGTTGCATGACCACGCAATTGTCATTCAAAGGGTGACAGTGCTGAAAGCTGGAAATTGGCCTGGTCAAAAAGGGGGTGAAAGTGCCCACTATTGAGGTGGTTAAACATTTATTTTAATTTATATCCTTTGGGTTGAAAAAGTATCATGAATTTTTGGACTTCAGTGTTTTAAACAGTCTCCAATTTGACAGGCATCCTAATGATATATGCAACTTGAAGTGCACTGAAGCTCCAAATCTTTCTGAAGAATTCTATAGACATAATGTACAATGATAGTATAAAAATATTGAGCTATAAAGATAATGCCCTTGTTAATTTAACAAGCATTATAGTAACCAGTTGGTACATTCTAGGCTTCTATGTTGATATGACATTAAAGTGGTTGTAAAGGCAGATTTTTTTTTATCTTAATGCATTCTATACATTAAGATAAAAAGTCGTCTGTGTGCAGAAGCCCCCTTCAGCCCCCTAACACTTACCTGAGGTCCCTCTCTGTCCAGCTATGTCCACGAGTGTCTCAGCTGTTCGAGATTCTCCCTCCTGATCCCTCCTCCATTGGCTGCCGCTGCTGTCAATCAGGAGACAGTGGGGGGGGTGAACATACACAGGGAGCTGTGACTTGGCTCGGGTGCCCCCCATAGCAAGCTGCTTGTGGGGGCACTAAACAGGAGGGAGGGCCAGGAGCACAGAAGAGGGACCCCAGAAGAGGAGGATCAGGGCTGCTCTGTGAAAATCCACTGCAACAGAGCAGGTAAGTATAACATGCTTGTTGTTTTAATAGGAAAAAAAAAAGATTTTACAAATAATTTAAATGTATGTACATCTTGTAGTTATGATGGATGTGTTTTAATACCTACCAAAGAGTTCCAATGAGTCTTTTTATTTGTTATGTTTATGTGTATATGTGCTTACTGTTATTTCCTGTTTTCCCCCATAATTTGTTTTCTCTGTACCTGATTGCATTTGTGCATTGATTTGAATAAGCAATATACAGCAATGTATTAATGATATGCAAACAATACCTGCTTTGTCCCCTGATCCATACATGTTAAAACATGACTCTCTTTAGGTATGTGTATTGATAGGATATGATAATATACAACCCTCCTGTATTTACAATACTATCAGATTGTATCATTTTCGGCCCCAGTTCACACTAGTGTGAACCGATCCTTAAAGTCTCATAGACATATAAGAAGTTATATGTACAGTATGTCATCTCTAGTGCTATAAATACTGAAGTACAAATCTATCATGGTATAGTCCATTGTACTCAGTTGTACCATTTGAAATAAATACTGTAAAAATGATTGAAATTAAATATTTAGGCATTTTCATATGGATTAGACAATGTTTTAAGCTTGTTACTGCAAAACAGCAGTAGAACTGCTTAAAAATATTCTTTTCACCTTGGACTAAAGAGGATTTAAAGAGAATAAATCAGTTTTTCTGCAAGAACACACAACACAAGCTTTTATTTATCACCCAACAATAACTTTCATAAACAATGCTATTACTTTAGTGCTAGTGCAATAACCCATAGTAACCATTTACAATTCACATTTTTTGTCTTTATAGTGGTGCATGATAGACTTTAAAAGGTTGTTAAGGGTTACTGCACTGAGGAAAAAAGCACATATAATAAGCACATTTTGCTGAATTAAAGATGTGCATAATGCATTAAGTGTGTAACTGAGACACTGTAAGAACAATAATATATTTCCTATACATCTCTTAATTAGGCAATAGAACATTGAATTTGTTTTACAAGACAAGGTAAGAGATGTAATGGTTTCGAAAACTATCAGTAAAGTTTTTTTTTTACTATTTAAACATGTTCTGAAATTTGCATTTCTGTTTACCGGTAAACAATGCTTTGCCATTGGACCTTAGTTATTAGGGATGAGTTGAGGGTCTGTGTTGACCAGCTGTTTGAAGTTCACTAAACAGGATTACTATATGGCATGATTTGACCAGTTCACCTAGCTAAACCTCCTGTTTTTGCAGACCAAAGTCTTTCATTAACTGGCAGTATTGCTACCAACACTAAAACACAGCTTTTAGTCACCTGCTAGCTTGTTTCAAACTGTAAATAAATAGGGATACCCCCTGGTTATGGTGCAGGGGTCCCCCTCAAAATCCATATCAGACCCTTCAGGTATGGTATGGACATTAAGGGAACCCGCGCCAATTTTTTTTAAAAAAAGGCGTAGGGTTCCCCCCAAAAGTACATACCAGACCCTTATCCGAGCACGCAACCTGGCAGGCCACAGGAAAAGAGGGGGGGGGACGAGAGAGTGCCCCCCTCTTGAAAGGTACCAGGCCACATGCCCTCAACATGGGGAGGATGCTTTAGGGTCCAAAGCACCATGTCCCCATGTTGATGGGGACAAGCGCCTCATCCCCACAACCCTTGCCCGGTGGTTGTGGGGGTCTGCGGGTGGGGGGCTTATCAGAATCTGGAAGTCCCCTTTAACAAAGGGGACCCCCAGATCCTGGCCCCCTATGTGAATTGGTAACGGAGTACATTGTACCCCTACCATTTCAAAAAAAGTGTAAAAATTTTAAAAAACACATTAGACAGCTTGGGACAAGTCCTTTATTAAAAAAGAAAAAAAAATTCCAGCGATGTACATATATTCTCGAGCGGAGGATACAGAGGAAAAAAAACGCCAACACGATCCTCCTCCATGGGAGTTTACCGTTAAATGACACTACACCCGCCGTGACAGCTCTTAAATAGCTGAGGGCGGGGCCACCCGTCACGTGTGCGGGTGACCCCACCCCCCGCTGACGCTACGGGGGTTTACTGTGGCATCAGAGGGGGCAGGGTCACACGTGACACCACGGAGAAACCACAGGAAATCCCTGTTGCGTCAGAGGAGGGCAGGGTCACCCGCGCATGTAACGGGCGGCCCCGCCCTTAGCTATTTAAGAGCTGTAACTGCGGGTGTAGTGTCATTCGACGGGAAACTCCCATGGAGGCGGATCACATCAGCATTTTTTATCCTCCGCTCGAGAATAGATGTACATTGCTGGAATTGTTTTTTTTTTTTTTTTTAATAAAGGACTTGCCCCAAGCTGTCTCCTGTGTTTTTTACCAATTTTTACACTTTTTTTGTGAAATGGTAGGGGTACAATGTACCCCGTTACCAATTCACATAGGGGGGCTGGGATCTGGGGATCCCCTTTGTTAAAGGGGGCTTCCAGATTCCGATAAGCCCCCCACCCGTAGACCCCCACAACCACCGAGCAAGGGTTGTGGGGATGAGGCCTTTGTCCCCATCAACATGGGGACATGGTGCTTTGGACCCCAAAGCATCCTCCACATGTTGAGGGCATGTGGTCTGGTATGGTTCAGGAGGGGGTGCTCTCTCGTCCCCCCTCTTTTCCTTCGGCCTGCCAGGTTGCGTGCTCGGATAAGGGTCTGGTATGGATTTGGGGGGAGAACTCCACGCCTTTTTTTTATTATTCTGGCGCAGGGTTCCCCTTAAAATCCTTACCAGACCTAAAGGGTCTGGTATGGATTTTGAGTGGGACCCCTACGCCATTTATAAAAAAAAAAAATTGGTGCAGGGTTCCCCTTAAAGTCCATACCAGACCTGAAGGGCCTGGTATGGAATTTGGGGGGACCCCCACGCAATTGTTTTTTAAATCTTGGTTCGGGGTTCCCCTAATATTCATACCAGACCCAAAGGGCCGGGTAATGGACTGGAGGGGGAACCCATGCCGTTTTTTTCAATGACTTGTACCTGTATTGCCGGGACCCGACAATTAATATTAGCCGCGAGTAGTTTAAAATTACTTTTTTTCCTTTAGAAATTTCATTTTGCGCAGGGACTGTTCTAAACATGGGAAACATGTGCCACTTTACAGGTATACTATAGACACCCGCCAGGTACGAAATTTAAAGGAATATTTCACTTTTATTGTTTCACTTTAAGCATTATTAAAATCACTGCTCCTGAAAAAACAAATTGTTCGCTATTCGACTCGAACATCGGGCTCATCCCTATAAATAAATCAGTTGGCATCCAAGGTGACCATGAAATATGTGTTGACCAATGACATTACCAGCATCCCAGGATAGTTTGTTGACATTTTTTGGTGTCCCTTGCTGCTGGCTCCAGTCGTGATTGGATGGTTCCTGCATTGTCCTGAGTCTGCCCACTCGACGGTCCTTCAACTGAGAGCCGAGGGCAGATTGATATTAACTGATGCTTTCATATCCTTTCATATCCCCAGCCGGGTATAAGCGCATAGAGCGGTTAGATACGATGCTATACTCCTCAGCTTCCTGGATCTCGTCACTAGGCTCCTCCCTCCTGGGGGAGGAGCCTAGCGACGAGATCCAGGAAGCTGAGGAGTATAGCTGAGGAGTATAGCATCGTATCTGACCGCTCTATGCGCTTATACCCAGCTGGGTACACGTGAGTGGACTATCTATCGCAAAGACTTATCTTTCCTTTAGTGCGAGCATACTGCGCTATGTCCTATTATCTTTGTTTTCTTTGAGATTTGAAGCAACTGTTTGGAACCTTGGTATACAGTATCCGTGACGGTCATCATTTAGCCTTGTGTGGGGCAGTGTTCACTGCATGCCAGAAACTATTTGCAGTCAGGTGTCATCTGCAATAATTACTCCAGGATACAAACAAGCTCACCTGTTAACTGGACATTTCTTCTATTCTCTTTGCAATATTGGATATTTATAATTTTTATTGCACTATAGTACTTTCTTTCACAGGTGTCTTTGATATTTAATAGGTTGATTTTAGCGCAATTATATTATCCTATATTATACATGTCACAGTGGTTGTAAACACTATTATTTTAGTTGCTGCTTTTATCATTTGATTATCTATTATCTATATTTCTGCACAGCGGTTTTTATTCCTAATTTTGATATACTATCAGCACTTTAGTCACTTCACATTTTATACTAATCATTATAAAAAACAATCTTTTTTTTTTCTTTTTTGCATATACAGTATCTGACAAAAGTGAGTACACCCCTCACATTTTTGTAAATATTTTATTATATCTTTTTATGTGACAACACTGAATAAATGAAACTTTGCTACAATGTAAAGTAGTGAGTGCACAGCTTGTATAACACGTAAATTTGCTGTTCCCTCAAAATAACTCAACACACAGCCATTAATGTCTAAACCACTGGCAACAAAAAATGTCCAAATTAGGGCCAGAGTGTAAACATTTTGTGTGGCCCCCAATAACTTTCCAGCACTGCCTTAACCCTCTTTGGTATGGAGTTCAGTTCACCAGAGCTTCACAGGTTGCCACTGGAGTCCTCTTCCACTCCTACATTAAGATATTACAGAGCTGGTGGATGTTGGAGACCTTGTGCACCTCCACCTTTCGTTTAAAGGATACCCCACAGATGCTCAATACGGTTTAGGTCTGGAGACATGCTTGGCCAGTCCATCACCTTTACTCTCAGCTTTTTTAGCAAGGCAGTGGTCATCCTTGAGGTGTGTTTGGGGTCGTTATGTTAGAATACTGCCCTTTAGCCCAGCCCACGAATGGAGGGGGTCATGCTCTGCTTCAGTATGTCACAGTACTTGTTGGCATTCATGGGTCCCATGATGAACTGTAGCTCCGCAGTGCTGGCAGCACTCATGCAGTCCCAGACCATGACACTCCCACCACCATGCTTGACTGTAGGCAAGACAAACTCGTCTTTGTACTACTCACCTGGTTGCCGCCACACACGCTTGACACCATCTGAACCAAATAAGTTTATCTTGGTCTCATCAGACCACAGGACATGGTTCCAGTAATCCATGTCCTTAGTCTGTTTGTCTTCAGCAAACTGTTTGCAGGCTTTTTTGTGCCTCATCTTTAGAAGAGGCTTCTGGGACGACAGCCATGCAGACCAATTTTATGCAGTATGTGGCGTATGGTCTGAGCAAACACAGGCTGACCCCCCACCCCTTCAATCTCTGCAGCAAGGCTGGCAGCACTCATACATCGTATTCCCAAAGACAATCTCTGGATATGACGCTGAGCATGTGCACTCAACTTCTTCGGTCGACCATGGCAAGGCCTGTTCTGAGTGGAACCTGTCCTGTTAAACCGCTGTATGGTCTTTGCCACCATGCTGCTGCTCAGTTTCAGGGTCTTGACAATCTTCTTATAACCTAGGCCAACTTTATGTAAAGCAACAACAATTTTTTTCAGATCCTCAGAGAGTTCTTCGCCATGAGGTGCCATGTTGAACTTCCAGTGACCAGTATGAGAGAGTGATAGCGATAAAACCAAATTTAACACACCTGCTCCCCATTCACACCTGAGACTTTGTAACACTAACGAGTCACATGACACCGGGAAGGGAAAATGGCTAATTGGACCCAATTTGGACATTTTCACTAAGGAGTGTACTCACTTTTGTTGCCAGCGGTTTAGATGAATGGCTGTGTGTTGAGTTATTTTGAGGGGAGAGCAAATTTATACTGTTATACAAGCTGTACACTCACTACTTTAGATTGTAGCAAAATATAATTTGTTCAGTGTTGTCACGCGAAAAGATATAGTAAAATATTTTCGAAAATGTGAGGGGTGTACTCACTTTTGTGAGATACTGTGTACTACCATAAACAGCTATTACAAAGTCAGTCATTATAAAGGAACTTTTTTTTGTGAGGTGCGAGTGCTTTGATTCAGACTTTTCTTTTACTTAGATTTTTTAGCTCACATTAACATTTATATTTCCAGTAATAGCACTTTAAAACGTTTCTCTATCCCCTGGGAGAAATAACAGGTTATTTTTATTTATTTTTTGGCTGGGGTAAATGTCTCAGCCTCAGACTTGTTCAGTGACATCAAGTAAGTCAGTATCAGATTCAATCTCTGCGACAGTTATTTTCCCTATGAGGAAATCAAAAATAGTAAAAAGAGGGATGACTGCTATCTTAGAGTCGTCCAATGATGCACCGGCCACCTTCTTCAGCCACAGCCATTTTGGCAGCCATTATAGAGTGTAAAGAGACTCTAATGCCACGTACACACGATCGTGATTCACGGCGGGGAAAACAATGACAGGAATCACGACGAGAAAAATTAGAGCATGTTCTAATTTTTCTCGTCGTGATTAATGCCGTTTTTCCCGTCGGGAAAAATGCCAAAAAGCCCACAGACGATCGTTTTTCTCATCCAAAGGAAAAAATGTAATTTTTCCCAATGGGAAAAATGATCGTGTGTACGCGGCATTAGACTGGGTTCACACCTATGGGAATTGGATGCAGATTTCTCTGCATTCAATTTGCATAGCAGGAGAATGTGACTGGCTTTTGCAGGAAAAACCTGAAACGGTGAACCAGGATGCACCGGACCCCTGCTGCGCGACGGATCCGTGTGAACCCAGCCTTAAGGGGCAAATGGGTCTTATAGCCTCAGATGGTTCCTAGATCCATCCATAAGCTAGGGACTCTGAGGTGAAAAGCAGGTTCTCCACGCTGGAAGACTCGACTAAATCTGAGTCTAAAGAGCTGCGGCCTCTGCAGCTACAGGTTAGACGGTTGCAGGAATGGGCTATTGATACCGAAAATCGTCTTAGACGGAACAACATTTGCATTCTGGGTCTACCTGAAAGAGCTGAGGGGATCAAACCAATATAATTTGCTGAGCAATTACTTATTACTGATTTGGGCTTGGATAGTGTGCCACCCACCTTTGTGGTGGAGCAGGCACATAGAATTCCATCAAAACCACCTATACCGGGGGCTCCCCCTAGGTCTCTCTTACTACGACTACTGAATTACCGAGATAGAGACAGGGTCTTGGCAGCTGCTAGGGATAAACCAGATATACCTTTTGGAAATACAAAGTTATTTTTTTTTCTGGACTACTCTTCAGAAGTTCAGCAACGTTGTATGTCTTACACAACGATCCATAAGAGACTATGAGAAAAGAGTATACAGTTTGGCCTCCTTTACCCTAGCAGACTATGCGTTATAGGTGGACAGACATTTTTCTTCGATACCCCGGCTGCCGCTTCCATCTGGGATCGTCCTAGTAAGTATGATAAAGTCTGGGCAAAGTGGCTGGATAAGCCGTTTATGGCATCAAATGCCCATGGGGGTTGTGGATTATAATATAGGTATATATATGTATATATATATATATATATGTATATATGTATATATATATATATATATATATATATATATATATATATATATATATATATATATATATATGGTACTCTGAGACACTGTCGATAGAAGGGACTAAATGTTTTGCTATACTAGGTGTGCATTGATATCTAACTTGACAAATAGTGTGGCTATGTTAACTGGACTAACCACAGTCCAGTTAAAAAAAAAATGTTAATTACTTTACTCTTTGTATTCTCTATTTTTGATTTAATGGCTACAATGCAATGTGATTGGATCTTGAATCTGCATTAATATTTCGGTACAAGGTATATGATGTGTTATTATGTTTGGTTTTGTCTGGTATTTTAACTGCTTGCTGACCAGCGCATGAGGATGTATGTCAGCGCAATGGCACGGCTGCGCAAATGGGCGTACCTGTACTTCCCCTTGAAATCACGGAATAGTGGGCGCACGCGTGCCCGCCGCGTACTCCGCGAGCCTGCCCATGGGCTGCGGTGGATTCGATGCCCACCGGGGGCCCACGATCGTGTCACGGAGAGGCAGAATGGGGAGATGTAAATAAGACATTTCCCTGTTCTGCCTAGCAACATGACAGAGATCTACTGCTCCCTGACACCGGGAGCAGCGATCTCTGTCATTTTCTAGTGAGACAATCCCACCTACAGTTAGAATCACTCCCTAGGACACACGTCCTTGACCGCCCCCTAGTGTTTAACCCCTTCCCTGCCAGTGTCATTTACACAGTAATCAGTGCAGTTTTATAGCACTGATCGCTGTATAAATGACAATGGTCCCAAAATAGTGTCAAAAGTGTCCGATGTGTCCGCTATAATGTCGCAGCCATGATAAAAATTGCAGATTGCTGCCATTACTAATAAAAAAATAAAAATAATAAAAATGCCATAAATCTATCCCCTATTTTGTAGACGCTATAACTTTTACGCAAACCAATCAATATACACTTATTGCGATTTTTTACCAAAAATATGTAGAAGAATACATATCAGCCTAAACTGAGAAAGAAATGTGTTTTTTTAAATATTTTTTGGGGATATTTATTATAGCAAAAAGTAAAAAATATTGCTTTTTTTTTCAAAATTGTCCTTATTTTTGTGCGTATAGCGAAAAAATTTAAAACCGCAGAGTTGATCAAATACCACCAAAGCTCTTTTTTGGAAAAAAAAGGACGTCATTTTTGTTCGGGTGCAATGTCGCACCACCGCGCAATTGTCAGTTAAAGCGGCACAGTGCCGTATCGCAAAAATTGCTTTGGTCAGGAAGGGGGTGAATCCTTCCGGGGCTGAAGTGGTTAAGGAAATAAATAAAAAGATTTATAAATATATATATATATATATATATATTAGGGCTGAGGAAATTAACTATTAATTCCTCGATTAATCGATACATTTTTTTGATCGATCAAAATTCTTTTGATCGGTACTCACCTCTCTGCCGGCTTCCGGGTCTTCAGGGAGTTCCGTCGGAGATTCAGTGACATCACGGACACCGACAGGGCTTGCCGTGTCCATCTGAAGGGCTCCTTTGCTGTGCCTTCATATCTGCATGCCGGCGGGACCTTACTATCTGCCACACGCAAGGGCTGTTACACTTCCCTCTATCACTTCCCTCTATCAACCTGGGATTCTACAGCCATCCACTGGGAGCTGTGATAGTACCCTTCACGGGACATCTACATGCCGACGGACTGATGTTAACCCCTCCTCATCTGGATTCAGCAGTGGTATCATTGTACACATTTTTATACCAGTATCATACTTAGCTACATGTTTTTATGACTGCTTTTGCTACCGTTTGGTACTACTCGCACCATTTTTATAGTTTATGTAGCTACATCGATTTTATCTCCAGTGAAATATTTATTTTGTTACCTACTTGAAGACTATACAAGTTTTAATGCTATTCCCATTGAGCACTGCCTTTGTGTGTTTTTTGTATCCTGCTATCTATTTTTCCAGTGGTTGGTAGCTGCACTGGGAATCGGCCTGCAAGGAGATCAGCTAAAAGTAGTTGGATCTGTATGTGCGTTATAACTAATCGAAATTAGTCGATTAATCAATTAAAAAAAATTGATTAATCGAACACAAAAATTTTAATCAGTAACAGCCCTAATATCTATCTATCTATCTATCTATCTATCTATATATATATATATATATATATATATATATATATATATATATAGAGATAGATATATATTATCCAATTTTTTGTTAAAATAAAAAGATGAAGTAAATACTGTAGATACCCAACATGTCAAGCTTTAAAATTGTGTGTACCAGCAAGATGATGACAAACTTCAATACTTATTGTTTTTTATTTTTTTACTAAAACTTTATTAATCTCACACAGAGGACAAAAACTCCTGAATCTGATATAAACTTTTTGTGGCAGGAAAGGAACCAAATTTCCAAATTTTACAAAATCTGGCAACCCTGGATCACACACTGTTTACCACTGAACTTCAATGACTCTATCCTCTTACCATGGTAGCTGTATAACATATTGATCCCACAACATGTCTCTCTCCTCTCTGCCTTCTCCTTTTCTTCTCCTCAATTGTTATCCATCTCCTTGCTCCTTGAGCGACACAGGTTTTCCTATTTAAGATACAAGTCTGCCTGATGCAGGCAGGTAATCTTGTCATACCTAGGTCTCACCTACAACCAAACGCCCAGAGCATCACTACTACCCCATGGTCTACTGCAGCCCACTTAACTAGCATCATACTAATTCTCTGATATAAAGTCTGCTAATCCAGTTCAGGCTGTAAGTTATTTATTACTTTATTTAAGCTAATGGAGCACAGATTTCACTTCATTAGCTTTTTCCCTGTCCATAGCTTCCAGTGAAAGGGACACCAGAAACAGGAAGTGACATTTTAAAAGTCACTTCTGGGTTATTTGCAGCTAGGGGAGGTCAGCAAATAGGTGTTTTCTTCTCTCTGTCCCCTCCACCCAGTGGCACCCACTATGCATGGCAGGGGGATTGCTCAGGGTGACAACCACTGGATCGCTTTTATCAGAATACTGACAGTTAGCTTGTGGAGTATACACAGAGCAGTGACAGTATATTATTATTTTATTATGTTACCATTTAAACTGCATTAAAAGACCCTGTCCTCATATTCTTTTTAAACAAAAGCTTGCAAGCTGTCTTTGAGAAAGGCCAGAAAAAAAAGAAAAAGATACAGCTCCCATAGACTTCAATAGGGTATGGCACTATATATGGGCTTAGTGGATTTTTTTCATGTGTTTGCCAAACCACCTGTAAACTAAATTTTTCCCGGGAGAGTGAAAGATCATCATAGATAGGTAATACATTGAGGATGAACACATACTAAGAATACAATCATTATTGTTTAGTGGCAAAAGGAGGACAAGCAGTAAATTATTATTTTGCTCCATACCAAAATGATGCCTAAATCTGACCTTAATCCAATTGCTTGTATGCAGTGCCGATCCTGACCTCCCTGGGGCCCTAAGCAAAATTCTGCTAAGGGGCCCTCTACCTGACCCGTGATGCCGTGAGCTATGCAAACCATTTGCCATTGCCACACAGTTAACAGTTAACCCCTTCCCTGCCAGTGTCATTAGTACAATAACAGTGCATATTTTTAGCATTGATCACTGTAATAATGTGACTGGTTCACAAAAGTGTCAGTGTCCAATATGCTCACTGCAATATCGCAGTCCCGCTATAAGTCGCTGATCGCCGCCATTACTAGTAAAAAGAAAAAAAAGTGTGTGTGTGTGTGTGTGTATATATATATATATATATATATATATATATATATATATATATATACACACACACACATAAATACATACATACATATATATATATATATATATATATATATATATATATATATATATATATATATATAATAAAAGTTTGTAGACGCTATAACTTTTGTGCAAACCAATCAATATACGCTTATTGGGATTTTTTTTATCAAAAGTATATACCAGAATACATATTGGCCTAAATTAATGAAGACATTTGATTTGACATTTTCTTATTGGATGCTTTATAGCAAAAAGGAAAATGTTTTATTTTTTCAAAATTCTCTTTTTTTGTTTATAGCACAAAAAGTAAAAACCACAGAGGCGATCAAATACCACCAAAAGAAAGCTCTATTTGTGGGGGGGGGGGGGGGGGGGAAAGGACATATTGCAAAAAATAGCCTGGTCAGAAAGGGGGTAAACCTTCCAGAGCTGAAGTGGTTAAAGTAATATTCAATTCAAGTCTTGTTTAAAAAAATAAACAAAAAAAAAAAAAACACACACACACACACACACACACTGAGTGTGCGTGTTTTTTTTATTTACACACACCCCAGTTCAGTGATCTGTGCCCACAGGACAGTGACCCGTTGCAGTGTAATGGTGCACTCTAATGGGAACACCTGATCATCATTTGGGTACTGACTGTACTGATCTGGGGGGGGGGTATTCTAATGATTGCAGTGCCAGTGCCAAGGGAAAAATCAGAGTGCCAAGAATAGTTCACAGGACAGGATTCCTCTACTCCAGATTAGGCTGCCTGCTGCTGACATAGATCGACTGAGGACTGCAAAGTAGACTCTCACTCCCCCCTCCCCCTCTCCAGGCTCACTCAGCAGCAGCTCCCATATGAAAAGAAAATTCAGCAGCAGCCAGCCTTCAAATGCTTCCTACTCCTCCTCCTCCTCCTCCTCCTCCTCCACCGCCATGGACCAACAACAGGAAACCCCCCTTCTCTTGTCAGATGTGACGTCTTACTAGTACAGCAGACTCAGTCAGCTCTCCGCATACATAAACTCTTCTCCCTCCCCAGCGGTCTGCCATGTAAAGAAACACATCCAGCAGGCAGCTCAGCTATTAACATACCTTCTGGGCTGGGCTCACACGCTCTCTCTAAACTGACTGCTTCCTCCACCCCCTTCAGTTGCGCGCCGAATGCAGAGGCACCACCTGTCACAGGGTCTTTTATAAGGTAGCACCTCTGCACAACACTCTGAATCAATCCGCCCCCTCTCAGCCGGTGTTGTGCCGAGAATGGTGCCCCTGCCGAATTCTGGGTCCCCTGGCTCTCGGCTCCGATCGGAACTCCGCCCCCAGCCCTGTACATTGCCACTCCTCCTACGTTTGCTCACCAATGCTAATACCGCCCCGCCTCTCCAGCCCTCTGCTTTGCCGAATGCAGAGGCACCACCTGTCACAGGGTCTTTTATAAGGTAGCACCTCTGCACAACACTCTGGATCAATCCGCCCCCCTCTCAGCCGGATCTAACTAACTATCAGCGGCTTATGCGGCTGTATCCCTCCTCTTCAAAGAAGAGTCCACAGCCAAGCAGGACAGGATTTACATCATGTAAAATATATTTTTTCTTTAAATGTACAAATTTTATGGCAATACCTCAGTGGAATTTTTTGGGGTGCCTATTCTGCCCCTGGGAGGTGGGGCCCTGAGTAATTTGTGGGGCCCTAAGCAGCTTGCGTAGTGAGCCTATAGGGCAGATCGGCTCTGCTTGTATGTGTTTCCATGTACTGTATTTGTGCACAACCAGTTAACAAATATCTGCTGTTAACTGTACCGCATATGACAAAAATATTGTATAGCTGTATAGCAAAGGACAGCTAATGCACTGAAACATTGAATGCATGGTTAATGTACTGAGAAAGAAGATGAGTGGAAAGGAGAAGTGCATTAAGCAGTGGGAAAACCTCTGAGCAGCAATGAAGAAAACATTGCCTTTAAATGAGGGTGGTGTCTGAAGATATAATCCCTGCTGATTGGTTATAGCACAAGAAGAACGGAAGGCATGAAGAGCAGTGCGTAGGATTCAAATAAATATCACTAGCATCTAAAATGGAAAAATCTTCATGCAAATTGGTAAGAATTTATGATTATCATCTTCAAATAAATTAGTCTTATCTGGGTCAGCTCTCAAACCTGGAAAATACTGTATTTATGCTCATTTCTACTCCTTGCCTTGTTGACTAAATCCTATAGTGGTGAAAGAAAAGCAAAATGAAAAAAAAAATGCATATTGGATTCTTTTGGTAATTGTGTGCAGTGACACTCTGAAGTAAAATATTACAAAAAAATCATTGCTCTCGAACAAAGCGTATTAAACAAATAGGAATAAAGTAAAAAAAAAAAAGTATAACAAAACCCTTGTGAGTATCACTTTAATTAATCATTTTCTGCATATCTAGAAAACAGGAGTGATTAAGCCATAGTAACACACAATGGGAATTATTCTTACTCTTGCTTTTTATTTCCAGGCTTACAGCTCATTAAAAGTAATACAGGTTTCATGTGTATGTTCTGGCAAATTGTTAACATGATATGGTCAGGTGCAGCCCACACTAACAATATATCAGGCAGTTCGGTGAATGCAGAACATAATCCTTGCCACTTTGCAATGCTCCAGCAGATAGGATAACTTTTCTATACTACCTTAGCAGTCCAGAAGCAATTTAACTGTCAAGTACAGATGTAGCAGGCATTATTGTGTCTACTGATGTGTAACAATGTACAAAAAACATGTTAACGCTGCAGTGAACTCCAGTGTTTTAACTGCAGAAACCTGTTCAGATTTTAAAACAAGCTTGTTAGTTTGTTTATAGGTAGGGTTGAATGTATGTACACTGTCTATACTAAATAATTACGAATGTCTCTACATAAACCAGGAGAAGATATAATACGTGGGAATGTAAAGGGAACATATCATTTTATTTGGGTTTAGAGTACATTTATTGAGCCTAAAGCGCAAAACCCATTATTTGTCCCTTCACTTTCCATCATGTTAAAGCCCCACTCATCCCATCCATGCTTCAATGATGCCTCTCTGTTGTCGGTCATCCTGCAGTGTGTTGCTCTTCTGAGTTGAATGGCTTTGTAAGGAAGATTAGATCATCAGCAGACGAAAACTAGTGTGGGCATATATGCGTGTGCATTACGCTGACCACACTTCTGTGCATTAGGAAAAATAGAGGTGCAATTAATGTTCATGTTCAACACTGGTTTTTGGCACTCAATTGGCGATATAAACTGTAGCATTGAAGGAGGAAGTTACTGAGAGGTTTTCAGCTTGCCCCTGTTTATCTGACACCTAGCCTGATTCTGTCTCATCATGTATTACCCAGCTTGCCTTCTGGATTCAGCTGACGCGTTGTGCCTTGTGTAATGTCTGCCAGGTTGTTACTGACCTCAGCTAGATTCCTGGACTCTGTCTTTGCCTCCTATTTTTATACCATTCTGCCCGGCTGGTACTTACTTTTTTCTTAGACTTTGCCTTCAAACTTGATCTGGAGTTGTCTGGCTGTTACTGACCTTGGCTTGTTTCCTGGACTCTGTCTTTGCCCCCTGATCTGATACCACATTGTTCCTGTGCCCAGTTCATGCCTGGTGGGCTTCAATTCCCAGTTCTACTCATCTGGCTGCAACACAGATCCGGGTTGGTCAGCAAACTCTGGCACTCATGCCACTCTCTACCCTTACACTCTCTGTCAACACCTTCAGGAGTGTGGGCCAAGAGGTGTAAGAGGAACTCCCTAAGCTATACAGTCTCCACCAGGTATGTGATAGTCTTCCTGTGCTCCCAGGATGTTATAGCTACACTTGCTGGGGATGCCCTAAACAGCACTAAGGTAATAATGAAATAACTATTATCTGCTGCATTGAGGAAGGACCACAACCAGGGTAGGGGAAGAGGATCACACTTGCCATGTGACCAGCCAGAAGACATGTGGAAAAAGGTATACAAGTATCTTGGTACTCTGTGGTACATAAGCTTTTGCACCTTCTCCTCTGTGCTCAGTGAAGTCAGAGAAGCAGGTAAAACAGCCAGAGAGTACCAATATATATTTTTTACCAGGTTTTCTATGATGGAGAGTGGATTATCTTTCTTTGTTGGCATATCATGATTACAGAGTAAGTAACAACCCCTTGAGGCCAACACTTATCCCTACCTTGGAACAGGAGGTAAGAGTGTTTGGAGCAGAGCAGTACAGCTTGTCTTCACCAGACTTGTTTTCTTATATGCTTAGATCCAAATATGTGTTGGAAGCTGAGAAACAAGAACTTGGTGTATGGCATATGTGAGAGAAAAAAAAATCTGTGTTCTTTGCATTCAGGATAAAGTTAAACAGGACAGCAGTTGCAGGTTTGCAACTTCTGCAATCATTTTAAGATGCCCCATAATGCATAAAATATTTACAACATATTTCAGTTCATATCTTTTGATTATAAATGTAGCATGAAGCAAAAGATCTAAGACATCGATCATACCTTCATAATAATTCAGTGAATATGAAACTTGAAACCAGAAACCTCTTCTGTTGGCTTTTTCTGACATTCATCCTCTCATAGTGGTCCTTTATGCAAGTGTTTTCCTTGTAATGTTTGATATGCATATTAACACTAAATGCAAAAGCTTCAAATCTGAATGTAAAATATTTAAAGTCAAAATACTTAGCAAAATATGAAAATCCCCAAAATATTTTAGATCAATGTTAAGTCACTTGTTTGGATAAGCTTTATGATGGTGTGGCATTTATCTTATGCCCCAATGAAAGTTATTATCATTCATTTTCTTCTTTTTTTTTATATTCAGAGGTTTATGAGATTGTCCATAATCAAATGTTTAAGATCACCTCAAACCTGTAAGATCTTGTCTACATGGGAGTTTTTATAGAAGGAACTGGCCGAGAAGTGAGCCATGCATGGGCAGGCTAAATGTACCCAAGTTGATTAATCGATCAACTTGGGTACAATCAGTCCACAGGATTTTACATGCGATTATTGCAAGCGGCTGTTATAGCCACTAGCAATAATCACTGTGTTCTCCCGCCCCCTGGCTCTCCCCGACCCTTTTCCCTCCCCTGCTGGGAGAACACTGTGTTTGCAGGAAAGAAATTTGCTTAATCTTTGGCTGGCCTAAGTCAAAGTAGGTTAAATGCAAGTCAAAAGCAAGTGAAAGCAACCCAAACCAATTCAAAATCATCTAAAAATAAAATTGTTAAAAACTAGCTGAACAGCAGTTCTATAATCCTTACAGCAAACTTGGGGTCTAGGGTGCTTATGCTGCACAATCCTTTGTACTTCTTGCTCAAACCTTATACCTGATAAAAATTTAAGAGACACCTAGAGGCACTACTTGTGGGTGGGGTAATCTGAGCCTGTGAGGTATCTTTCACGTGGAGCACTCTCATCAATGCCCAGGACCAGCCGGAGACTGCGGACATCGAACATTAAGGCAGTTCCCCGACTTAGAGATGAGTCTTTCCCATCTGCAGTATTAAATTACAAAGTTCCTCTGAAAAGAGACTTGTCCCATGTCACTACACATTGTAACTTGTATGTTTGCATTAGGATGAAGGTGCTGAGCCTGTACCCACTCCACCAGTCCAGTGTACCTCTGCTACCTCACACACAGTAACCTAGCATGGACCTCATGCATGCTCTCACCTAACTCTTTCCTTCGCATACATTGTGACCAGTCCATAGACCTCTACTCCTACTGTATACTGACCGCTAGGAAGGGAGCCAGATTATCGCCCTCATCGCTACCGGAGGTACCACCCTATGACTGGTTGCTTGTAGCTTGTTCCTTTACTTGGTTACCCATAACAACTCCACTCCTCCACTTGTCCTTGCCAAGTTAACCCTTTGTAGCAGTGTTACTTCATACCCCATAGCGCATCTACAGACCCTGGTTCTTTAGATATGTCAGAATCAACATGCACATATTTGAATAACTTCAGACCAGGCTCAGAACAGTTAATGTAATTTTACTGTTAGAATGCTGCATGTCAGTGCATAACGAATAACGTCCTTTTCGTAATCCTAACTAAGATAACGTAGTGGCCCAAACAAACCTCAGTGAGGTGATAATAGCAATGTCCATGGCTTGGATGCTGTCTGTGAACCCATTTCCTTGGCGTCACACCTGCACTCACAGGTGAGTTTGCGGTACACTTATACCCACCACCTGTTCTCTAGTCAAGCTATTGCTCCCGATATTAGCTGTCTACCTTATTTATATAACAGGTGGACCCGCCAAAACATAAAAGCCTGGGAGCTGAATCGAACATGTTTAACCCTTTCCTTAAACTGGACCAGCTACTGAAGAGTTAGCTACACACACACTTTCAACCTACCTACAAACATAACACAAATACCCATCAAACTGACAGGTGAATAGTTCATGACTTCAGAGACAGTCCCCTCGTATTTTATGTGACATGCCACATCCTGCCCAATTTTCTTACAATGCTGCATATAACTGTCCAATGTTACAACCAAACATACATTATCAATGCTTACCCATATTGCCTAAATACTCTATACAGAAGTCCAACCCACTCAACAACCTAAGATTATTATCCATATAACTTGGAAGTGACCACTCACACACAACACCTGCAATGAGAACTTGTCATCTCTTTAGGAGCCTGTTAGTCAATATACTGTATAATGTCATGACCTTGCAGTAATACTTTCATGACCTGTCTGTCTCTTATCTAGTATGTGTATCAGCCTTAGGGCTTTCTCTCTCACACCTGCATGGTTAAGTAATCTTCCGTCAGTGTGGCTCCACCCTAGACTCAACAGGAACCACGATTTAACACTGTGTTCTCCAAGCCTGCCTTGCCGTGCTATATTGTGTGTTTAGTTTCCTGTTTCCTGCTTGCTGTGTGCTCTACGTTTGTCTCTGTTACCGATCTTCGCGTGTTCCAGACCATCCCTGCCTGCTTGTGACCTTGACCTTTGGCGCGTTTCTCGACCATCCCTGCCTGTTTGTGACCCTTGACCTTTGGCTTGTTCACCGTTTATCCTTGTCTGCTAGTCGCCCCGACCTGTAGCTTCCTCCTATAGCCTACCGTGAGTGTGAGCTGGGAGTACCTGGGGGCAACGACCTGGAGACAGCTGCAGTGTAGTTCATCCTCACCACTAGAGGCTCTGGTGAACACCTGCTGGCTCTTAGACTTTGCGCCTTGGGGAATCTTATGTTCTAGCTCCCTGTGGGATCCGTGTTGGTTCCCCAGTGGACCTGCCTTATTGTACCACCCAGGGTTCCATCCACAGTAGACATGTGCATTCGTTTTCGTCCGAATGCATTTTCGTCCGAATTTCAGGTATTTTCGTTATCGTTTTAACAAACTAAAACGAAAGCACAGAATCCGAAAACCGAAAGATCCGACATAAACAAATGCTTTATTTTCGTTTTCGTTGTGACAACAGTTTGATATAGATGGGAGATTCGACGTGACGCTGACAATAACAATCTGTGTCTATCGAACCTGTGGTCGAATGTGCCTAACCTTAACTCTATTAGTCCAAGATTATTCTACATAGAGAGAAAAGATTCGACATAGAGAGAAAAGATTTGACATTATAGAGAGAAAAGATTTGACATAGAGAGAAAAGATTCAACATAGAGAGAAAAGATTCGACATTATATAGAGAAAAGATTTGACATTATAGAGAGTAAAGATTTGACATAGAGAGAAAAGATCACTGCTGGAATTGGGTGGGGGAAGTAAAATAAAAATAATGATAATAATGAATGTTATTGGCTGATTGTAACCAAAGAGGAGGAGCAGTAAAATAGCTAGAATGACGAAGATTCGACAAAGCATCGAAAAACATACAACCGTCGAATCTGTCATTGAAGGCTTATGGTGTCTGTCGAAAGTTAGAAGATTCGACGGTGCAGCTAAACTGTACGACGCTGCAATCGTATATTTCTGGTCAAATGCATCTGCCCATAGGCTATAGAAGAATTCTAATGTTGGTTGACTAGTAGGGATGAACTTCGAGTTCGAGTCGAACTCATGTTCGACTCGAACATTGCCTGTTCGCCCGTTCGCCGAACAGCGAACAAATTGGGTGTTCGCGGCAAATTCGAAAAATCTATGGGAGAAATCTAAAGTGCTAATTATAAAGGCTTATATGCAAGTTATTGCCCTAAAAAGTGTTTGGGGACCCGGGTCCTGCCCCAGGGGACATGTATCAATGCAAAAATAAGTTTTAAAAACGGCCGTTTTTTCGGGAGCAGTGATTTTAATAATGCTTAAAATGAAAAAATAAAAGTGAAATATTCCTTTACATTTCGTACCTGGGGGGTGTGTATGATATGCATGTAAAGTGGCGCATGTTTCCCATGCTTAGAACTGTCCCTGCAAAAAATGTCATTTTTGAAAGAAAAAAAGTCATTTAAAACTCACTCACGGCTATTAATGAATTGTCGGCTCCCGGCAATACATACAAAAGTCATTGATAAAAATAAAAAAAAAGCGTGGGGGTTCCCCAGAATTCAATTACCAGGCCCTTCAGGTCTGGAATGGATATTAAGGGGAACCCCGCCGCAAATTTAAAAAAAAATTGACGTGGGGTTCCCCCAAATATCCATTCCAGGCCCTTCAGATCTGGCATGGATTTTAAGGGGAACTCCACCCCAAATTTAAAAAAAATGGCGTGGAGTCCCCCTAAAAATCCATACCAGACCAATTATCCGAGCACATAATCTGGCTGGCCGCAGGGGAAAAGGGGGGGACGAGAGAGCAGCCCCCCCTCCCTCCTGAACCGTACCAGGCCACATGCCCTCAACATGGGGAGGATGTCCCCATGTTGATGGGGTCAAGGGCCTCATCCCCACAACCCTTGCCCGGTGGTTGTGGGGGTCTGCGGGCGGGGGGCTTATCGGAATCTGGAAGACCCCTTTAACAAAGGGGACCCCCAGATCCCGGCCCCCCCCCCATGTGAATTGGTAAGGGGTACATTGTACCCCTACCATTTCACGAAGAAAGCGTAAAAAAATGTTAAAAAAACCACACAAACACCTTGAAAAAGTCCTACGTCATTGGCTTCAGCAGGGAACTTCCTTCACTGTGTAATTTAAATTTACATAGTGAAGGAAGTTCCCCGCTCAAGCCAATGACATAGGCGGGTCCGAGATACCAAGGGGGCGGACCTGATGGGGAACTGCTCTCACTTTGATAATACATGTATAGACCCGCCCCTTCTCATGTTCCGCATCTGGTCCGCTGAGCGGACCTGATGGGGAACTTTAGAAGGGGCGGGTCTATACATTTAAAACACTGAGAGGGAGTTCCCCATCAGGTCCGCTCAGGCACAACCAATGTAGGACAGCGCTGGACATCGGGATCGCCGCGGGACACTGGATTTCACCGCTGGAATGTTTTTTTTGTTTTCTTTTTTAAATAAAGGACTTTTTCAAGGTGTTTGTGTGTTTTTTTTAAACATTTTTTACGCTTTCTTCGTGAAATGGTAGGGGTACAATGTACCCCTTACCAATTCACATAGGGGGGGTCGGGATCTGGGGGTCCCCTTTGTTAAAGGGGTCTTCCAGATTCCGATAAGCCCCCCGCCTGCAGACCCCCACAACCACCGGGCAAGGGTTGTGGGGATGAGGCCCTTGTCCCCATCAACATGGGGACATCCTCCCCATGTTGAGGGCATGTGGCCTGGTACGGTTCAGGAGGGAGGGGGGGCCGCTCTCTCGTCCCCCCCTTTTCCCCTGCGGCCGGCCAGGTTGCGTGCTCGGATAAGGGGTCTGGTATGGATTTTTAGGGGGACTCCACGCCATTTTTTTTTTATTTGGGGTGGAGTTCCCCTAAAAATCCATGCCAGATCTGAAGGGCCTGGAATGGATATTTGGGGGAACCCCACGTCAATTTTTTTTAAATTTGCGGCGGGGTTCCCCTTAATATCCATCCCAGACCTGAAGGGCCTGGTAATTGAATTCTGGGGAACCCCCACGCTTTTTTTTTTTATTATCAATGACCGTTTTTAAAACTTTTTTTTGCATTGATACATGTCCCCTGGGGCAGGACCCAGGTCCCCAAACACTTTTTAGGACAATAACTTGCATATTAGCCTTTATAATTAACACTTTAGATTTAGAACGTTCGAGTCCATTGTATTTAATAGGGTTCTAAAGTTCACACTAACATTTTGTCTGTTCGCAGGTTCTGGTGCGAACCGAACAGTAGGGTGTTCGGCTCATCCCTGTTGACTAGTAATAGTAATTAATAAATATAATTATTAAATTATAAAAACAAATTTCGGGAGTAACTAAATAAATTTATTTTTCGGACGAAAACGAAATTCCGAAACGAAATATTTCAGTGTGCACATGTCTAATTCACAGCAGTCCACTATCATAGCAGTGCACTCCTGACCCCAACGGAGTGCATCTGTCACCTGGCCTCAGGTGACCTGACAGTTTGCATGGCCATGGACCCGGATGATGTGCCGCTACCTGCCGATGATCAGCTGCAGGGCATAGTCCGCAGACTCGAGACCCAGGAATCGAATCAGACCCAGGTGATGTGATTCCTTCAGGATTTGGCTTCCCGTTTTGAACAACTTCAAGCCTCCTAAGAATCCCCGGTTCGACAACCTCAACCGCAACCTGCTGCCGTATCAGCTCCACCTACAGTCCCAGCCGCTAACCCATTGCACTTACCAGCTCCGTCCCGTTACTCTGGGGATTCCAAGGCCTGCAGAGGGTTCCTTAGCCAGTGTACCATTCACTTCGAACTCCAGCCACAAAACTTCCAGTCTGATCGGGCAAAGGTGGCCTATATTATTTCTCTCCTGTCCAGCGAGGCTTTAGCTTGGGCTGCCCCTCTGTGGGAGAGGAATGACCCAGTGGTTTCCATCCTGTCTAATTTCTTGAAACTCTTTCAGAATATCTTCGAGGAACCAGGTCGTGTCTCTTCAGCGGCCAGCGCCCTTTGACGTCTCCGCCAAGAGTCTGCTTCTGTGGGACAGTATGCTCTTCATTTCCGCATACTGACGGCTGAGCTGAGCTGGAACAATGAGGCCTTAGTCGCAACCTTTCTGCATGGTCTTTCTGATAAAGTGAAGGATGAATTAGCCAGAAGAACCATCCCCACTGATCTAGACGAAGTTATCAGCTTGTGTAACCAGATAGATATTCGTTTTCAGGAAAGGATCCTAGAAAAGCGACGCCAGCACTCCTTGGTCCTTGTTCAGCCTGAGCTCTCCTCTCTTCAACCAGTGGAGCATCTCCTGCCAGCTGAGGAACCCATGCAGCTGGGTCGGACCAGGCTATCCCCCGCGGAACATGCTAGGCGCAAAACTCTGGGCCTGTGTTTCTAATGTGGGGGCAAAGGTCATTTTCGCGACACATGCTCATTTTGTCCGGGAAACGCTCGGGTCTAATACATCTGGAAGGTGGAGTATTGGACCCAGAAAAGTCACCTTCTCGTCTCCTTCTTTCAGTGTTTTTTCATGTTGGCGCTTCCTCCGACTCAGCCTTGGCTTATCTGGATTCGGGAGCTGCTGGCAACTTTATGGACTGGAGAACTGCATCTTCCATGAACCTTATGCGGCGTACACATGATCGTTTTTCATGCCATTTTTTAAACCGACGTTTTTCTCGTTGTTTTTTTTTCATGTTTCCTCTCAAGCCTGTCTTGCGTACACACGATCATTTTAAAAAACGTTCAAGCAAAGCACAGTGACGTACAACACGTACGACGGGACTATAAAGGGGAAGTTCCGTTCGGATGGCGCCACCCTTCATGTTAGTAAAGTTTGTTGAGCGACGATTCGCGCTGTTCAGCCTTGTGCTTTTCTGTCCGTTACAGCGTGACGAATGTGCTATCTCCATTACGAACGAGCGCTCCCGTCTCATACTTGATTCTGAGCATGCACATTTTTTTTCACCTCGTAAAAGCATACACACTATCGTTTTTCACGTCATTAAAAAAAACGACATGAAAAACGACGTGAAAAAATAGAGCATGTTCGAAATTTTTATTGCCCGTTTTTCACGTCGTTAAAAATGCTCTGGAGCATACACACGATCGGTTTTAATGCCCATTTTTAAAAATGGCATGTTTAACGGCATGAAAAACGATCGTGTGTATGGGGCATTACCCTTTCACCCCTCACCACTCCATTGGTGGTCTCGGCGATTGATGGCACTGTTCTTCCAGGGGGCCCTATTCACTTCCAGACCCTTCCTGTTAAGATTTTGGTAGGGATACTTCACCAGGAGTGGATATCCTTCCTTATCCTTCCCAAGGTCTCAACCCCTATCGTATTGGGGCTTCCTTGGTTGCAGCTCCACTCTCCACACGTTGACTGGACTTCTGGGCAGATCCTGGCTTGGGGTCCCTCCTGTTTCTCATCCTGCCTACTCAAGGTCGCCCCTAAGGAGAGACTTCCCGTGGCCACCACCTCAGTATCCTCTGCCCTTCCTGCTGCAAATAGCGATTTCCAGGATGTGTTCTGTAAAAAGTCAGCTGAGGTGCTTCCTCCTCACAGGTCATTTGACTGTGCCATTGACCTTGTACCCAGAGCAGCTCTGCCCAGGGGTCGTACCTACCCATTGTCCATCCCAGAGACCCAGGCCATGTCTGAGTATGTTGTGGAAAATCTAGAAAAAGGATTAATCCGGAAATCCTCATCGCCTGCGGGAGCAGGGTTCTTTTTTGTTGCCAAAAAGGATGGTACCCTAAGACCCTGCATTGACTATCAAGGCTTAAATGCAGTTACGATCAAAAATTGATACCCCCTACCTTTAATATCAGAACTATTCGACAGGTTGAAAGGTGCCTCCATTTTTAACAAGTTGGATCTCAGGGGTGCATACAATTTGATCCGAATACGGGAGGGGGGTGAATGGAAAACTGAGTTTAACACTAGAGATGGGCATTACGAATTCTTGGTCATGCCCTTTGTTTTTTGTAATGCCCCAGCGGTGTTCCAAAACTTTGTTAACAAAATCTTCATGGATCTGCTTTACCAATTTGTTGTCATCTACCTGGATGACATTCTCATCTTTTCGGATAATCTGTCTTTTCACAGAGACCATGTCCGGATGGTACTTCAGCGCCTTTGAGAAAATAATCTGTACGACAAGCTGGAGAAATGTTCTTTTGAGTGTTCTGAAGTCCTGTTTCTGAGATGCTTTGTCTCTAACTTCGGTCTTCGTATGGATCCTGGAAAGGTCTCGGCCATTACCAACTGGCCTCTTCCTGCCAGCCTCAAGGCCACACAGCGCTTTCTTGGGTTCACTAATTATTACAGGCAGTTTATTAAGAATTACTCCTCTATTGCTGCGCCTATTATCACTTTGACCAAGAAGGGTGCTAATGCCAAGGAGTGGCCCCCTGAAGCTGTCTCTGTCTTTCATGATTTGAAACAGGCCTTTGTGTCCGGACCTTTGTTGAGGCGACCTGACCCTGGAGATGCAGTTTTTATTGAAGTGGACGCTTCCTCAACTGGGGTGGGAGCTGTGCTTCTTCAATCCTTTGGAAAGAAACGTCAACCATGTGCGTTTTTCTCCAGAAAATTTTCTCAGGCGGAGAAGAATTACGCCATTGGTGATCGGGAACTTCTTGCGATTAAATTGGCATTGGAGGAGTGGCATCATCTCTTGGAGGGTTCCCCACATTCCATAACAATTTTCACTGACCATAAAAATCTGCAGTACTTACAGAATGCCAAACGATTGAATCCCAGACAAGCCAGGTGGAGTCTCTTCTTTTCCCGTGTTAACTTCACCATTACGTTCAAACCTGGTTCCTGCAACAGTCGGGCTGATGCCCTCTCTAGGTCTTTTGACATTCAGGATGAGGAGCCTACCATCGAGCCAGAGCCGATCATCCCTACCTCATGCATCCTTGCCCATTCTACCACCCTGGAGTCAAAGATTCCTCCTGGTAAGACCTTTGTCCCAGCTGAGCTAAGAACTAAGATCCTCCATTGGGGACATGACTCCAAGGTGGCAGGTCATGCTGGGTTCCTTCGATCCTTCCTCCTCATCAGTTGCCACTACTGGTGGCCTACTCTCCGTTTGGATGTCAAAGACTATGTTAAGGCTTGTCATGTCTGTGCCCAGTCTAAATCCTCCACACAGGCTCCTGCTGGTCTTCTCATGCCCTTGCCCATTCCCAAGGAACCCTGGTCTCACATAACCATGGACTTCATCACCGATCTTCCACCTTCTGAGAAGAATACGGTCATTTGGGTGGTAATTGATCGATTCTACAAGATGGCCCATTTTGTTCCTCTTCCTGGTCTCCCTTCTGCTCCTGCCTTGGTTCCCATTTTTGTACAAGAGATTTTCCGCCTTCATGGAGTCTCTTCCCATGTTGTTTCAGACAGGGGTGTTCAGTTTACGTCTCGCTTTTGGAGAGCCTTTTGCAAGTACCTCAACATTACCTTGGATTTTACCTCTTCTTACCATCCTCAATCCAATGGTCAGACTGAGAGGGTTAATCAAGAGTTAGAAGTCTTTCACCGTACTTTGGTCTCGGCTCATCACGATAATTGGGCATCGCTACTCCCGTGGGCGGAGTTCTCCCACAATAATCATGTCAACGTCAGTTCTCAGAAGACACCCTTTGTCACTGTTTATGGAAGACAACCTCAGCTCCCTCTTCCTATGACCTGTTCTTCTGACATCCCAGCCTTGGCTACCGTTCAGAAATCATTCAATTCCATGTGGGTTGACGTTCACAATTCCCTCCAGACAGCTGACAAAAAATTCAAGGGTTTTGCTGACCACCACAGGCGTAAGCTGCCTCCTCTACAGCCAGGAGACAAAGTCTGGCTTTCCACCAGGAACATCAGACTCTGGGTTCCTTCTCTCAAATTTGCCCCGAGATTCATTGGTCCTTACAATATAATTTCAAAGCTGAATCCTGTTTGTTTTAAACTCCATATCCCTAAAAGCCTCAGGATCTCAAACTCCTTTCATGTATCCCTTCTGAAACCTTTAGTTTTGAATAATTTCTCCCATCCTCTCCCCACCTTGGCTCCAGTCTCTGAAGATGATCAGGAGTACGAGGTTAGTCAAATTTTGGATTCTCACTTCTGTAAAGGTGTTCGTCAATATCTCGTGGATTTAAAGGGTTTCGGTCCTGAGGAGAGATCTTGGATTTCTGCATCTGAAGTCTTCGCACCTCGTCTTCTGAGGAAGTTCCATTTGAAGTTCCCCTCCAAGCCTGGTCCCAAGCGGGGGAGGGGGAGGCCTCTTAAGAGGGGGGGTACTGTCATGACTTTGCAGTAATACTTTCATGACTTGTCTGTCTCTTACCTGGTCTGTGTATCAACCTTAGGGCTTGCTCTCTCACACCTGCATGGTTAAGTAATCTTCCGTCAGTGTGGCTCCACCCTAGCCTCAACAGGAACCACTATTTAACACTGTGTCCTCCAAGCCTGCCTTGCCGTGAAATATTGTGTGTTTGGTTTCCTGTTTCCTGCTTGCCTTGTGCTCTACGTTTGTCTCTGTTACCGATCTTGGCGTGTTCCTGACCATTCCCGCCTGCTTGTGACTCTGACCTTTGGCGCGTTTCTCGACCATCCCTGCCTGCTTGTGACCCTTGACCTTTGGCTTGTTCACTGTTTATCCTTCTCTGCTAGTCGCCCCGACCTGTAGCTTCCTCCTATAGCCTACCATGAGCGTGAGCTGGGAGACCCTAGGGCCGCAACCTGGAGTCAGCTGCAGCGTAGTCCATCCTCACCACTACAGGCTCTGGTGAACACCTGCTGGCTCTTAGACTCCGCGTCTTTGGGAACCTTATGTTCTAGCTCCTTGTGGGATCCGTGTTGGTGCCCCAGTGGACCTGCCTTCCTGTACCACCCAGGGTTCCATTCGCAGCAGTCAGCCATAGGGTCCACTATCATAGCGGTGCACTCCTGACCCCAACAGGGTGCATCTGTCACCTGGCCTCAGGTGACCTGACATATAAATAATAAAGCTTGGTGATTAGAGATCTACTACAACCACCCATTACCTACACCTGGCAACTGCTAAAGAACAGAAACAAGTTTTGGCCCATTTATACTTAGCTAGGTGGATGCAGCATCGGTCTGATGCTAAATCTGTCCCCCGCTGCCTCTGCACTGAGAACTGATCAATTGAACATCACTGATAGCTCGGTTCTCACAGATCCCTGAGTGGGGAGCTGCTGACTGTCAACCAGCAGCTCTCCTGTCTGCTCCTTCACGCTCATTGGAGCACTGAGATGGATGACTAAAGGGTGGGACTTTAAATGAAGCATACTGTTAACTTGAAGGAACCAATCAATATAAACATAGTTTATTGATGCAAAAGGGGTATACATACACATGTAAAATAGTAACATTTTATAATAGTAGGTCATAGTATAAGAGGCTAGACAGTGCATGGTAATACACAATTGTCTCCACATATACACATAATAACAGACCTTAGGCATGTAGACCAAAATTGCAGTGGTAACATATACACAAAGTAACAGTGTTGGATTGGTTCATTATAGTAGTAAAATACAGATATTGAAATAAAAACTGTGACGTGGCATCATCATATCAAAGCTCTACGCGTTTTGTGGTTTAAACCACTCATCAGGAGCAGATGCACAGTATGGGGGTATCTATAATGAGATAGAAATGCTACAATGATATAATAGTATAAAAAAGATGTGAACTTGTAAAAACACAGAAGAAAGAGGGGGAACAAATAAGGTCCCAAGCACTCTCACCTGTCTGTATTATATGGGTACAATTGTAGAATAATATCGAAGGTAGTGGGCAACTATAGAGGGCATCATCCCCGGGAGCTGAGATGGTAGTGCCCATGGCACGGCAGTGCCAGCAGCCAGTGGTAGGAATAGGAGACAGAGGACCAGTTGTCAGGGGGGGGTAAAAATGTTGGGTAGTATAATTCAATTTGTAAACGCATTCCCAGTGGTATCTGTGGAATCAAAGATGAATCATAAGCTAGTAGACCAGTTGGTGAACTGGAAAAAGATTCAGGTGAAGGGAGTGAAGGTATCAAGTGACTAGGCAGACAAAAGATAAAGTGACCATAAGTCAGGAGAGTATACAGTGAAAACCAAGGAAGTGTTGTAGATAATAACAAGGTGAAACATAGATACCTGCAAGGGTATGTAGGAGAGATAATCCGAGGTGCAAGTGTGTCACTCAAAGAAAACAAACTAAAGTGATGGCGCTGGGCATGGAAGGTGTATATAGCAGCCGTGAACGAGGGGCGGCCGTCAACGCCACGCAGCGTCGTAGAGGGACGGGGCCACCAACTGAGCAGCAGGCTGCGCTCGGCGTTTGGCGCCAAAAACCTCCCTCATACTAGACGCTCGATGGACAATCATGTCAACGGCGCGGCGTCAGGAATTACGTCAGCCGATTGGCATGTGGGCGTGGCGTTGACACGCAATGAACGCCTAACCCGTCTCCTCTCATAGGGAGGGGAGGGGGAGGCGACGGAGCGTGTCGCAGCTCCCAGGGATGATGAGGCAAAAGCCTAACCCCACTGACAGATCTGGTCCCTATTTGGATAAGGGAAAACATGTTGGCAGATGGTGGGTCACAGATAATGGTAAAAAATGGTAGCTTCCATCCCCGAAAAATGTTGAAAAAACTAAGACTAAGGCTAAGGTTGGGACTTTAAATGTGGCAATAACTATATATACCTCCATCCCGAGTAGATTGCGATGGATGACTAAAGGGTGGGACTTTAAATGAAGCATACTGTTAACTTGAAGGAACCAATCAATTGGAGCTCTGAGCTGTGGAAGGGCAGAGAGCAGCCATCTCAGGCTCTCAGTGGCTTGCTGAGAGGATGAGATGGGCATCAGTGCAGGCACCTGGCAGACCCAGACTTTATTACCGTGATGATTATCGTGCCTTGACTGATTCCAGTGATGTCAGCAGAGAGCGGACTTCAGACCGTGCACTACTGTGACCCATAGGATAAGCTCAGCAAAACAAGCTCAGGCTGGACTTCTCCTTTAAGTAATGTTAATTAATACATTTATAGTGCAGAAGCTGCTGGAGGAAACATTTCAAAATGTATTACAATGATGTTGCACAACCTTATTATTCCTTAGATTCTGTGGTTGATATAATTCAGGATTCATTGATACATTTTAGCTGGTGTTAAGCTTTAGCACAATCATCAGAGAATTCCCAACTGCTTTTGAGAAGCTGTGAGCCCAGCAACTTTACAGGCCAGCACATAATCTTATTGAATATGATCCTAAGTAAAAACAACTAGGAAACATCTATAATTGATCTGAGACTAAGTGCATAGATTTTCTGACCGTCAAAGCATCTTAAACTTAAAATTATAGTATTATGATCAGTTTTCTCATTTCTATAGCAGGCTTTTAGAATTGCCTTAAGTGTTGCTGTGTTGTCACCAGGGTCCTATACCTGATGTAGAGTAGACCTGAAACCGAAAAGACAATTCTTGTGCTGCTCATCTACAGGATGAGAGAAAATAGGCATGTTCATTGCTGCACCTGATCCCCTCTGCAACCAAGCCACAGATGCAGCTGCACCTCCTGTCTATTCAAAGTCCCAAACCTATATATATGTATATTAAAGCATTTTGTTTTCTACAGTATATCATAAGCTTGAAATAGCTTCAATAAATATTTAGCCGTGCTTTGCTTACTAGAAGACTGATATTATTCATGAATACTTGAGTCGAAAAAGAAGATTTATTTTGACTAAGCTAAAAGAATAAATTCAGAGTAATTAATTTATCAGCTCTTGTGCTTGCATATCATCTCTAAATTTCTATGATAAGAAAAGGTTAGTATAAATTGAAACAATACCATTTTAAGTATTTTCTGCTTTATGAATACTAAGAATTAATATGAATATATGGTATACAGTCAAGCCTCGTACACACGGCAGAGAATCCCGTCGTAAAAAAAAACGTCGGTTTTCTCAACGAGATTCTTGTCAAGCTTGGCGGGATTTTTGTCAAGCTTTCCTTGCATACACACTGTCAATTAAAAATCTCATTGTTGTAAAGAGCGGTGACGTACAACACGTACGACGGCAGTATAAAGAAGAAGTTCGATTCCAATGGCGCCACCCCTTGGGCTGCTTTTTCTGATCTTGTGTTACTGCATGTTAGTAAAAGTTTGGGGAGAGACGATTTGTGCATTTCAGTCTTCGTGCTTTCAGTTCATTACAGCGTGATGAATGTGCTATCTCCATTACGAACGCTAGTTTTTCCAGAAGGGGCGCTCCCGTCTCATACTTGATTGTGAGCATGCGCGTTTTTTTAAGACTCGGAAAAGCATACACACGACCGGTTTTCTCGTCGGGAAACAGGCCGACGAGAATCCCGACAAGAAAAATGAGAATCCTGACGAGAAAATAGAGAGCAGGTTCTCTATTTTTCTCGTTGAGATTCCCGGCAGTTTTCTCGACAAGAAACCATACACACAAACGGTTTTCTCGGCAAGAAAGCTCTCCCAGCAGTTTTCTTGTCGTTTCTTGTCGTTTCTTGCCTAGAAAACCGGTTGTGTGTACAGTAAGTTGTATAGAACATTGACACATCTTCAAAAAACACTGGCACATATTACTGTTGGACAAAAAATTGGGCCCTGTGCTGCCCTTGAAACCACAATTCATATACCGAAAAGCTCCCAATCATGGTGACCGTATAGTGAAAAAAATATTGGACCCTCCAAGCAAACCTCAGACGTTCTGGAATAAGAATGGTTTATTTGCCTGTAGGAGGTGCAGAGCGTGCAAAGAAGTGACACGACCAATTAGAGGTCTAGAGAATTTTATCTCTCCTTCTAATCACAAACAATTTAACATTGAACAGTTCATCACGTGCAACAGTAGCTTCGTAGTTTATGCTCTGAAATGTCCGTGTGGACTCCTTTATATTGGACGTACAAAAAGGCTACTGCAAATCAGAATTTGCAGAGCACGTCAATAACATAAAGATTGGTTATAAAGACCACAATGTGTCATTACATTTCAAACTTAAACACAATCAAGACCCCTCAGGCCTCCAATTCTGGGGCATTGAAAGCCTGGAGCCACACTGGAGGGGCTCACATAGAGTCCGGGAATTATCAAAGAAAGAAACAAAATGGATCTTTTTAACAGAAGTTTTAGCGCCCAAAGGTTTAAACATAGAGCTTGACATTAACTGTTTTATAAGTGACTCATAAACCAGTATGAGATACCAATTTAGTGTCATTCATAATGTTCACTATAACCACACATATCTGCTTTTCTCAATAATAGTCAGTTCAAGGTACCCTCACTTCATCGTGTTAACATCACCCATACTTGAACTTAATATACCAATAGTGTAGGGCCCAAATAAGAAAGGTGGGCCATCACCAGGTTATCGTAAACAACACAAACTCCAAACAGAATAATCAACAGGAGGTTTAGGGCGGTTATTTGGAGCAATAGGTGTCCACATTCACAGCAATTTTGATGAATACATGATTAACAGATCTAACATTGTGCCCTATGTACGAATATCTATGCTCATATAGATTTTACATTGGAATTTTACATTTGTAATTTATTGTTGAGTTTATAATCAGATTGTGCATGCCTTTTACTGCTTTGATTTTATTGGATTTTATTGTATGTATTTTGTAGTTCTGTAGTTTTTAGTTTGGTTTTACTAAAGCCTTAGGTTGCTACATATAAACAGGAAAGTCTGGCGCTGACGGCATTGTGACTTCCCATCCAGTTTATATGTACTCGTTTAGTAATTCTCACATCGGAGGTGTCCGCTGTGGGGGTTGATCTATGAGGCTCTGTATGAGGCTAATATTGCCAACTAATTTTTATATGTCCATCCGAGTCTCATAATTATGCAGGTTCAACATGTCCTGACAGTCAGAGCGGGGCATTCCGTTCTGCACTCTGGAGTACTTCCGCCCACATCAGGGCATGGACGCGCACTGACTCGGTGCGCATGCGTGATGACGCGGGCACGCCGAGCGTGATCCGACGTCCGGCCGGGGGGCGGGATTTTGGTATGTACTTAATCCGGTTGCTATGATGGTTGGTCACGCCCTCAGAAGAAATCAGGAAGTGACGAAACGTCAGGGCGTGACCAACACAACTAGAAAACCAGAAGTGACGCGCTGTGCGTTCCAGGACCTGCCTAAACAGGAAGACGCCAACAGGAATTCATGTTCGGCGCTCATCAGGGGCAAGTTTTAAGAGCAGAAGCGCTTGTTTATCATTATTGATTCGCCTGTATATCTTTTCATTGTGGTACGCACATTCTGTAAGGGGGGATACTTAGGGGTTTTGTCTTCAATAAATTGATCAAACAATACAACCCTATGTGGATATATTCTTTGCCCTTACATATACCTGTGATACCTTGGTGACATTATTGTGGAGAAGAAGATGAGGATATTGTAACATTGTTGGAGGAGGATGGTTTTTCTATGCTTGCATTTTTCTAATATCTGGTGAGTGCGCCCCCTGAAGGGGACTTTCAAAATCCCCCCACGTGGTGACATACACTTTGGTGAAAGGAGCACTGGAACTAGGCTTTGGATTAAGTACAACTAGACTCACCATCCACTACTTCATCACCTATATGAGCAATTAATATAGAAGACGTACATATGAACTTTTGTCCATAGCGCTGCTACAGTTTTTAGTCTGAACTTTTAAGCAAAGTTTTTTAATACTGTATTTTATATATTTGCATTTGTTTTTAAGCAGCTGCTGTTTACACACATATTTTACACTATTGTTTATATCTTTTACGGTTTTTATCCAGAAGCGCAGAGTGATACTAAGAAGGAGGGCCAGGCTATTTTAGTATCTTTTATTCATTTTACATTACCTATTACTCCGCGGCTATGGATTAATGTAGATACAATATTTTCAAACAGTGAACCCACTGCCACTCAGGTGAATTATAATGGAGCAATGTCGATGTTGGGGAACATTTTAGAAAAACAAGTCAGGACATGGTGGGACATATGCACCCAGGAGCAATACATAAAAGATAAAATTATCATCCGTAGCTTAAGATGGGAAGTTGTACCCCAGGATGGGTTAGATGATCCAGGGTCCATACAAGAATGGTTCGATTTTTTCAATGGGGTAGGCTTCAAGTTACAAGAACTAATCCTACAGAGAAAGAAACGAAAAATGAACATTCTTGAAACTAAAATTAATACATTACAACATCAACTTGACCCTATCAAAGATACTCAACCGATTACCGATTTCAACACCAGAACAAACAAAAGACTAGAGAAAGTGGATAAAGATACACAGAAAAAGAAAATTAAGAAATATCACAGAGATTTGGGGGACTTTAAGACCAACAGCATTTATGCATGGCAGCAAACATTGCCTGAGAATGTGAATTTAGTAGAAAAACTACGGTCAACTGAACCCTTAATTAATCAACCCATTACCACATTGATGGATAGAGTACGTGGTTTTATAAGTGATGATGAAATTGTATTTGATTCGCCAGCAAATTTTTCCACTCCAATTCCACCAAAAAAGGAGAAAACGAGAGGAGGAGGTGGGAAGAATAATCAGGCACACAATCAACAACAAAATAATCGTCCTCATACACCATACCAAATACCAACTCAAAATAGATTCCATCCCTTGGAACAGGAAAATAATTTTCCACCACCCCGTCCTTTTTTAGGGAGAGGAGGGGGAGGACAGAGAAGGGGCCGTGGATTTCCACCTCACAGAGGAAAACCCCAATACCCTCCGGCACATTTAAGAGAACAGGATTGGAGAGAACCTCATCCTCAGAATCAATGGACCAGAGAACAAAATTATTATGCACAACAAAGGAACACAGAACCAGAGGATGTAGGGCCGGAAGGAAGGTCCAAAAAAAGAAGGCGAAACAATTAGTAACCGGTATTTTTAACTTAAGTCCAGTAGAGCTGACGCACAAAGAGGTAAACATCCTGAATATGGGCCTCAAATGCGGATTGAAGCAGCCATTAAATAAATTTAATGTGTACATAGACGTACACAAATATATTAGAAAATTGAACATAAAGCAACACTTTGTGGGATTAACAACACAGAAGGCGCCCACCAATGAGAACTCCCTAGGTGTCATTAACAGCGGTTTAAAAAATAAATCCCTGTTTAATCCCCTGAATAACCCCAACCATCAGGTGGAGGTATTCAAAGGCCTGATTATACGTGACCTTAATCAACTTGTACCGAAAAAGAATACAAGTTTGAAGCACATCCAGGATGGGATTGATGCTCTCGAAAAAAGAAAGGACATTATCATTAGGCCAGCTGACAAAGGGGGTGGAGTTGTCATCCTTCCTAAAGAGATGTACCACACACAGATCATGGAGATGTTAGCAGATGTTAACACCTATAAAGCTTTGGAAAGTGATCCAACACAAGCTTTCAGGAACCAACTAACCACCTTGGTGGAAATAGGCACAAAGTCAGGGGTACTTTCAGATAAGGAAAGACAGTACCTGATACCAACTAGCAATAAAATTCCCACAATCTATACACTACCGAAAATTCACAAGGATTCCACCAATCCACCACCTAGACCGATTGTGAACAGCATAGATTCAATCACAGCAAGATTGGGACAATATTTGGACACGTTCTTGCAGAAAAGTGTGACAACTACGCAAGCTTATTTGAGAGACACTAAGGACTTTCTCAATTGTCTACAAAGCGTTGCATTAAGGAAGGACCAGGAAATCCTGTTGGTAACCTCGGATGTATCCTCCCTCTACTCAATAATTCAACATGATGATGCATTATTAGCCCTGAATTGGGCTTTGAGTAAGAGGGAGGAACTCCCACACAACCAAAAAGTATTCATTGGCCATGCCCTCAAGTTCTGTTTATCGCATAACTATTTTTGGTACGCCAACAAATTCTACTTGCAACAGAGGGGCGTTGCAATGGGAGCTAAATTCGCCCCCAGCATTGCGAATTTATTCATGGCAGAATGGGAGGACAAAATGTTTTTTAAAAACAGAAGAGCCAAGCTCATTTTTTATAAACGTTTTATTGACGATCTGTTTTTAATTTGGGCTGGTCCAGAAGAATCTTTACAGGATTTTTTTAAAGTTTTAAACATCAATAATAATAACATCAAACTAACCTCTGAATGGAATAGAGAAACAATAAATTTCCTTGATGTTACTGTCTTTCGGCACAACGCAGAATTTGGAACTAAGGTTTATTTTAAAGCAACGGATAGGAACAGTTACCTTCCTATCACTAGTGGACACCATCCACAATGGCTGAAAAATATTCCAAAAGGCCAAATTATGCGAGTGAAACGGAATTGCTCAGATAATGAGAATTTTCTCACACAAGCAAAAGTCCTCACAGATAGATTTGCAGCAAAAGGCTATGCCCCTGGGCACCTGCAGAAAATCGTAGAGGAAGTTGAACAAATACCCAGAGAAACGTGCCTACAGACCAAACCCAAACCAGCACTAGGGGGAACTAATTCAAAGGAATGGGGCTTTATAACACAATTTCACAGTCAATTTAGGGAAGTAGAAGATATCTTCAAAAAACACTGGCACATATTACTGTTGGACAACAAATTGGGCCCTGTGCTGCCCTTGAAACCACAATTCATATACCGAAAAGCTCCCAATCATGGTGACCGTATAGTGAAAAAAATATTGGACCCTCCAAGCAAACCTCAGACGTTCTGGAATAAGAATGGTTTATTTGCCTGTAGGAGGTGCAGAGCGGGCAAAGAAGTGACATGACCAATTAGAGGTCTAGAGAATTTTATCTCTCCTTCTAATCACAAACAATTTAACATTGAACAGTTCATCACGTGCAACAGTAGCTTCGTAGTTTATGCTCTGAAATGTCCGTGTGGACTCCTTTATATTGGACGTACAAAAAGGCTACTGCGAATCAGAATAGCAGAGCATGTCAATAACATAAAGATTGGTTATAAAGACCACAATGTGTCATTACATTTCAAACTTAAACACAATCAGGACCCCTCAGGCCTCCAATTCTGGGGCATTGAAAGCCTGGAGCCACACTGGAGGGGCTCACATAGAGTCCGGGAATTATCAAAGAAAGAAACAAAATGGATCTTTTTAACAGAAGTTTTAGCTCCCAAAGGTTTAAACATAGAGCTTGACATTAACTGTTTTATAAGTGACTCATAAACCAGTATGAGATACCAATTTAGTGTCATTCATAATGTTCACTATAACCACACATATCTGCTTTTCTCAATAATAGTCAGTTCAAGGTACCCTCACTTCATCGTGTTAACATCACCCATACTTGAACTTAATATACCAATAGTGTAGGGCCCAAATAAGAAAGGTGGGCCATCACCAGGTTATCGTAAACAACACAAACTCCAAACAGAATAATCAACAGGAGGTTTAGGGCGGTTATTTGGAGCAATAGGTGTCCACATTCACAGCAATTTTGATGAATACATGATTAACAGATCTAACATTGTGCCCTATGTACGAATATCTATGCTCATATAGATTTTACATTGGAATTTTACATTTGTAATTTATTGTTGAGTTTATAATCAGATTGTGCATGCCTTTTACTGCTTTGATTTTATTGTATGTATTTTGTAGTTCTGTAGTTTTTAGTTTGGTTTTACTAAAGCCTTAGGTTGCTACATATAAACAGGAAAGTCTGGCGCTGACGGCATTGTGACTTCCCATCCAGTTTATATGTACTCGTTTAGTAATTCTCACATCGGAGGTGTCCGCTGTGGGGGTTGATCTATGAGGCTCTGTATGAGGCTAATATTGCCAACTAATTTTTATATGTCCATCCGAGTCTCATAATTATGCAGGTTCAACATGTCCTGACAGTCAGAGCGGGGCATTCCGTTCTGCACTCTGGAGTACTTCCGCCCACATCAGGGCATGGACGCGCACTGACTCGGTGCGCATGCGTGATGACGCGGGCACGCCGAGCGTGATCCGACGTCCGGCCGGGGGGCGGGATTTTGGTATGTACTTAATCCGGTTGCTATGATGGTTGGTCACGCCCTCAGAAGAAATCAGGAAGTGACGAAACGTCAGGGCGTGACCAACACAACTAGAAAACCAGAAGTGACGCGCTGTGCGTTCCAGGACCTGCCTAAACAGGAAGACGCCAACAGGAATTCATGTTCGGCGCTCATCAGGGGCAAGTTTTAAGCGCAGAAGCGCTTGTTTATCATTATTGATTCGCCTGTATATCTTTTCATTGTGGTACGCACATTCTGTAAGGGGGGATACTTAGGGGTTTTGTCTTCAATAAATTGATCAAACAATACAACCCTATGTGGATATATTCTTTGCCCTTACATATACCTGTGATACCTTGGTGACATTATTGTGGAGAAGAAGATGAGGATATTGTAACATTGTTGGAGGAGGATGGTTTTTCTATGCTTGCATTTTTCTAATATCTGGTGAGTGCGCCCCCTGAAGGGGACTTTCAAAATCCCCCCACGTGGTGACATACACTTTGGTGAAAGGAGCACTGGAACTAGGCTTTGGATTAAGTACAACTAGACTCACCATCCACTACTTCATCACCTATATGAGCAATTAATATAGAAGACGTACATATGAACTTTTGTCCATAGCGCTGCTACAGTTTTTAGTCTGAACTTTTAAGCAAAGTTTTTTAATACTGTATTTTATATATTTGCATTTGTTTTTAAGCAGCTGCTGTTTACACACATATTTTACACTATTGTTTATATCTTTTACGGTTTTTATCCAGAAGCGCAGAGTGATACTAAGAAGGAGGGCCAGGCTATTTTAGTATCTTTTATTCATTTTACATTACCTATTACTCCGCGGCTATGGATTAATGTAGATACAATATTTTCAAACAGTGAACCCACTGCCACTCAGGTGAATTATAATGGAGCAATGTCGATGTTGGGGAACATTTTAGAAAAACAAGTCAGGACATGGTGGGACATATGCACCCAGGAGCAATACATAAAAGATAAAATTATCATCCGTAGCTTAAGATGGGAAGTTGTACCCCAGGATGGGTTAGATGATCCAGGGTCCATACAAGAATGGTTCGATTTTTTCAATGGGGTAGGCTTCAAGTTACAAGAACTAATCCTACAGAGAAAGAAACGAAAAATGAACATTCTTGAAACTAAAATTAATACATTACAACATCAACTTGACCCTATCAAAGATACTCAACCGATTACCGATTTCAACACCAGAACAAACAAAAGACTAGAGAAAGTGGATAAAGATACACAGAAAAAGAAAATTAAGAAATATCACAGAGATTTGGGGGACTTTAAGACCAACAGCATTTATGCATGGCAGCAAACATTGCCTGAGAATGTGAATTTAGTAGAAAAACTACGGTCAACTGAACCCTTAATTAATCAACCCATTACCACATTGATGGATAGAGTACGTGGTTTTATAAGTGATGATGAAATTGTATTTGATTCGCCAGCAAATTTTTCCACTCCAATTCCACCAAAAAAGGAGAAAACGAGAGGAGGAGGTGGGAAGAATAATCAGGCACACAATCAACAACAAAATAATCGTCCTCATACACCATACCAAATACCAACTCAAAATAGATTCCATCCCTTGGAACAGGAAAATAATTTTCCACCACCCCGTCCTTTTTTAGGGAGAGGAGGGGGAGGACAGAGAAGGGGCCGTGGATTTCCACCTCACAGAGGAAAACCCCAATACCCTCCGGCACATTTAAGAGAACAGGATTGGAGAGAACCTCATCCTCAGAATCAATGGACCAGAGAACAAAATTATTATGCACAACAAAGGAACACAGAACCAGAGGATGTAGGGCCGGAAGGAAGGTCCAAAAAAAGAAGGCGAAACAATTAGTAACCGGTATTTTTAACTTAAGTCCAGTAGAGCTGACGCACAAAGAGGTAAACATCCTGAATATGGGCCTCAAATGCGGATTGAAGCAGCCATTAAATAAATTTAATGTGTACATAGACGTACACAAATATATTAGGAAATTGAACATAAAGCAACACTTTGTGGGATTAACAACACAGAAGGCGCCCACCAATGAGAACTCCCTAGGTGTCATTAACAGCGGTTTAAAAAATAAATCCCTGTTTAATCCCCTGAATAACCCCAACCATCAGGTGGAGGTATTCAAAGGCCTGATTATACGTGACCTTAATCAACTTGTACCGAAAAAGAATACAAGTTTGAAGCACATCCAGGATGGGATTGATGCTCTCGAAAAAAGAAAGGACATTATCATTAGGCCAGCTGACAAAGGGGGTGGAGTTGTCATCCTTCCTAAAGAGATGTACCACGCACAGATCATGGAGATGTTAGCAGATGTTAACACCTATAAAGCTTTGGAAAGTGATCCAACACAAGCTTTCAGGAACCAACTAACCACCTTGGTGGAAATAGGCACAAAGTCAGGGGTACTTTCAGATAAGGAAAGACAGTACCTGATACCAACTAGCAATAAAATTCCCACAATCTATACACTACCGAAAATTCACAAGGATTCCACCAATCCACCACCTAGACCGATTGTGAACAGCATAGATTCAATCACAGCAAGATTGGGACAATATTTGGACACGTTCTTGCAGAAAAGTGTGACAACTACGCAAGCTTATTTGAGAGACACTAAGGACTTTCTCAATTGTCTACAAAGCGTTGCATTAAGGAAGGACCAGGAAATCCTGTTGGTAACCTCGGATGTATCCTCCCTCTACTCAATAATTCAACATGATGATGCATTATTAGCCCTGAATTGGGCTTTGAGTAAGAGGGAGGAACTCCCACACAACCAAAAAGTATTCATTGGCCATGCCCTCAAGTTCTGTTTATCGCATAACTATTTTTGGTACGCCAACAAATTCTACTTGCAACAGAGGGGCGTTGCAATGGGAGCTAAATTCGCCCCCAGCATTGCGAATTTATTCATGGCAGAATGGGAGGACAAAATGTTTTTTAAAAACAGAAGAGCCAAGCTCATTTTTTATAAACGTTTTATTGACGATCTGTTTTTAATTTGGGCTGGTCCAGAAGAATCTTTACAGGATTTTTTTAAAGTTTTAAACATCAATAATAATAACATCAAACTAACCTCTGAATGGAATAGAGAAACAATAAATTTCCTTGATGTTACTGTCTTTCGGCACAACGCAGAATTTGGAACTAAGGTTTATTTTAAAGCAACGGATAGGAACAGTTACCTTCCTATCACTAGTGGACACCATCCACAATGGCTGAAAAATATTCCAAAAGGCCAAATTATGCGAGTGAAACGGAATTGCTCAGATAATGAGAATTTTCTCACACAAGCAAAAGTCCTCACAGATAGATTTGCAGCAAAAGGCTATGCCCCTGGGCACCTGCAGAAAATCGTAGAGGAAGTTGAACAAATACCCAGAGAAACGTGCCTACAGACCAAACCCAAACCAGCACTAGGGGGAACTAATTCAAAGGAATGGGGCTTTATAACACAATTTCACAGTCAATTTAGGGAAGTAGAAGATATCTTCAAAAAACACTGGCACATATTACTGTTGGACAACAAATTGGGCCCTGTGCTGCCCTTGAAACCACAATTCATATACCGAAAAGCTCCCAATCATGGTGACCGTATAGTGAAAAAAATATTGGACCCTCCAAGCAAACCTCAGACGTTCTGGAATAAGAATGGTTTATTTGCCTGTAGGAGGTGCAGAGCGGGCAAAGAAGTGACATGACCAATTAGAGGTCTAGAGAATTTTATCTCTCCTTCTAATCACAAACAATTTAACATTGAACAGTTCATCACGTGCAACAGTAGCTTCGTAGTTTATGCTCTGAAATGTCCGTGTGGACTCCTTTATATTGGACGTACAAAAAGGCTACTGCGAATCAGAATAGCAGAGCATGTCAATAACATAAAGATTGGTTATAAAGACCACAATGTGTCATTACATTTCAAACTTAAACACAATCAGGACCCCTCAGGCCTCCAATTCTGGGGCATTGAAAGCCTGGAGCCACACTGGAGGGGCTCACATAGAGTCCGGGAATTATCAAAGAAAGAAACAAAATGGATCTTTTTAACAGAAGTTTTAGCTCCCAAAGGTTTAAACATAGAGCTTGACATTAACTGTTTTATAAGTGACTCATAAACCAGTATGAGATACCAATTTAGTGTCATTCATAATGTTCACTATAACCACACATATCTGCTTTTCTCAATAATAGTCAGTTCAAGGTACCCTCACTTCATCGTGTTAACATCACCCATACTTGAACTTAATATACCAATAGTGTAGGGCCCAAATAAGAAAGGTGGGCCATCACCAGGTTATCGTAAACAACACAAACTCCAAACAGAATAATCAACAGGAGGTTTAGGGCGGTTATTTGGAGCAATAGGTGTACACATTCACAGCAATTTTGATGAATACATGATTAACAGATCTAACATTGTGCCCTATGTACGAATATCTATGCTCATATAGATTTTACATTGGAATTTTACATGTGTAATTTATTGTTGATTTTATAATCAGATTGTGCATGCCTTTTACTGCTTTGATTTTATTGGATTTTATTGTATGTATTTTGTAGTTCTGTAGTTTTTAGTTCGGTTTTACTAAAGCCTTAGGTTGCTACATATAAACAGGAAAGTCTGGCGCCGACGGCATTGCGACTTCCCATCCAGTTTATATGTACTCGTTTAGTAATTCTCACATCGGAGCTTTCCGCTGTGGGGGTTGATCTATGAGGCTCTGTATGAGGCTAATATTGCCAACTAATTTTTATATGTCCATCCGAGTCTCATAATTATGCAGGTTCAACATGTCCTGACAGTCAGACGCATATCGACCAATCAGGGTGCAGTCCGAGTACAAGCGCCTATCAGAGCGGGGCATTCCGTTCTGCACTCTGGAGTACTTCCGCCCACATCAGGGCATGGACGCGCACTGAGTCGGTGCGCATGCGTGATGACGCGGGCACGCCGAGCGTGATCCGACATCCTGCCGGGGGGCGGGATTTTGGTATGTACTTAATCTGGTTGCTATGGCGGTTGGTCACGCCCTCAGAAGAAGTGAGGAAGTGACGAAACGTCAGGGCGTGACCAACACATCTAGCAAACCGGAAGTGATGCGCTGTGGGTTCCAGGACCTGCCTAAACAGGAAGACGCCAACAGGAATTCATGTTCGGCGCTCATCAGGGGCAAGTTTTAAGCGCAGAAGCGCTCGTTTATCATTATTGATTCGCCTGTATATCTTTTCATTGTGGTACGCACATTCTGTAAGGGGGGATACTTAGGGGTTTTGTCTTCAATAAATTGATCAAACAATACAACCCTATGTGGATATATTCTTTGCCCTTACATATACCTGTGATACCTTGGTGACATTATTGTGGAGAAGAAGATGAGGATATTGTAACATTGTTGGAGGAGGATGGTTTTTCTATGCTTGCATTTTTCTAATATCTGGTGAGTGCGCCCCCTGAAGGGGACTTTCAAAATCCCCCCACGTGGTGACATACACTTTGGTGAAAGGAGCACTGGAACTAGGCTTTGGATTAAGTACAACTAGACTCACCATCCACTACTTCATCACCTATATGAGCAATTAATATAGAAGACGTACATATGAACTTTTGTCCATAGCGCTGCTACAGTTTTTAGTCTGAACTTTTAAGCAAAGTTTTTTAATACTGTATTTTATATATTTGCATTTGTTTTTAAGCAGCTGCTGTTTACACACATATTTTACACTATTGTTTATATCTTTTACGGTTTTTATCCAGAAGCGCAGAGTGATACTAAGAAGGAGGGCCAGGCTATTTTAGTATCTTTTATTCATTTTACATTACCTATTACTCTGCGGCTATGGATTAATGTAGATACAATATTTTCAAACAGTGAACCCACTGCCACTCAGGTGAATTATAATGGAGCAATGTCGATGTTGGGGAACATTTTAGAAAAACAAGTCAGGACATGGTGGGACACATGCACCCAGGAGCAATACATAAAAGATAAAATTATCATCCGTAGCTTAAGATGGGAAGTTGTACCCCAGGATGGGTTAGATGATCCAGGGTCCATACAAGAATGGTTCGATTTTTTCAATGGGGTAGGCTTCAAGTTACAAGAACTAATCCTACAGAGAAAGAAACGAAAAATGAACATTCTTGAAACTAAAATGAATACATTACAACAGCAACTTGACCCTATCAAAGCTACTCAACCGATTACCGATTTCAACACCAGAACAAACAAAAGACTAGAGAAAGTGGATAAAGATACACAGAAAAAGAAAATTAAGAAATATCACAGAGATTTGGGGGACTTTAAGACCAACAGCATTTATGCATGGCAGCAAACATTGCCTGAGAATGTGAATTTAGTAGAAAAACTACGGTCAACTGAACCCTTAATTAATCAACCCATTACCACATTGATGGATAGAGTACGTGGTTTTATAAGTGATGATGAAATTGTATTTGATTCGCCAGCAAATTTTTCCACTCCAATTCCACCAAAAAAGGAGAAAACGAGAGGAGGAGGTGGGAAGAATAATCAGGCACACAATCAACAACACAATAATCATCCTCATACACCATACCAAATACCAACTCAAAATAGATTCCATCCCTTGGAACAGGAAAATAATTTTCCACCACCCCGTCCTTTTTTAGGGAGAGGAGGGGGAGGACAGAGAAGGGGCCGTGGATTTCCACCTCACAGAGGAAAACCCCAATACCCTCCGGCACATTTAAGAGAACAGGATTGGAGAGAACCTCATCCTCAGAATCAATGGACCAGAGAACAAAATTATTATGCACAACAAAGGAACACAGAACCAGAGGATGTAGGGCCGGAAGGAAGGTCCAAAAAAAGAAGGCGAAACAATTAGTAACCGGTATTTTTAACTTAAGTCCAGTAGAGCTGACGCACAAAGAGGTAAACATCCTGAATATGGGCCTCAAATGCGGATTGAAGCAGCCATTAAATAAATTTAATGTGTACATAGACGTACACAAATATATTAGGAAATTGAACATAAAGCAACACTTTGTGGGATTAACAACACAGAAGGCGCCCACCAATGAGAACTCCCTAGGTGTCATTAACAGCGGTTTAAAAAATAAATCACTGTTTAATCCCCTGAATAACCCCAACCATCAGGTGGAGGTATTCAAAGGCCTGATTATACGTGACCTTAATCAACTTGTACCGAAAAAGAATACAAGTTTGAAGCACATCCAGGATGGGATTGATGCTCTCGAAAAAAGAAAGGACATTATCATTAGGCCAGCTGACAAAGGGGGTGGAGTTGTCATCCTTCCTAAAGAGATGTACCACGCACAGATCATGGAGATGTTAGCAGATGTTAACACCTATAAAGCTTTGGAAAGTGATCCAACACAAGCTTTCAGGAACCAACTAACCACCTTGGTGGAAATAGGCACAAAGTCAGGGGTACTTTCAGATAAGGAAAGACAGTACCTGATACCAACTAGCAATAAAATTCCCACAATCTATACACTACCGAAAATTCACAAGGATTCCACCAATCCACCACCTAGACCGATTGTGAACAGCATAGATTCAATCACAGCAAGATTGGGACAATATTTGGACACGTTCTTGCAGAAAAGTGTGACAACTACGCAAGCTTATTTGAGAGACACTAAGGACTTTCTCAATTGTCTACAAAGCGTTGCATTAAGGAAGGACCAGGAAATCCTGTTGGTAACCTCGGATGTATCCTCCCTCTACTCAATAATTCAACATGATGATGCATTATTAGCCCTGAATTGGGCTTTGAGTAAGAGGGAGGAACTCCCACACAACCAAAAAGTATTCATTGGCCATGCCCTCAAGTTCTGTTTATCGCATAACTATTTTTGGTACGCCAACAAATTCTACTTGCAACAGAGGGGCGTTGCAATGGGAGCTAAATTCGCCCCCCAGCATTGCGAATTTATTCATGGCAGAATGGGAGGACAAAATGTTTTTTAAAAACAGAAGAGCCAAGCTCATTTTTTATAAACGTTTTATTGACGATCTGTTTTTAATTTGGGCTGGTCCAGAAGAATCTTTACAGGATTTTTTTAAAGTTTTAAACATCAATAATAATAACATCAAACTAACCTCTGAATGGAATAGAGAAACAATAAATTTCCTTGATGTTACTGTCTTTCGGCACAACGCAGAATTTGGAACTAAGGTTTATTTTAAAGCAACAGATAGGAACAGTTACCTTCCTATCACTAGTGGACACCATCCACAATGGCTGAAAATTATTCCAAAAGGCCAAATTATGCGAGTGAAACGGAATTGCTCAGATAATGAGAATTTTCTCACACAAGCAAAAGTCCTCACAGATAGATTTGCAGCAAAAGGCTATGCCCCTGGGCACCTGCAGAAAATCGTAGAGGAAGTTGAACAAATACCCAGAGAAACGTGCCTACAGACCAAACCCAAACCAGCACTAGGGGGAACTAATTCAAAGGAATGGGGCTTTATAACACAATTTCACAGTCAATTTAGGGAAGTAGAAGATATCTTCAAAAAACACTGGCACATATTACTGTTGGACAACAAATTGGGCCCTGTGCTGCCCTTGAAACCACAATTCATATACCGAAAAGCTCCCAATCATGGTGACCGTATAGTGAAAAAAATATTGGACCCTCCAAGCAAACCTCAGACGTTCTGGAATAAGAATGGTTTTTTTGCCTGTAGGAGGTGCAGAGCGGGCAAAGAAGTGACACGACCAATTAGAGGTCTAGAGAATTTGATCTCTCCTTCTAATCACAAACAATTTAACATTGAACAGTTCATCACGTGCAACAGTAGCTTCGTAGTTTATGCTCTGAAATGTCCGTGTGGACTCCTTTATATTGGACGTACAAAAAGGCTACTGCGAATCAGAATAGCAGAGCATGTCAATAACATAAAGATTGGTTATAAAGACCACAATGTGTCATTACATTTCAAACTTAAACACAATCAGGACCCCTCAGGCCTCCAATTCTGGGGCATTGAAAGCCTGGAGCCACACTGGAGGGGCTCACATAGAGTCCGGGAATTATCAAAGAAAGAAACAAAATGGATCTTTTTAACAGAAGTTTTAGCGCCCAAAGGTTTAAACATAGAGCTTGACATTAACTGTTTTATAAGTGACTCATAAACCAGTATGAGATACCAATTTAGTGTCATTCATAATGTTCACTATAACCACACATATCTGCTTTTCTCAATAATAGTCAGTTCAAGGTACCCTCACTTCATCGTGTTAACATCACCCATACTTGAACTTAATATACCAATAGTGTAGGGCCCAAATAAGAAAGGTGGGCCATCACCAGGTTATCGTAAACAACACAAACTCCAAACAGAATAATCAACAGGAGGTTTAGGGCGGTTATTTGGAGCAATAGGTGTACACATTCACAGCAATTTTGATGAATACATGATTAACAGATCTAACATTGTGCCCTATGTACGAATATCTATGCTCATATAGATTTTACATTGGAATTTTACATGTGTAATTTATTGTTGATTTTATAATCAGATTGTGCATGCCTTTTACTGCTTTGATTTTATTGGATTTTATTGTATGTATTTTGTAGTTCTGTAGTTTTTAGTTCGGTTTTACTAAAGCCTTAGGTTGCTACATATAAACAGGAAAGTCTGGCGCCGACGGCATTGCGACTTCCCATCCAGTTTATATGTACTCGTTTAGTAATTCTCACATCGGAGCTTTCCGCTGTGGGGGTTGATCTATGAGGCTCTGTATGAGGCTAATATTGCCAACTAATTTTTATATGTCCATCCGAGTCTCATAATTATGCAGGTTCAACATGTCCTGACAGTCAGACGCATATCGACCAATCAGGGTGCAGTCCGAGTACAAGCGCCTATCAGAGCGGGGCATTCCGTTCTGCACTCTGGAGTACTTCCGCCCACATCAGGGCATGGACGCGCACTGAGTCGGTGCGCATGCGTGATGACGCGGGCACGCCGAGCGTGATCCGACATCCTGCCGGGGGGCGGGATTTTGGTATGTACTTAATCCGGTTGCTATGGCGGTTGGTCACGCCCTCAGAAGAAGTGAGGAAGTGACGAAACGTCAGGGCGTGACCAACACATCTAGCAAACCGGAAGTGATGCACTGTGGGTTCCAGGACCTGCCTAAACAGGAAGACACCAACAGGAATTCATGTTCGGCGCTCATCAGGGGCAAGTTTTAAGCGCAGAAGCGCTCGTTTATCATTATTGATTCGCCTGTATATCTTTTCATTGTGGTACGCACATTCTGTAAGGGGGGATACTTAGGGGTTTTGTCTTCAATAAATTGATCAAACAATACAACCCTATGTGGATATATTCTTTGCCCTTACATATACCTGTGATACCTTGGTGACATTATTGTGGAGAAGAAGATGAGGATATTGTAACATTGTTGGAGGAGGATGGTTTTTCTATGCTTGCATTTTTCTAATAACTGGTGAGTGCGCCCCCTGAAGGGGACTTTCAAAATCCCCCCACGTGGTGACATACACTTTGGTGAAAGGAGCACTGGAACTAGGCTTTGGATTAAGTACAACTAGACTCACCATCCACTACTTCATCACCTATATGAGCAATTAATATAGAAGACGTACATATGAACTTTTGTCCATAGCGCTGCTACAGTTTTAGTCTGAACTTTTAAGCAAAGTTTTTTAATACTGTATTTTATATATTTGCATTTGTTTTTAAGCAGCTGCTGTTTACACACATATTTTACACTATTGTTTATATCTTTTACGGTTTTTATCCAGAAGCGCAGAGTGATACTAAGAAGGAGGGCCAGGCTATTTTAGTATCTTTTATTCATTTTACATTACCTATTACTCCGCGGCTATGGATTAATGTAGATACAATATTTTCAAACAGTGAACCCACTGCCACTCAGGTGAATTATAATGGAGCAATGCCGATGTTGGGGAACATTTTAGAAAAACAAGTCAGGACATGGTGGGACATATGCACCCAGGAGCAATACATAAAAGATAAAATTATCATCCGTAGCTTAAGATGGGAAGTTGTACCCCAGGATGGGTTAGATGATCCAGGGTCCATACAAGAATGGTTTGATTTTTTCAATGGGGTAGGCTTCAAGTTACAAGAACTAATCCTACAGAGAAAGAAACGAAAAATGAACATTCTTGAAACTAAAATTAATACATTACAACAGCAACTTGACCCTATCAAAGATACTCAACCGATTACCGATTTCAACACCAGAACAAACAAAAGACTAGAGAAAGTGGATAAAGATACACAGAAAAAGAAAATTAAGAAATATCACAGAGATTTGGGGGACTTTAAGACCAACAGCATTTATGCATGGCAGCAAACATTGCCTGAGAATGTGAATTTAGTAGAAAAACTACGGTCAACTGAACCCTTAATTAATCAACCCATTACCACATTGATGGATAGAGTACGTGGTTTTATAAGTGATGATGAAATTGTATTTGATTCGCCAGCAAATTTTTCCACTCCAATTCCACCAAAAAAGGAGAAAACGAGAGGAGGAGGTGGGAAGAATAATCAGGCACACAATCAACAACACAATAATCATCCTCATACACCATACCAAATACCAACTCAAAATAGATTCCATCCCTTGGAACAGGAAAATAATTTTCCACCACCCCGTCCTTTTTTAGGGAGAGGAGGGGGAGGACAGAGAAGGGGCCGTGGATTTCCACCTCACAGAGGAAAACCCCAATACCCTCCGGCACATTTAAGAGAACAGGATTGGAGAGAACCTCATCCTCAGAATCAATGGACCAGAGAACAAAATTATTATGCACAACAAAGGAACACAGAACCAGAGGATGTAGGGCCGGAAGGAAGGTCCAAAAAAAGAAGGCGAAACAATTAGTAACCGGTATTTTTAACTTAAGTCCAGTAGAGCTGACGCACAAAGAGGTAAACATCCTGAATATGGGCCTCAAATGCGGATTGAAGCAGCCATTAAATAAATTTAATGTGTACATAGACGTACACAAATATATTAGGAAATTGAACATAAAGCAACACTTTGTGGGATTAACAACACAGAAGGCGCCCACCAATGAGAACTCCCTAGGTGTCATTAACAGCGGTTTAAAAAATAAATCACTGTTTAATCCCCTGAATAACCCCAACCATCAGGTGGAGGTATTCAAAGGCCTGATTATACGTGACCTTAATCAACTTGTACCGAAAAAGAATACAAGTTTGAAGCACATCCAGGATGGGATTGATGCTCTCGAAAAAAGAAAGGACATTATCATTAGGCCAGCTGACAAAGGGGGTGGAGTTGTCATCCTTCCTAAAGAGATGTACCACGCACAGATCATGGAGATGTTAGCAGATGTTAACACCTATAAAGCTTTGGAAAGTGATCCAACACAAGCTTTCAGGAACCAACTAACCACCTTGGTGGAAATAGGCACAAAGTCAGGGGTACTTTCAGATAAGGAAAGACAGTACCTGATACCAACTAGCAATAAAATTCCCACAATCTATACACTACCGAAAATTCACAAGGATTCCACCAATCCACCACCTAGACCGATTGTGAACAGCATAGATTCAATCACAGCAAGATTGGGACAATATTTGGACACGTTCTTGCAGAAAAGTGTGACAACTACGCAAGCTTATTTGAGAGACACTAAGGACTTTCTCAATTGTCTACAAAGCGTTGCATTAAGGAATGACCAGGAAATCCTGTTGGTAACCTCGGATGTATCCTCCCTCTACTCAATAATTCAACATGATGATGCATTATTAGCCCTGAATTGGGCTTTGAGTAAGAGGGAGGAACTCCCACACAACCAAAAAGTATTCATTGGCCATGCCCTCAAGTTCTGTTTATCGCATAACTATTTTTGGTACGCCAACAAATTCTACTTGCAACAGAGGGGCGTTGCAATGGGAGCTAAATTCGCCCCCAGCATTGCGAATTTATTCATGGCAGAATGGGAGGACAAAATGTTTTTTAAAAACAGAAGAGCCAAGCTCATTTTTTATAAACGTTTTATTGACGATCTGTTTTTAATTTGGGCTGGTCCAGAAGAATCTTTACAGGATTTTTTTAAAGTTTTAAACATCAATAATAATAACATCAAACTAACCTCTGAATGGAATAGAGAAACAATAAATTTCCTTGATGTTACTGTCTTTCGGCACAACGCAGAATTTGGAACTAAGGTTTATTTTAAAGCAACGGATAGGAACAGTTACCTTCCTATCACTAGTGGACACCATCCACAATGGCTGAAAAATATTCCAAAAGGCCAAATTATGCGAGTGAAACGGAATTGCTCAGATAATGAGAATTTTCTCACACAAGCAAAAGTCCTCACAGATAGATTTGCAGCAAAAGGCTATGCCCCTGGGCACCTGCAGAAAATCGTAGAGGAAGTTGAACAAATACCCAGAGAAACGTGCCTACAGACCAAACCCAAACCAGCACTAGGGGGAACTAATTCAAAGGAATGGGGCTTTATAACACAATTTCACAGTCAATTTAGGGAAGTAGAAGATATCTTCAAAAAACACTGGCACATATTACTGTTGGACAACAAATTGGGCCCTGTGCTGCCCTTGAAACCACAATTCATATACCAAAAAGCTCCCAATCATGGTGACCGTATAGTGAAAAAAATATTGGACCCTCCAAGCAAACCTCAGACGTTCTGGAATAAGAATGGTTTATTTGCCTGTAGGAGGTGCAGAGCGGGCAAAGAAGTGGCACGACCAATTAGAGGTCTAGAGAATTTTATCTCTCCTTCTAATCACAAACAATTTAACATTGAACAGTTCATCACGTGCAACAGTAGCTTCGTAGTTTATGCTCTGAAATGTCCGTGTGGACTCCTTTATATTGGACGTACAAAAAGGCTACTGCGAATCAGAATAGCAGAGCATGTCAATAACATAAAGATTGGTTATAAAGACCACAATGTGTCATTACATTTCAAACTTAAACACAATCAGGACCCCTCAGGCCTCCAATTCTGGGGCATTGAAAGCCTGGAGCCACACTGGAGGGGCTCACATAGAGTCCGGGAATTATCAAAGAAAGAAACAAAATGGATCTTTTTAACAGAAGTTTTAGCGCCCAAAGGTTTAAACATAGAGCTTGACATTAACTGTTTTATAAGTGACTCATAAACCAGTATGAGATACCAATTTAGTGTCATTCATAATGTTCACTATAACCACACATATCTGCTTTTCTCAATAATAGTCAGTTCAAGGTACCCTCACTTCATCGTGTTAACATCACCCATACTTGAACTTAATATACCAATAGTGTAGGGCCCAAATAAGAAAGGTGGGCCATCACCAGGTTATCGTAAACAACACAAACTCCAAACAGAATAATCAACAGGAGGTTTAGGGCGGTTATTTGGAGCAATAGGTGTACACATTCACAGCAATTTTGATGAATACATGATTAACAGATCTAACATTGTGCCCTATGTACGAATATCTATGCTCATATAGATTTTACATTGGAATTTTACATGTGTAATTTATTGTTGATTTTATAATCAGATTGTGCATGCCTTTTACTGCTTTGATTTTATTGGATTTTATTGTATGTATTTTGTAGTTCTGTAGTTTTTAGTTCGGTTTTACTAAAGCCTTAGGTTGCTACATATAAACAGGAAAGTCTGGCGCCGACGGCATTGCGACTTCCCATCCAGTTTATATGTACTCGTTTAGTAATTCTCACATCGGAGCTTTCCGCTGTGGGGGGTTGATCTATGAGGCTCTGTATGAGGCTAATATTGCCAACTAATTTTTATATGTCCATCCGAGTCTCATAATTATGCAGGTTCAACATGTCCTGACAGTCAGACGCATATCGACCAATCAGGGTGCAGTCCGAGTACAAGCGCCTATCAGAGCGGGGCATTCCGTTCTGCACTCTGGAGTACTTCCGCCCACATCAGGGCATGGACGCGCACTGAGTCGGTGCGCATGCGTGATGACGCGGGCACGCCGAGTGTGATCCGACATCCTGCCGGGGGGCGGGATTTTGGTATGTACTTAATCCGGTTGCTATGGCGGTTGGTCACGCCCTCAGAAGAAGTGAGGAAGTGACGAAACGTCAGGGCGTGACCAACACATCTAGCAAACCGGAAGTGATGCGCTGTGGGTTCCAGGACCTGCCTAAACAGGAAGACGCCAACAGGAATTCATGTTCGGCGCTCATCAGGGGCAAGTTTTAAGCGCAGAAGCGCTCGTTTATCATTATTGATTCGCCTGTATATCTTTTCATTGTGGTACGCACATTCTGTAAGGGGGGATACTTAGGGGTTTTGTCTTCAATAAATTGATCAAACAATACAACCCTATGTGGATATATTCTTTGCCCTTACATATACCTGTGATACCTTGGTGACATTATTGTGGAGAAGAAGATGAGGATATTGTAACATTGTTGGAGGAGGATGGTTTTTCTATGCTTGCATTTTTCTAATATCTGGTGAGTGCGCCCCCTGAAGGGGACTTTCAAAATCCCCCCACGTGGTGACATACACTTTGGTGAAAGGAGCACTGGAACTAGGCTTTGGATTAAGTACAACTAGACTCACCATCCACTACTTCATCACCTATATGAGCAATTAATATAGAAGACGTACATATGAACTTTTGTCCATAGCGCTGCTACAGTTTTTAGTCTGAACTTTTAAGCAAAGTTTTTTAATACTGTATTTTATATATTTGCATTTGTTTTTAAGCAGCTGCTGTTTACACACATATTTTACACTATTGTTTATATCTTTTACGGTTTTTATCCAGAAGCGCAGAGTGATACTAAGAAGGAGGGCCAGGCTATTTTAGTATCTTTTATTCATTTTACATTACCTATTACTCCGCGGCTATGGATTAATGTAGATACAATATTTTCAAACAGTGAACCCACTGCCACTCAGGTGAATTATAATGGAGCAATGTCGATGTTGGGGAACATTTTAGAAAAACAAGTCAGGACATGGTGGGACATATGCACCCAGGAGCAATACATAAAAGATAAAATTATCATCCGTAGCTTAAGATGGGAAGTTGTACCCCAGGATGGGTTAGATGATCCAGGGTCCATACAAGAATGGTTCGATTTTTTCAATGGGGTAGGCTTCAAGTTACAAGAACTAATCCTACAGAGAAAGAAACGAAAAATGAACATTCTTGAAACTAAAATTAATACATTACAACAGCAACTTGACCCTATCAAAGATACTCAACCGATTACCGATTTCAACACCAGAACAAACAAAAGACTAGAGAAAGTGGATAAAGATACACAGAAAAAGAAAATTAAGAAATATCACAGAGATTTGGGGGACTTTAAGACCAACAGCATTTATACATGGCAGCAAACATTGCCTGAGAATGTGAATTTAGTAGAAAAACTATGGTCAACTGAACCCTTAATTAATCAACTGTGAGGGGGTTAACTCGGTAGCGGGTGTGTGTGACCCCCTGGTTGGGCTCCCCACACAAAAACAGGGCCAGCAGACGGAGGTTGTGGTTTTCAAAATCAAAAGGTGCGGTTTATTTCTCTATGTACAGTGACAAAAACACAGCAAAGCCAAAAAGAAACAAACTAAATAAATCCTGGTCAGTTTGACCTCTGACTAAACATGCAGGTTTCCTAAACTAACAACTGGGATCAGCCTGGTGCTGTCCTAGTCCCTAAGTCCCTGGTTTAGTAAAAGTCCAAACAAATAGCCACACAGGCTTTGCCTCACCGCACAGGGGTTCACTCTCCCTAGACAGTCCACACAGGTCTGGTTCCAGGCATGAGCTAACATCTAATGAAGCTGGGAGTTCTTATAGAGGCCTAAATGAGCTGACAAGGTTCAGCTGGTCTCCTCATCTCTGTCTGCACGACGCCCCACACTCTCCCTAGAGGTATGAGTCATCCATGAGCCCACTAGCCTTATACAACTCTCCACCTAGTTGTATAAGTCGGCGTAAAGCCTGAATCTGGGCGAAATATATCTACCCCCCTGGATGCAACCAGGTGACTTTACCTTCCTGCTGTCACATACCCCCCCCTCTTGTTTTAACCTCGGGGTTGGAACACCAGCAATCAGGCATTCATGTACTCGAGACAAAGCATCCACATTCCCCATTTGAACGCCAGGGCGATGCTTTACTGTGAAGTTGAATTCCTGTAGGGCCAGGAACCACCTATTCACTCTTCTATTTGTTTCTTTGTTTTGAGCCATCCACTTTAACGGAGCGTGATCCGTAACCATGTCAAAGTGCCTACCTAGCAGGTAGTACCGAAGGGAATCTAGAGCCCACTTCACCGCTAAACACTCCTTTTCAACCGTGGCGTAATTTACCTCATGGGACTTCAACTTCCTGCTGAGGTAAATGACTGGGTGCTCTTCCCCGTTCCAGACCTGGGACAATACTGCTCCTAACCCCACATCTGACGCATCACTTTGTACGACAAAGTCTTTAGAGAAGTCGGGTGAGTACAACACTGGCTGGCTACATAAGGCTTGTTTCAAGAATTGGAATGCTGCCTCAGCCTCGGGGGTCCATTTAATCATGACCGACCCTTTCCCTTTCGTCAGGTTGGTTAGGGGCACAGCCTTAGAAGCAAAGTGGGGAATGAAGCGCCGATAATAACCCGCGATTCCCAGAAAGGCTCGTACCTGCTTCTTGCTGTTGGGACGTGGCCAACTCTGGATGGCCTCGACTTTGTTGAGTTGGGGTTTTATTACTCCCCTGCCAATGGTGTACCCAAGATATTTGGCCTCCTCCTGCCCAATGGTACACTTCTTGGGGTTAGCCGTAAACCCCGCTTCCCGGATAGAGTCTAGGACTGCTTGCACTTTTGGCAGATGTGAGGCCCAATCTGTGCTATGGACAATTACGTCATCCAGGTAAGCCGCAGCATACTTCCGATGGGGCCTCAGTATCTGGTCCATTTTCCGCTGGAATGTGGCCGGCGCATTCTGTAACCCGAACGGCATTCTCTTATATTGGAACGCCCCGTCTGGGGTTACAAATGCGGTTTTCTCTTTGGCCGACTTGGCCAGGGGAATTTGCCAATACCCTTTTGTGAGGTCAAGAGTCGTCATGTATCGGGCTGTTCCCAGCCGGTCGATCAACTCATCTATACGTGGCATGGGGTAGGTGTCAAATTTTGTAACTTTGTTCAACTGACGAAAATCGTTACAAAATCGCCAGCTCCCATCCGGTTTAGGCACCAACACAATGGGACTAGACCAATCACTTTGGGACTCCTCTATCACCCCTAAGTTCAGCATTTTCTGTACTTCCTCCCGTATTGCCTCCCGTCGGGCCTCTGGGATCCGATAGGGTTTTAACTTCACCCTTTCACCGGGCGGGGTAATAATATCATGCTCTACCCCAGATGTTTGTCCCGGCAGCTCAGAGAACACCTCCTTGTTGCGAAGCACAAACTCCTTAACCTCCTGTTGTTGGGGTTGTGACAAGGTGGCTGCTATTCCAACCTCCGGAATCACGCAACCAGTTTGAGCTGGTGACCAAGTTTCTGCGACTAGGGACTCTCTATCCCTCCAGGCTTTCAACAGATTAACGTGATATATCTGTTCGGGCTTTCGCCTTCCTGGTTGTCTGACCTTGTAATTCACTTCGCTCACTTTTTCCATTATCTCGTAGGGGCCTTGCCATTTGGCAAGGAATTTACTTTCAACCGTAGGGACAAGTACCAATATCCTATCCCCCGGGGAAAAGGTACGGGTCTTTGCTCCACGGTTGTACACTCTCTGCTGTGCCAACTGCGCTTGGGCCAAATGTTCCTTCACGATGGGCATTACCTGTGCAATTCGATCTTGCATCAGGGTGACATGCTCAATCACACTCCTGTGGGGAGAACTCTCACTTTCCCAAGTTTCCTTGGCAATATCCAACAGCCCTCTTGGGTGTCTCCCATACAGTAACTCAAAGGGGGAGAATCCCGTAGAGGATTGGGGCACCTCCCTAATAGCAAACATCAAATAAGGAAGTAGACAGTCCCAATCCTTTCCATCTCTATCCACCACTTTCTTCAACATTTGTTTTAGGGTTTTGTTGAATCTTTCAACCAGCCCATCGGTTTGGGGGTGATACACAGATGTACGCAATTGCGTCACTTTGAGCAATTTACACAGCTCTTTCATAACCCGGGACATAAAGGGTGTACCTTGGTCCGTAAGCAGTTCTTTACAAATACCCACCCGGCTAAAAACAAGAGATAGCTCTTTGGCTATGGTTTTGGCCGAGGTATTTCTGAGAGGGATCGCTTCTGGATAACGGGTGGCATAGTCCATTATAACCAATATGTACTGGTGCCCCCTAGCGGACTTGATTATAGGACCTACCAAATCCATTGCGATTCTCTCAAACGGGACCTCAATGATGGGTAGAGGGACCAGCGGGCTACGGAAATGTGGCATCGGGGCCGACCTCTGACACACAGGGCAGGAGGAACAATAATTTTCTATGTCCATCATCACCCCAGGCCAATAGAATCTCTGTAATACCTAATTCAGCCTTTATCAGGGTCACAAGGCTACCTGAATCCAGTAATACCACAACATTTCTACCATTAATACACATTTTGCATAAATGTTTCTCAGTTCCTCGAATGGCAGTGCATGCGACTGTCGCACACAGCGACTGACGTCTGCCCGTCAGAAAGTCACACTGCATGGGTTCCTCCACAACCGGGCAATTGGCTGCAATATGTCCCGCTTGCCGGCAGCGGTAGCAAACGATCCTTCTTGCGGCCTCTTGAGCCGCTGATTTCCCAGGCTGTTCTCGCCAAACTTGGGGTAGAGCTCCCACCCTCTCACTCTCTCCACCCTCACCCCTTGGAATCCTCTTATCCGCCCCTGGGGATGGTCTGGTCTTAGGGTGGAAAGTCCGAGTGTCTCTGGAAGAGGCCGTCAGGTTCTCTGTAGCCAAGTATTTCTCTACACGATCCACAAGACCACCGGCCGTCTCTGGGTCTCCATGGCTTACCCACTTTTGGATGGCAGTAGGAAGAGCTCTCAAAAACCGATCCATTACAACACGTTCCACAATCTCTGGTGCGGACAAAGTCTCTGGCTGTAGCCACTTCCTGCTCAGGTGAATGAGATCATACATTTGAGACCTGGGGGGTTTTCCAAGCTGGAAAGTCCAGTTATGCACACGCTGAGCCCGGACAGCCAGGGTGACACCCAGCCTTGCCAATATTTCAGCTTTTAGCATCACATAGTCTTTTGCTTGGTCAGGCTCTAGGTCATAGTAAGCCTTCTGCGATTCACCAGTTAACAGAGGAGCCACCAGTCCAGCCCACTGCTCCTCAGGCCACTTTTCTCTTTCAGCAGTCCTTTCAAATGTGGTCAAAAATACCTCTGGATCATCCTCTCCAGTCATTTTTGTCAATAAACGACTCACCCCAAAGGACGCGGTATTAGTGGGACGGCTTTCCTCACTGGTCTGCGGACGTTGCTGCATTACTGCTTCCATTTGTTGTAGTCTCTGCTCTTGCTTCTGTAACAGGTCTATGAAGCGGGCCTCAGATTGCTGCTGGGCTTGTTGATGAGCTTGCTGCTGGGCTGCCAGGCTCCTTTGCAAACCTGCATTTGTCTGCTGTTGATTGGCATTTGCTAGAGCCAGCTGTTTCAGTATCTCCTCCATGCTGGCTTAAAAAAAACTGCCACTGGTTCTCCACCAACTGTGAGGGGGTTAACTCGGTAGCGGGTGTGTGTGACCCCCTGGTTGGGCTCCCCACACAAAAACAGGGCCAGCAGACGGAGGTTGTGGTTTTCAAAATCAAAAGGTGCGGTTTATTTCTCTATGTACAGTGACAAAAACACAGCAAAGCCAAAAAGAAACAAACAAAATAAATCCTGGTCAGTTTGACCTCTGACTAAACATGCAGGTTTCCTAAACTAACAACTGGGATCAGCCTGGTGCTGTCCTAGTCCCTAAGTCCCTGGTTTAGTAAAAGTCCAAACAAATAGCCACACAGGCTTTGCCTCACCGCACAGGGGTTCACTCTCCCTAGACAGTCCACACAGGTCTGGTTCCAGGCATGAGCTAACATCTAATGAAGCTGGGAGTTCTTATAGAGGCCTAAATGAGCTGACAAGGTTCAGCTGGTCTCCTCATCTCTGTCTGCACGACGCCCCACACTCTCCCTAGAGGTATGAGTCATCCATGAGCCCACTAGCCTTATACAACTCTCCACCTAGTTGTATAAGTCGGCGTAAAGCCTGAATCTGGGCGAAATATATCTACCCCCCTGGATGCAACCAGGTGACTTTACCTTCCTGCTGTCACACAACCCATTACCACATTGATGGATAGAGTACGTGGTTTTATAAGTGATGATGAAATTGTATTTGATTCGCCAGCAAATTTTTCCACTCCAATTCCACCAAAAAAGGAGAAAACGAGAGGAGGAGGTGGGAAGAATAATCAGGCACACAATCAACAACAAAATAATCATCCTCATACACCATACCAAATACCAACTCAAAATAGATTCCATCCCTTGGAACAGGAAAATAATTTTCCACCACCCCGTCCTTTTTTAGGGAGAGGAGGGGGAGGACAGAGAAGGGGCCGTGGATTTCCACCTCACAGAGGAAAACCCCAATACCCTCCGGCACATTTAAGAGAACAGGATTGGAGAGAACCTCATCCTCAGAATCAATGGACCAGAGAACAAAATTATTATGCACAACAAAGGAACACAGAACCAGAGGATGTAGGGCCGGAAGGAAGGTCCAAAAAAAGAAGGCGAAACAATTAGTAACCGGTATTTTTAACTTAAGTCCAGTAGAGCTGACGCACAAAGAGGTAAACATCCTGAATATGGGCCTCAAATGCGGATTGAAGCAGCCATTAAATAAATTTAATGTGTACATAGACGTACACAAATATATTAGGAAATTGAACATAAAGCAACACTTTGTGGGATTAACAACACAGAAGGCGCCCACCAATGAGAACTCCCTAGGTGTCATTAACAGCGGTTTAAAAAATAAATCACTGTTTAATCCCCTGAATAACCCCAACCATCAGGTGGAGGTATTCAAAGGCCTGATTATACGTGACCTTAATCAACTTGTACCGAAAAAGAATACAAGTTTGAAGCACATCTAGGATGGGATTGATGCTCTCGAAAAAAGAAAGGACATTATCATTAGGCCAGCTGACAAAGGGGGTGGAGTTGTCATCCTTCCTAAAGAGATGTACCACGCACAGATCATGGAGATGTTAGCAGATGTTAACACCTATAAAGCTTTGGAAAGTGATCCAACACAAGCTTTCAGGAACCAACTAACCACCTTGGTGGAAATAGGCACAAAGTCAGGGGTACTTTCAGATAAGGAAAGACAGTACCTGATACCAACTAGCAATAAAATTCCCACAATCTATACACTACCGAAAATTCACAAGGATTCCACCAATCCACCACCTAGACCGATTGTGAACAGCATAGATTCAATCACAGCAAGATTGGGACAATATTTGGACACGTTCTTGCAGAAAAGTGTGACAACTACGCAAGCTTATTTGAGAGACACTAAGGACTTTCTCAATTGTCTACAAAGCGTTGCATTAAGGAAGGACCAGGAAATCCTGTTGGTAACCTCGGATGTATCCTCCCTCTACTCAATAATTCAACATGATGATGCATTATTAGCCCTGAATTGGGCTTTGAGTAAGAGGGAGGAACTCCCACACAACCAAAAAGTATTCATTGGCCATGCCCTCAAGTTCTGTTTATCGCATAACTATTTTTGGTACGCCAACAAATTCTACTTGCAACAGAGGGGCGTTGCAATGGGAGCTAAATTCGCCCCCAGCATTGCGAATTTATTCATGGCAGAATGGGAGGACAAAATGTTTTTTAAAAACAGAAGAGCCAAGCTCATTTTTTATAAACGTTTTATTGACGATCTGTTTTTAATTTGGGCTGGTCCAGAAGAATCTTTACAGGATTTTTTTAAAGTTTTAAACATCAATAATAATAACATCAAACTAACCTCTGAATGGAATAGAGAAACAATAAATTTCCTTGATGTTACTGTCTTTCGGCACAACGCAGAATTTGGAACTAAGGTTTATTTTAAAGCAACGGATAGGAACAGTTACCTTCCTATCACTAGTGGACACCATCCACAATGGCTGAAAAATATTCCAAAAGGCCAAATTATGCGAGTGAAACGGAATTGCTCAGATAATGAGAATTTTCTCACACAAGCAAAAGTCCTCACAGATAGATTTGCAGCAAAAGGCTATGCCCCTGGGCACCTGCAGAAAATCGTAGAGGAAGTTGAACAAATACCCAGAGAAACGTGCCTACAGACCAAACCCAAACCAGCACTAGGGGGAACTAATTCAAAGGAATGGGGCTTTATAACACAATTTCACAGTCAATTTAGGGAAGTAGAAGATATCTTCAAAAAACACTGGCACATATTACTGTTGGACAACAAATTGGGCCCTGTGCTGCCCTTGAAACCACAATTCATATACCAAAAAGCTCCCAATCATGGTGACCGTATAGTGAAAAAAATATTGGACCCTCCAAGCAAACCTCAGACGTTCTGGAATAAGAATGGTTTATTTGCCTGTAGGAGGTGCAGAGCGGGCAAAGAAGTGGCACGACCAATTAGAGGTCTAGAGAATTTTATCTCTCCTTCTAATCACAAACAATTTAACATTGAACAGTTCATCACGTGCAACAGTAGCTTCGTAGTTTATGCTCTGAAATGTCCGTGTGGACTCCTTTATATTGGACGTACAAAAAGGCTACTGCGAATCAGAATAGCAGAGCATGTCAATAACATAAAGATTGGTTATAAAGACCACAATGTGTCATTACATTTCAAACTTAAACACAATCAGGACCCCTCAGGCCTCCAATTCTGGGGCATTGAAAGCCTGGAGCCACACTGGAGGGGCTCACATAGAGTCCGGGAATTATCAAAGAAAGAAACAAAATGGATCTTTTTAACAGAAGTTTTAGCGCCCAAAGGTTTAAACATAGAGCTTGACATTAACTGTTTTATAAGTGACTCATAAACCAGTATGAGATACCAATTTAGTGTCATTCATAATGTTCACTATAACCACACATATCTGCTTTTCTCAATAATAGTCAGTTCAAGGTACCCTCACTTCATCGTGTTAACATCACCCATACTTGAACTTAATATACCAATAGTGTAGGGCCCAAATAAGAAAGGTGGGCCATCACCAGGTTATCGTAAACAACACAAACTCCAAACAGAATAATCAACAGGAGGTTTAGGGTGGTTATTTGGAGCAATAGGTGTACACATTCACAGCAATTTTGATGAATACATGATTAACAGATCTAACATTGTGCCCTATGTACGAATATCTATGCTCATATAGATTTTACATTGGAATTTTACATGTGTAATTTATTGTTGATTTTATAATCAGATTGTGCATGCCTTTTACTGCTTTGATTTTATTGGATTTTATTGTATGTATTTTGTAGTTCTGTAGTTTTTAGTTCGGTTTTACTAAAGCCTTAGGTTGCTACATATAAACAGGAAAGTCTGGCGCCAACGGCATTGCGACTTCCCATCCAGTTTATATGTACTCGTTTAGTAATTCTCACATCGGAGCTTTCCGCTGTGGGGGTTGATCTATGAGGCTCTGTATGAGGCTAATATTGCCAACTAATTTTTATATGTCCATCCGAGTCTCATAATTATGCAGGTTCAACATGTCCTGACAGTCAGACGCATATCGACCAATCAGGGTGCAGTCCGAGTACAAGCGCCTATCAGAGCGGGGCATTCCGTTCTGCACTCTGGAGTACTTCCGCCCACATCAGGGCATGGACGCGCACTGAGTCGGTGCGCATGCGTGATGACGCGGGCACGCCGAGCGTGATCCGACATCCTGCCGGGGGGCGGGATTTTGGTATGTACTTAATCCGGTTGCTATGGCGGTTGGTCACGCCCTCAGAAGAAGTGAGGACGTGACGAAACGTCAGGGCGTGACCAACACATCTAGCAAACCGGAAGTGATGCGCTGTGGGTTCCAGGACCTGCCTAAACAGGAAGACGCCAACAGGAATTCATGTTCGGCGCTCATCAGGGGCAAGTTTTAAGCGCAGAAGCACTTGTTTATCATTATTGATTCGCCTGTATATCTTTTCATTGTGGTACGCACATTCTGTAAGGGGGGATACTTAGGGGTTTTGTCTTCAATAAATTGATCAAACAATACAACCCTATGTGGATATATTCTTTGCCCTTACATATACCTGTGATACCTTGGTGACATTATTGTGGAGAAGAAGATGAGGATATTGTAACATTGTTGGAGGAGGATGGTTTTTCTATGCTTGCATTTTTCTAATATCTGGTGAGTGCGCCCCCTGAAGGGGACTTTCAAAATCCCCCCACGTGGTGACATACACTTTGGTGAAAGGAGCACTGGAACTAGGCTTTGGATTAAGTACAACTAGACTCACCATCCACTACTTCATCACCTATATGAGCAATTAATATAGAAGACGTACATATGAACTTTTGTCCATAGCGCTGCTACAGTTTTTAGTCTGAACTTTTAAGCAAAGTTTTTTAATACTGTATTTTATATATTTGCATTTGTTTTTAAGCAGCTGCTGTTTACACACATATTTTACACTATTGTTTATATCTTTTACGGTTTTTATCCAGAAGCGCAGAGTGATACTAAGAAGGAGGGCCAGGCTATTTTAGTATCTTTTATTCATTTTACATTACCTATTACTCCGCGGCTATGGATTAATGTAGATACAATATTTTCAAACAGTGAACCCACTGCCACTCAGGTGAATTATAATGGAGCAATGTCGATGTTGGGGAACATTTTAGAAAAACAAGTCAGGACATGGTGGGACATATGCACCCAGGAGCAATACATAAAAGATAAAATTATCATCCGTAGCTTAAGATGGGAAGTTGTACCCCAGGATGGGTTAGATGATCCAGGGTCCATACAAGAATGGTTCGATTTTTTCAATGGGGTAGGCTTCAAGTTACAAGAACTAATCCTACAGAGAAAGAAACGAAAAATGAACATTCTTGAAACTAAAATTAATACATTACAACAGCAACTTGACCCTATCAAAGATACTCAACCGATTACCGATTTCAACACCAGAACAAACAAAAGACTAGAGAAAGTGGATAAAGATACACAGAAAAAGAAAATTAAGAAATATCACAGAGATTTGGGGGACTTTAAGACCAACAGCATTTATGCATGGCAGCAAACATTGCCTGAGAATGTGAATTTAGTAGAAAAACTACGGTCAACTGAACCCTTAATTAATCAACCCATTACCACATTGATGGATAGAGTACGTGGTTTTATAAGTGATGATGAAATTGTATTTGATTCGCCAGCAAATTTTTCCACTCCAATTCCACCAAAAAAGGAGAAAACGAGAGGAGGAGGTGGGAAGAATAATCAGGCACACAATCAACAACAAAATAATCATCCTCATACACCATACCAAATACCAACTCAAAATAGATTCCATCCCTTGGAACAGGAAAATAATTTTCCACCACCCCGTCCTTTTTTAGGGAGAGGAGGGGGAGGACAGAGAAGGGGCCGTGGATTTCCACCTCACAGAGGAAAACCCCAATACCCTCCGGCACATTTAAGAGAACAGGATTGGAGAGAACCTCATCCTCAGAATCAATGGACCAGAGAACAAAATTATTATGCACAACAAAGGAACACAGAACCAGAGGATGTAGGGCCGGAAGGAAGGTCCAAAAAAAGAAGGCGAAACAATTAGTAACCGGTATTTTTAACTTAAGTCCAGTAGAGCTGACGCACAAAGAGGTAAACATCCTGAATATGGGCCTCAAATGCGGATTGAAGCAGCCATTAAATAAATTTAATGTGTACATAGACGTACACAAATATATTAGGAAATTGAACATAAAGCAACACTTTGTGGGATTAACAACACAGAAGGCGCCCACCAATGAGAACTCCCTAGGTGTCATTAACAGCGGTTTAAAAAATAAATCACTGTTTAATCCCCTGAATAACCCCAACCATCAGGTGGAGGTATTCAAAGGCCTGATTATACGTGACCTTAATCAACTTGTACCGAAAAAGAATACAAGTTTGAAGCACATCCAGGATGGGATTGATGCTCTCGAAAAAAGAAAGGACATTATCATTAGGCCAGCTGACAAAGGGGGTGGAGTTGTCATCCTTCCTAAAGAGATGTACCACGCACAGATCATGGAGATGTTAGCAGATGTTAACACCTATAAAGCTTTGGAAAGTGATCCAACACAAGCTTTCAGGAACCAACTAACCACCTTGGTGGAAATAGGCACAAAGTCAGGGGTACTTTCAGATAAGGAAAGACAGTACCTGATACCAACTAGCAATAAAATTCCCACAATCTATACACTACCGAAAATTCACAAGGATTCCACCAATCCACCACCTAGACCGATTGTGAACAGCATAGATTCAATCACAGCAAGATTGGGACAATATTTGGACACGTTCTTGCAGAAAAGTGTGACAACTACGCAAGCTTATTTGAGAGACACTAAGGACTTTCTCAATTGTCTACAAAGCGTTGCATTAAGGAAGGACCAGGAAATCCTGTTGGTAACCTCGGATGTATCCTCCCTCTACTCAATAATTCAACATGATGATGCATTATTAGCCCTGAATTGGGCTTTGAGTAAGAGGGAGGAACTCCCACACAACCAAAAAGTATTCATTGGCCATGCCCTCAAGTTCTGTTTATCGCATAACTATTTTTGGTACGCCAACAAATTCTACTTGCAACAGAGGGGCGTTGCAATGGGAGCTAAATTCGCCCCCAGCATTGTGAATTTATTCATGGCAGAATGGGAGGACAAAATGTTTTTTAAAAACAGAAGAGCCAAGCTCATTTTTTATAAACGTTTTATTGACGATCTGTTTTTAATTTGGGCTGGTCCAGAAGAATCTTTACAGGATTTTTTTAAAGTTTTAAACATTGTGACAGCAGGAAGGTAAAGTCACCTGGTTGCATCCAGGGGGGTAGATATATTTCGCCCAGATTCAGGCTTTACGCCGACTTATACATCTAGGTGGAGAGTTGTATAAGGCTAGTGGGCTCATGGATGACTCATACCTCTAGGGAGAGTGTGGGGCGTCGTACAGACAGGGAGTTGATGAGGCCAGCTGAAGCTTGTCAGCTCATTTAGGCCTCTATAAGAACTCCCAGATTCATTAGGTGTTAGCTCATGCCTGGAACCAGACCTGTGTGGACTGTCTAGGGAGAGTGAACCCCTGTGCGGTGAGACAAAGCCTGTGTGGCTATTTGCTTGGACATTTAAAACCAGGGACTTAGGGACTAGGACAGCACTAGGCTGATCCCAGTTGTTAGTTAGGAAACCTGTATGTTTAGTCAGAGGTCAAGTTGACCAGGATTTATTTTATTTATGTTTCTTTTGCTTTGCTGTGTTTTGTCACTGTAAATAGAAAATAAACCGCACCTTTTTGATTTTGAAAACCACAACCTCCGTTTGCTGGGCCTGTTTTTGTCTGGGGAGCCCATCCCGGGGGTCACACACACCCGCTGCCGAGCTAACCCCCTCACAGTTGGTGGAGAAAGCGGGCAGTTTTTTTTTAAGCCAGCATGGAGGAGATACTGAAACAGCTGGCTCTAGCAAATGCCAATCAACAGCAGACAAATGCAGGTTTGCAAAGGAGCCTTGCAGCCCAGCAGCAAGCTCATCAACAGAGCCTTGCAGCCCAGCAGCAAGCTCACCAACAGAGTCTGGAAGCTCAGCAACAAGCCCAGCAGCAATCTGAGGCCCGCTTCATAGACCTGTTACAGAAGCAAGAGCAGAGACTACAACAAATGGAAGCAGTAATGCAGCAACGTCCGCAGACCAGTGAGGAAAGCCGTCCCACTAATACCGCGTCCTTTGGGGTGAGTCGTTTATTGACAAAAATGACTGGAGAGGATGATCCAGAGGTATTTTTGACCACATTTGAAAGGACCGCTGAAAGAGAAAAGTGGCCTGAGGAGCAGTGGGCTGGACTGGTGGCTCCTCTGTTAACTGGTGAATCGCAGAAAGCTTACTATGACCTAGAGCCTAACCAAGCAAAAGACTATGTGATGCTAAAAGCTGAAATTTTGGCAAGGCTGGGTGTCACCCAGGCTGTCCGGGCTCAGCGTGTGCATAACTGGACTTTCCAGCTTGGAAAACCCCCCAGGTCTCAAATGTATGATCTCATTCACCTGAGCAGAAAGTGGCTACAGCCAGAGACTTTGTCCGCACCAAAGATTGTGGAACGTGTTGTAATGGATCGGTTTTTGAGAGCTCTTCCTACTGCCATCCAAAAGTGGGTAAGCCATGGAGACCCAGAGACGGCCGATGGTCTTGTGGATCGTGTGGAGAAATACTTGGCTACAGAGAACCTGACGGCCTCTTCCAGAGACACTCGGACTTTCCACCCTAAGACCAGACCATCCCCAGGGGCGGATAAGAGGATTCCAAGGGGTGAGGGTGGAGAGAGTGAGAGGGTGGGAGCTCTACCCCAAGTTTGGCGAGAACAGCCTGGGAAATCAGCGGCTCAAGAGGCGGCAAGAAGGATCGTTTGCTACCGCTGCCGGCAAGCGGGACATATTGCAGCCAATTGCCCGGTTGTGGAGGAACCCATGCAGTGTGACTTTCTGACGGGCAGACGTCAGTCGCTGTGTGCGACAGTCGCATGCACTGCCATTCGAGGAACTGAGAAACATTTATGCAAAATGTGTGTTAATGGTAGAAATGTTGTGGTATTGCTGGATTCAGGTAGCCTTGTGACCCTGATAAAGGCTGAGTTAGTTAAAACAGAGGTCTTTGGGAATAGCAAGGTAGCTGTTATTTGTGTGCATGGGGACACCCGAGAGTATCCAGTGACTACAGTGTGTTTCGAGACCCCCAAAGGTACCCTCTCTCATCCAGTGGGCTTAGTATCTCAGTTACCGCATGACGCCATTGTGGGAAGGGATTTTCCGAAGTTCTGGGAACTGTGGGATGATCCTGAGCCCCCCACTGGTGCCCCTATGTACCAGGAATGTGATAGCCAGAACTCCCCTGAGAGTGGTGAGGACTCTCCGGAATTTCCCTTATCAGTATTGGCAGGGGAGACTCAAGAAACTGGAGAGGAGCCCACCTCCTCAGACGAAAACCTACCGTCTGTGGAGTTTTCTGATCTTGAGGTTCACAGGGAAAACTTTGCCACAGAACAGTTGAAAGACCCCGCCCTAATAAAGGCACGGGAAAACGTAGTGAAAATAGATGGCGAGTTAGTGAACCCAGATAATACCTGCACTTACCCATACTTCAGCGTAGAGAAGGACCTACTGTATCGGGTGGCAAAAAGGGCAGAAGAAACCGTTGAGCAGCTTGTGGTGCCCAAACCTTACAGGAAGTTGGTGTTGGAGTTGGCCCATGGGCACATTCTTGGAGGTCATCTGGGGACAGAGAAAACCCGAGAGAGGGTATTACAGAGATTCTATTGGCCGGGGGTGATGAAGGACATAGAAAATTATTGTTCCTCCTGCCCTGTGTGTCAGAGGTCGGCCCCGATGCCACATTTCCGTAGCCCGCTGGTCCCTCTACCCATCATTGAGGTCCCGTTTGAGAGGATCGCCATGGATTTGGTAGGGCCTATAATCAAGTCCGCTAGGGGGCACCAGTACATATTAGTTATAATGGACTATGCCACCCGTTATCCAGAAGCGATCCCTCTCCGAAATACCTCGGCCAAAACCATAGCCAAAGAGCTATCTCTTGTGTTTAGCCGGGTGGGTATTTGTAAAGAACTGCTTACGGACCAAGGTACACCCTTTATGTCCCGGGTTATGAAGGAGCTGTGTAAATTGTTCAAAGTGACGCAATTACGTACATCTGTGTATCACCCCCAAACCGATGGGCTGGTTGAAAGATTCAACAAAACCCTAAAACAAATGTTGAAGAAAGTGGTGGATAGAGATGGAAAGGATTGGGACTGTCTACTTCCTTATCTGATGTTTGCTATTAGGGAGGTGCCCCAATCCTCTACGGGATTCTCCCCCTTTGAGTTACTGTATGGGAGACACCCAAGAGGGCTGTTGGATATTGGCAAGGAAACTTGGGAAAGTGAGAGTTCTCCCCACAGGAGTGTGATTGAGCATGTCGCCCTGATGCAAGACCGAATTGCACAGGTAATGCCCATCGTGAAGGAACATTTGGCCCAAGCGCAGTTAGCACAGCAGAGAGTGTACAACCGTGGAGCCAAGACCCGTACCTTTTCCCCGGGGGATAGGATACTGGTACTTGTCCCTACGGTTGAAAGTAAATTCCTTGCCAAATGGCAAGGCCCCTATGAGATAATGGAAAAAGTGAGCGAAGTGAATTACAAGGTCAGACAACCAGGAAGGCGAAAGCCCGAACAGATCTATCACGTTAATCTGTTGAAAGCCTGGAGGGATAGAGAGTCCCTAGTCGCAGACACTTGGTCACCAGCTCAAACTGGTTGCGTGATTCCTGAGGTTGGAATAGCAGCCACCTTGTCACAACCCCAACAACAGGAGGTTAAGGAGTTTGTGCTTCGCAACAAGGAGGTATTCTCTGAGCTGCCGGGACAAACATCTGGGGTAGAGCATGACATCATTACCCCGCCCGGTGAAAGGGTGAAGTTAAAACCCTATCGGATCCCAGAGGCCCGACGGGAGGCAATACGGGAGGAAGTACAGAAAATGCTGAACTTAGGGGTGATAGAGGAGTCCCAAAGTGATTGGTCTAGTCCCATTGTGTTGGTGCCTAAACCGGATGGGAGCTGGCGATTTTGTAACGATTTTCGTCAGTTGAACAAAGTTACAAAATTTGACACCTACCCCATGCCACGTATAGACGAGTTGATCGACCGGCTGGGAACAGCCCGATACATGACGACTCTTGACCTCACAAAAGGGTATTGGCAAATCCCCCTGGCCAAGTCGGCCAAAGAGAAAACCGCATTTGTAACCCCAGACGGGGCGTTCCAATATAAAAGAATGCCGTTCGGGTTACAGAATGCGCCGGCCACATTCCAGCGGAAAATGGACCAGATGCTGAGGCCCCATCGGAAGTATGCTGCGGCTTACCTGGATGACGTAATTGTCCATAGCACAGATTGGGCCTCACATCTGCCAAAAGTGCAAGCAGTCCTGGACTCTGTTCGGGAAGCGGGGTTTACGGCTAACCCCAAGAAGTGTACCATTGGGCAGGAGGAGGCCAAATATCTTGGGTACACCATTGGGAGGGGAGTAATAAAACCCCAACTCAACAAAGTCGAGGCCATCCAGAGTTGGCCACGTCCCAACAGCAAGAAGCAGGTACGAGCCTTTCTGGGAATCGCTGGGTATTATCGGCGATTCATTCCCCACTTTGCTTCTAAGGCTGTGCCCCTAACCAACCTGACGAAGGGGAAAGGGTCGGTCATGATTAAATGGACCCCCGAGGCTGAGGCAGCATTCCAATTCTTGAAACAAGCCTTATGTAGCCAGCCAGTGTTGTACTCACCCGACTTCTCTAAAGACTTTGTCGTACAAAGTGATGCGTCAGATGTGGGGTTAGGAGCAGTATTGTCCCAGGTCTGGAACGGGGAAGAGCACCCAGTCATTTACCTCAGCAGGAAGTTGAAGTCCCATGAGGTAAATTACGCCACCGTTGAAAAGGAGTGTTTAGCGGTGAAGTGGGCTCTAGATTCCCTTCGGTACTACCTGCTAGGTAGGCACTTTGACATGGTTACGGATCACGCTCCGTTAAAGTGGATGGCTCAAAACAAGGAAACAAATAGAAGAGTGAATAGGTGGTTCCTGGCCCTCCAGGAATTCAACTTCACAGTAAAGCATCGCCCTGGCGTTCAAATGGGGAATGTGGATGCTTTGTCTCGAGTACATGAATGCCTGATTGCTGGTGTTCCAACCCCGAGGTTAAAACAAGAGGGGGGGGTATGTGACAGCAGGAAGGTAAAGTCACCTGGTTGCATCCAGGGGGGTAGATATATTTCGCCCAGATTCAGGCTTTACGCCGACTTATACAACTAGGTGGAGAGTTGTATAAGGCTAGTGGGCTCATGGATGACTCATACCTCTAGGGAGAGTGTGGGGCGTCGTACAGACAGGGAGTTGATGAGGCCAGCTGAAGCTTGTCAGCTCATTTAGGCCTCTATAAGAACTCCCAGATTCATTAGGTGTTAGCTCATGCCTGGAACCAGACCTGTGTGGACTGTCTAGGGAGAGTGAACCCCTGTGCGGTGAGACAAAGCCTGTGTGGCTATTTGCTTGGACATTTAAAACCAGGGACTTAGGGACTAGGACAGCACTAGGCTGATCCCAGTTGTTAGTTAGGAAACCTGTATGTTTAGTCAGAGGTCAAGTTGACCAGGATTTATTTTATTTATGTTTCTTTTGCTTTGCTGTGTTTTGTCACTGTAAATAGAAAATAAACCGCACCTTTTTGATTTTGAAAACCACAACCTCCGTTTGCTGGGCCTGTTTTTGTCTGGGGAGCCCATCCCGGGGGTCACACACACCCGCTGCCGAGCTAACCCCCTCACAACATCAATAATAATAACATCAAACTAACCTCTGAATGGAATAGAGAAACAATACATTTCCTTGATGTTACTGTCTTTCGGCACAACGCAGAATTTGGAACTAAGGTTTATTTTAAAGCAACGGATAGGAACAGTTACCTTCCTATCACTAGTGGACACCATCCACAATGGCTGAAAAATATTCCAAAAGGCCAAATTATGCGAGTGAAACGGAATTGCTCAGATAATGAGAATTTTCTCACACAAGCAAAAGTCCTCACAGATAGATTTGCAGCAAAAGGCTATGCCCCTGGGCACCTGCAGAAAATCGTAGAGGAAGTTGAACAAATACCCAGAGAAACGTGCCTACAGACCAAACCCAAACCAGCACTAGGGGGAACTAATTCAAAGGAATGGGGCTTTATAACACAATTTCACAGTCAATTTAGGGAAGTAGAAGATATCTTCAAAAAACACTGGCACATATTACTGTTGGACAACAAATTGGGCCCTGTGCTGCCCTTGAAACCACAATTCATATACCGAAAAGCTCCCAATCATGGTGACCGTATAGTGAAAAAAATATTGGACCCTCCAAGCAAACCTCAGACGTTCTGGAATAAGAATGGTTTATTTGCCTGTAGGAGGTGCAGAGCGGGCAAAGAAGTGACACGACCAATTAGAGGTCTAGAGAATTTGATCTCTCCTTCTAATCACAAACAATTTAACATTGAACAGTTCATCACGTGCAACAGTAGCTTCGCAGTTTATGCTCTGAAATGTCCGTGTGGACTCCTTTATATTGGACGTACAAAAAGGCTACTGCGAATCAGAATAGCAGAGCATGTCAATAACATAAAGATTGGTTATAAAGACCACAATGTGTCATTACATTTCAAACTTAAACACAATCAGGACCCCTCAGGCCTCCAATTCTGGGGCATTGAAAGCCTGGAGCCACACTGGAGGGGCTCACATAGAGTCCGGGAATTATCAAAGAAAGAAACAAAATGGATCTTTTTAACAGAAGTTTTAGCGCCCAAAGGTTTAAACATAGAGCTTGACATTAACTGTTTTATAAGTGACTCATAAACCAGTATGGGATACCAATTTAGTGTCATTCATAATGTTCACTATAACCACACATATCTGCTTTTCTCAATAATAGTCAGTTCAAGGTACCCTCACTTCATCGTGTTAACATCACCCATACTTGAACTTAATATACCAATAGTGTAGGGCCCAAATAAGAAAGGTGGGCCATCACCAGGTTATCGTAAACAACACAAACTCCAAACAGAATAATCAACAGGAGGTTTAGGGCGGTTATTTGGAGCAATAGGTGTACACATTCACAGCAATTTTGATGAATACATGATTAACAGATCTAACATTGTGCCCTATGTACGAATATCTATGCTCATATAGATTTTACATTGGAATTTTACATGTGTAATTTATTGTTGATTTTATAATCAGATTGTGCATGCCTTTTACTGCTTTGATTTTATTGGATTTTATTGTATGTATTTTGTAGTTCTGTAGTTTTTAGTTCGGTTTTACTAAAGCCTTAGGTTGCTACATATAAACAGGAAAGTCTGGCGCCGACGGCATTGCGACTTCCCATCCAGTTTATATGTACTCGTTTAGTAATTCTCACATCGGAGCTTTCCGCTGTGGGGGTTGATCTATGAGGCTCTGTATGAGGCTAATATTGCCAACTAATTTTTATATGTCCATCCGAGTCTCATAATTATGCAGGTTCAACATGTCCTGACAGTCAGACGCATATCGACCAATCAGGGTGCAGTCCGAGTACAAGCGCCTATCAGAGCGGGGCATTCCGTTCTGCACTCTGGAGTACTTCCGCCCACATCAGGGCATGGACGTGCACTGACTCGGTGCGCATGCGTGATGACGCGGGCACGCCGAGCGTGATCCGACATCCTGCCGGGGGGCGGGATTTTGGTATGTACTTAATCCGGTTGCTATGGCGGTTGGTCACGCCCTCAGAAGAAGTGAGGAAGTGACGAAACGTCAGGGCGTGACCAACACATCTAGCAAACCAGAAGTGATGCGCTGTGGGTTCCAGGACCTGCCTAAACAGGAAGACGCCAACAGGAATTCATGTTCGGCGCTCATCAGGGGCAAGTTTTAAGCGCAGAAGCGCTCGTTTATCATTATTGATTCGCCTGTATATCTTTTCATTGTGGTGCGCACATTCTGTAAGGGGGGATACTTAGGGGTTTTGTCTTCAATAAATTGATCAAACAATACTACCCTATGTGGATATATTCTTTGCCCTTACATATACCTGTGATACCTTGGTGACATTATTGTGGAAAAGAAGATGAGGATATTGTAACATTGTTGGAGGAGGATGGTTTTTCTATGCTTGCATTTTTCTAATATCTGGTGAGTGCGCCCCCTGAAGTGGACTTTCAAAATCCCCCCACGTGGTGACATACACTTTGGTGAAAGGAGCACTGGAACTAGGCTTTGGATTAAGTACAACTAGACTCACCATCCACTACTTCATCACCTATGTGAGCAATTAATATAGAAGACGTATATATGAACTTTTGTCCGTAGCGCTGCTACAGTTTTTAGTCTGAACTTTTAAGCAAAGTTTTTTAATACTGTATTTTATATATATATATATATATATATATATATATATATATTATACACACATTGTATTGTATTTTACTTAACTAGACAATAAACACAGTTTTATTATTGGAGGGCTTGAGGACAGCCTATCCGGTAGAGCTGTTATAGCTGCAAAGGTTGGGCCAACTTAATATTAAACCCTATGGACTAAGCCTGGGTAGCCATTAAAGATCATGTGCGTGTAAAGGCAGGAATTCCAATACTTTTGGTAATATAGTGTATGTATGTATGTATATATATATATATATATATATATATATATATATCTATCAGGGATGAGCCGAACACCCCCCTGTTCGGTTCGCACCAGAACCTGCGAACAGACAGAATGTTCGTGTGAACTTTAGAACCCTATTAAATACAATGGACTCGAACGTTCGAATTCTAAAGTGCTAATTATAAAGGCTTATATGCAATTTATTGTCCTAAAAAGTGTTTGGGGACCCAGGTCCTGCCCCAGGGGACATGTATCAATGCAAAAAAAGGTTTAAAAAAGAGACGTTTTTACGGGAGCGGTGATTTTAATAATGCTTAAAATGAAAAAATAAAAGTGAAATATTCCTTTAAATTTTGTACCTAGGGGGTGTGTATGATATGCATGTAAAGTGGCGCATGTTTCCCGTGCTTAGAACTGTCCCTGCACAAAGTGTCATTTTTGAAGGAAAAAAAGTCATTTAAAACTCACTCGCGGCTATTAATGAATTGCCGGCTTTTATCAAAACATAGAAAAGTCATTGATAAAAATAAAAAAAAAGCATGGTTGTTCCCCCAAATTCAATTACCAGGCCCTTCAGGTCTGGAATGGATATTAAGGGGAACCCCGCCGCAAATTAAAAAAAATGGCGTGGGGTTCCCCCTAAATATCCATACCAGGCCCTTCAGATCTGGCATGGATTTTAAGGGGAACTCCACCCAAAATGTAAAAAAAAATGGCGTGGATTCCCCCAAAAATCCATACCAGACCCTTATCCGAGCACGCAACCTGGCCGGCCGCAGGGGAAGAGGGGGGGGGACGAGAGAGCGCCCCCCCCTCTCCTGAACCGTACCAGGCCACATGCCCTCAACATGGGGAGGATGTCCCCATGTTGATGGGGACAAGGGCCTCATCCCCACAACCCTTGCCCGGTGGTTGTGGGGGTCTGCGGGTGGGGGGCTTATCGAAATCTGGAAGACCCCTTTAACAAAGGGGACCCCCAGATCCCGCCCCCCTATGTGAATTGGTAAGGGGTACATTGTACCCCTACCATTTCATGAAGAAAGTGTCAAAAAATGTAAATAAAAACACACAAAACCTTGAAAAAGTCCTTTATTAAAAAAAAACAAAACATTCCAGCGATGAAATCCAGTGTCCTGCGGCGATCCCGATGTCCAGCGCTGTCCGTCATTGGTTGAGCCTGAGCGGACCTGATGGGGAACTTCCTCCGCAGTGTTTTAAATGTATAGACCCGCCCCTTCTAAAGTTCCCCATCAGGTCCGCTCAGCGGACCAGATGCGGAACGCGAGAAGGGGCGGGTCTATACATGTATTACAAAGTGAGCGAAGTTCCCCATCAGGTCCGCCCCCTCGGTATGTCCGACCCACCTACGTCATTGGCCTGAGCGGGGAACTTCCTTCACTGTGTAAATTGATGGGGAACTTTGACCTGATGGGGAACTTTAGAAGGGGCGGGTCTATACATTTAAAACACTGCGGAGGAAGTTCCCCATCAGGTCCACTCAGGCTCAACCAATGACGGACAGCGCTGGACTTTGGATCGCCGCGGGACACTGGATTTCATCGCTGGAATGCTTTTTTCGTTTTTTTTTAATAAAGGACTTTTTCAAGGTGTTTGTGTGTTTTTATTTACATTTTTTGAGACTTTCTTCGTGAAATGGTAGGGGTACAATGTACCCCTTACCAATTCACATAAGGGGGGGCGGGATCTGGGGGTCTCCTTTGTTAAAGGGGTCTTCCAGATTCTGATAAGCCCCCTGCCCGCAGACCCCCACAACCACCGGGCAAGGGTTGTGGGGATGAGGCCCTTGTCCCCATCAACATGGGGACATCCTCCCCACATTGAGGGCATGTGGCCTGGTACGGTTCAGGAGGGAGGGGGGGGCGCTCTCTCGTCCCCCCCTCTTCCCCTGCGGCCGGCCAGGTTGCGTGCTCAGATAAGTGTCTGGTATGGATTTTTGGGGGGACTCCACGCCATTTTTTTTTAAATTTGGGGTGGAGTTCCCCTTAAAATCCATGCCAGATCTGAAGGGCCTGGTATGGATATTTAGGGGGAACTCCACGCCATTTTTTTTTTAAATTTGTGGCGGGGTTCCCCTTAATATCCATTCCAGACCTGAAGGGCCCCCCCACGCTTTTTTTTTATTTTTTATCGATGACTTTTCTATATATTGATAAAAGCCGACAATTCATTAATAGCAGCGAGTGAGTTTTAAATGACTTTTTTTCCTTCAAAAATTACACTTTGTGCAGGGACAGTTCTAAGCCCGGGAAACATGCGCGACTTTACATGCATACTATAGACACCCCCCAGGTATGAAATTTAAAGGAATATTTCACTTTTATTGTTTCACTTTAAGCATTATTAAAATCACTGCCCCTAAAAAAACGGCCGTTTTTAAAACTTTTTTTTGCATTGATACATATCCCCTGGGGCAGGACCGAGGTCCCCAAACACTTTTTAGGACAATAACTTGCATATAAGCCTTTATAATTAGCACTTTAGATTTCTCCCATAGACTTTTCGAATTTGCCGCTAACACCCCAAATTGTTCGTTGTTCGGCGAACAGGCAATGTTCGAGTCGAACATGAGTTTGACTCGAAGCTCATCCCCAATATATATATATATATATATATAGCGCCCCTCCCAAATAGTTGGGACGCTATGTTAAATTTAGGGGTATGTCTGAGCCATAGTTGGGCTCAGACTTGTTTAATTGCGTTTAAATTCGGTTTCTGCTCTGGCTGTGACATTGCCTGACAGTTATTCCCCTTAGTCGGTAAGTGGCACTGCCACCACAGACTCAGGTTGGAATACAGGCATGACACAGCAGATTTTGTGTCCTTTCTCGGCAGCAGTGCAGTGGGCGTGGTTAACCCGCTGCGCATGCTGGGAAGGGTACATAAGGGTCAGACGCCATTAATTGGGGTTTGTCTTGCACGCCTCGTGGCCCTCATGGCACGGGGTGCGTGTGTGTGTTCCAGCCCCGGGCACCTTCAGCCCGAGGCTGCATCGCTGCCTGGTAGGCCCAGCTCTGCTGGCTGGGGCCAACACCTTTGAGGATCCCATACTACCCATATTCGGGAAGTCTGCTCTTGAGGAAGAAATCCATGGGAGGACCTTCCCCAGAGGAGACTGGCGACGGTACTGCTGTCTCGGGAGAGGCCTGGTGACCTACTCAAGGAGGGATCCAAGAACTTAAAGGCCCTGCAATACGCCAATCTGGCATAAAGGTTCTCTCTTATTGCTTGGCTGGGAGGTTCGGACTTTAATAATCCTGTGGCAGAGGATTCCTGGACACATCTTCAGGTTCACCTCAAGGTCTGTAACGGAGACCGTTAACAATAGATCCGTGCATCATCCCGGACGAGCCCCCACATGTAGCACTACCCCCGAAGGAGCTGCTGGTTTTATTTTGGGTATTGTAACGGCAATCCCAATACGAAAGGGGTTAACGCCGTTTAAGATTTTGAGGAAAGGAAGGTGCGCCAATCTAAGTGCAGTAAAACAGGCTTTAATTAGCAAATTTGTATAAAAACAGCCAAATGGCTACTCACAGGATACAGGAATAATACAGGCATGTAAGGAGTTAAAGGTGGTCCGGAGTCATCTAAGGCGGTCCTCAGGGGAGATGTTGGTTCCAGATGGAGAGAGGTGTAGCTGAAGATGGCTGAAGGCAGGAAGGCAGGTTGCGGTGTCAGCAAGGGAAGTCAAGAACAACCAGGTATCCAAGCTGCAGATGTAGTGATGCGCCCTGTGTCATCAGGGTAGACATGGGATAACCAGGAAGCTGCAGTTCAGCGAGGACTTCAGCGTGCGCTTCAGCGTGGAGCGCAGCGTGCCGTCGGACCGGAAGTGACGTGTGGATAGAACGGACCAATAGGATGACGCGTTTCACAGCATCCGCTGTTTCATCAGATCCATAGAAGGCATTATCATAGGTGGGTGTGATATAGTAGAGAGACGTGGCGTGATTGGTTGAAATCATACTAGTGGAAGTAAATCAGCAAGGTGATTGGTTGGAAGCAAGATGTAAGGGAGATGATGACACGGAATTTTTAGGGGGGTGCAGGGGGGCGAGGAGAAAAGGAAAATGGATGACAGGGGATTATGATATGAAATAAGGATACAATGTTTATATGGTGGTGAACAATGCTAATGTGGAATTTAAAATCATAAAGGATATAAATACATAGGAGAGAGAGAAAAAAAGGAGCAGCACTATAAAGGGGAACGTATGTGGAAATAATTATATTGGAATTATAGGGGAAAAAATTATTTAATTAAATATTAAATTAGTTGGAGGGTATGAGAACAAGCTATGTATGGCATGAGAACAAATGGGTGCAACATGTAGGAGATGGGAACATATTAATGTGGACAAGGGAAGGAAAGGGAAAGGGGTGGTAAAAAAAGGAGGGGGGGGTTTAAAAAAAAAAAAAAAAAAATATATAATAATAATGAAGAATAATAATGAAAAAGTAATAATGAAAAATAAAAATAAATATAAATATAAATATAAATAAAAATAAAAATAAAAATAAAATAAAAATAAATGGACAATAATAATGAAAAACAATGGGGGGGGGGGAAGAAGCAAAGAGGACAAGATGGGGAAGCGGAAGAGATGGGTCAGTGAATGAATGATAAAGGCTGGCTATCATGTAGAAGTAGTACAGAAGTATGATTCATAGTATAGAAAATACACATGCATGTGTATATATTCACACATATATATATATACACATACACACACATCTGGAAGGGAACATCCATATATATATATATATATAAATGAATGGATGATATAATAATATATAAATATATATAAAAAACATATGTAAATTGCACATGGAGAAGTATAATATAACAAGTCAAAGCTTATTACCAAAAAAAGGGGGGGGGGGTGTACATAATTATTGGTATAAAGGATATACCAAAGATGCAAGGCAGCATGAATGGTAACAGATCTATGAGGGCAACACAAGGTGCATACATGCACATATGACCAAGCATATATGAGAGTTGTGAGTAAACGCACACACATACACACACACGTATACACATATACACGTGTGCATACACATGCATGCACACAAATCTCCGACAGATGAAAGCACTAGTACGTGGGATGGACGAGCAGCACAGAGAAATATTAAAAGTGATTTGGAAATGAAAGCTTATTCTAAAAATTATGTATCATAAAAAATAGGATGATAATCAAATCTGAATAAAATCGAATCAAATACAATAAAATAGAAAGAATAAATTAAAGAATCATCATAAAAAATATATATATGAGAAGATCGAATAAAATGATATATGAGTAAGAACGCACAAGAAATCGCACAGATGGAGAAAAGCGATTAATAGAATGGTGGTAATATAGGAATATTAGATTATGTTGTTGGTTTCGATTTCTTCGTTGAGGCCATTGGGTGACATGGTATTTAAAGAAAAAATCCAATAAGTTTCTTGTCTACAAAGGCGTTGGAATCTTTCTATGGCAGTTGGGGTTTCTGGTATTGCCTCGATAACCCAAACCTGAAGGGCGCTGGTATCTTGGTGGTGGTGTGTTGCAAAGTGACGTGCCACGCTGTATTTGGGATTGTTCTTTTGGACTGCACGGCGGTGTTCTCCAAATCTGGTCCGTAGAGCTCTGATAGTTCTGCCTATGTATAGTAGGCCACATGGACAGGAAATACAGTACACTACATATGTGGTAGAGCAGTTGTAGAAAGAGCTGAGATTGAAGGTCTTACTGTTGGCCTTGAAGGTTTTTTGGCCATGGGTGACATGGGAGCAGGTAAGGCATAGGGCTTTTTTGCATTGATACATCCCTACAATGGGAATTAAAGTGAGCTGTTTGAGCATGTAGTTTTGGTGATGATTGGATGTTTTGGTTTTGCTGGGGGCGATCTTGCTTTTAATATTGGGGGCCCTTCGATAGGCAAACTTGGGAGTAACTGACACAGTTTTTGATAGGTAGGGGTCTTGGGTGAGGATGCTCCAGTGTTTTTTAAAGATATTCTCCATTTTTTTGTGTTTTGCGTGGTACTGGGTAATGAAACGAGTATTGGGTTCAGAGTTGGATGTTTTGGGGAGGGGCAGGGATTCTTGTTGATAGGTGGTGCGAGCTTCTTTAATCAAGTTGGGGGGATATCCTTTCTCGATGAATTTGTTTTCGAGTAAAGTGCTTAAGGATGTATAATCTTCTAATCTGGTACAGTTACGTCGGAGTCGATTGAATTGACTCTTCGGGACGTTTTTGATCCACATGGGATGATGGCAACTAGAAAAATGTAAGTACGAATTTCCAGCTGTGGGTTTAGTGAAATTTTTGGCAAATATGGTATTGTCTTTATGGAAGAGCTCGAGATCTAAGAAGCATAGGGAAACAGGGTCCATAACTATAGTGAAAGATAGTCCAAAATTGTTGCAGTTGCAATAAGTTAAAAATTCTTGGACTGAAGTGGTGGGCCCATCCCAAATGATGATAATGTCATCTATGTAGCGACCATAATAAATAAGGTTGGCTGCAAAAGGATTGTTGGTGTCAATTAATCTGGACTCCCATAGTCCCATAGTGAGGTTAGCGTAGCTCGGGGCAAAATTGGCGCCCATGGCAGTACCTTGCTTTTGGAGGTAGAATTCTCCTCCTGATAGGAAGTAGTTGTGCTCAAGGCAGAACCGAGTGGCTAAAAGGATGAAGTCTATTTGTGTGGTATTGAGATTGGGATCGTCTTTCAGAAAATGCGCAACTGCTTCGAGTCCAATGGAATGTGGTATGGAAGTGTAAAGAGAACATACATCTAGGGATACCCAGGTGTATGATGGTTCCCAAGTGTATGGTTTCAACAAATCAATTAAATGGGTACCGTCACGGATGTAAGACGGAAGGGCTTGGGCTAAGGGTTGGAGAAAATGGTCGATATAGAGAGAAAAACTGGTGGTGATGCTGTCCATGGAGGCAACGATAGGACGGCCCGGCGGGTTGGAGATGTCCTTATGAATTTTTGGTAGATGGTATAGGTAGGGAACTTGAAAAAATGGTTTCAGAAAGAAGGCAGCCTCTAGTTTGTTCAGTATTCCGTCCGTGCAGGCTTGTTTAATAATGATGGTGGCTTCTTCAGTGAATTTGGGCAAAGGGTCAGTATTTAATTTGACATACGTGTTTTTATCAGAGAGAAGTCGAGTGGTCTCTTTTATGTAGTTGTTTTTATCTTGTATTACTATCCCTCCTCCCTTATCAGCTGATCTGATGATGATATCAGGGTTGGCACTCAAAGATTTTAAAGCTTGGTATTCAGGTGGACTGAGGTTGTTATTGAACCGTTGAACTTTAGAGGATTCCAATGTACATAGGTCGCTGAGTTCTTTGAAAACTACTTGATAAAAGGTTGACAGATAGGGACCTTTCGATTGAGTGGGATTAAAAATGGATTTAGGTCTAAAAGAAGTGTGAACTATAGAAGGATTAGTTTGGGTGTATTGAGACCAAACTATCAGGTCATCGTCTTCGTCCACATTCCATAGGTCACATAAATCTTGGATGGCCTGTGCGTCCGCAGGGGAATCTGCTGGATCAAATGTAATATCAGGGGAAGTAATTAATGAAGGATTAGTGTTGGCAGCTTTCATGTTGAAATGGCGTTGGAGAGTGAGGTTACGGATAAATTTGTTTAGATCCTTAAACATGGTGAAAGAGTTGGGGAGAGTGGTAGGAGCAAAGTTTAGGCCTCTGGCTAATAGCGAAGATTCATGAACAGTAAGACTGAGAGAAGATAAATTGTAAATTTTTACAGTTTTCTCAATTTGTCCGGGCGGGATTGGTTGAGGTTTATGTTGACCCCCTCCTCTTCCTCTTTTTCCTCTTCTATGTGCTTTCTTTTGGTTTTTAGAGGAAATGTGCTGAGCAGGGGGGTCAGCACTAAAAAAGATGAAGAGACAGCAGGGGTGGGTGTAGGTGAACTATGGGGTGTAATAGTGATGACATCTGTAGGTGTAGATCTGGCTGAGTCCTGAGAATCCATAATAGGTGTTATATTAGATATATCCTGAGGGGTTGGGACCACAGATAACTGGATAGCAGGGGGAAGAGTATTTTTAGGGTCATTTATTAGAGTACTGTCTATGGATATGATGGTAGGGGAGAGGGAAGGAATGGGGATGGATGTCACTATAGAAAGTGGCTTGGATCCATGAGCAGTGGCCGTAGCAGTGGGACAGGGTAAGGGGGGGTCAGAGGGACCTCTCAGAGGGGGAGGAATGGATTTAGGCTTGGGTAAGGTTAAGGATAGGAGGGACGGGATGGAGCAAGGGGATGGATGGGAGGCATTCCGTTTCCAATTGAAGACCCTTTTGTTGTTATAATCATCCAGATCTCGACGGAATTTCCCCAATTTGTTTTGTATGAGGGAATCTTCACTTTTTTTGGTGTTTATTTTAAAAGTTTTATACCATTCAAGGGGCAAAGAGGGGTAAGAGCAGTGAAGTTTAGAAATATTATCTTTAATTTTATCTCTAAGAGTATGGTAGCGTTGTTCTCTATGATTGATTAGAATGGTGATCCACTTTTGGGTGCAAAATTCAGCTATGTTCTCCCATTCTATACGTGATTCAATCTCAAGGAAAGAGCACCCCTTAAGAACACGTAGTCCGCGAGGGGAGATTTTGGATGCGAAATATTGTTTGAGAAAGAAGCAATCCCACCATTGTTGATTGGCCGATATGGTGAGATCCTCTAGACGTCTCATTCTCATACATGTGTCCCTATACTTTACATCCGGCCATGTACGGGAATGGACATGGGGACTAAAAAGTGTGGGAGGGAATAAAGTATACAAATCATCCAATAAATCATATTTATGTTTTTCTATTTGTTCAATAATGTCCATTATGAAAGTGATATGTGGAGGGGGGGGGGGAAATAAATATAAAATATATATATATAAAAATAAGGATAAAAGATAAAAATATATAATATAATATGAAAAAATAAAAAATGATGATGATAAGACCAATCAATAGATGATTTCAACCAGTGAGAACGTGGGGGAAGGATATACACATAAGTAAAATGAATAAGATAAATAAATACGATAAATACACTGTCAGGAACAAAAAATGCGGCACATTCAAAAGCTTCAAAAGTCAATAATAAAAAAAGGGGAGAAAAAATGGCGCAGAATGAGTTCTAGGCAGAGTAAAAATCAAAGGGATCAATGAATGTTGATGTTGATGTTGCAAGCACTAGCGGCAGCTACCATGAGCAGAAGCAAACTCTGTAAAATATAATGAGGAAAGGAAGGTGCGCCAATCTAAGTGCAGTAAAACAGGCTTTAATTAGCAAATTTGTATAAAAACAGCCAAATGGCTACTCACAGGATACAGGAATAATACAGGCATGTAAGGAGTTAAAGGTGGTCCGGAGTCATCTAAGGCGGTCCTCAGGGGAGATGTTGGTTCCAGATGGAGAGAGGTGTAGCTGAAGATGGCTGAAGGCAGGAAGGCAGGTTGCGGTGTCAGCAAGGGAAGTCAAGAACAACCAGGTATCCAAGCTGCAGATGTAGTGATGCGCCCTGTGTCATCAGGGTAGACATGGGATAACCAGGAAGCTGCAGTTCAGCGAGGACTTCAGCGTGCGCTTCAGCGTGGAGCGCAGCGTGCCGTCGGACCGGAAGTGACGTGTGGATAGAACGGACCAATAGGATGACGCGTTTCACAGCATCCGCTGTTTCATCAGATCCATAGAAGGCATTATCATAGGTGGGTGTGATATAGTAGAGAGACGTGGCGTGATTGGTTGAAATCATACTAGTGGAAGTAAATCAGCATGGTGATTGGTTGGAAGCAAGATGTAAGGGAGATGATGACACGGAATTTTTAGGGGGGTGCAGGGGGGCGAGGAGAAAAGGAAAATGGATGACAGGGGATTATGATATGAAATAAAGATACAATGTTTATATGGTGGTGAACAACGCTAATGTGGAATTTAAAATCATAAAGGATATAAATACATAGGAGAGAGAGAAAAAAAGGAGCAGCACTATAAAGGGGAACGTATGTGGAAATAATTATATTGGAATTATAGGGGAAAAAATTATTTAATTAAATATTAAATTAGTTGGAGGGTATGAGAACAAGCTATGTATGGCATGAGAACAAATGGGTGCAACATGTAGGAGATGGGAACATATTAATGTGGACAAGGGAAGGAAAGGGAAAGGGGTGGTAAAAAAAGGAGGGGGGGGGTTTAAAAAAAAAAAAAAAATATAATAATAATGAAGAATAATAATGAAAAAGTAATAATGAAAAATAAAAATAAATATAAATATAAATATAAATAAAAATAAAAATAAAAATAAAAATAAAAATAAAATAAAAATAAATGGACAATAATAATGAAAAACAATGGGGGGGGGGGGGGAAAGAAGCAAAGAGGACAAGATGGGGAAGCGGAAGAGATGGGTCAGTGAATGAATGATAAAGGCTGGCTATCATGTAGAAGTAGTACAGAAGTATGATTCATAGTATAGAAAATACACATGCATGTGTATATATTCACACATATATATATATATACACATACACACACATCTGGAAGGGAACATCCATATATATATATATATAAAAATGAATGGATGATATAATAATATATAAATATATATAAAAAACATATGTAAATTGCACATGGAGAAGTATAATATAACAAGTCAAAGCTTATTACCAAAAAAAAGGGGGGGGTGTACATAATTATTGGTATAAAGGATATACCAAAGATGCAAGGCAGCATGAATGGTAACAGATCTATGAGGGCAACACAAGGTGCATACATGCACATATGACCAAGCATATATGAGAGTTGTGAGTAAACGCACACACATACACACACACGTATACACATATACACGTGTGCATACACATGCATGCACACAAATCTCCGACAGATGAAAGCACTAGTACGTGGGATGGACGAGCAGCACAGAGAAATATTAAAAGTGATTTGGAAATGAAAGCTTATTCTAAAAATTATGTATCATAAAAAATAGGATGATAATCAAATCTGAATAAAATCGAATCAAATACAATAAAATAGAAAGAATAAATTAAAGAATCATCATAAAAAATATATATATGAGAAGATCGAATAAAATGATATATGAGTAAGAACGCACAAGAAATCGCACAGATGGAGAAAAGCGATTAATAGAATGGTGGTAATATAGGAATATTAGATTATGTTGTTGGTTTCGATTTCTTCGTTGAGGCCATTGGGTGACATGGTATTTAAAGAAAAAATCCAATAAGTTTCTTGTCTACAAAGGCGTTGGAATCTTTCTATGGCAGTTGGGGTTTCTGGTATTGCCTCGATAACCCAAACCTGAAGGGCGCTGGTATCTTGGTGGTGGTGTGTTGCAAAGTGACGTGCCACGCTGTATTTGGGATTGTTCTTTTGGACTGCACGGCGGTGTTCTCCAAATCTGGTCCGTAGAGCTCTGATAGTTCTGCCTATGTATAGTAGGCCACATGGACAGGAAATACAGTACACTACATACGTGGTAGAGCAGTTGTAGAAAGAGCTGAGATTGAAGGTCTTACTGTTGGCCTTGAAGGTTTTTTGGCCATGGGTGACATGGGAGCAGGTAAGGCATAGGGCTTTTTTGCATTGATACATCCCTACAATGGGAATTAAAGTGAGCTGTTTGAGCATGTAGTTTTGGTGATGATTGGATGTTTTGGTTTTGCTGGGGGCGATCTTGCTTTTAATATTGGGGGCCCTTCGATAGGCAAACTTGGGAGTAACTGACACAGTTTTTGATAGGTAGGGGTCTTGGGTGAGGATGCTCCAGTGTTTTTTAAAGATATTCTCCATTTTTTTGTGTTTTGCGTGGTACTGGGTAATGAAACGAGTATTGGGTTCAGAGTTGGATGTTTTGGGGAGGGGCAGGGATTCTTGTTGATAGGTGGTGCGAGCTTCTTTAATCAAGTTGGGGGGATATCCTTTCTCGATGAATTTGTTTTCGAGTAAAGTGCTTAAGGATGTATAATCTTCTAATCTGGTACAGTTACGTCGGAGTCGATTGAATTGACTCTTCGGGACGTTTTTGATCCACATGGGATGATGGCAACTAGAAAAATGTAAGTACGAATTTCCAGCTGTGGGTTTAGTGAAATTTTTGGCAAATATGGTATTGTCTTTATGGAAGAGCTCGAGATCTAAGAAGCATAGGGAAACAGGGTCCATAACTATAGTGAAAGATAGTCCAAAATTGTTGCAGTTGCAATAAGTTAAAAATTCTTGGACTGAAGTGGTGGGCCCATCCCAAATGATGATAATGTCATCTATGTAGCGACCATAATAAATAAGGTTGGCTGCAAAAGGATTGTTGGTGTCAATTAATCTGGACTCCCATAGTCCCATAGTGAGGTTAGCGTAGCTCGGGGCAAAATTGGCGCCCATGGCAGTACCTTGCTTTTGGAGGTAGAATTCTCCTCCTGATAGGAAGTAGTTGTGCTCAAGGCAGAACCGAGTGGCTAAAAGGATGAAGTCTATTTGTGTGGTATTGAGATTGGGATCGTCTTTCAGAAAATGCGCAACTGCTTCGAGTCCAATGGAATGTGGTATGGAAGTGTAAAGAGAACATACATCTAGGGATACCCAGGTGTATGATGGTTCCCAAGTGTATGGTTTCAACAAATCAATTAAATGGGTACCATCACGGATGTAAGACGGAAGGGCTTGGGCTAAGGGTTGGAGAAAATGGTCGATATAGAGAGAAAAACTGGTGGTGATGCTGTCCATGGAGGCAACGATAGGACGGCCCGGCGGGTTGGAGATGTCCTTATGAATTTTTGGTAGATGGTATAGGTAGGGAACTTGAAAAAATGGTTTCAGAAAGAAGGCAGCCTCTAGTTTGTTCAGTATTCCGTCCGTGCAGGCTTGTTTAATAATGATGGTGGCTTCTTCAGTGAATTTGGGCAAAGGGTCAGTATTTAATTTGACATACGTGTTTTTATCAGAGAGAAGTCGAGTGGTCTCTTTTATGTAGTTGTTTTTATCTTGTATTACTATCCCTCCTCCCTTATCAGCTGATCTGATGATGATATCAGGGTTGGCACTCAAAGATTTTAAAGCTTGGTATTCAGGTGGACTGAGGTTGTTATTGAACCGTTGAACTTTAGAGGATTCCAATGTACATAGGTCGCTGAGTTCTTTGAAAACTACTTGATAAAAGGTTGACAGATAGGGACCTTTCGATTGAGTGGGATTAAAAATGGATTTAGGTCTAAAAGAAGTGTGAACTATAGAAGGATTAGTTTGGGTGTATTGAGACCAAACTATCAGGTCATCGTCTTCGTCCACATTCCATAGGTTTTTTTAAACCCCCCCCCCTCCTTTTTTTACCACCCCTTTCCCTTTCCTTCCCTTGTCCACATTAATATGTTCCCATCTCCTACATGTTGCACCCATTTGTTCTCATGCCATACATAGCTTGTTCTCATACCCTCCAACTAATTTAATATTTAATTAAATAATTTTTTCCCCTATAATTCCAATATAATTATTTCCACATACGTTCCCCTTTATAGTGCTGCTCCTTTTTTTCTCTCTCTCCTATGTATTTATATCCTTTATGATTTTAAATTCCACATTAGCGTTGTTCACCACCATATAAACATTGTATCTTTATTTCATATCATAATCCCCTGTCATCCATTTTCCTTTTCTCCTCGCCCCCCTGCACCCCCCTAAAAATTCCGTGTCATCATCTCCCTTACATCTTGCTTCCAACCAATCACCATGCTGATTTACTTCCACTAGTATGATTTCAACCAATCACGCCACGTCTCTCTACTATATCACACCCACCTATGATAATGCCTTCTATGGATCTGATGAAACAGCGGATGCTGTGAAACGCGTCATCCTATTGGTCCGTTCTATCCACACGTCACTTCCGGTCCGACGGCACGCTGCGCTCCACGCTGAAGCGCACGCTGAAGTCCTCGCTGAACTGCAGCTTCCTGGTTATCCCATGTCTACCCTGATGACACAGGGCGCATCACTACATCTGCAGCTTGGATACCTGGTTGTTCTTGACTTCCCTTGCTGACACCGCAACCTGCCTTCCTGCCTTCAGCCATCTTCAGCTACACCTCTCTCCATCTGGAACCAACATCTCCCCTGAGGACCGCCTTAGATGACTCCGGACCACCTTTAACTCCTTACATGCCTGTATTATTCCTGTATCCTGTGAGTAGCCATTTGGCTGTTTTTATACAAATTTGCTAATTAAAGCCTGTTTTACTGCACTTAGATTGGCGCACCTTCCTTTCCTCATTATATTTTACAGAGTTTGCTTCTGCTCATGGTAGCTGCCGCTAGTGCTTGCAACATCAACATCAACATTCATTGATCCCTTTGATTTTTACTCTGCCTAGAACTCATTCTGTGCCATTTTTTCTCCCCTTTTTTTATTATTGCCGTTTAAGATTTTCCCTTTCCGAACACAAGGCAGCTACCGACACTCTAACCAGCCGAATAAGACCCCATACAAATGATTCTCCCCCAGATACGAGACAACGCTCTGTATGAGGTTCAAGCAGGAATGAATCTTTATTGAAAAACTTCAAGTTTTATACACCAAAAGAGGAGGTTCTTACATTCTCCTCATTTTCCTCTGACAATACACCTTTGACCAGACCTAATTTACATGAGCTAATTAACTACAGCTGATGACTCAGACACATGACCTTTAGGCTAGCCTTGCTGTCTCCTAAACTACAGTACACATCACAGGACTTCTTCACACAATACAGGGTCAATTATCACAATGAAAGATCCTCAGAAGCCATCCTAGATTCATTTACATCACAACAGGCAGACAGGTGGGCTGCAGTCGGTGACATTAGCATCTAACAGTATGTGTCCCAACATTATGAAGGAGTCACTTTTTCAGTTAACCTGCTGAGTTCAGAATCAACAAACAGTAAATAGTTTTTTACAGATATCCTGGGGAATATTGTGGAAAAATATCACTGTCCCATTTTAAAGCAATCCAAGACATATTCTTAATGTCCATTATTTTCTGGCTCCTACTTTCTAAGAACTTCTGGGTTCCACGGGCCCTCCCGTTACATCTCTCCCCTTTCGGCAGGAGACTAACACAGGAGGAGACCCCAGACGGGTTGACTCCGAAGTTAGTCCATAGTTCCATTCCTCTAATGCCTGCACAACCCATCAGCATTGCCATTTTGCTTACCGGGTCGGTAGTTGATGGTGAAGTGGTAAGGTTGCAGGGCGAATAATGGAATTCAGTTCTGGAACAGTCACTTGCTTTGCTCTCTCAATGGCTCCCAAAACTTGTTGCTGATGCTCTTGGGACAGGAAAGGCAAAACCTGGGCGCAAATCCCATCTAACCTTTTGACAATTTCAGCATGTTTGTGCATTTCAAAGTTCAAGCCATGGGACATCTCATAGTACATGATGTAGTGTCGTTACATCTCCGATTTCTCCCTGGCCAACTTGTCACATTCCAATTTTAGACTGATATTGTGCCTGATCTAAGGTACATGTCGGGGAAGTAAGTCTTACCCGGGCCTCGGCAGCAAGCGGGTCGGTTCCAGCAGCACGGGTCTGGGCACAGGTAGTCACTGCGTTGGGTTCAGCGGGGCCCATCGAGGCGTAAGCAGAAACAAGGGGGACAAATCATTCCCCAGTAGTACATCCACTGGCAAATCCTTCATCACCCCCACATTCACGTGTCCCGAACCAACCCCCCAATCCAGGTGAACACGGGCAACGGGTAGCCAGAAGACGGTGCCTCCCGCTACTCTTACGGCTACAGTGTCTCCGGTATGTTGGCTCTCTGGGATGAGGTTCTTCTGTAGTAGGGTCATGGTGGCACCAGTATCATGTAGGCCATTGGCTACCTTTCCATTGACCCAGACAGTCTGCCTGTGTTGCTGCCTGTTGTCCCAGTTAGCTGCTTGTATTGGATCAGCCTCGTGCAGGACGCCCCAACGTTCTTCCTCCGTAACGCAGTTGGCCGCAGGCATGGATGTGCGGGGGTTCCCCCTTGCTGGCTGTCTCCATGACTGGGACTGGATGGCTGGGTTCAACGGACAGTCTGGCTTCTTGTGCCCTAGCTGTTTACACCCGAAACATCTGATGGGTTGTGAGTAGCCCTGGGTGTTGAACCTGGGCTGCTGAGAATAAGTGGCCGCTGATCGATGATCCACCCGAGCTGTTGTCTTGACCACAGGATTATCCAGTTTGCGGGCGTCTGTGTATTCATCCGCCAAGCGAGCTGCTTCAGGCAAGGAGAAAGGTTTTTGGTCCCGGACCCACTCTCTGACTTCCAAGGACAGTTTGTCAAAGAAGTGCTCCAGCAGGAACACCTGCAGCACCTCTTCCCCGGATTCTGATTGGCATCAAGCGACCCAGTGGGATGATGTGCGGTGTAGGCGGCATGCCCACTCGGTATACGAGTCTCCAGTCTGCTTGCTCGTCTCTCGGAACCGCCTCCGGTATGCCTCCGGTGTTACGGCATACCTGGCCAAAAGTGCTTCTTTTACCAGTCCATAGTTCATAATATCCTCGTCTGGGATGGCCCTGAACGCTTTACTGGCCCGGCCAGACAGTTTCCCAGACAAAATGGTAACCCATTCCTCTGTGGGCACCCGGTGTAGGGCACATTGCCATTCAAAATCGGCAAGGTACCCATCAATCTCCCCTTCAGTTTCAATGAAATTCTTAAAAGCAGCAAAATGTATCTTTCTCCTTTCAGTTGGTGCTGCTCTGACTTCTGCTGCTGCAGAACGTCTTTGCTGTAGCCAATTTGCATCCACAGCCACTATAACTTGGTCTATGATCTCCACTGTAGGGTTAGGACCATAATGTGCCAGTCTTATGTTAACAGCCTGATCAAAACTTGCCTCTTCGGGTGTCCTGTCTGTTACGCTGGGCCTTTCGGGTTCCATCCATTTCGACTAGTTCTCTGATAATGTCCTTCTTCTTACGGTTGTTGGCCGGTCTGCCCCGGTTCTCCAGTAAGTCCTTGAGGGTAGAGTGCTTTAGCCATTGTGAGGGGGTTAGCTCGGCAGCGGGTGTGTGTGACCCCCGGGATGGGCTCCCCACACAAAACAGGCCCAGCAAACGGAGGTTGTGGTTTTCAAAATCAAAAAGGTGCGGTTTATTTTCTATTTACAGTGACAAAACACAGCAAAGCAAAAGAAACATAACCAAAATAAATCCTGGTCAAGTTGACCTCTGACTAAACATACAGGTTTCCTAACTAACAACTGGGATCAGCCTAGTGCTGTCCTAGTCCCTAAGTCCCTGGTTTTAAATGTCCAAGCAAATAGCCACACAGGCTTTGTCTCACCGCACAGGGGTTCACTCTCCCTAGACAGTCCACACAGGTCTGGTTCCAGGCATGAGCTAACATCTAATGAAGCTGGGAGTTCTTATAGAGGCCTAAATGAGCTGACAAGCTTCAGCTGGTCTCATCAACTCCCTGTCTGCACGACGCCCAGCCCTCTCCCTAGAGGTATGAGTCATCCATGAGCCCACTAGCCTTATACAACTCTCCACCTAGTTGTATAAGTCGGCGTAAAGCCTGAATCTGGGCGAAATATATCTACCCCCCTGGATGCAACCAGGTGACTTTACCTTCCTGCTGTCACATACCCCCCCCTCTTGTTTTAACCTCGGGGTTGGAACACCAGCAATCAGGCATTCATGTACTCGAGACAAAGCATCCACATTCCCCATTTGAACGCCAGGGCGATGCTTTACTGTGAAGTTGAATTCCTGGAGGGCCAGGAACCACCTATTCACTCTTCTATTTGTTTCCTTGTTTTGAGCCATTCACTTTAACGGAGCGTGATCCGTAACCATGTCAAAGTGCCTACCTAGCAGGTAGTACCGAAGGGAATCTAGAGCCCACTTCACCGCTAAACACTCCTTTTCAACGGTGGCGTAATTTACCTCATGGGACTTCAACTTCCTGCTGAGGTAAATGACTGGGTGCTCTTCCCCGTTCCAGACCTGGGACAATACTGCTCCTAACCCCACATCTGACGCATCACTTTGTACGACAAAGTCTTTAGAGAAGTCGGGTGAGTACAACACTGGCTGGCTACATAAGGCTTGTTTCAAGAATTGGAATGCTGCGTCAGCCTCGGGGGTCCATTTAATCATGACCGACCCTTTCCCCTTTGTCAGGTTGGTTAGGGGCACAGCCTTAGAAGCAAAGTGGGGAATGAATCGCCGATAATACCCAGCGATTCCCAGAAAGGCTCGTACCTGCTTCTTGCTGTTGGGACGTGGCCAACTCTGGATGGCCTCGACTTTGTTGAGTTGGGGTTTTATTACTCCCCTCCCAATGGTGTACCCAAGATATTTGGCCTCCTCCTGCCCAATGGTACACTTCTTGGGGTTAGCCGTAAACCCCGCTTCCCGAACAGAGTCCAGGACTGCTTGCACTTTTGGCAGATGTGAGGCCCAATCTGTGCTATGGACAATTACGTCATCCAGGTAAGCCGCAGCATACTTCCGATGGGGCCTCAGCATCTGGTCCATTTTCCGCTGGAATGTGGCCGGCGCATTCTGTAACCCGAACGGCATTCTTTTATATTGGAACGCCCCGTCTGGGGTTACAAATGCGGTTTTCTCTTTGGCCGACTTGGCCAGGGGGATTTGCCAATACCCTTTTGTGAGGTCAAGAGTCGTCATGTATCGGGCTGTTCCCAGCCGGTCGATCAACTCATCTATACGTGGCATGGGGTAGGTGTCAAATTTTGTAACTTTGTTCAACTGACGAAAATCGTTACAAAATCGCCAGCTCCCATCCGGTTTAGGCACCAACACGATGGGACTAGACCAATCACTTTGGGACTCCTCTATCACCCCTAAGTTCAGCATTTTCTGTACTTCCTCCCGTATTGCCTCCCGTCGAGCCTCTGGGATCCGATAGGGTTTTAACTTCACCCTTTCACCGGGCGGGGTAATGATGTCATGCTCTACCCCAGATGTTTGTCCCGGCAGCTCAGAGAATACCTCCTTGTTGCGAAGCACAAACTCCTTAACCTCCTGTTGTTGGGGTTGTGACAAGGTGGCTGCTATTCCAACCTCAGGAATCACGCAACCAGTTTGAGCTGGTGACCAAGTGTCTGCGACTAGGGACTCTCTATCCCTCCAGGCTTTCAACAGATTAACGTGATAGATCTGTTCGGGCTTTCGCCTTCCTGGTTGTCTGACCTTGTAATTCACTTCGCTCACTTTTTCCATTATCTCGTAGGGGCCTTGCCATTTGGCAAGGAATTTACTTTCAACCGTAGGGACAAGTACCAATATCCTATCCCCCGGGGAAAAGGTACGGGTCTTGGCTCCACGGTTGTACACTCTCTGCTGTGCCAACTGCGCTTGGGCCAAATGTTCCTTCACGATGGGCATTACCTGTGCAATTCGATCTTGCATCAGGGCGACATGCTCAATCACACTCCTGTGGGGAGAACTCTCACTTTCCCAAGTTTCCTTGGCAATATCCAACAGCCCTCTTGGGTGTCTCCCATACAGTAACTCAAAGGGGGAGAATCCCGTAGAGGATTGGGGCACCTCCCTAATAGCAAACATCAAATAAGGAAGTAAACAGTCCCAATCCTTTCCATCTCTATCCACCACTTTCTTCAACATTTGTTTTAGGGTTTTGTTGAATCTTTCAACCAGCCCATCGGTTTGGGGGTGATACACAGACGTACGCAATTGCGTCACTTTGAACAATTTACACAGCTCTTTCATAACCCGGGACATAAAGGGTGTACCTTGGTCCGTAAGCAGTTCTTTACAAATACCCACCCGGCTAAAAACAAGAGATAGCTCTTTGGCTATGGTTTTGGCCGAGGTATTTCGGAGAGGGATCGCTTCTGGATAACGGGTGGCATAGTCCATTATAACTAATATGTACTGGTGCCCCCTAGCGGACTTGATTATAGGACCTACCAAATCCATGGCGATCCTCTCAAACGGGACCTCAATGATGGGTAGAGGGACCAGCGGGCTACGGAAATGTGGCATCGGGGCCAACCTCTGACACACAGGGCAGGAGGAACAATAATTTTCTACGTCCTTCATCACCCCCGGCCAATAGAATCTCTGTAATACCCTCTCTCGGGTTTTCTCTGTCCCCAGATGACCTCCAAGAATGTGCCCATGGGCCAACTCCAACACCAACTTCCTGTAAGGTTTGGGCACCACAAGCTGCTCAACGGTTTCTTCTGCCCTTTTTGCCACCCGATACAGTAGGTCCTTCTCTACGCTGAAGTATGGGTAAGTGCAGGTATTATCTGGGTTCACTAACTCGCCATCTATTTTCACTACGTTTTCCCGTGCCTTTATTAGGGCGGGGTCTTTCAACTGTTCTGTGGCAAAGTTTTCCCTGTGAACCTCAAGATCAGAAAACTCCACAGACGGTAGGTTTTCGTCTGAGGAGGTGGGCTCCTCTCCAGTTTCTTGAGTCTCCCCTGCCAATACTGATAAGGGAAATTCCGGAGAGTCCTCACCACTCTCAGGGGAGTTCTGGCTATCACATTCCTGGTATATAGGGGCACCAGTGAGGGGCTCAGGATCATCCCACAGTTCCCAGAACTTCGGAAAATCCCTTCCCACAATGGCGTCATGCGGTAACTGAGATACTAAGCCCACTGGATGAGAGAGGGTACCTTTGGGGGTCTCGAAACACACTGTAGTCACTGGATACTCTCGGGTGTCCCCATGCACACAAATAACAGCTACCTTGCTATTCCCAGAGACCTCTGTTTTAACTAACTCAGCCTTTATCAGGGTCACAAGGCTACCTGAATCCAGCAATACCACAACATTTCTACCATTAACACACATTTTGCATAAATGTTTCTCAGTTCCTCGAATGGCAGTGCATGCGACTGTCGCACACAGCGACTGACGTCTGCCCGTCAGAAAGTCACACTGCATGGGTTCCTCCACAACCGGGCAATTGGCTGCAATATGTCCCGCTTGCCGGCAGCGGTAGCAAACGATCCTTCTTGCCGCCTCTTGAGCCGCTGATTTCCCAGGCTGTTCTCGCCAAACTTGGGGTAGAGCTCCCACCCTCTCACTCTCTCCACCCTCACCCCTTGGAATCCTCTTATCCGCCCCTGGGGATGGTCTGGTCTTAGGGTGGAAAGTCCGAGAGTCTCTGGAAGAGGCCGTCAGGTTCTCTGTAGCCAAGTATTTCTCTACACGATCCACAAGACCACCGGCCGTCTCTGGGTCTCCATGGCTTACCCACTTTTGGATGGCAGTAGGAAGAGCTCTCAAAAACCGATCCATTACAACACGTTCCACAATCTTTGGTGCGGACAAAGTCTCTGGCTGTAGCCACTTTCTGCTCAGGTGAATGAGATCATACATTTGAGACCTGGGGGGTTTTCCAAGCTGGAAAGTCCAGTTATGCACACGCTGAGCCCGGACAGCCTGGGTGACACCCAGCCTTGCCAATATTTCAGCTTTTAGCATCACATAGTCTTTTGCTTGGTTAGGCTCTAGGTCATAGTAAGCTTTCTGCGATTCACCAGTTAACAGAGGAGCCACCAGTCCAGCCCACTGCTCCTCAGGCCACTTTTCTCTTTCAGCGGTCCTTTCAAATGTGGTCAAAAATACCTCTGGATCATCCTCTCCAGTCATTTTTGTCAATAAACGACTCACCCCAAAGGACGCGGTATTAGTGGGACGGCTTTCCTCACTGGTCTGCGGACATTGCTGCATTACTGCTTCCATCTGTTGTTGTAGTCTCTGCTCTTGCTTCTGCAACAGGTCTATGAAGCGGGCCTCAGATTGCTGCTGGGCTCGTTGCTGAGCCTCCAGACTCTGTTGCAAAGTTGCGTTTGTCTGCTGCTGGGCTGCAAGGCTCTGTTGATGAGCTTGCTGCTGGGCTGCGAAGTTCTGTTGTTGAGCTGCAAGGCTCTTTTGCAAACCTGCATTTGTCTGCTGTTGATTGGCATTTGCTAGAGCCAGCTGCTTCAGTATCTCCTCCATGCTGGCTTAAAAAAAAACTGCCACTGGTTCTCCACCAACTGTGAGGGGGTTAGCTCGGCAGCGGGTGTGTGTGACCCCCGGGATGGGCTCCCCACACAAAACAGGCCCAGCAAACGGAGGTTGTGGTTTTCAAAATCAAAAAGGTGCGGTTTATTTTCTATTTACAGTGACAAAACACAGCAAAGCAAAAGAAACATAACCAAAATAAATCCTGGTCAAGTTGACCTCTGACTAAACATACAGGTTTCCTAACTAACAACTGGGATCAGCCTAGTGCTGTCCTAGTCCCTAAGTCCCTGGTTTTAAATGTCCAAGCAAATAGCCACACAGGCTTTGTCTCACCGCACAGGGGTTCACTCTCCCTAGACAGTCCACACAGGTCTGGTTCCAGGCATGAGCTAACATCTAATGAAGCTGGGAGTTCTTATAGAGGCCTAAATGAGCTGACAAGCTTCAGCTGGTCTCATCAACTCCCTGTCTGCACGACGCCCAGCCCTCTCCCTAGAGGTATGAGTCATCCATGAGCCCACTAGCCTTATACAACTCTCCACCTAGTTGTATAAGTCGGCGTAAAGCCTGAATCTGGGCAAAATATATCTACCCCCCTGGATGCAACCAGGTGACTTTACCTTCCTGCTGTCACACCATTCATACTGTGCCTCCAATGTCCTGTGTCCTCTTGTAGCTGTCCTTATAGGCTGTGGGAATCATCCTGCTGCTTTGCCACCAATTGTAATGGCAATCCCAATACGAAAGGGGTTAACGCCGTTTAAGATTTTCCCTTTCCGAACACAAGGCAGCTACCGACACTCTAACCAGCCGAATAAGACCCCATACAAATGATTCTCCCCCAGATACGAGACAACGCTCTGTATGAGGTTCAAGCAGGAATGAATCTTTATTGAAAAACTACAAGTTTTATACACCAAGAGAGGAGGTTCTTACATTCTTCTCATTTTCCTCTGACAATACACTTTTGACCAGACCTAATTTACACGAGCTAATTAACTACAGCTGATCACTCAGACACATGACCTTTAGGCTAGCCTTGCTGTCTCCTAAACTACAGTACACATCACAGAACTACTTCACACAATACAGGGTCAATTATCACAATGAAAGATCCTCAGAAGCCATCCTAGATTCATTTACATCACAACAGGCAGACAGGTGGGCTGGAGTCAGTGACATTAGCATCTAACAGTATGTGTCCCAACATTATGAAGGAGTCACTTTTTCAGTTAACCTGTTGAGTTCAGAATCAACAAACAGTAAATAGTTCTTTACAGATATCCTGGGGAATATTGTGGAAAAATATCACTGTCTCATTTTAAAGCAATCCAAGACATATTCTTAATGTCCATTATTTTCTGGCTCCTACTTTCTAAGAACTTCTGGGTTCCACGGGTCCTCCCGTTCCATCTATGTACTCTGGCTATCAACCCCAGGAATTTGGCTCGAAACCTCCCTTGGCACAACTGGTCTGCACAGAGATTGTGGAACCCACTGGTAATTGGGAAACACAATAATGTCACACAGTAATAAAATTGTAAATAAAGTTGTTACCTTGTAATGGCCACTGGTCCAACAGGGTAACAGATAAACTCCACACAGAATTCTACTTAACCAAGAGTCAATTTTACTTGGTGAGAAAAGTAACAGAATTAGACAAAAATACAGTTGACTCCTACAGGGCCCTGCAAGAGTCAATGGTATAGCAGAATATTTTAGTTAGAAACAGTCAAAACAAAGAATCACAGTTCTGGTGTACACTTTCTATATATTTAGACTGTATGCTCGCAAGCTCCCCCTAATGGGCAATATTGTACACGTGTCCCAGTACTATTTGTTCTAGACAGGCCTGACTAAGTCCGGGACAAAGTTCCTTCCAGCAGTAAGAGTCTTCGCTAGCATTTGTTGGTGCACATCAAACATTTGTAATCCCTACGATTATGAAAAAGGCAAAAAACAAACATCCACAATGTTTATGAACATGTACCTCGCTGACGGTGCAAACGCCAATCCTTAAAACACACGGCCACTACGAGATGCACTATGTCCTTGTATGTGGCGCACTACTCTAATAATAATGGAAAATCTTTAAGAGTCACAGTCCTATGCAACAGTTAGTCAATATTGGACAGGTGCCCCCTCACCAAACCAGGCCTCGTCCCTCTGGTAAGTTCCGCTGTCGGTGTTCCGGTCCATGGTCTCTCCGCAACTTGCAGTCTGCGGCCCTCACACAGTCCCACAAGGTTTCGATACATATACAGTAGCTCCCAAAAGTGAGTACAACCCTCACATTTTTGTAGAAATTTTATTGTATCTTTTCATGGGACATCACTGAAGAAATGACATTTTGCTACAATGTAAAGTAGTGAGTGTAAAGTTTGTACTGTATAACAGTGTAAATTTCCCCTCAAAATAACTTAACACACAGCCAATAATGTCTAAACCGCTGGCAACAAATATGAGTACACCCCTAAGTGAAATTGTCAAAATTGGGCCCATTTAGCCATTTTCCCTCCCCAGTGTCAAGTGAATCATTAGTGTTACAAGGTCTCAAGAGTGAATGGGGAGCAGGTGTGTTAAATGTGGTGTTATTGCTCTCAATCTCTCATACTGGTCACTGGAAGTTCAACATGGCACCTCATGGCAAAGAACTCTCTGAGGATCTGAAAAAAAGAATTGTTGCTCTACATAAAGATGGCCTAGGCTATAAGAAGATTGCCAAGACCCTAAAACTGAGCAGCAGCATGGTGGCCAAGATCATACAGCGGTTTAACAGGACAGGTTCACTCAAAACAGGCCTCGCCATGGTGGACCAAAGAAGTTGAGTGCACGTGCTCAGCGTCATATTCAGAGGTTTTTATTGGGAAATAGACGTATGAGTGCTGACAGCATTGCTGAAGAGGTTGAAGGGGTGGGGGGGTCAGCCTGTCAGTGCTCAGACCATACGCTGCACACTGCATCCCTCACACTCTCTGGACATCGCATTTTATAGGCTATAAGAAGATTGCCAAGATCCTGAAACTGAGCAGCAGCATGGTGGCCAAGATCATACAGTGGTTTAACAGGACAGGTTCACTCAAAACAGGCCTCGCCATGGTGGACCAAAGAAGTTGAGTGCACATGCTCAGCGTCATATTCAGAGGTTTTTATTGGGAAATAGACGTATGAGTGCTGCCAGCATTGCTGAAGAGGCTGAAGGGGTGGGGGGTCAGCCTGTCAGTGCTTAGACCATGCGCTGCACACTGCATCAAACTGGTCTGCATGGCTGTTGTCCAGAAGGAAGCCTCTTCTAAAGATGATGCACAACAAAGCCCACAAACAGTTTTCTGAAGACAAGCAGACTTAGGACATGGATTACTGGAACCATGTCCTGTAGTCTGATGAGACCAAGATAAACTTCAGATGGTGTCAAGTGTGTGTGATGGCAACCAGGTGAGAAGTACAAAGTGTGTCTTGCCTAAAGTCAAGCATGGTGGTGGGAGTGTCATGGTCTGGGGCTGCATGAGTGCTGCCGGCACTGGGGAGCTACAGCTCATTGAGGGAACCATGAATGCCAACATGTACTGTGACATACTGAAGAAGAGCATGATCCCCTCCATTCGGAGACTGGGCCGCAGGGCAGTATTCCAACATGATAACGACCCCAAACACACCTCTAAGATGACCACTGCCTTGCTAAAGGAGCTGAGGGTAAAGGTGATGGACTGGCTAAGCATGTCTCCGGAGCTAAAAACTATTGAGCATCTGTGGGGCATCCTCAAACAGAAGGTTTAGGAGCGCAAGGTCTCTAAAATCCACCAATGGAAGAGGACTACTGTTTAATACAATGACATTCATCCTGTCAAGACCATCATCCCCTTACCAAAAGTATCACCAATGCAATCTGACCATCAGCATCACGATATAGAGGCAGATAGCCGCATGACCACAGAGGGCACATGAAGACCAAGCTGAAGTAATTAAAATGCAACGTTAAGTATTCATTAAAAAGTGGACAAAAATAAGTCCAACATAAGGCTTACAACAGCTCGGCAAGATTACTTACATAATGTGCAAGAAAGTCAAAACTAGGGACCGAGGGCGGGTGACACCATGAAACACCAATATCAATACATTGGTTACTAAAAACAAAACAACAAGGGAAATAAGAGGATCTTTCATTCACAAAGTTGAAATCCTAACTGCAAATAAAAAACTGATTTCCGGCAGAGCTCAAGTAAAAGAACTGTATCAATAGGTGAATATAGGACTGCATGATCAAGTGGCAGCCATAGGGTCCAAAAATCAGAGGGACAGACAAACGTCAATCAAAGAGACACTTAATTTGCAAAGGGATCAATAGTAGTATTCCAGGGGTTAGAGCAAAGTAAGCGACTTACTGTAAGGTGTATGCATGTCAGCGCATACCTCGGGTGTCCAGCAGTGTGAAATCCGGAGCTGCCAGCTTCAAATACCCTCCACACGGGTGTGTGGAGAGTATATGAAGCCGACTGGACTCGTAATTTCCGGGTCCTCTATGTGACATCCTTTCGGTATCCAAAACGAGGCGTGGACCACAGGCCGCCACAATTCCGAAATATCTACCCGCACATGCTGTAGACACCACATGTAAGTGCAAAATCTTTTGTTACTTTTTTTTTTTTTATTATTAAAACGTACTACACCATAAGAGATCGTTTTGTGTGTCCTTGGTGGAGTCTGTTCCCTTATCCTCAACCGCCATATGGAGGGGGTCACTTAGTGGAGAAATGCATACTTAGGATTCCACTGGTCCATTCAACCTAAGTGCATTTTGACCTACTGTAAAAAGTGGTCAGACACCTTTGGTGATTTGATTCTACCTCATGAGCACTCGTGGTGAAGCTTTTATTCAAATGAACATCAAACCAGAAGATTTAATTTATTTATGGTGTTGGGATTGTCACTTTGGGCTTTATATATTGTTTTGCTTTTTCAATCACCATATGCTTTTTCTGAATATTGTTCACATAAATTTTGTATGTATTTAGCGCCAACACCATTACATTAGATTTTTTTTTATATTATATATTATATTATATGATATGATATGATGTTATTTCCTGGTGACTAATAAGTATTTTCTCTCTCTTTATAGTTTTTTTAACTACTAGTGTTCTACAAAGTCCCCTGAAGAAGCCATTACTGGTAAAACATGTCAGGAATAGACACTTTAGTACAAACGTTCACCTAAATACTATATAAGTTGACCACAACTTGATTATGTGCTTTGTTAAATATTATGTTTTTATCTTGAACTTATTAAAATATTGTTAATTTTATAAAACTTTGTAAATTTTGTTGTCAATCAAGGGATGAGGTGCAATTGTATGTTCTAACCTCACTGTGGTTCCCACATAAATATATATCCAATGGTTGCCACTGCACGCTTATCAGAGATAAAAAAAATAGGCCCTGGTGCGCAGCAAAGACTGTAGTACATACAATCCAAAGGAGAGCGGCACTCACATGTCTTGAAAGGTGAATGCACAGTGAAGGTTTAATTTTAATGTTTTTGTGAAGAAACACAATATATATACCCTAACACCCCTCCCAATATTATCACCCACATGTGATGACATCAACAAGTGCAAATTTCAAAGTTCCAGCTAAAACAATCATGGGGAAATTTCCACATTTGGGAGAACAGAAAAACAAAAAAAGTACTTACAAAATAGACATCAATAAAAGGAAAAAGCCAAATCCAGGCACTAAAGACAAAAACAACTGCATAATAGAATATCATGCCACCTAGGCATGCTACCTATGCTACTTATCCATCATGCAATTATACATGGGACTCTATAGGCAGCTTAAAGGATAAGTTCACCTGTTACATGTTCCACCCATTTTTAGGTTTGCGGTTGTCAGCTTGTAGTTCTCAATGAATTACCATGGCACTGTGAAACGCCATGGTAGTTTATTGATCTTTTCCGGTCAGGCACACAGATATACTGACAGATTTGAAGGAGACCTGCATTGCACCAACTTCTGATCGCTGGTCCAATAATTTACAGGCTCCAAAAGAAAAAAGAAAAATAAATGTACATTTTTTTATCTGCAAAAAAATGTGCATTACTCATTTTATTCTAGGAGGTAAACTTATCCTTTAAATTGTCCGGGATAACTCCAGGGACAGATTTATGAAAAGATTGGTTTAACAGTGTATTAACATATAATACACTAGCCAGGACTTAAGATAATTAACCCCTTGTTAGGACAGACGGTATACACATCTAATTTACAGCTGATAATGAAGATCTGTCAACACAGTGCAGACTGAGTTGATAATGGTAAATATAACTCCTAAGACCCCTTCTTAATTTAACATAGAAGTGGGATAACTGTTTTGGAGTTTCAGCCTCTCAGAGAATAACTTTATTTCATTATTTCATTTACATTGAGAAAGTAAAGAATTCCCCCACTCACTTTGTAGAGGAGGCCTTGTTGATAGTTCTAGTTGTACTAGATGTGGACAGGATCTGGGGGACAACATGCCATCTTATCTAGAGATTAGGGATGAGCCGAACACCCCCCAGTTCGGTTTGCACCAGAACTTGCGAACAGGCAATAAATTTGTTCGAACATCCGAACACCGTTAAAGTCTATGGGACTCGAACATGAAAAATCTAAAGTGCCAATTTTAAAAGCTTATATGCAAGTTATTGTCAAAAAAAAGTGTTTGGGGTCCTGAGTCCTGCCCCAGGGGACATGTATCAATGCAAAAAAACGTTTTTTTGGGAGCAGTGATGTTAATAATGCTTAAAGTGAAACAATAAGGCCTCATACACATGGACGTTTTGAAAAACGGGCTGTAAAGCTAGTAAGGACGCCAGGAAATAAGCGACGTTAAAAACGCGATTTTATAAGCGTTTTGACATGGCGCCAATGTGCGTTAAATGTCATTTGTACGCGTTATCGCTAAGACGCGTTTTAAAAAAAAATACCTCTGTGCTATTTTCCACTCCCAAATTACCCACAATGCAAAGGAAAAGTGTAAAACATTGTGCAATATCAAGTGACGTGGCCATTTTGGTTGGAGAGAGAGAGGAGAGAGATAGTCTGTATGAGTTTTTTTGTGTATTTTTGCAGTTTTTGCGATTTTCCCTTTTTTTGGGGGGGATTTTTGCATTATGGATCCTGTTGTGCAAAAGATCGATGAAGCAATCCTGCTCATCATCTTGCAGAGGATTCGTAGAAGGAGACAGATGGAAGAGCATAGAAGCAGTAGACGACGTAGCTTCTGGACCCATCCACTGTTATCCCAGCGGCTGTCAGTGGGGTACTTCACCCAGATGTATGCAGAACTGCGCATACACCCGGAAAAGTTTTACAACTTTACCAGGATGTCCATGACACTCTTTGATGACCTCTTGGAAAGACTTTGACCAAGATTGACAAGGATGGATACTGTCATGCGGCGCTCTGTGTCACCAGAGGAACGGCTGCTAGTGACACTGAGGTAAGTGAAATAAGTACTCATATGGGTTAGGACTAAGGGAAAGTTTTTTGGGATATGTAATAGTGGGTTGGGTTTAGGGGTAGGGTTTAGGCAATTGAAGTTTGGTGTTAGGGTTTAGGGGTAGGGGGTAAGGGTTAAGGAGTAGGGATTAGGGGTTACTAGATAGTGTTCTGCTTAGGGGTAGGACTTTTCATATGCTGTTTTCATTAATATTTTTTTTATTTGTTTGTTAGGTTCCTTGCCACTGGACAAAGTTTTGTGTCCCTTCACCATTATTTCCTCCTCGGTGTCGCAACGGTCTCTGCAATATCGAGGTCAACATGTGTGGCAATTTGGGAGGAGGTACACGACTCAGTCATGCCGGAGCCGACCGAAGAAATCTGGGAATCTGTTGTGGATGGATTTTGGGAAAAAACACAATTTCCTAATTGCATTGGTGCCCTGGATGGGAAACACATCAGGGTGAACAAGCCTCCCCTCTCTGGATCATCTTATTTTAATTATAAAAAATATTTTTTCGTGGTACTCCTGGCATTGACTGATGCCCATCTAAAATTCCTTGCCGTGGATGTGGGAGCCTACAGCAGCCAAGGTGACTCCCGCATATTCAGAGAGTCTGCATTCGGACGTCGTCTGCATGAGGGACGCCTCAACATACCAGCCAGTAGGCCTCTACCCTGCACTGAAGAACCAAGTTTTTCATTGGTGATGGTTGCAGATGAGGCTTTTGGATTGGCCAAAAACCTTATGAGGCCATATAGTGGATATGGACTGAGCCATGAACAAAGAATTTTTAATTATAGGCTCAGCCGCGCACGCCGTGTGGTTGAGTGTGCGTTTGGTGTCTTGACGGCCAAATGGAGGGTTTTGCTGTCCTCCATGCAACTGGATGTGGAGAATGCAATCAAGGTGGTCCTGGCATGCTGCATCCTTCATAATTTTATGAGGAACAATGATAGGGGCAATGTGGATCCAGAGCCCAGCAACCCAACACATTGTGTTCAATTTATGGACTTGCAGTTCACGGCACGGGTCATGACAATCCGCAACCAATTTGCCCAATATTTTGTATCGCCTGATGGAGAGGTGTCATGGCAAGATGACCATATTTAAAAAAAATATGTTGACATTGATTAAATCAGCTTGGATTTTGATCTTTTCTCATTTAATAAAACACGTAATATTCATGATACTTCTTTTTGGGTTCATGTTTCTTCTTTTGTTCCTCAAGTACATTGCATTCTGCGTGAGGCAAGTGCATTCTCGTCCTATTCGGGCTGAGCATGCATTTGTCTCAAGCAGACAGAAAGGTGCTCTTTTCAATCTGCTTGGGACAAACGCATGCTGGCCCTATTCAAGTAGAGAGAAGGGTTCTCTTTTCTCTCTAATTGAGACAAACGCACGCTGAGCATGAATAGTCATGCTCAGCATGCATTTCTCTAAAGTAGAGAGAAGGGTTCTCTTTTCTCTCTAATTGAGATAAACGCACGCTGAGCATGCTCAGCATGCGTTTGTCTCAAGTAGAGAGAAAGGTGCTCTTTTCAATCTGCTTGGGACAAACGCATGCTGGCCCTATTCGAGCTCAGAATGCGTTTATCTCTAGTAGAGTGCAAATGACTACTGTTGTGCATCCTATAAAAAAATTAAAACAAACATATTTTATCAATAAAGAATTTTTTTATTGATGGTTACAATAATTACAACTGGTGATAGGTTGGCTGGGATGCCTGGTCACCTTGGGGATGTGGGGATTGGGGGCGAAGGAAGGACTGAGGATGGCGCCTGTAATGACATGATGGCGGTGTATAATCTTCGTAGGAGGGTGGGGGGTATAATGGGGTCTGGGGCATGGTGGGTGGTGGCTGGCGGAGAGGAGGGGGCTGATACTGAGAGGAGTGTGCTTGCACTGCTGAGGTCCCGGGGGCCATTGGGGGATCCTGAGATACAGTGTATGGATCGACTGAAGGTGGAGGTGGCACACCACTGTATTTTGCCTGTCTAAATTGAACACAGATGGTGTTCAATCGATCCATACACTGTATCTCCAGGTCTCCACCCAAGTCCTCCATAATGTTATACATATGGCGGCAGAAGCAGGCGCGCTTGTTGCTAGGGTCGAGGAAGGAATCAAAGTTGCGCCTCTCCTGCCGCACTTCCTGCAGCAGTGCAAGCACCCGGTTCTCAGTCTCAGAAATACAATTCCCCATCCTCTGCCGCAGGTTACGCCCACTCCCACGGCCAGGGACACGGACACTAGGGCCACGAACACCTCCACGACCAAGCACCTCTCCGTGTAGGCTGACGCTGGATTCCTGCAAAAGAAAAAAATATAGAAACTGGCAGGCATGTAGGTAGATAGACAGACAGACATAGACAGGCTGACATAATGGAAGGACAGTTACCTCATGTGTTGTCTCCTCAGCGTGGCTTTCAAGACTGCTGTTACGGGGAGATGTGTGGGCTGAGCTGTCCATGGAACTGGTGGTGGGTCTGTCCACTGCTGGAGCTTCCACTGCCTCCTCCCTTCTCTCTCCAATATTGGATATTTTTACAAAGAATAGAATTAAATAGTTAGTTGACATTTTACATGGAAAATGCATGTTACCTGCAAACAAATGCACAGGGTTAATTAAATGCACAGGGTTAATTATATAAAAGAACACAATAACTTACTCTCTGGTGCTGTTTATCATGGCTTGCCTTACGAAGGCCAGGTTTTTGAGGTACACGTGTGGCTTCCTTTTGGGGGCTGCCGCTCCTGATCGGGCTGCCTTTTCCTCTTCCGTTAGGTCCCTCCTCACACGATCACGGAGGGATTTCCAGCGCCGCTGAAGGACTTTGCCTAAGAATAGTGGACAAGAATAGAAAAGTGGAAAGGAAGAGGTTAATTATGCGTTCTACATTTATGACATTACAGAACAAGAAGAGCATGCATTCCATGAACATAGACTTACTTGTTTGTTTTTGAGTTCCATGTGACATGTCTTCCCACCCCGGGGTGATCGATGTGCTGATCTCCATCCATACTTTGTTCTTCAGAATGTGGTCCCCATGCTGTGGGTGAGCAAGGTCCCAAAGCTCTGGATGGGCCTCCACAGCCGCAATTAGAACTGCTTGTGACACTAAGCTGGCCATGTGTTCTTCCTTCTTCCTCCACTTTATCTTTCCCACAATCCCCCAGGTGTGCAAGGGACTTTTGGGTAATTTCACATGGGAGTTTCCTGTTTTTCTTTACATACAGTGACCAATCACATAATAAACATTTTACAGCTTAAAAACGCTGACGCTAAAAAACGTTGGTATAGCGCTAATACGCGTTTTTTAGCTTTTTTGGGCGTCAGCGTCAAAACAGATCTAGCGCTGGAGCCTCAGAACGCGTTGGTCCTTGTTTTTTTTTGCAGCTTAAAAACGACCATGCCTGTTACAGCTCAAAAACGTTATGGTGTGTATGAGCCCATTGAATAACATGGAGTGGCGTTCTTAGGCAGCAAAAAAAGCTCAAAAAAGCCGCTGTTAAAACGTCCGTGTGTATGAGGCCTAAAAGTGAAATATTCCTTAAAATTTCGTACCTAGGGGGTGTGTATAGTATGCCTGTAAAGTAGTGCTTGTTTCCCGTGCTTAGAACTGTCCCTGCACAAAGTGTCATTTCTGAAGGAAAAAAAGTAATTTAAAGCACTCTTGGCTATAATGAATTGTCGGCTCCCGGCAATACAGAGAAAAGTCATTGATAAGAAAAAAATGCGTGGGGGCCCCCCAAATTCAATTACCAGGCCTTTCAGGTATTAAGGGGAACCCTGTGTCAAATTAAAATAAAAATGACGTGGGGTTCCCCCCAAATATCCATACCAGACCCTTCAGGTTTGGTATGGATTTTAAGGGGATCTCCACGCCAAATAAAAAAAAATGGCGTGGATTTCCCCCCAAAAATCAATACCAGACCCTTTATCCGAGCACGCAACCTGGCAGGCCGCAGGAAAAGAGGAGGGCCGAGAGGTCTGCGGGCGGGGGGCTTATCGGAATCTGGAAGACCCCTTTAACAAAGAGGACCCCCAGATCCCGGCCCCCCTATGTGAATTGGTACCCCTACCATTTCACAAAGAAAGTGTAAAAAATTGTAAAAAAACACAGACACCGTTGGGAAAAGTCCTTTATTAAAAAAAAAAAAAAAAGATTCCAGCGGTGGTAATCCACTCTCAGTATCCTGCCCCGGGATACCCCGGGAATCCCGGCAGCCTGACAGGTCTCTTATGTAGCTGAGGACGGGGCCACCCGTCACATGACCCCGTCCCCCTCTGACGCAAGGGGAAACCCGGGCTTCCCCAGTGACCCCGCTCTCCTCTGATGTAATGAAGGTTTCCGTTGCATCAGAGGGGGGCGGGGTCACCCGCATGTCACTGGGGAAGCCCGGGTTTCCTCTTGCATCAGAGGGGGATGGGGTCACGTGATGGGTGGCCCTCAGCTACATAAGAGACCTGTCAGGCTGCTGGGATTCCCAGGGTGTCTCCGGTGGAGACAGGATGCTTGATGTTCCTCGCTGCGCTGGACATCATCAATTCACATAGGGGGGGCCAGGATCTGGGGGTCCCCTTTGTTAAAGGGGTCTTCCAGATTCCAATAAGCCACCTGCCCGCAGACCCCCACAGACCCCCACAACCACCGGGCAAGGGTTGTGGGAATGAGGCCCTTGTCCCCATCAACATGGGGACATGGTGCTTTGAGGGGTCACAGACCCCCAAAGCATCCTCCCCATGTTGAGGGCATGTGGCCTGGTATGGTTCAGGGGGGGGGCGCTCTCTCATCCCCCCTCTTTTCCTGCGGCCTGCCAGGTTGCGTGCTTGGATAAAGGGTCTGGTATGGATATTTGGGGGGAAACCCACGTCATTTTTTTTTTATTTGACGCAGGGTTCCCCTAATATCCATACCAGACCTGAAGGGCCTGGTAATTGAATTTGGGGGGACCCCCACACATTTTATTTTTATTTTTTTATCAATGACTTTTCTCTGTATTGCCGGGAGCCGACAATTCATTATAGCCGCGAGTAGGGATGAGCTCGGTGTTCGAGTCGAACGCATGTTCGACTCGAACATCGGCTGTTTGCCTGTTTGGCAAAACCAGAACTTTGTGGGCCGTTTGCGCCAAATTCGTGTGACACGAACAGCCCACAATACACTGCGCCATTGCAGTGCATTGCCGGCGCTGTGATTGGCCAAGCATGCACTGTGACCCCGCATGCTTGGCCAATCACAGCGCCGGCAGCGAGGAGAGCCATAATTATAGCTCAGGGGGCTTTAGTACACGCCCCACACTATAAAAGGCCGCCAGGGCGGCGGCCTTGTGTAGTGTGTTGGTGTGCAGGGACACAGAAGGATAGGCAGGGAAAGTGTCTTTGATATTTTTTCATTAACCTTGTGCATTTACAGTGTGTTGGTATACAGGGACAGAGAAGAATAGGCAGGGACAGTGTCAGTGATATTCTTTCATTAACCTTGTGCATTTACAGTGTGTTGGTATACAGGGACAGAGAAGGATAGGCAGGGGACAGTGTCAGTGTCATTTTTGCTAAACCTCCTGCACAGTATACACCTCAAGCTACCCCTTATTGCTGTGTTGTCCTGTTGTGTAACACAGGCAGGCATCTGCAGCAGTTACAGTGGGTGTAGTGTGCCTCCTGCACAGTATACACCTGAAGCTACCCCTTATTGCTGTGTTTTCCTGTTGTGTAACACAGGCAGGCATCTGCAGCAGTTACAGTGGGTGTAGAGTGCCTCCTGCACAGCATACACCTGAAACTACCCCTTATTGCTGTTTTTTCCTGTATGTAACACAGGCAGGCATCTGCAGCAGTTACAGTGGGTGTAGTGTGCCTCCTGCACAGTATACACCTGAAGCTACCCCTTATTGCTTGTGTTTTTTTTCTTTTGTGTTACACTAACAGGCATCTGCAGCAGTTACAGTGGGCGTAGTGTGCCTCCTGCACAGTATACACCTGAAACTACCCCTTATTGCTGTGTTTTCCTGTTGTGTAACACAGGCAGGCATCTGCAGCAGTTACAGTGGGTGTAATGTGCCTCCTGCACAGTATACACCTGAAGCTACCCCTTATTGCTTGTGGTTTTTTTCTTTTGTGTTACACTAACAGGCATCTGCAGCAGTTACAGTGGGTGTAGTGTGCCTCCTGCACAGTATACACCTGAAACTACCCCTTATTGCTGTTTTTTCCTGTTGTGTAACACAGGCAGACATCTGCAGCAGTTGCAGTGGGTGTAGTGTACCTCCTGCACAGTATACACCTGAAGCTACCCCTTATTGCTGTGTTTTCCTGTTGTGTAACACAGGAAGGCATCTGCAGCAGTTACAGTGGGTGTAGTGTGCCTCCTGCACAGTATACACCTGAAGTTACCCCTTATTGCTTGTGTTTTTTTTCTTTTGTGTTACACTAACAGGCATCTGCAGCAGTTACAGTGGGCGTAGCGTGCCTCCTGCACAGTATACACCTGAAGCTACCCCTTATTGCTGTGTTTTCCTGTTGTGTAACACAGGCCGACATCTGCAGCAGTTACAGTGGGTGTAGTGTGCCTCCTGCACAGTATACACCTGAAGCTACCCCTTATTGCTGTGTTTTCCTGTTGTGTAACACAGGCAGGCATCTGCAGCAGTTACAGTGGGTGTAGTGTGCGTCCTGCACAGTATACACCTGAAGCTACCCCTTATTGCTCGTGGTTTTTTTCTTTTGTGTTACACTAACAGGCATCTGCAGCAGTTACAGTGGGCGTAGTGTGCCTCCTACAGAGTATACACCTGAAGCTACCCCTTATTGCTGTGTTTTCCTGTTGTGTAACACAGGCAGACATCTGCAGCAGTTACAGTGGGTGTAGTGTGCCTCCTGCACAGTATACACCTGAAGCTACCCCTTATTGCTGTGTTTTCCTGTTGTGTAACACAGGCAGGCATCTGCAGCAGTTACAGTTGGTGTAGTGTGCCTCCTGCACAGTATACACCTGAAGCTACCCCTTATTGCTCGTGTTTTTGTTCTTTTGTGTTACACTAACAGGCATCTGCAGCAGTTACAGTGGGAGTAGTGTGCCTCCTGCACAGTATACACCTGAAGCTACCCCTTATTGCTGTGTTTTCCTGTTGTGTAACACAGGCAGGCATCTGCAGCAGTTACAGTGGGCGTAGTGTGCCTCCTGCACAGTATACACCTGAAGCTACCCCTTATTGCTGGTTTTCCCATCTCCCTGCAGGCCATTAGAATGTCTGGAAGGCCAACAAGGACAGGAAGACAGTCACGAGCCAATAAAAGAGAGCAAGCAGGCTCTGTGTCTGGGGGCAACAGTGCTGGTCGTGGACGCGGTGCATTGTCATCAGCACATGGCCATGGGACACGCTTGTCCTTATTTTCGGCAGCTGGACGTGTTGAGCCGCATCATGCCGAAGACTTGGTAGAGTGGATGACCAAGCCCTCCTCATCCTCCTCATCCTCTCTCACCCAGGCTCAGGGTACTGGCAAAGCAGCTGCCAACGTGTCCTCTTCCCTCGTATCAATGTTATCAGTCACTCCTTCCCTAGACCCACCATGTCCTCCTGAGGAGTCCCCCGAACTGTTTGAGCACAGTGTTGGGTACATTCTCCAGGAGGATGCTCAGCGTTTTGAAGGGTCTGATGATGATACACAGCTAGAGGAAGGCAGTAGCGTGAACGCAGAGAGAGGGGATGCTCAAGAAGGACAGCAATCTGGCAGTCATGTTCCAGCAGCTGCAGCATACTGCCAGGTTTGCTCCAGTGATCAAGAGGGAGGGGATGATGAGGTCACTGACTCCACGTGGGTGCCTGATAGGAGAGAGGAGGAGAAGGAGGAGGATGAGGAGGAAGCACATCTCCAACGAGGCAGGATGCCCTCCGGGGGCCAGCGTAAGGGCAGCACACCGACTGAATCACACCGCAGAGCTCCGCCTGTGCAGGGCGCTGCCTCTGCCCGCTATTCCAAAAGTTCTTTGGTGTGGGCCTTTTTTGAGTTGAGTGCATCAGATCGCACCGCTGCTATTTGCAACATATGTCTCAAGCGTATCTCGCGTGGCCAAAACATCAGCCGCTTGGGCACCACATAAACAAAGGCCTCAAATTTGCACCCCCGAAGAAATTAAACGAATTTCAGACTTATATGGATATCCACAAATACGTACGCAAGATCAACATCAAATGTCATTTTGCTACAATTCCGGTCCAGCAGACTAGCTTAGCCCAACAGAAATATCAACATTCAGGACTTTGCAACGCTTCTACGTTCAATCCCCCTGGAGTTTTGGCACCCTCATTAAAAGTCTTTATGGATGTCATGTTGAGAGACCTGGAATCTATTAAGATCACTAACTCTAAAATGGACAAACAGTTAGAAGAGGGACTAGACTCACTATGTAACAATAAGAACCTTGTGATCCATCCAGCGGACAAAGGGGGGGGGGGGAATTGTTGTCCTGGACAGGAAGGATTACCTTCAGGAATTACATAATATAGTGGGTGATGAGGACACTTATGTCCCACTGTTAGGTAATCCTGTAATTAAATACAAGCTTACCCTGAAGTCACTTGTGGAAAAAGGAGTGAAATCCAATATCCTTAATGAGAAAGAAAGCTTGTTTTTGATTCCTAAGGCCCCTGGGGTCCCTGTGTTGTATTGTCTGCCCAAAATACATAAAAGTCTTACTTGCCCCCCGGGACGTCCCATCATAAGTGGGATTGATTCCATTACGTCCCGGGTGGGCAAGTATATAGACTATTTTCTTCAACCTCTGGTGAAGCAGACACCAGGCATGTGATTAATCTTTTATCTGAACTTAAACCAAGGGAACACACAATGATGGTAACGGCAGACGTTACATCATTGTACACGATAATCCCTCATGATTTGGGAATAACAGCGGTCAAATATTATCTAGATATTTTTTCCACCATCCCAAAAAATCAACAGTCCTTTATCATGGATTTGTTGGAATATGCAGCAAACCACAACTACTTCTGGTTTAATCACCAATATTACCGCCAGCAACGTGGTGTCGCTATGGGGGCCAAGTATGCTCCCAGCTTGGCCAACCTATTTATGGCCAAATGGGAGGAGGACGCCATCCTTAAGGATCGTAGTCCATACCTGACCTTTTGGGCCAGGTATATTGATGAAGTCCTCCTCCTGTGGGATGGCACTGATTCCCAGTTGGATGAATTTTTCTCTACTATCAATAATAACAGCTGGGGGATCAGATTTGTCCATGAAGCAAGTCGGGACAGAATCAGTTTTCTAGATCTTGTAATATCAAAAACTGATGGCAATTTTACGACTACCTCTTTTTTTTTTAAAACTGATCGTAACGCCTTTATACCAATGGGGAGTTGCCATCATGATCCTTGGCTTAGATCGGTGCCAAAAAGCCAATTCATTAGAATGAGACGCAACTGTACGAACCTAGGTGACTACAGGCCTCAAGCAGGCGTTCTATTAACTAGATTGGAAGAAAAGGGCTATGATTCTGACATTTTGGGAAAAACTTTGGAAGAGGTAGCCGCAATAGACAGATCAACACTACTAGAGGATGGCCCTAAAAAACAGAGAGAGAGACCCATCGTTTTATTTATCACCACCTATTCCACCCAACATTACCAGATTAAAAAAATACTTCGGAGACACTGGCACTTATTGGGGAATGACAGGATTATTAAAACCTTTCTTCCTGACAATCCTCAGGTCATCTTCAGAGGGGTTCCCTCCCAAAGGGATAGGATTGCCCCGAATGTTGTAGACCCTCCAAATAAGAAGGTGTCATTCTTCCAGAACATTACTGGATACCACCAATTTCGTAGATGTCAGATATGTAAACTAAATAAAACTAGAAATAGAAAAACAGAATCTTTTGTGTCAACTAGCACATCTAACGTACACCAAATTGAGCCCTTTATTACTTGTAGCTCAACGGGCATTGTATATCTTTTACAATGTCCATGCGGGCTCCAGTACATTGGCAGGACCAAACGATCTATGCAGGTTCGTTTGGGGGAACACATTACCAACATTAAAAGTGGTTTCCGTTTCCATTCTGTTTCTAAACATTATGCTACCCACCACAATCGTAATCCAGCCAACACACTCTTTCTAGGAATAGATAAATTTAGTGCTCATTGGAGGGGGAGCTCTCTAGTAAGAGAAATTTCAAGGCTAGAAATGGCATGGATACATAGGGTTCGCTGCTATACCCCGTACGGCCTCAACATTGACACAGGTGTCAATGCATTTATTGATAACGGTTGATACTGTCTGAATGTGAACCATCTCTGATTTCCTGGTTGTCGGAATGAGTAAGGCACTCCAATTGGAATACAGAGCACTTGGGGGTTATCACATATCAAATTTGCCTTTTTCCACTCTTGTGTTCAATCCCCTTTTTTATGTTTATTTTTGTTTTTAAATTGGATACATAATGGATGCCCACAATATTAAAACATTGTGAGATTGTATATAGGGGCTCTTTGGAGCAGGAACAGCTTTGGGTGTCATATCAATTAAACATCCAGCCTGTATGTCACATTATGTGGTGCATAAAAGGTGGAATAAATTCTGCAATGAAGTCGTCTTTCATTTAAGAAAGGATTTCACCTTAACCAGTTAACACTGTTAGTGTAATTTCTCTTTTTTGTAATTCATTATAATTTTTTCTCTTTTTAACAGATCGTCCTTTTAGCATAAGAAGATGACGCTAGCATTAATATCAATGCATTGCATCAAAAATAATTGTTCATCTCTCTAGGCATTAATGTGCATGGAGAGATGAATTTTTCTTTTTAATTATTTTTTTTCTCTTATATTCAATATGGGGGGAATTAATTCCTATTCTGATCTGACATTGGATGAGGCTGACATATAAGGCTACTATGTGGGGCCCATTCTGTCGGGACAGTTGGTGAGGCAATTCTTCTGCAGTACCAGATATGGCCGCTGAGGCTCTATGCTGACTGCTATAGATGGAGGCAATGGAGGTGTTAGTTCAAATAACCCTTTATTTTATTCTTCCTCTTTTTTTTATCTTTATTTTTATATATATTTTTTTGTTTTAATCCATGTATTCATACCCAATGGGGTATTCTAGTTGCGAGCATGATATGGGCACTCGTTCATATCCCACATATTGAGGTCAAATGCCAGCTTTTAAAATGGCGATTTGAGAAGGTGGACGCCAGGAGATCAGAACTGGGCGTTATTTACCATGACGATGTGTATTTAAGGCGGTGTGTCAGCATGCCGCCCGTGCCCCTGGAAGACGTCAATTTTGACGAAACGGTGTAGGGTAAAGCGGTGTGCTGACGTCACCGCGTACTGCCAGTCCCGGAAGTCACGGGCTGTGATCGAGAGCCGGCCGGCTCAAATTTTATACAAACTGCCTATTACCATCTGCTTAACTGTAAGTGTAACTCTTTTATTCTGAATAAATGCTTTTATGGAATTACGCTATGGTGGCATCCCCCTTTTTGTTTGCATGGAAATTAATACGGATGCTGTTGCGGAGCCTTTGGTTGGGAATCACTGACGGCATATCAAACACCAGAGTGCAGAGACCCAGGGCTGGGGAAATAGCCCCAAGCGTGTACGATCTCCTTAAAAAGAGATCTCGCCTTCTGGTAAGCGGCAGCATATCATTGGTGGAGGATCCTTCTGTCATACTATCATCACTCTTTCTTGGGTGTTTGCTAATCATCACCGATGACATTTGGGTGGAAAGGACTTTATATAATCTATTTTGCATTTCCACTAGGAATCATATGGTGACAATATTAGATGGGAGAAAGTTTAATCAATTCTTCTTATAATTTTTTGATATCTGAAAGAGACTTTGGAATATAAGCACTTATCAGGTCACTTTATTGTTCGTTTGAGTTGGAATATTCACGTTTTTCCACATTTGTTTTTTTCACGTATCACTGCATAGAGAGAGGTCACATCCTCATTTGTATGTACATACATCATAGAGTTATTAATTTTGTTATGTGCGCAGCTTATTGTTTTTGAATTTTGATAAATCGTGTGTGTCTCACATATTAAGTTGCAGCAATATATTGTATAAAACAAGGACTAGCGCAGTAATTCACCATTTACATATTTGCAACATATGTCTCAAGCGTATCTCGCGTGGCCAAAACATCAGCCGCTTGGGCACCACATGCTTGACCAGACATATGTTGACCTGCCATGCAGCTCGTTGGCAAGCGTACCTTAAAGACCTACACCAAAGAACAAAGCGGACCTCTCCTTGCTATTCATCAGCTGGGATCTCCAACCCCACTATACCTTCAGTCCTCTCTGAAACCTGCACTGAGAGGACTGAAGGTGTAAAATTAGGTGTGCCACAGCCAAGTACTTGCGGGCACTATGCTACCAGTACACCGACGTCCGATTGTAGCAGGCAAATTTCCCTGCCCCAGCTGCTGGACCATCAAAAGAAGTTCACTCCCAGCCATCCACATGCCCAGCGGTTGAATGCTAGCTTAGCTAATTTGCTAGCATTTCAAATGCTGCCTTTTCAGTTGGTAGACTCGGCCCCCTTCCGTGAGTTTGTGCAATGTGCGATTCCTCAGTGGCAGGTTCCCAAACGCCACTTTTTCTCATGGAAGGCGATTCCGGCTCTCTACCGGCATGTGGAAGGCAATGTCCATGCCTCGCTGGACAGAGCGGTCAGCGGTAAGGTGCATATTACCGCTGACTCATGGTCCAGCAGGCATGGACAGGGACGTTACCTTTCTTTCACGGCCCATTGGGTCACTCTTTTGGCAGCTGGGAAGGATGCAGGACAGGGTGCAGTAGTGTTGGAGGTTGTTCCGCTGCCACGCCTCCAAAATGCTACTACTGGTTGTGACACACCTCTCTCCTCCACCCCCTCCTCTTCTTCTTCCTACATGGCCTCTTCCTGTGCTTTGTCCTTGGAACCAGCGGTGCTTCGTAGGTGTTCAAGGGGCTACGCAAGTATGCAAGCAAAAAGATGCCATGCCGTGCTTGCGCTGGTGTGTTTGGGGGACAGGAGCCACACTGGGGCAGAGGTTCTGTCAGCTCTGCAGGGGCAGGCCGAGCGGTGGTTGACGCCATGCCAGCTTAAGCCAGGAATGGTGGTTTGCGACAATGGCACCAACCTCCTCTCCGCCCTCTGACAGGGACAACTGACCCATGTGCCCTGTGTGGCTCACGTCCTTAACCTGGTGGTGCAGCGGTTCTTGGGCAGGTACCCGGGCTTACAGGATGTCCTGAGGCAGGCCAGGAAAGTCTGTGTGCATTTCCGTAGATCATATAATGCCAGTGCTCGGCTGGCTGAGCTGCAAAAGGAGTTGAACCTGCCCAAGAACCGCCTTATATGTGACATGCCCACCAGGTGGAACTCAACGTTGGCCATGCTGCAGCGGCTGCGCACACAGCAGAGGGCCATCAATGAGTACCTGTGCGACTACAGCACCAGGACAGGGTCAGGGGAGCTCATTTTTTTTTCACCACGCCAGTGGGGCATGGTCATGGATGTATGCCCTGTCCTGTCACCATTTGAGGAGGCCACAAGGATGGTGAGCAGTGACAGTGCATGCATCAGTGACACTGTACCTCTTGTCCACCTGTTGGAGTATACGCTGCATGGAATAATGGACAGGGCACTTGAGGCAGAACAGAGGCAGGAAGAGGAGGACTTCCTTGCCTCTCAAGGCCCCCTTTACCCAGACAGTGTTCCTTCTGTCCCACCCATCACACAGGAAGAGGAAGAGGAGGAGGAGGAGGAGGAGGATTGTGTCAGCATGGAGGTAGAACCTGGCACTCAGCATCAACAGCAGCAGTCTTTTAGGGATGATTTACAGTCCCAAGAAACCCGTGGACTTGTACGTGGCTGGGAGGAGGTGGCTGCGGATCATGTCGTCCTTAGTGACCCAAAGGACTCCGGACTGAATGCCTCAGCAAACCTATGCTGCATGGCCTCCCTGATCCTGCAAAGTCTGCAGAAGGATCCTTGTATTCTTCGGATCAAGGAGAGGGACCATTACTGGCTGGCCACTCTCCTTGATCCACGGTACAAGGGTAAGGTTGCGGACCTTATCTTGCTGTCGCTGAGGGAGCAGAGGATGAGACATCTCCGGGAGGCCTTGCAGAAAGGTCTGTGCAGCGTGTTCCCAGAGACTGGGAGGTTACAAACTCCTGGTCCTGGACAACGAGTTGCTGAGACTTCGGTCAGTTAAAGAAGGAGCGGTGGGGAAGGTGGCCGTCTGACCGATGCGTTCAGACAATTTTTTAGTACGCAGCCCCAAGGTATGATCGGTTCCAGCAACCATCGCCAGCGTCTGATTTACATGGTCCAGGAATACCTAGGGGCAAGGTCAGACTTGGACACCTTTCCCACTGAAAATCCTCTGGCTTACTGGGTCTTGAGGATGGATAACTGGCCAGAGCTTGCACAGTATGCAATTGAGCTACTGGCCTGTCCTGCATCCAGCGTTCTTTCGGAACACACATTCAGTGCTGCTGGTGGCTTTGTAACCGATCACAGGGTGTGTCTGTCCACCGACTCGGTTGATCGACTGACCTTCATAAAGATGAACCAATCTTGGATCACCACCAGCTACCAAGCACCTGAAGCTGATGTAACCGAATAATTTTTTTTGAAATGTCACATCCCTTCAAGACTGCCTATGCTGATGCTGAGTGACTGTCCTGTTATGTTGACTGACTATCCTCTTCCTCCTCAATGATCCTGCCGATAGCTTGGAAGAACATTTGTGGTTCTGGGTGCCGCCACCAGTGGCTAAGGCCCAATTTTTCAGCCCCTGTTTAACAGGGGCGTATAATTAAAATTTTTGATGCAATACTTTGCAACAGGGCTCATTGCTGCGCTCCAAATACAGTATCTGTGATGGGTTGAAGTGTTGTGGCACCAGTGCCTAAGGCCCAATTCTTCTGCCCCTGTTCAGCAGGGGCATGTAATAACAATTCTTGATCTAATATTTCACAGATGGGCCCATTTCTGCGCCCACCAAGAGTAACTGTGAGGACACACAGTCTTGTGGCACCAGCACCACCGCCACCACCAAAGGCCCAATTTTTCAGCCCCTGTTCAACAGGGGCATGCAATTACAATTCTTGATCTAATAATTCACAGCAGGGCCCATTCATGCGCCCACCAAGAGTAACTGTGAGGGCTTACAGTGTTGTAGCACCAGCACCACCACCAAAGGCCCAATTTTTCCTACCACTGTTCAACAATGGCATGTAATTACAATTCCTGATATAATAGTTCACAGCAGGGCGTTCCAGCGCCCACCAAGAGTAACTGTGAGGGCTTACAGTGTTGTGGCAACACCAACACCTAAGGGGCAAATTTCTGCAGAGTATATACGGCAGGCCCCTACTTTTAAACATCCAACTTACAAACGACTCCTACTTGCAATCGGAAGGAGACAACAGGAAGTCAGAGGAAATCTACCCCTAGGAAGGGAAGTTCTCTCCTGTAAATATTATTATGGGAAAAAGGTGTCTCCTCTCTACTGATGCTTTATCACCAATCCTTGTTTCAATAAAAACCCCACTTTTCCAACAACATTTATCATTGGGACAGAAAGTGAGGTGAAATGTTCTGAACAGGTGCACAGACAGCAAGACAAATGTTACAGGGGTGATAACCCTTCCCTATGTTCCCCAAAAAGCTTAAAAATTGATTTTTTGGCTAGAGCTACAGATAAAAAATGTACCTGTTCCAAATTAGAAAAAGATTCTACTTAAGAACAAACCTACAGTCCCTGTCTTGTTTACACCGCCTGTATACTGCTGTTCAGAGTATATAGGGCCTTTTTTAAATTTGGGTGCAGGGTTCCCCTTAATATCCATACAAGACCCAAAGGGGCTGGTAGTGGGCTGGGGGTGGGGGGGTGGGGGGGTACCCATGCCATTTTTCTCAATGATTTTCATCCATATTGCCGAGACCAGACATTACATTAAAGCCGCAAGCAGTTTTAAATTACCATTTTTATCGGCATATAACACACTTTTTTCCCCTTAAAATCAGGAGAAAATTGTGGGTGCGTGTTATACGCCGATACCCACCTATCCCCGTCAATCTCCGCTGACTGTGAGCGGAGCGGAGTGATCGCCGCCGAGATACACATAGCCGAGTGTACTCGGCTTGTCTTGGCTCCGCTCACAGTCCCGCCCAGTCCCGCCATTGGACCTGTGTTATGTCCATCATAGGGCAGGACTCGGCATGACTGTGAGTGGAGCCGAGAAGAGCCGAGTAGAGCCGAGTACACTCGGCTATATGTATCTCGGCTTCGCCCAGTCCCTGCGTTCCCTGCAAACTCGGCGGCGCCAATTTTAAATTCCGGCAAGGCTGCAATAAACACTGGGGGCAAGGCAACACTGGGGCAAGGCTGCACGGCTGCACTGTAACAAGGCTGCAGTGGACACTGGGGCAAGGCTGCAATGGACACTGTGACAAGGCTGCAATGGACACTGTGACAAGGCTGCAATGGACACTGTGACAAGGCTGCAATGGACACTGGGGCAAGGCTGCAATGGACACTGGGGCAGGGCTGCACTGTGACAAGGCTGCAATGGACTCTGGGGCAAGGCTGCACTGTGACAAGGCTGCAAATGACACTGATAAGGCTGCATTTAAATGTAAGTTATTTTTCCTTAAACTTCCCTCCTAAAAAGAAAATTTCCCTAAAATTCCCTCCTAAACTTGGGGTGCGTGTTATACGCCGGCACATGTTATACGGCGATAAATACGGTACTTTTTTTACTTTAGAGATGTCATTTTGTGCAGGGACAGTTCTAAACAGGGAAACAAGTGCAACTTCACAGGCATACTTTAGACACCCCCCAGGTACGATATTTAAAGGAATATTTCACTTTTTTGTTTTCACTTTATGCATCATTAAAATGACTGCTCCTGAAAAAAAATTGCCGTTTTTAAAACTTCTTTTTGCATTGATACATGTCCCCTGGGGCAGAACCCGGGTCCCCAAACCCTTTTTAGGACAATGACTTGCATATTAGCCATTATAATTAGCACTTTTGATTTCGAACGTTCGCATCCATTGTATTTAATAGGGTTCTAAAGTTCGCGCAAACTTTCGGTCCGTTCGCAAGTTCTGGTGCGAACCGAACCGGGGGGTGTTCGGCTCATCCCTAGCCGCGAGTGCTTTTAAATTACAATTTTTCCTTTAGAAATTACACTTTGTGTAGGGACAGTTCTAAGCACGGGGAACAAGCGCTACTTTACAGGCATACTATACACACTCCCTAGGTACGAAATTTAAAGGAATATTTCACTTTTATTGTTTTACTTTAAGCATTATTAAAATCACTGCTCCCGAAAAAAATGCAGTTTTTAAAACTTTTTTTGCATTGATACATGTCCCCTGGGGCAGGACCCGGGTGCCCAAACACTTTTTATGACAATAACTTGCATATAAGCCTTTAAAATTAGCACTTTAGATTTCTCCCATAGACTTTTACAGGGTGTTCTGCGGCTTTTCGAATTTGCCGCGAACACCCCAAATTGTTCGCTGTTTGGCGAACGGGTGAACAGGCAATGTGCGAGTCTAACATGAGTTTGACTCGAACGAACTCGAAGATCATCCCTACTAGAGATTAGGGATGAACTTCGAGTTTGAGTCAAACTCATGTTCGACTCGAACATTGCCTGTTCGCCCGTTCGCCGAACAGCGAACAATTTGGGGTGTTCGCGGCAAATTCGAAAAGTCTATGGGAGAAATTCGAAAGTGCTAATTTTAAAGGCTTATATGCAAGTTATTTTCATAAAAAGTGTTTGGGGACCCGGGTCCTGCCCCAGGGGACATGTATCAATGCAAAAAAAAAATTTTTTTTTTTAAACGGACGTTTTTTCGGGAGCAGTTATTTTATTAATGCTTAAAGTGAAACAATAAAAGTGAAATATTCCTTTAAATTTCGTACCTAGTGTGTGTGTATAGTATGCATGTAAAGTTGCGCTTGTTTCCTGTGCTTAGAACTGTCCCTGCACAAAGTGTCATTTCTGAAGGAAAAAAAGTCATTTAAAACTCACTCGCGGCTATAATGAATTGTCGGCTCCCGGCAATACATAGAAAAGTCATTGATAAAAAATAAAAAAAGCGTGGGGGTCCCCCCCAAATTAAATTACCAGGCCCTTCAGGTCTGGTATGGATATTAAGGGGAACCCTGCCGCAAATTAAAAAAAAATGCGTGGAGTTCCCCCAAATATCCATACCAGGCCCTTTATCCGAGCAGGCCGCAGGAAAAGAGGGGGGACGAGAGAGCGCCCCCCCTCCTGAAGCGTACCAGGCCACATGCCCTCAACATGGGGAGGATGTCCCCATGTTGATGGGGACAAGGGCCTCATCCCCACAACCCTTGCCCGGTGGTTGTGGGGGTCTGCGGGCAGGGGGCTTATCGGAATCTGGAAGACCCCCTATGTGAATTGGTAAGGGGTATATTGTACCCCTACCATTTCACGAAAAAAGTGTAAAAAAAATGTAAAAAAAAACACAGACACCTTGGAAAAGTCGCAAATTTTTGATTTCACTCCTCACTACCTATCACAGTTTTGAAGGCCATAAAATGCCAAAATAGCACAACCCCCCCCCCCCCAAATGACCCCATTTTGGAAATTAGACACCCCAAGCTATTTGCTGAGAGGCATGGTGAGTATTGTACAGCTCTCATTTGTTTTTGAAAATGAAGAAAGAAAATAATTTTTCTTTTTTTTTTCTTTTTTCAATTTTCAAAACTTTGTGACAAAAAGCGAGATCTGCAAAATACTCACCTTGCCTCTCGGCAAATAGCTTGGGGTGTCTGCTTTCCAAAATGGGGTCATTTGGGGGGGGGGGTTGTGCCATCTGGGCATTCCATGGCCTCCGAAACTGTGATAGGCAGTGAGGAGTGAAATCTAAAATTTACACCCCTAGAAAGCCTGAAGGCGGTGCTTGTTTTTTGGGGTCCTGTACGCGGCTAGGCTCCCAAAAAGTCTCACACATGTGGTATCTCCGTACTCAGGAGAAGCAACATAATGTATTTTGGGGTGTAATTCCACATATGCCCATGGCATGTTTGAGCAATATATCATTTAGTGACAACTTTGTGCAAAAAAAAAAAAAAATGTTTTTTCCACAACTTGTGTCAACATATAAAATATTCCATGGACTCGACATGCCTCTCAGCAAATATCTTGGGATATCTACTTTCCAAAATGGGGTCATTTGGGGGGGTTTGAACTGTCCTGGAATTTTATACACAACATTAGGAAGTTTATGTCACACATAATCCACTCTTCTAACCACTTGAAGACAAAGCCCTTTCTGACACTTTTTGCTTACATGAAAACATATATATTTTTTTGCAAGAAAATTAAGTTGAACCCCCAAACATTATATATTTTTGTAAATCAAAAGCCCTACAGATTAAAATGGTGGGTGTTGCATTTTTTTTTTCCACACAGTATTTGCGCAACGATCTTTCAAACGCATTTTTTGGGCAAAAAATACACTTTTTTTCATTTTAATGCACTAAAACACACTATATTGCCCAAATGTTTGATGAAATAAAAAAGATGATCTTAGGCCGAGTACATGGATACCAAACACGACATGCTTTAAAATTTCACACAAACGCACAGTGGCGACAAACTACATACATTTTTAAAAGCCTTTAAAAGCCTTTACAGGTTACCACATTAGATTTACAGAGGAGGTCTACTGCTAAAATTACTGCCCTCGATCTGACCTTTGCGGTGATACCTCACATGCATGATGCAATTGCTGTTTACATATGACACCAGACCGACGCTTGCGTACGCCTTTGCGCAAGAGCAGGGCAGGACAGGAGTGCTTTTTTTTTTTTATTATTAATTTTGCTTTTTTATTTTATTTTTAAACTGTTCCTTCCATATTTTTATTTTTTATTCTTCCACGGGCAAGCCTCCGTCGGAATTTTGACCGTATGTACGCGGCATTAGGAGTAAAATCACTCCCCCGCCCCTGCTGCCCCCATGCTTCGGCATATATGCTCTTTTTTTAACTGTGGTGGTGAAATCACCTCCTACAGCACTGGAGTCGCAGGGATCAGGCCTGTCTCTGCGAACGCTGCAGTTATGTGTGTTGTGTTTTGCAAGTGACAGTGATCGATCGATACTGCACTTGGGTGGGCTGGGCTGGACGGAGGGGCAAAACGCAGGTGCTAGCAGGTATCTGGGCTGATCCCGCAAACACTGCGTTTTTGAGAACCCTAAACTGCTGGGGACGCTAGTATAGATCTGATCAGATATTGATCTGTTCAGATACTATACCACTAAGGGAGGTGTATGCTTCACGCGTGGGTGATAGCGCTACTGGCACTAACCTGATGCTGCCTGGGGTGTGACGCAGACCCTCTCTGACCCTAAAACCTAATTGATATCACCCGCCGGGCGATCAGGGGGTTAAACCTTTATTGGGTTATATACAGCGGGTGCCCTGACACTATAAAAAGCAAACTAACTAACCAGCGTCACCCGTAACACTTATACGGTGATCACTGGTGAAAGGGTTAACTAGGGTCAATCAGGGGGTTAAAACCTTTATTAGGTAATATATGGGGGTACCTGACGCTATCTAAAAACCTGACAGGGAACCTAAATAACGAAATGGCTAACCAGTGTCACCAGTGACACTTATACAGTGATCACTGGTCAGAAAAACGATCGCTTAGTGACAATGGCAAAAGGGGGTGAAAGGGTTACCTGGGGGTGATCAATGGGTTAAACCTTTTTAGGTAATATATGGGGGTACCCGACACTATAAAAACCTGGCGGTGAACCTAAAAAAATAACTGATTACCTAGCGGCACCACCGACACTAAAACAGCGATCAGAAAAACGATTGCTTAGTGACAGTGGTGCTAGGGGGTGAAAGGGTTACCTGGGGGGCGATTAAGGGGTTAAACCTTTATTAGGTAATATATGGGGGTACCCGACGCTATAAAAACCTGGCGGCGAACCTAAAAAAATAACTGACTAACTAGCGGCACCAGCATAACTATACAGCGATCAGAAAAACGATCGCTTAGTGACACTGACAAAAGGGGGTGAAAGGGTTACCTGGGGGGGCAATCAAGGGGTTAAACCTTTTTAGGTAATATATGGGGTACCCGGCGCTATAAACACCTGGCGGCGAATCTAAAAAAAACTGACTACCTAGCGGCACCACCGACACTAATACAGCGATCAGAAAAACGATCGCTTAGTGACAATGGTGCTTGGGGGTGAAAGGGTTACCTGGGGGGCAATCAAGGGGTTAAACCTTTATTAGGGGGGTTAAGGGGCTACCCTGGACCTAAAGGGTCCTAACATTAACTGCTCTGACACTTTTACAGTTACAAATGTCACTGTTTGCAGTGATCAGTAAATAAATGATCACTGCAATCAGTGACACTGTGACTGGGGGCTGGGGGGGTGATCTGGGGGTGACTGGGGGGGGTGATCGTGTGCCTATGTGTCCTGGTGTCAGTGTACTGTTTGTGCACTAACCTGATGTCTTCTCTCCACGGCGCTCCGGTATGTGTGAGCGCCGCAGGAGAGATGACATCACTTCCTCCTGCCTGTGTATACATTACACAGGCAGAGGAAGCATTTGATTCGCCGGGAGCGATCACGAGGGGGTGGCCAGAAACCAATGGCCGCCCCCTCATCACGGATCGCTCCCGGAGCGATACCGACCGCTCACTGTACCGAAGGGGGGTCCGATTGGATCCCCTACCCATACGAAGGCAGTCACGTACAGGTACGTGATTGTGCCTGTCCATGCCATTTTGCCGACGTATATGTACAGTGAGCGATCGTTAAGTGGTTAAAATCACTGCTCCCGAAAAAACAGCCATTTTTAAAACTTTTTTTTGCATTGATACATGTCCCCTGGGGCAGGACCCGGGTCCCCAAACACTTTTTAGGAAAATAACTTGCATATTAGCCTTTATAATTAGCACTTTGATTTTGAACGTTCGAGTCCATTGTATTTAATAGGGTTCTAAAGTTTACGCAAACATTCTGGCTGTTCGCAGGTTCTGGTGCGAACCGAACAGGGGATTGTTCGGCTCATCCCTACTAGAGATGTCCGAAGTTGATAAAAGTCTATCACAATAACAGCGCCACAGATGAATATGCTAAATATGGATGGTCTGATAGACAGCTGCTACTCAAATCAATCAAATACAATCAATAAGAACAGAGCAATATTTAGTGTGAGCCGCGTGGGTCTACACACTCACCCTAACTACTATATATATATAATATATATATATATATATATATATATATATATATATATATATATATATATATATATATAGAAAATATACAAATGTTGAGGTGCAAATAAATATTGTCACAATACAAAAGTATGAAATAGCAAATGCAATATGTAAACATATAACATAAAGTGGTAATGCATCAAATATATCCTCTATAAACCACACCAATTATTTAGGTAAATAAAAATGTGCAAGTACTGTATAAGAAAAAAGTGCAAGTGCAAATAATATTGTGCAAAAATGCTCAAGAAAAACTTCAAATTAACATCACTAAAATGCTATGAGTACCAGTCTCTGGGCTCCAAAAACTAAAATGAAAAAATGAAGTTCAATATAAAGTCCCAGCTCATCTTCAAAACAATAGGAATCCACCAAAGTGTTCCTCCAAAACGTCGTGCAACACCCAGATGTAAATCTGTCACCACTTTCACTAGATCCAACTCATCGGAATGATAGGCTGGTCAGATAATCAACCAGCAGACAAGCCAAATCTCTCCCAGTGATCACTAAATACACTCCTCTCCGGAAATAGGCTTCAATATGTTTCCCCTCTCATATGTCATAGCATCCAATCTGGGAAATAAAAAGAATGAAGACGGCTTCCATAGTGTAAGATCATAAAAACAGGCTTTATTTAAAATAATAAATATTCCATAATCACAGTCTACTAAACTAGAGAACAGAAGATTTAATAGATAGAAAGTATAGAAGTATTAAGAACAGAAACCCATTGGATATATGAAATGGATACGCTCCATTCCAATGGGTTAAATGTTGATATAGATTCAAACAATTTTTTAACCCATTTTTAATATGGTATATAGAATATGTAATATTGATAGCCCCTTCCACATATCTTACCAACAATTGAGCCGAGTTCTTAAAGAGGAGGTAGTAAACTCCCCTTGTGTGTTTGTACCTACTGTATATGTAAGCCTATAATAAGCCTGTAAAAATCTCCTAAACTTGCACCGTTTAGGAGATATTTACTGTATACTGCACCAATTACGTCATCTGTGCATGCGCTCTGAAGAAATGGCCACTAGGGATGAGCCGAACACCCCCTGGTTCGGTTTGCACCAGAACCTGCGGACGGACCGAAAGTTTGCACAAACTTTAGAACCCTATTAAATACAATGGACGCGAACGTTCAAAATCAAAAGTGCTAAGTATAACGGCTAATATGCAAGTTATTGTCCTAAAACGGGTTTGGGGACCCGGGTCCTGCCCCAGGGAAGTGAAATATTCCTCTAAATATTGTACCTGGGGGGTGTCTAAAGTATGCCTGTGAAGTGCCACGTGTTTCCTCTGTTTAGAACTGTCCCTGCACAAAATGACATTTCTAAAGGAAAAAAAGCCATTTAAAACTGCTTGCAGCTTTAATGTAATGTCTGGTCCCGGTAATATGGATGAAAATCTTTAAGAAAAATGGCATAGTTACCCACCCACCCCCAGCCCACTACCAGCCCCTTTGGGTCTTGTATGAATATTAAGGGGAACCCCACACCCAAATTTAAAAAAGGCCCTATATACTCTGAACAGCAGTATACAGGCGGTGCAAACAAGACAGGGACTGTAGGTTTGTTCTTAAGTAGAATCTGTTTATAATTTGGAACAGGTACATTTTTTAAATGTAGCTCCAGACAAAAAAATCTATTTTTAAACTTTTTGAAAAACATAGAGAAGGGTTATCACCCCTGTAACATATGTTTTGCTGTCTGTGCACCTGTTCAGAACATTTCACCTCACTTTCCATCCCAATGACAATTTTTTTTTGAAAATTTGTTTTTTTTTATTGAAACAAGGATTGGTGATAAAGCATCAGTAGAGAGGAGACACCCTTTTCCCATGTTAACTCTTACATGAGAGAATTTCCCTTCCTAGGGGGTAGATTTCCTCTCACTTCCTGTTGTCTCCTTCCGTTTGCAAGTAGGAGTCGTTTGTAAGTTGGATGTTGGAAAGTAGAGGCCTGCCATATATACTCTGCAGAAATTTGACCCTTAGGTGTTGGTGTTGCCACAACACTGTAAGCCCTCAAAGTTACTCTTGGTGGGCGCAGGAATGGGCCCTGCTGTGAATTATTAGATCAAGAATTGTAATTACATGCCCCTGTTGAACAGGGGCAGAAAAATTGGGCTTTTGGTGGTGGTGATGGTGGTGTTGCCACAACACTGTAAGCCCTCACAGTTACTCTTGGTAGGTGCAGGAATGGACCCAGCTGTTAAATATTAGATCAAGAATTGTAATTACATGACATTGTTGAACAGTGGTAGGAAAAATTGAGCCTTTGGTGGTGTAGGTGGTGCTGGTGCCACACCACTGTAAGTCCTCACAGTGACTCTTGGTGGACACAGGAATGGGCCCAGCTGTAAAATATTAGATCAAGAATTGTAATCACATGCCCCTGTTGAACAGGGGCAGAAAAATTGGCCTTTGGTGGTGGTGGTGGTCTTGCCACAACACTGTAAAGCCCTGTACACACGATCGGATATCCTATGGATTCTAATCAGATGGATTTTTCCATTGGAAATCCGATGAAGCTGACTTCCATCAGTCTTGCCCACACACCATCAGTCAAAAAACCGACCGTTTCAAGCGCGGTGACGTAAAACACTCCGATAAGCCGAGAAAAATTACGTTCAATGCTTCCGAGCATGCGTTGACTTGATTCTGAGCATGCGTGGGTTTTTTATCCGATGGACGCAGACGATTGGATTTTGCTATCGGTTTTTTTCCCCATCGAAAAAATTTAAAACATGTTCTATTTTTTCACACCGATGGAAAAAAGACCGATGGGGCCCATACATGATCGGTTCGTCCGATGAAAACAGTCCATCCGACTGTTTCCATCGGTGAAACCGATCGTGTGTACACAGCTTTTGTGTTTGAAAGCTTGTATATGGTTTTGTATCTGTTAACCAGTGCCAGTCCTTTTTTTTTTCCTTCTCACTTTTTATTTAAACAGATATTTAAATCTAGAGTGGATTTTCACATGTTTATATAAGAAAAATGTACAAAAGTGGATTTTGCCATACACCCTAACATTGGGGGAATGGTCATTGGCAGTCAATTTCAAAATTGAACTAGAGAAGCTGACTTATCAGAAAAAAATGGAGCTTTAAATGGATTTCAATTGATTTGTTCGGAATGGCTTGAGGTATCTATATTAGTGAAAAACTAGTAAGAATTTAAAAGATGCTACAAGCTTGGGAATGTTGGTGTATTCTTGTGAATTTGTTTTGTTCTGGACTAAAGGGATGGGATAGATTAGAGTGTGTAGAGTGTGTAGAGTGTTTTGAGAGAAAAGCTGAAACTTTTGGGTAACATTAATAGAAATATTGACTGAGAAATATACAGAGATTTCCAACAGAGACCAAGCAAGACACTTGTTTTACATTTCCTACTTCTTTTCTTAAATTCAATGTAATCACTTCCTACTAGCTAAATACGTCTCAACACTCTTTCTACCATCCTGTGCATGCATGTTCTAGTTTGTTTGACCAGAATCAGTTGACTTATGAAGGTATAAAATAGGTTAATTTGTTACTGATGCATGTTGTTAGATAGAAAAGCAGACAGAAACATAAGTAGAAAAATGTATAGTCAAAGAGACAGAGAGATAAAATAGATACTGTTGATAGTGATAGATAGATAGATAGATAGATAGATAGATAGATAGATAGATAGATAGATAGATAGATAGATAGATAGATAGATAGATAGATAGATAGATAGATAGATAAATGCATATGTTTGCTATGAAATCCATACATTCCTTGATTGGAAGAGTAAATGTTTTCTGATTACGTTTTTTTTTGTCCTCGTGTGGCAGAGAAGATACTCTAACACTAGCACATAGCACACGGCAGGAGTGTTCCATGTCATGCATGGTAGAGTTTGTTTAGTTCTTTCAGGCATGACATGAGCGTGCTCCTGCTGGGCTCACAACCCTTGAAGCATCAAAGGAAGTTATTTTCTTTGTGGGATAAGAAACACATACATATTCAACATCATTTACACAGAAAGGAAAAAATTTACTTTTATGTAACTTTTTAGGGGAACTTCTTACTGAATAATTCAACATTCAACATAATAAAATTGTTATAAAAAGAGATCAATATACATACAAGGTAGCAGGCTAGAAAGAAATATCTGCTGCAATTAGCCTTTTTTTTATAATAATCTCACAGAAATATTCTGAAAGTTAAACCCTAAACAAGTGGCTAAATACATAGATTACATTTTTAAAGGATTTATAATTATACCATTCCTGTGAATGATTCACACTTCTTGTTACACAGTATGATTGTAAAATGGTAAAAGTGATAAACCGCGCTAAATGCTACATACAACAAAGTATTATATGAGACACTATAAAAACAATTGCTGGAAAAGTCCCCAGTGAAAAAGTGCTCATGCTGTTGGAACAGTATTGCAGATCTCATACACAGTGCTGTGACTTGAAATATGGATGAAAGATTCCGTGCTCCTTAAGTGCTTAAATAGGGTGCCCCCCTAATAGATGTGCACTCTCCTTTGGAATTGGACCAACTATCGCTAGTTAGGTCAAATGCGTGTGTGGGGCGACCCCTGTAGATATCCTCTGGACTGGTGGTTGGCTATAGTGGATAATCATCATGTGGATAGATACAATGGAAAAAACCTCATTGCACAGTACCGTTTAAAAGACTTTATTCCAAATGATTAATAGAAAGTATTCAACTCACATGTATAAATGCCTGATATCCTGGCACCCGGAGTGAACAGCAGGCAAAAAGTCATCCATGAAATCTGCCCAATCAGTACACGAAGCCACTGGCGCAGTGAAGGCTCGATTTCCTGGTTTGGACGTCTAGGTTGAAGTGTGTCACAAGGATATCTTTTGGAATGAAGTATTTTAAACGGTACTGAGCAATGAGGTTTTTTATATTGTATCTTTCCACATGAGGATTATCCACTATAGCCAACCACCAGTCCAGAGGATATCTTCAGGGGTCACTCCACACACACATTTGACCTAACTAGCGATAGTTGGTCCAATCCCAAGGGTGAGTGCACATCTATTAGGGGGGCACCCTATTTAAGCACTTAAGGAGCACAGAATCTTTCTTCCATATTTCAAGTCACAGCACTGTGTAAGAGATCTTCAATACTGTTCCAACAACACAAGCACTTTTTCACCGGGGACTTTTTTCCAGCGATTGTTTTTATAGTGTCTCATATAATACTTTGTTGTATGTAGCATTTAGCGCGGTTTATTACTTTTACCATTATTTATTGTTTAGATCAATTTACACTGCAGCTGCTCCAGCCATGCGATAATTACTTTTATTCAAGGTATCAACACTTTTATGAAGTTATTTTTCACGTATCTGATTCACCATCTTTTGGCGCTTTGGTCCATTTATATTTTACACAGTATGATTATTTGCAAAATCTTATAGTCAGGAAGATGATTCCACTGTATTCCGATTCAGCTGTATGCCTGGTACACATGGAAAGATTTTTTCAGCCCAGTGGGATGAACGAAAAAAAACCCCGTACAGATCGCTGTACCAATGCAAGCGATGTTAGTGCAGTGATCTTCCCCTCTGACTTATTGTGTTCCAAAAAGGGTACTGCCCCCCCCCACCAGAACACACTGATCACCACTCACAGCCATTGGCTGCAATCACTGATTGGATGCTGTTTTTTCAGCATGCCCATTTCATAAAACAGGTCATTAGACCAGCTTCTGTTGGACAGGCTGCTGTACATACAGGCCAAATGTTGGCCAGTTTTTGTTGAACCTGCAGGCACTGCTGATATTCATCCCATTTTTACCAGCCTTTACATCAGGGGTACCGAACCAGTGGCCCAGGGGCCACATGTGGCCCACGGAGCCCTCCAATGTGGCACGCGACCTCCTGTTCTGAGATGGCGGGTTGAAAAGCACAGATCGCGGGTTGCCATCCCAGAGCATAAGTATTGTGAATGAAGCCGGGACAGAGGAAGCAAGCGGCTGCAGAGAAGAGCGACGTAAGCAGATGCTTCCTGTCACAGGCAGAGTGATATTAAATTCTGCCTAGGACATCAACAGCCAGCAATAACTGAATGGAAGACTGTTATTAAAGGTAAGTTTATTACTAAAATCACAGTGTATATTTGGGCATACCTGTTCTGCAGTGGTTACTGGGCTGATTTCAAACTGATCTGCGGGTGCAGCACAGTGGTTACCTGCACTGAGCCATAGACTTCTGTTATTACTTGTGGGTTTGATGGGATTTCAGAAAGTGCACCACACCTGCAGGATGTAATATAAGTCTATGGCAAAGTGCATCTAACTCGCAGAAAAGTCACAGGTGCACTGTGCTGCACCCGCTGTGTGGGTAAACCACAGCACATCCATGTAAAAGCAGCATTATGACCCTTTCACATGATTGGTCTGACCCAATCAGACCCTCCATTCACCTCTATGGAGCGGCAGATGTAAATGGACTTGACATCCACCTGCTCCACTTGTTGTGGCCCACGACCAGTTACCAAGTCACTTAAGCGGCCCTCACTCTTCAAAAGGTTGGATGTCCATGCTTTACATCTTCCTATTCATTTGACAGAAGTGCGAATGTTGATTCAATGAGCTGGCTGGAGGTGCAGAGAGGAGACACATACCTCCCTGCTTTCATAGATTAAAACAGTATTAACCACGTCAATACTGGGCAATTTCACCCCCTTCCTGCCAAGTCCAATTATCAGCTTTCAGTGCTGTTGCACGTTGAATGACATTTTTTGCGGTCATGCAACACTACCCAAATATTTTTTTTATCATGCACTGATGGACAATGATGAGGTTGCACTGATGAGGTGGCACTGATAAGAAGGCACTGATGAGGTTGCATCGATGAGCACTGATAGGTGGCACTGATGGGCACTGATGGGCTACACTGATGTGCACTGATAGGCTGCACTGATGGGCACCGATTATCACTGATGGGGGTTGCATTAGTGCCCTAATTATCAGTCCAAGGAATGTACTTAGAGCAATGATGAGGAAACACCATTCAAGGTGTATGTACTGCAAGTCTAGTGTTGCTTCCAAAACAGAAGTGCCTGCCCGGCTCGCCTCCGAGATCAACAGGGAAAAATGGATGAATGGCTGCACACTCCAGAAGAACATTTTTGTTTGCTGTGCTGTAAATGTGCTGAATATGTGCTGTATATGCTTTTATTTGTTGATTGCTGCAATAAAGATTTTGGCATCATTCTGGAGTGTGCAGCCATTCATCCATTTTTACTTGATGTATTAAGAGTCTTGCCAGACACAGCATTTGAGGAAAGGACTGCCAATAACCAGCAAATCTGTTTACACGTGATCAGCTGTGATTGAACACAGCTGATCACATGGTACAGGGCCACAGTGATTGGCCCTTTACCGCAATCTGTGATTAAGGGGTGCACAGAAGATGGAGTTCTGGGAGAACGATTGGCAAACTGCAATGTATAAAATTTGGGGTTTTGTGTTTAATACTACCTTAAGCTAGCTGGATGCTCACAGAGCTCTGGCTCCATGGAGACAAATGTTTTAGGTGGGATCTTAATCCTTGTAGTATTTCAAGGCAGGAGAGCTGAGAAGGTTCATAGGAGCCAGTCATTTACTACTTCTTGTGTGGGGGACAGCTGCAGTTGCTTCCTCACAGACATACATTCTAACTTCCAATAACCAGCATCTTTAGGAAAATCTTCCAAGAGGAGAGGTTCCTGCTTCTTCTTTGTCTTTTGGCCCTAAGAGCGATCATAAATGAAGCACATTTCTTTCCTGCAACCACGGGAAAGAAATTGACTTGATTCCCCATCAACACAGACAGTGTTGATGCTGGAAAATCCCTCCTGCCAAGCCATTGCATTTCCCAGCAGGGTAGGCCATCACCGCTGGGAAAAGACAGTGATTATTGCTAGCGGCTAACATAGCCATTAGCGATAATTGCAGATAAAACCAGGCATGTTGGTTGAACCCAAGTTGATAGAGCTATCAACTTGGTACATTCAGTCTGCCCATATACGGTTCGAATCTTGGCCAGTTCCTGCTGAACCAGCCAAGATTTGAACCATGAATGGCCTGCCTAAGACCTGAGGAGATACAGCTTACAAGCACAATTCTTTCAGGCCTGGGCCCAGAAGGAAACGAGACAGAGGCAGGAAGTCTTCCAAATATTTAAAACTTCCCCAGCACGCATCCAATTTCCTAGCAAGGTAAGCCTAATGATTGTCTAAGTCCAATAATAATAATAATAAAACAAAAGTTATTACTCACAGTGTACTGGAGCATGCTTAACATGATTTGCAGAGAGTATAACACTCTGCACTTAAGAACACTGACTAAAGAGTGGCAGGTAGGCTGACTCCAGGTGTAATTCTAAGAACTGCAAAAACAAATTTAAAAACAGCTGGGGGATACCAAATATATCATAGGTAAAACTATATCCAAACTATCTGTTCAAGCTGATGAATGATAGGGTCAATAAATCATAATTAATTAAAAAATGGATAATAGAAGAATGAAGAAACAGTAGAGTGAAAAGCTTTGTCACAGCAAACATAGGCCAGTTATTTAACATTTCAATTGTGTAATTTCTTGTATAATTTCAAGCACCCACCAGTCAAAACAATAGCAAGATAGTAAAAGGCATATATTTATCAAAATAAAATTGACCTTTAAATTGAAAACCCACAGAATTGCAACTGGCTGTGATTTCCTGGAGGAGGTAAAATGCAACCTTTGCCAGTAAGGAACACTTACCGAAAGCCGTTAGTACATCTATAGCTTCATCAAAAGGTGCATAAGTCACTGATTTAGCTGAGTTGTCAATGTCATCATTCAGTTGCCTGCAGTCAGAATATAAAAGATGATTAATAAGTCTACAAGGACCAGGCTCCTTTTTAGAAAAGACTTAGAAAGGACAAGCACAAATTTGCTTAGTAGAAAGTACAGGGGGTTAAAAAGGACCAATCATCCAACATAGTTAAAACACTGGATTTTAATCCCAATTACCAAAAATATTAAAGCGGTTGTATACCGCAAACCTTTTTTTTTTTTTTTTTTAAACCTGCAAGGCAAAGACATAATGAGCTAGTATGACTAGCATACTAGCTCATTATCAATCACTTACCTTAGATCGAAGCCCCCACAGCGGTCCTCGGACACGTCCTCCGTCGCCGCCATGATACCCGGAGCGACTTCCGGGTATCGCCGATCCGGCGCCATGACTGGCCAGAGCGGCGATGACGTCACTCCCGCGCATTCCAGCAGTGTCTGGCAGGCTCCCATTCAAGAGCCGCCATGCTCAGTGCGTCTGCGCCGTTATCTACGGCGTGCATGCGCCGTAGACATCGGTGCTCGCTTTTCTGCATATATCTCCTTAACTATGTAGGTTAAGGAGATATTGCAAGCACCTGCAGGTAAGCCTTAATGTAGGCTTACCTGTAGGTGCATGTAGTATATGAGGGTATACAACCGCTTTAATTTCCAAACAGCAAACTATCAACTGATAAATGACTTAAAAACTGACAAGGGTGGGACAAAAAAGTCAAACTCAAAACCTTTAAGAAAAAAAGTAGCTCTCTTGTGGTCTGGACTGACTTGGCCAAAACTGCATTTCCAACCTTTTTACTAGAGTTTATGACTTTTGCAGCAAACTCCTACAACTATATAAATGTAGCAGATTTTTTAACCACTTCTCCTTAGTTGAACGTCATATGATGTCCTGGATTTTAAGTGGTTAAATCTGAATCTGCTGCTGCAGGCATTATTAAGATATCATCTTTTTCTGCTGTTGATACCCTACAATGTAAATACAATCATAGGGGCAATTTAGTCGCGTGATTGTTTTTACAGGCATCGGAAAGGGATGTTTCCCCTCCCGCCACCCTCCAGTGCTTCTACTGACTCACCCGTGCGATTGGCAAATCAGAGAATGAATTGTCCGGCAGCGGCCAATTACTATAGAGAATACCGCAGACCAGATGATCCCGGGCAGTTTCTATGACCTTCGGAGGCCAGGCCCAATGTTATGACGTCACGTCTGGCCTCGGCAGATGTAAACACTGCCGCTGCTTCGGCTGGGAAGCTGAGATAGGTTTTTTTTATTATTTTTTTATTTTAGGCTTTCCAGCCCAGAGGCGAGAGCTGGGGACTTATAGAATCCAGATCTCGCTGTAAAGAGGACCTATCATGCCCTATTCCTATTACAAGGGATGTTTACATTCCTTGTAATAGGAGTAAAAGTGATCAAAAAATAATAATTTTAAATGGAAAGTGTCAAAATAAAAAAATAAAAGGAAGATCAACAATAAAAAAAAATCTAAAGCTCCCCCTGTCCCGCGTGCTCGCCCGCAGAAGCGAACGCATACATACGCCGCGCACGCATATGTAAACGCGTTCAAACCACACATGTGAGGTATTGCCAGAAATATTAGAGAGATAGCAATAATTCTAGTTCAAGACCTCACCTGTAACTCTAAAACAGTTAACCTGTAAACAAATTTAAAGCATCCCCTATGGAGATTTTTAAGTACTAACATTTGGCACCATTCCACAAGTGTGCGCAATTTTAAATCGTGACATGTTAGGTATCTATTTACTTGGCGTAACATCATCTTTCACATTATACATCATGTTTTATTCATGAAACTTTTTTTTTTTTTCCGCAAATACCATGTAACATAAAAATTTGCAAATAATTTGAGGCTGGATGAGAGTTTCACAAACAGAACATTTACAGTATGTTTATATTTACATCCAGGTAAGAATATCCACTAAGATTAATTGATGGCAATAGAAAACTACTGGGAAAAGGTGATTAAAGCTGGGTATACACGTTCATTTTTTCATTCATTTTTTTCGTTCAACCAGTGAGTTGACTGAAAGAAAAAAAAACCTGACAGATCCCTGCATCAACAAAATGTTGTATGATGTGGGGATCTCTCTCGCTGTGCTACTGTATTCTGACAGAAGTACTTCCCCCCACCATAATACACTGATCATCGCTTTCAGTCATTCACTGCAAGTACTGATCAAATGCTGGTTTTCTAGCAAGACCCCTCGACAGAAGCTGATTGACTGACTGCCTTCTGCTAAACAGACAGTGGTGCACATGTTCTGAAAGCCAGCCAGTTCCTGCCAATCCGGTGACTTTAGATTGGTGTGTACATGGCTAAAAGCTTGGAAAGTATCAACATTTATCAGGTTCAGCAGGAATTTATCCCTTTTAAAAATGAACAGTTATTTATAGACTTCAGGTGGGTTCAGTGCTATATTCAGTATTTGAAAACTTCCAGATAAGTTTAAAAGATGTGCAGTGAATCAAACTTTGGGTTTTAGTGAAACTGGAGAGTGCAAAATCTGGTGCAGTTGTGCATTGTAGCCAATCAGCTTCTAACTTAAGTTTGTTCAATTAAGCTTTGACAAAAAAAACTAGAAGCTGATAGGTTTCTATGCAGAGCTGCACCAGATTTTTCACTCTCCAGTTTTAGTAAATCAACTCCTCTGCTAGTTTGCACATCATTACTAATCTCCACTTTGTAGCCATGAGTGCCAGATGGTACCTAACCAGGAGAACTTGCAATGCTCAAGACTTTAGGAGCAATGGCTCCCATGTTTCATCCCATGTGGGGCCAAGATGCTTAGTAAACTCTTCTCTTGAGGTCACATCACATCCATAATTCACCACGTTGCAAATTTGCAATTGTTAAACCAAAGTACAAGGAAAATGAAAAACATAATGTAAACATTCAAAAGAAAATGATCTATTTATTTTAAGTGTCAGGAATAAAAAAAAAATTAACACAATATTCAAGAAAGATGTTAACTGATTTATTAGAACTAGATAAACACATTTGGGAGAGATAACGGCTTTTATTTGTCTTCTGATAACAGCACAGGACATGCTGACTAACCAAATTTTTGCTGAATTCAGATGTTATATTTACTTATTGTCTGTGGGGTTCTATTTGTACAAAATATGCACACAGCATGAAGTATTGTACTGCATTTGTCATGCTAATAAATATGATATGCAAATATAAATACACCTGAAAGTCATTTTTATTTTCCAAGTACAGAAATAACCAATAAGAAGGTTCAAAGATATTTGCAAACCATATAGATGAAATGTAGATAATAGGCAGATTATTTGGTAAAGGACTATAGTATTAAACTAATTTTCTGTCCTTTTTTTCTAAAATGGGCCATATGGTTACCCTTTGAACATTTTAATACCGTAAGAGGCCAGAGCATTCTAATGTGTTGCCTGTATTCCTCAACCCCCATGCCTTTTCTGATATATTCTACAATTTACTGTATTTGGAGAAGAAGCAATGAGTGATTTACAAACACAGTTAAAAATCCTCATTATATTGAGTGGAGTGCATTGAGTATTCCAATCATGTGAAAATTCCTTTTTACTAACTCATACTAAGTTTCTATAGACCGTTTGTTTTGAAAAATGGCGGGCATTTGCAGGATTCTTTATATCCATGCCCCTCTACTGTGATGTTAAAGATACGATTTTATGCATACCCTTATAAAGTCAAAGATAAAAGAAGAGAGGGTACAGTAAAATGTGCAATAATGCATTACTTTTGTATAACTATAGACAGTGTAATATTTGCAAGCATACATACCATTTTAATTAGTGTTATGAGTATTGTTCTAATCTTTTAGGTGTTCAGTTAACAAAAGTGAATAAATGAAGATGTTGCCAATGCTTTTCAGTTTTTTTACTGATACTTAAAAGAGAATTTTTTTTTCCTGCAGAATCATACTTACCTAGGTGAATGCAGCATCAGTCCCCCGCTGGCTCTAATACTGAGAACTGAGCAATCAAACACCACCAACCGCTCAGTTCTCAGGGCTCCCCAAACTGAGCGTTGGTGACTTGCTGTCTGCTCTGCCTCCCTTTGCTCACTGGAGTGCTGGGCTGTGGAGGGGGCGGTAGCGGGCAGTTCAAGCTCCCAGCGACTCGCTGAGAGACTAAACTGGGTGCTGGTCCAGGCATATGGGCAGGTCCCAATTTCATTGTCGTGACCTTGCCTGAGCCTGGACTGGCTCCACAACATCAGTTGAAGCCCGCTGTCTGCTTAAAACCGGTCACAGGAGTGCAGAACGAATTGCACTCCTGTGATCCACAGAAGAAGTACAGCTAAACAAGCTTGGGTTGTACTTCTATAAAATAGCCCTCATGGCCCCCGTGTTGCAAGAATGCTCTGCAACCCCCTGCACATGCATCGGGACATTTGCACAGCACCCTCTCACATCTGTCTTTCCAGTATGCTGTATATTTATACTGTATGTCTAGACCATACTTTAGCTCTATACACTGTATTCAGGCCTCTTTAGGCATGTTGTAATATGTAAGCCGCTCTTTTTCTTATTTTTTGAGGTCTTTGTACCATTTATTACCTATTTGTATGTAATTTTTTCTGAAAGTCATGACCAGTACCTAAGGCTTATTTTAACATCCAATTTCCCTAGGTTAGCTCCCTGCCAGACCTGAAGTGGGCATTTATACACCATATGCCCACCCAGGGATACTGTAAGGCATTACGCCTAATCCATCAGGTAATGTATTCATCTTCAGATCCCACTCGGAATCTCACCATAGGATTTACACAGGCGCCCAGGGGCCACCATCAGCAGGGTGTATCCATTCTGTGTCTGATTCCCAACGGAGGCAGGGAAGCTATGGTGGTCCGGAACTGCGGTGTCACGGCGGTGAATGTGTGGGGTGAGAATTTGCGATGTGCGCTGGATACCATGACTACTGCATCCGGTCTTCCAATGGATACTATGTGTGTCATTGGATTGTCCAGCGCATGCGCACTACTGAACCTACAACATGGTATACTCTCCTCCCTGCACCGCCGCGTCACCTCATCGCGCCCGTACGCACGCAGTGACGTCACTACGTCATGCATGGAGCGGTCAGCTGACCGCTCTACAGGAGGTTTAACAGGCCCTTAGTTGGCTTGTTAGGATTGACACGGAGGGTGCTAGGGGAGCCGATACACGCACACAGCACAGTACAGGCAAGTCATCCAGATGGATGACACTCTTGGGAAGCTTTTGCTCCTGTTTTTTATTTTTATTTTTCTCTTTTTTATCAAGTAGCGTTTTTCTTTTTGAAACATGTCTTCGCTGGCTATTTCATTGCAGATGACCGTGGATTGTCCGCCATTTGCGTGATAACAGATCCCGCATTTCATATATAGAAAGAAGGTAATTATACCCTTGCATTTCTTTGCTGACAGTCTTGTGGATCGCAGCATATAGCTGCGAACCATGACTGTTTAACAAGCTGTAAAATACAATGCTTCACAAACAACACCAATATTTATTGGTTTCTTGTTTGTGTTGCTTGAAGCTATATTTAAATATTTTTACTATCCCTCTTTCTTATAAAGTTTAATTATGCTTTTGTTCTATGTAAGGATTCCAGCTACATGAGAATGATATAGAACATCTCTAGTCAAGTCTCTCTCTCTCAGTTCTGTGCTACCTGTGTGCGATAGGCTCCCCAGCTGTATATTATTGTATCTAAAGCGACATGTAAGTCTTGTTGAGCTTTTATCCATTATTATGTTTATATCTTTATTTAAACATTATCAGATGCCCATTATAACACTGTTCATCCCTATTAGTATAGGTTATGTCCAGTGTTGAAGCTATCTGATTGACTAAAATGATACAACAAAATAACAATATTGTAACATACCACTACTTGCATCAACTTTTTATTACTTATCCACTTCAGGTCACACGTGTGAATGTGGATAATTCTACGTGCATTCCTCCTCCAGTTGCGCTTTCTATGGTGGGATCCCTGTAAGGTGACCTGTACTACCTTGCCCTCCCTCAGTGAGGGTATTTATCCCCGCCACAGTGGCACCTAGTAATCAGCCAAAGGGTATTTGTCTATGAACTCAGAAAAAGTTTGCTCTGTTTTTTTCTTGTTTTTTAATAGAATCAAAATTATGTCTATCTTGAAAAATGGTGTTCAATACTGCCATTGTATCTGTATCTTTTGTTATTATATACTTCTCTTTCTCTATGTTATTAGACATAACGCAAAATGTTGATGTCCCTGAAAAAGCCTGAACAATAGGCAAAACTAGTAGGACTGCCAACACACTACTCCCAAGGAACAAATGCATTTGGGTGTATTTATGTATTCCTAATGTGTTTTTTTTTTATGTTATTGTACACTTTCTAATAAATTATCTTTTAATTGTAAATTGACTTGCAATTTTGCATTTAATTAGTATTGTTTAATTGGACAACAATTTATATACACTCAGTGGACATCCTTGAAAATCCCATCATCACCCCAGATCGGGGGCTCCTTTCTATATTTACATTTCAGGGATGTAGATGTCCACTGAACACTTCAAACAATATGTGCATGCCCTCAAAACTTCTTATCTGAACTTCTATAAAGTGTACAGTAACAAAAAATTGGGGGGGGGGGATAAAAATAATAAAGCATATTCAATTGCTACACATTTTAATGGTATTAAAAATTCACTTTCCTTTTAAAACTACAGATCCTGTAATGTTCTGTAAAATTCAATGCATTATGGCAGCCTGTTGGTGTACAGAATGCCCCATAAATGTAATTTCTTGCTTGTGTAATCAGCTCACTGATTTCTCCAGAAGTATACCTAAGATACCAGTCAATTTTTAGGTACATCCTGCAATAGGAATTGCAGGTTTCATTAGAACACTACGCATGCACTGGCTGATTATAATGAACCAGTCCCTTCTATTCAGATACAGCCTACAGTAAGTATGGTAAAAAAAAATATATTTATTGGAAGCAACAAAAAGTAGGAATCTTCTACAACATTTAAAAAAATCCCTGCAATGTACATTGCTCACCTAGAGGGAACAGTTTTTATTTTTATTTTTTTAACAAAAGTCAAGCTAATTTTTAATGCTTATGAGTAATAACATAGTGATATCATGTCACAAAAATGTATGTGTTACTGATGCCGCGTACACACAATTGTTTTTCACGTAGTTAAAAATGCCATTTTTTAAATTGAGCATTAAAAACGATTGTGTGGAGGCTCCAGAGCATTTTTAACAACGTGAAAAATGGGCTAAAAAAAATATGAGAACCTGCTCCATTTTTTCACGTCGTTTTTTTTAATGACGTGAAAAACGGTAGTGTGTATGCTTTTGCGAGGGGAAAAAAAATGCGCATGCTCAGAATCAAGTATGAGACGGGAGCGCTCGTTCTGGTAAAACTAACTGTAACGGCACCCCAAATACGAAAGGGGGTAACGCCGTTTGATCCCTTCCCTCTCCTGGACACAAATTCCCTGTCGATCCTCCACAGCCAGATGACCACTTCCCATAGGAATTAATCCTTCAGGAAGAAAGAGACGCACTCTGTATCTTCCTAGCATTGAATGACTTTATTGAGAAAAAACATTGTAACTTTTATAACCATCCAATACTGCATTAACCTAAATTGAACAATGGTCCAGCTCCACCCACAACATAACAGACCCAATACACACAAGTATGCAGGTGATTCATCAACATCTCTTCAATTAACCCGTTTGCTGCTAGTTCCACAACCTATAATTATAGGCTTAATTCCCCCAAACCACAATGGACAATAGAATGTAAATCACCACAAACAATGAACAGGTTTTTTAGAAGCTGGGATTAGCATTACACTAGACAGGTGCTTGAGGCTGAACACCTCAGTATCTCTCAATTAACCTGTTGAGTTCAGAAACAGTAAATAGTCCTTTACAGATATCCTTGGGGATATGGTGGATAAATATTACAGACCCATGTTAGGTAGCCCAAGATATATTTCTTAATGTCCATTATTTCCTGGCTCACCCTGTGTCCAAAGTGACCCTCCTGTCACACATCTCCCCTTTCGGCGGGAGACTAACAAAGGAGGTAACCCCAGACCTCCAAACAGAGCATTACTTACCCAGCCAACCTCTGCCTCTCTCAGAGAACATACCCGCCGCTGGGGAGAAGACAGGGTGACAGGGCTCAGTCTGTCATGCTGTTGGGGATCTGAGCTGACTGCCCAGCCTCCCTGAGGTATACAAGTGGAGACTGAAGTTCCATCCCCTTGTGGTAGGTGAAAATCCCCCAGTGCTTGCAAAGCAAGGCTGACATCCTCCTGTCTCAGTGTCACACCATTTTCTGGGGTTGTGTCAGTGAGGACCGAAGTCCCATCCAGTACCACAGGAACTCCCTCTTCTGTTAGTTGAGAGCAGAGGCCCGCGGCACTCTGCTCTGTTGCCAGCTCTTCCGCTGGGTTGCTGTGAGTGGAGACCGTAGTCCCATCCACTGATATCCGCTCAAGTGGCAGTTGTGTGCAGTAGCCAGTAGCATTCTGCCCTGCTGCCAGTGATTCAGCTGGGGGTAAAAGCTTTACCACCTCAGCTTGTTGCTGGAGAGATGGGCCAACTGCCCCGACTCCCTGAAACTCCACAGTTGTTTCTGGTGCTGGGCAGAGGTTACTAGCACTCTGCCCTGTTGCCAGCACTTCTGCTGGGGACTCCACCCCATCTGTTCTGGCTAACTGTTGGGGAGGGAAAACGGCTGCTTCTCCCCCCTGCATCTCTGAAATCCCCTGGGAAAGAGGAACCATCACCTTCTCATCTCGGGCCTTTAAAACTGCCACGGGTGTAGAGCAGGGGTCTGCAGTACTCTGTCCTGCTGCCAGCACTTGGGCAGGCGATGCATAATCCATAACACCCTCTGAACAGTCCCTTAAGTCCATACCTTCTGTAATCTGTAGCTGGGAAGATGAGCCAACTGCCCTAGCTCCCTGGAACTCCATATCATCCACTTCAGCTTTAGGGATGGCAATCTTCAGATTTTCCACTGCCGATTCTTCAGCCAGGCTTGCTCCCTGGAACTCCATATCATCCACTTCGGCTTTAGGGATGGCAATCTTCAGATTTTCCACTGCCGATTCTTCAGCCAGGATTTCATAGTTGTCAACTGGTATTTCCTGATAGTCCCAGGCAAAGGGAGCCCCACCCTGCTGCTGAGCAGAGTCTAGCAGCTGTTTGTAGGCAATCTCCAGCTCCCATTCCTGAACGGCCAGAAACTCCAAATCTTCCTGTGCCCAGTGCCCTTCTGAGACATTCAGTCTTCACTCTCTCTGCTCCATTATTTCCTCCAAACGCCACTCCCGATCACTCCCAAAGTCAGGGTCCTCGGACAGCCTCCAATACAACAATCCCAGGCCATTATAGTCAAAGCCTTCTGTGGGGCTGTCATCCGCTGACCACTGGCACTCTTGGGCTACATACCACCGGAGGGCTCTGTAGCTCTCGTCCAACCGCATCTCTGCCCGGATCAGCCTGCTTAACTCAGCTGTCCACTCCTGCTTCGGTTGTTCCCCCAATAACAGCATTCGTACTTCATACTGCGACCAGTACCTTACATGGATGGAGGTGAGAACTTTTCCCTGGTGTTGCTGCTCGAGAGCTAGCGCTTTCTTCCAGAGTTCACAGTGGATTGAATCAGACCATCCCAGCAGGACCTCCTCTGATACTGGTCCTCTATGCTGTATCTGCATCTCTCGCGACCTCCTTCTGAATTCCTTTTCCATGTCGGCTGGTATCTGTATCTCTCCTCTCCTTTCAGTTGGTGCTGCTTCTTTAGGTGTTGTCTCCGATTGCCGTATTTCCGCCATTCTCTGCTCATGTTGCCACTCATCCTGCCGCTCAATTTCTCTAATGGCTTCCTGTATGGCGGTCTCTGATGGGCTAGCACCGTACAATGCCAACCACTGTCGAACTCGTTGCTGAAACAAGTCTTTAACTGACCGGGTTCCTGCCTCACCATCCCTCTGATCCATCTCGGCCAGCTCCCTGATCAAGGTGGCCCCGTTCTTTGTCCCACTGGTCCCTCCATGGCTCTCAAGTAAGTCTTTCAGCGTGGCTCTCCTGCAGGCTGCATAGCTGGTCATTCACTGCGGTGGTTTGGAGTGTCCAAGGAACTGGAGGGAAAATCCCACCGCTGCCAACCAATGTAACGGCACCCCAAATACGAAAGGGGGTAACGCCATTTGATCCCTTCCCTCTCCTGGACACAAATTCCCTGTCGATCCTCCACAGCCAGACGACCACTTCCCATAGGAATTAATCCTTCTGGAAGAACGAGACGCACTCTGTATCTTCCTAGCATCGAATGACTTTATTGAGAAAAACATTGTAACTTTTATAACCATCCAATACTGCATTAACCTAAAATGAACAATGGTCCAGCTCCACCCACAACATAACAGACCCAATACACACAAGTATGCAGGTGATTCATCAACATCTCTTCAATTAACCCGTCTGCTGCTAGTTCCACAACCTATAATTATAGGCTTAATTCCCCCAAACCACAATGGACAATAGAATGTAAATCACCACAAACAATGAACAGGTTTTTTAGAAGCTGGGATTAGCATTACACTAGACAGGTACTTGAGGCTGAACACCTCAGTATCTCTCAATTAACCTGTTGAGTTCAGAAACAGTAAATAGTCCTTTACAGATATCCTTGGGGATATGGTGGATAAATATTACAGACCCATTTTAGGTAGTCCAAGATATATTTCTTAGTGTCCATTATTTCCTGGCTCACCCTGTGTCCAAAGTGACCCTCCTGTCACACTAACATTCGTAATGGAGATAGCACATTCGTCACGCTGTAACGGACTGAAAAGCACAAGGCTGAAAAGCGCGAATCGTCGCTCAACAAACTTTACTAACATGAAGGGTGGCACCATTCGAACGGAACTTCCCCTTTATAGTGCCGTCGTACGTGTTGTACGTCACTGCGCTTTGCTCAAGCGTTTTTTTAAATGAACGTGTGTATGAAAGACAGGCTTGAGAGGAAACAAGAAAAATCACGTCGAGAAAAACGTCGTTTTTGAAAATGACATTAAAAATGATCGTGTGTACGCGGCATTATGTTAAATATGAACTAATGCTGTTCTGAACATTAATGTGAAAACCTGTTTAACCACTTCAACACCGGGCTTTTTTTACCACATCAATACCGGGCCTATTCTGGCACTTCTCTCCTACAGGTATAAATCATCATTCTTTTGCTAGAAATTTACACAGAACCCCCAAACATTATATATGTTTTTTTTAGCAGACACCCTAGGGAATGAAATGACGGTCATTGCAACTTTTTTTCTTGCACGGTATTTGCGCAATAATTTTTCAAACGCCTTTTTTGGGGAAAAAAATGGTTTAATGAATTAAAAAATAACAGAACAGTAAAGTTAGCGAAATTTTGGGGGAAAATATGAAATATGATGTTACGCAGAGTAAATAGATACCTAACATGTCACGCATTAAAATTGCGCACACTCATGGAATGGCGCCAAACTTCGGTACTTAAAAATCTCCATAGGCGACGCTTTAATTTTTTTTACAGGTTACCAGGTTAGAGTTACAGAGAAGGTCTAGTGCTAGAATTGTTGCACGCGCTCTAACGCACCCGTCCATACCTCACATATGTGGTTTGAATGGCGTTTACATATGTGGGCGGGACTTAAATGTGCGTTAGCTTCTGATCGCGAGCTACCGGGGCGGGGACAGGGGTGTTTTAATTTTTTTTATTATAATTTTTTTTTTTTTTTACTTATTTTATTTATTTTTTAAACTTATTTTACTTTGATCACTTTTATTCCTATTACAGGGAATGTAAACATCCCTTGTAATAGGAATGTGTGTGACAGGTCCTCTTTATTGAGAGATACGGGGTCAATAAGACCCCACATCTCTCCTCCAGGCTGGAAAGCATGAGATCGTGATTTTTTTTCACTGATCTCATACTAACTAGCCACAATGGCGGCTTTGTTTACATATGAGGACCCGGGCGTGACGTCATCACATCGCGCCCGGGCCTCCGACGATTATAGAGATGACTGGTGACCATCAGGTCACCAGTCATCTCTATGCTCGTCACATGACCCACCACCGGCACCAGACGATTCTCTCCGGGTCCCCGATGGCACGGGAGAGCCTGGAGAAGCACCGGATGGTGGTGGGAGGGGGGATGTCCCCTCCCGCCACCTATAGGAATGATCAAGCGGCGGAACCGCCGCTATGATCATTCTTATGGTGCGCAGAATCGCTGGCACAAGAAAAGGATATCTGAATGATGCCTCTAGCTGCAGGCATCATTCAGATATCCCCCCTCAAAGCTGAGGATGTCATATGACGTCCACCCAGGATGGGAGATCCCATCTGTGGACGCCATATGACTATGGGTGGTAGGGAAGTGGTTAAAGCTATTTTTCAACAAAATAAATTTGTTTTTTGACCCTAAAATGTGAAGTATAGGGAAACAGCTAAAAAAAACAACTGAAGTACAAATTCCACAAAAAGGTTTTGATTCTATTCAATCAATTTTATGAACCAGACACTATACCAGGTCTGAATGGGGGGAGAGTGAATTAGATTATAATGGGGCAGACACGTCAGACAGGGGTCAGCCCTTTTTGGTGGGTAGAATGGGGAAAGACGGGGAGGGCTATGGTGGGTGATATGAAGGTTCAAGTGTTACATACAACCATTGGAAATGGTACTATTTGTACTAAAATAAAAATAATGCAACATAAGTGTGCAAAATTTGACAATGAATGAAAGTGCTTGTTCACCAATGCCAGAAGTCTGCCAAGAAAAATAGGTGAGTTGAAAGCTCTGGTGCACAATGTGAACTATGATTTAATTGGTATTAGTGAATCTTGGCTTCATTCTTCACATGACTGGTCTATTAACCACTTGCCGACCGCTCACGGTATATATACGTCGGCAGAATGGCTCGTACAGGCACAATCACGTACCTGTACGTGGCCCTTTAACTGCCGAAGTCGGGGTCACGCGCGCTGCCGGCGGCGCGCTCGCGACCCCCCCTGCCTTCCCCGTGAGTGGGAACGCGGGTCCCGCGGACTCAATCGCCGCGGGGATCCCCGCGATCGTCTCATGGAGGCACGGAGTGGGGAGATGTGTGTGTAAATACAACATCTCCCCACTCCTCTACTGACAATGTCAGCGATCTCCGCTCTGTGTAATCAGAGCGGAAATCGGTGATGTTTCAGTCGTAGCCACGCCCCCTCAGTTAGTAACACGCCCCTAGGCACACTTAACCCCTTCAGCGCCCCTAGTGGTTAACCCCTTCACTGCCAGTGTCATTTTCACAGTAACCAGTGTATTTTTATTGCACTGATCGCTGTGAAAATGACAATGGTCCCAAAAATGTGTCAAAAGTGTCCGATGTGTCTGCCTTAATGTCGCAGTCATGAAAAAAGATCGCTGATCGCCGCCATTACTAGTAAAAAAAAAAATATTAATAAAAATGCCTTAAAACTATACCCTATTTTGTAAACACTATAATTTTTGCGCAAACCAATCAATGAACGCAGATTGCGATTTTTTTTACCAAAAATATGTAGAAGAATACGTATCGGCCTAAACTGAGGGAAAAAAAAAGTTTTTTTATATATTTTTTGGGGATATTTATTATAGAAAAAATTAAAAAATGTCATTTTTTCAAAATTTTCGCTCTATATTTGTTTATAGCGCAAAAAATAAAAACCGCAGAGGTGATCAAATACCACCAAAAGAAAGCTCTACTTGTGGGAAAAAAAGGACGCCAATTTTGTTTGGGAGCCACGTCGCACGACCGCGCAATTGTCAGTTAAAGCAACGCAGTGCTGAATCGCAAAAAGGGGCCTGGTCATAATGGCCCGTATTGGTCCGGGGCTTAAGTGGTTAATATAAAAAATTATAGAATGCAGCGCTAGCGAATATAAATGTGCTCAATACAAACGTATGTGTGAATGTCAACCATCTAAACCTTTCGGGATGATGGTACACACTATTAGTGAAAGGATTATGCACCAATGATTGGTCTCACCAGAAATGCAGTAGGTGTAATACTAAATGTTACCACTAAAAAGTGATCTACTAAGTAAAACCAGAAAATATACTGTGCAAAACATTAAATGCACTGAACAACCAGGCAAATAGCTCTAGGAGTAATTCACAGTACTACAGATGGTTTTCAACATCAAATAAATAATGTTCCATATGCAACAGTAGTTGTAATATAGAAGGAAGGAAAAGAATTGATTTAAAATAAAAGTCACCCAACATCCGACATCTAGGACCGATAATGTTCGGTGAAATTCAACAGTTGGCTTCAATAACAGCAGAGATCAGAGGACCATGTGGGGAATAAAAAGAAAAAGCAACTTGTGAAGTACCGCTTAGGAACAGATTAACAATACGCTGTTATTGGGAAAACTCACAAACCTTCAATGATAACCGAGCGTCCGTGTGTTCCAGGTTCACAACGGCGTGTGTTCCACAAGAACCGGAAGCATCGTCACTGGTTTTTAGTGTTGACCGGAAATTCGTCAATGCATTTCACCCCTCCTCCAGGGCATCATCAAGGACATCATCTCTGGTCAAAGAAGATCCTTATATATGCGCGGAGGTCTCCGCCGCAGTTATTGTGAGCCAATCAGAAAAAAGATAGAATCTCTCACCGCAATAAACCATTAGCTTCCTGAGTCATATCATTGCCCATCATTGATCAAAATGTGAGAACTGTATTGCTATATAACAATGACAGGGGTTAACAATGTGAACACATGAATGAATCAATAAATGTGAATACATGAATAAATTAGCATAGATAAAATAATAATTGACTAAATCAATAAAAAAAGTCTGCATGGTCTCAACATCGAACTTGATCTAAATTGTTTTTTATCTAATTGGTAGTATTTAGGTTCATGCATTCCGGAAAGTAATTTTTATTTTATTTTTATTTTTGTTTATTTTTTTTTTATTTTTTTATTTCATTTTCAATTTAATTTTATTTTCATTTTCAATTTAATTTAATTTTTTTATTTTTTTTTCATTTTCATTTTTATTTTTATTCATTTTCATTTTATTTTGTTTTTGTTTTCGTTTGTTTTTCTTTTGCCCTTTCTTTTTCGTACATCACGGGACACAGAGCGACTTAGTCATTACTAATGGGTTATATAGTTTACCTTCAGGTGTTGGCACTGGCCAATTCCAAACCGGAAGTACCCTCCCCTATATAAGCCCCTCCCACCCGGGAGCACCTCAGTTTTTTGCCAGTGTCTAAGGTGTTGGCCAAAGAGTAACATGTGTTTTCACTGGGCTTGCGTACAGGTTCTTTTGGGCCTTAGTAAGCTGTTCCGGATCCCACCAAAAAAAGCTTCATAGCTAAACGGTCGGTACCCGGGCCTTGCAGCAGAAGAGCAAGGTTTTGCCTGTAATGCTTCTCTTAGGAGGGCTGGACCCTGGGATCCAGAGCTCTGGTCATACCCACGACCAAGACGCTGTCTGTGCAGGGTGCTATACAGGTCCAGGGGAGTGGAATCCTTGGGAACCCGGTCCCTGAAGGTTTAATTACAATGCCTGCCGTGATAGGTGAAGTTTGGACTTTTGTGGACCAAACAAAGTCCTGCGGCGGGGATCAGGTAAGTGGGGGCCCTCAGGAACTTGGTTCTATTGGGGGACCCCCAAGCCTAATTTGTCTTTCTGTCTGTTACCTAACGGTATTCCCGCTAAATATCTGTGTTTGCCTATAACTACTGAAAATGTAAAATTTTAATAGTAGTCAAGAAAAAAAAAAAACAGGGACCGCGGTACCTGTGTTAAACCACTAGAGGCCGCTGTAGTCCATTTTTCTTGTAAATGTGGATCTTTGGTTTTCTCAACTCAAAAGATCCAGGCAGCTGGTAAGTTTCTCTGAGGGAATCCACTTCCTCTGCCCTGTTGCTGCGTTCATCCACCGCACAGGCCCTCCGGCAAAAGGGCCCTGGCTCCTAGTCCTCTGTTGGTTTCGAAAAGGGCGCCATTGGCGCACGGGCGCGCGCGCGGGCGCGTGCACGCGCCTCCTATGAAAAAAAAGGGGCGGGGCGGGTGGATGACGCTCGATGCGCGCCGCGGCGCTTCTGCGCATGTGCGGGCGTCCCAGCATGGTTAAAAGACACAGTACAAATTGGTGTATGACGACGGGAATACCTCAGCTTTGTGCTTAAAGGATATGTCGTCCAGACGCTCCGGAAATAAATCTTCCAGGAAGCCAAAGGGGTCTCCATCGGGCTCTGAGGATATTGGGCATGCTTGCACTGCACCAATCTCCCCTGAGAATGCAGAGGTCAGTAGCCGTAGAAACCCCGCAGGAATGTCTGGTGCTGCGGCTGTCCCCAGTCCACCTGCTCCTGTATATATAACAGAGGAGGTTTTATCCTCAACTCTGGGAGGATTGGAAGAGAGATTAACAGCATTGATCGCTGCTTCCCTGTCACAGGAAAAGCGCGTCCGATCTCCGTCTCCTCCTTCAGAGTGCCTGTTAGTGGAGGAACAGCCCCACACAGAGATCGACCTACCTGAAGGGGATCAGGATGAGGTTGATTCACTTATAGAGGAATCAACAGTGGAAGAACCTTTCTCAGCTTCTCAGGCTGAAAGATTATGGGTTCAGTCTCTGACTAACATGGTCCGATCAGCATTTAAAATGCCTCTGGCGGAACCACCATCCACTACGGTTTCCTCGCTGGGGTCGCTAAAAGCTCCCCAGGCGGTCTGTTCCTTCCCAATCCACCCTTTATTAGAAGGGCTTATTTACCAGGATTGGGAGCATCCTGATAAAATATTTGCTCCCCCCAAGAGATTTCCGGTGATCTATCCCATGGAGGATAAGTTCATAAGAAAATGGAGGGTCCCTATAGTGGACGCAGCCATCTCTTCTGTTAACAAATCACTGACATGTCCAGTAGATAATGTTCCAATGTTCAAAGACCCAATAGATAAAAAATTGGAGTCTTTACTAAAATCTGCTTTCTCTACAGCAAGTATGGTGACACAACCTGCGGTAGCAGCGATTGGAGTCTGCCAAGCAGTGAAAGATCAGTTGAAACAAGTCTTAAGGGACTTACCAGATCAGCAGGCTCATGCCCTAGCTGACCTGCCTAGAGCCTTGTGTTTTGCGGTGGACGCCATAAAGGATACAATCCAACAGGCCTCCCGCTTTACGCTGTCTATAGTACATATGCGTAGGCTTTTGTGGCTCAAAAACTGGTCTGCTGAAGCTCCCTGTAAAAGACTGCTGGTTAGCTTCCCATTTCATGGAGAACGCTTATTTGGAGAAGATCTGGACAAATATATCCAGAAAATTTCTGCCGGTAAAAGTTCACTCTTACCGGTTAAGAACAAGGGTAGAAGTCCTTCTTTTAAGAGGCCTACCTCTCCAGTCCCGGGCACATCGGCTGTGAAGCAGTTCCGACGGCCTCCGCGGTCAAATTCAGGGGGCAGAAATCAGGGACAATCACAGGGTAACAAGAAGCCCTGGATCAAGAGAGGTACAAAACCTCCCCCTAAGGCATGAAGTATTGCCCCCGCTCAATCGGGTGGGGGGAAGACTTCAGTTGTTCACAGAGACCTGGCGGGACACCATCAGAGACAGATGGGTGCTCTCCGCAGTAAGTCTGGGATACAAGCTGGAGTTAAAAGGCACTCCTCCTGCCCAATTTATGAGGTCAAACGTGCCAAGAGATCCCCAAAAGAGAGGATCCCTCCTTCTGGCACTAGAACAACTATTGCTCCAAGGGGTAATCATGAAGGTTCCCCTGGAAGAAAGCGGATTCGGGTTTTACTCGAACCTTTTCACAGTCCCCAAACCAAATGGGGACGTGAGGCCCATATTAAATCTAAAAGGGCTAAACAAGTTCCTAAATATCAGGACCTTTCGGATGGAGTCGATCCGATCAGTGGCCACCGCCCTACAAGGGCAGGAATGGCTAGCCTCGATCGACATAAGGGATGCTTATCTGCATATTCCCATCTTTCCGGCCCATCAGAAATTTCTACGCTTTGCAGTAGAAGGGCGCCATTTTCAGTTCAGAGCCTTACCTTTCGGTCTGGCCACAGCACCACGAGTGTTCACAAAAATTCTGGCCCCATTATTGGCCAATCTAAGAACACAGGGTGTAACGATAATGGCATATCTAGACGACCTGCTACTAATAGACCACTCAGTGGAAAAGCTGGAAGTAGCTATTCACAAGACAATCGAGTATCTGGAATATCACGGTTGGATTATCAACCGGGACAAGTCAGCTCTAAGACCAGTCAAAAGTCTGGAATACTTAGGGCTAAGGCTGGATTCAAATCAGAGAAAGATTTTCTTACCTCCAGAGAAGGTGTCGTCTTTAAGAAATTTGACCCACTTAGTGGGTACAAAAAGAAAACCATCCATACGTCTCTGCATGAGGCTGCTGGGAAAGATGGTGGCTTCATTCGAAGCGGTACCCTACGGTCAATTCCATTCAAGGAATTTGCAAAGGGCCATACTGTCAGCCTGGAACAAAAAAGTTCAGGCTTTAGACTTACCAATGTCCCTGTCCCCTTCCGTTCGCAAGAGCCTCCATTGGTGGTTGGTGCCCCAGAATCTGGAAAGAGGGAAACCCTTCAGTCCGGTTTCTTGGAAGGTGGTCACTACAGATGCCAGCCTCATCGGCTGGGGGGCAGTGCTGGAGCAATGGTCTCTCCAGGGCAGGTGGTCAGAAGCAAAAAAGGCCCTGCCCATCAATCTCTTAGAGATACGAGCAGCCCGGTATGCCCTAGTAGCATGGACATCCAAACTCCAGGGGTCCCCTGTCAGAATTCAATCAGACAATGCCACGGCAGTGGCATATATCAATCATCAGGGTGGCACCAAAAGTCGTGCAGCCCAGAAGGAAGCAAATTGCATCCTGGGGTGGGCAGAAAGATATGTCCCAGCCATATCTGCGGTTTTCATCCCAGGAGTGGAAAATTGGAGAGCGGACTTTCTAAGTCGCCAACAATTATGCCCGGGGGAATGGTCTCTTCACCCCGAGGTTTTCCAGGCAATATGCCAGCGGTGGGGAACACCGGATGTAGATCTGCTAGCATCCAGATTCAACGCAAAGGTGGACAGGTTTGTGTCTCGCACAAGGGATCCCCTAGCTTGCGGCTCGGATGCCCTAGTGTTCCCTTGGGATCGGTTCAAGCTGATATATGCATTCCCACCGCCACAATTGTTACCGCGATTACTCCGCAGAATCAGGGTAGAAAAGAAACCAGTGATTCTGGTGGCTCCAGCGTGGCCCCGAAGGGCATGGTACGCGGAGATGGTAAAAATGTCAGTGAGGAGTCCTTGGACCCTCCCACTTCGTCCGGACCTGCTTTCGCAGGGACCGATATACCACCCTTCCTTACCAGCCCTAGGTTTGACGGCCTGGCTATTGAAGCCCACATTCTGAAAAAGAGAGGGCTCTCTAATTCTGTGGTATCTACCATGATCAATGCCAGGAAACCGGTATCCAGGCAGATCTATTATAGGATCTGGAAAGCGTACATTACGTGGTGTGAGACCAAGAAATGGCATCCACGTAAGTACATGATAGGGAGGATTCTGGACTTCCTACAGTGGGCTGTAGATAGGAAACTGGCCTTGAGTACTATCAAGGGTCAGATTTCGGCCTTGTCAATATTTTTTCAAAGGCCCTTGGCTTCGCATTCACTAGTCAAAGCCTTTATACAAGGAGTGATGCGTATTAGCCCTCCGGTTAGTATTCCCATATGTCCTTGGGACTTAAACCTGGTTCTGTCGGTTCTACAGAAACAACCGTTTGAACCATTACAACACATTTCCTTGGTTCTTCTCACCAGGAAATTGGTTTTCTTAGTAGCCATTTGTTCGGCTAAAAGAGTGTCGGAATTAGCAGCTATGTCCTGTAAGGAGCCATATCTGGTTGTCCATAAGGACAGAGTAGTATTACGTCCTCATCCAGCCTTTCTTCCTAAGGTGGTATCGAGGTTTCATTTGAACCAAGATGTGGTTCTTCCTTCTTTTTTCCCCAAACCTAGCTCAGTAGAGGAAAAGTTATTACATTCTTTGGATGTGGTAAGAGCAGTTAAAGCTTATCTAAAAGCCACTGCTCAGATTCGCAGAACGGATTCTTTGTTTGTTCTGCCGGAAGGCCCCAGAAGGGGTCAGGCAGCATCAAAATCTACTTTAGCCAAGTGGATTCGACAGGTCATAATACAAGCCTATGGCTTGAGAAAGAGACCGCCTCCGTTCAAAGTTAGGGCGCACTCCACAAGAGCGGTTGGAACTTCATGGGCAGTGCATCACCAGGCCTCCCTGGCTCAAGTATGTAAGGCCGCAACATGGTCTTCGGTACACACGTTTACTAGATTCTATCAGGTAGACGTTAGAAGTCAGGAGGATGTCGCCTTTGGGCGCAGTGTGTTGCAGGCCGCAAAAGATCCTCATGCCTGATGGCGCCCAGCTTATGTACCCCCCCCTCATTTGGCATTGCTTTGGGACGTCCCATTAGTAATGACTAAGTCGCTCTGTGTCCCGTGATGTACGAAAAAGAAAAAGGGATTTTTATAACAGCTTACCTGTAAAATCCTTTTCTTGGAGTACATCACGGGACACAGAGCTCCCACCCCTCTTTTTGGGACACTTATTGCTTGGCTACAAAACTGAGGTGCTCCCGGGTGGGAGGGGCTTATATAGGGGAGGGTACTTCCGGTTTGGAATTGGCCAGTGCCAACACCTGAAGGTAAACTATATAACCCATTAGTAATGACTAAGTCGCTCTGTGTCCCGTGATGTACTCCAAGAAAAGGATTTTACAGGTAAGCTGTTATAAAAATCCCTTTATTTCTTTCCGTGATGCATATCCACTATATTGCATTTTATTGTTTTTTTATTGATTTAGTCAATTATTATTTTATGTATGCTAATTTATTCATGTATTCATATTTATTGATTCATTCATGTGTTCACATTGTTAACCCCTGTCATTGTCATATAACAATAAAGTTCTCACATTTTGATCAATGATGGGCAATGATGTGACTCAGGAAGCTAATGGTTTATTGCGGTGAGAGGTTCTAACTTTTTTCTGATTGGCTCACAATAATTGTGGCGGAGACCTCCGTGCATATATAAGGATCTTCTTTGACCGGAGATGATGTCCTTGATGATGCCCTGGAGGAGGGGTGAAATGCATTGACGAATTTCCGGTCAACACTAAGAACCAGTGACGCTGGTTCTTGTGGAACGCACGCCGTTGTGAACCCGGAACACACTGACGCTCGGTTATCATTGAAGGCTTGTGAGTTTTCCCAATAACAGCGTATTGTTAATCTGTTCCTAAGCGGTACTTCACAAGTTGCTTTTTCTTTTTCTTTTCTTTCTTTCTTTTTCTTCTTTTTATTCCCCACATGGTCCTCTGATCTCTGCTGTTATTGAAGCCAACTGTTGAATTTCACCGAACATTATCGATCCTAGATGTCGGATGTTGGGTGACTTTTATTTTAAATCAACTTTTTTCCTTCCTTCTATATTACAACCACTGTTGCATATGGGACATTATTTCTTTGATGTTGTAAACCATCTGTAGTACTGTGAATTACTCCTAGAGCTAGTTGGCTGGTTGTTCAGTTCATTTAAAGTTTTGCACAGTATATTTTCTGGTTTTACTTAGTTGTCACTTTTTAGTGGTAACATTTAGTATTACACCTACTGCATTTCTGGTGACACCAATCACTGGTGTATAATCCTTTCACTAATAGTGTGTACCATCATCCCGAAAGGTTTAGATGGTTGACATTCGCACATACATTTGTATTGAGCACATTTATATTCGCTAGCGCTGCATTCTATAATTTTTTATCTCTCAAGGTGTTAGTGCCTTATGCTGTAGCAGCTGCGCATATAATAATTTATTTTCACTTGTCATTTATTTTTGTATGTCTCCATAAGCACGAGTTTTAGTTTTTGTTTATTGGTCTATTAATATTCCTGGCTAAGACAGCTTAAAATGGAGGGGTGGTGAAGTCTGTCTCTATGTAAGAAGTTAACTCAAAGAGAGTGTGAAAGAAGGCCTAGATGATGGAACGTGTGATGAGTCTGAAGCATTATGAGTGGAACTGTACATGGATGTGCATACTACAAAGGTTATCACTAGAGTTTGTTATAGACCCCCCAGTGTTAATGTGAAGGTGGATACTCAGCTCCTTGCACAGATAGAACGGGCTACAAGGGCTTGGGTACTGATAGTAATGAGGGATTTTAACTACCCAGAAATTGACTGGAGTAATGGCACAGTTAAAGGGCTAAAATTTATAAACCTATTACAAGACAATTTTATGGTCCAGTTTATTGAGGCCCCAACTAGGAATGATGCTCTGCTAGCCCCTTGCCGACCAGCGCACCACAATTTACGTTGGCACAATGGCACGGCTGGGCAAATGGGCGTACCTGTACGTCCCCTTTAAATCACGGCACAGTGGGCGCACGCAAGGGTGCAGACTCAATTCCGCCAGGGCCCTCGATCGTGTCACGGAGCGGCAGAACGGAGAGATGCCTAAGTAAACAAGACATTTCCCTGTTCTGCCTAGCAACATGACAGGGATCCACTGCTCCCTGTCATTGGGAGCAGTGATCTCTGTTATTTTCTAATAAGACAATCCCCCCTACAGTTAGAATTACTCCCTAGGACACACTTAACCCCTTGATCGCCCCCTAGTGTTTAACCCCATTCCCTGCCAGTGTCATTTACACAGTAATCAGTGCATTTTTATAGCACTGATCGCTGTATAAATGACAATGGTCCCAAAATAGTGTAAAGTGTCCGATGTGTCCACCATAATGTTGCAGTTACGATAAAAATCGCAGATTGCCGCCATTACTAATAAAAAAATAATAAAAATGACATAAATCTATTGTCATGGTTATGCATTAATGTTTGTCTCTCAGCTTACCCCTTCTCCATGTGTTCACCTTAGAGGCCAGCCACTCTCACCTGGCTGCTTAAATATTCTCTCCTCCAAGCATGGCTCCACCCCAGGCCCTATCAGGGAACACTATATTAACCTGTGCACTGCAAGCCAGCCATGCTGATCAACATTGTTTGTTAAGCTATTGTGTGTTTGGGTTCTGTCTCGGTTTTACCGATATTGGCTTGTTCTTGACTATCCCTGTCTGCTTGTGACCTTGACCTTTGGCGTTTCCTTGTTTATCCTTGTCTACTAGTCGCCCCGGTGTTTGGCTTATCCCTTCACTATCTCTTGTATCCTGAGCTGCTGTTTCCCCTCTATCCTCTATAGCAGGGATATGCAATTAGCGGACCTCCAGCTGTTGCAGAACTACAAATCCCATGAGGCATAGCAAGACTCTGACAGCCACAAACATGACACCCAGAGGCAGAGGCATGATGGGACTTGTAGTTTCTCAACAGCTGGAGGTCCGCTAATTGCATATCCCTGCTCTATAGCCTACTGTGAGCGTGAGCTGGGGGACTCTGGGGGGCCGCAACCTGGATCCAGTTGCAGCCCAGTCCATCCTCACCACTAGAGGCTCTAGTGAACACCTGCTGGATCTTAGACTCCGCGCCCTGGGGAATCTTAGGCTCTAGCTCCCTGTGGGATCCCTGTTAGTGCTCCAGTGGACCTGCCTTCTCTAATCACCCAGTGTTCCATCCGCAGTAGTCAGCCATAGGGTTCACTACCTTAGCGGTGCACTCCTGACCCCAACAGTGTGCATCTGTCACCTGGTTTCAGGTGACCTGATATCTATCCCCTATTTTGTAGACGCTATAACTTTTGCGCAAACCAATGAATATACGCTTATTGAGATTTTTTTTACCAAAAATATGTAGAAGAATACATATCGGCCTAAACTGAGAAAGAAATTAGATGTTTTATATATTTTTTGGGGATATTTATTTAGCAAAAAGTAAAAAATATTGCATTTTGTTCAAAATGGATGCTTTTTTTTGCTTATAGTGCAAAAAATAAAAACCACAGAGGTGATCAAGTACCACCAAAAGAAAGCTCTATTTGTTGGGAAAAAAAGAACGTCAATTTTGTTTGGGTGCAATGTCGCACTATGGCAAAATTGTCAGTTAAAGCGACACAGTGCCGTATCGTAAAAAGTGCTCTGGTCAGGAAGGGGGTAAATTCTTCCAGGGCTGAAATGTTTAAACATGGTAATCTCAAACAATGCAGAGCTTATTACCACCTATGTGGCTCACGGCCAAAGTTAAAAAAGCTATAACTAAAAAGAAAAGAGCTTTTAAAAAATATAAAAATGAAGGAACACTATCATCATTTAAATGTTACAAAGAATATAACAGAATAAAGGAAATCAACTACGTGAAAATTCAAAGCAAACAACAGATTGCAAAAGATAGTAGGACAAACTTTGAAATATATTAATAGTAAAAAGGTCAGGTTTGAGCATGTAGGTCCTTCACAAAATAATCTGGAATGGGTGACTGGGGACAATGAGAAGGCAAATTTATTAAATACCTTCTAAAGCTCTATGTATACAAAGGAGCATAGGGAATCTCAAGTCAATAATGGGGATGGTATCGACACAGCTCCAAATGATCCACTATGGCTCAAAAGTGATATGGTCCAGAAATATTTAGACAGAATAAAGGTGGATAAAGCACTTGTTTTAAATTTATTTTTATTCAATTTTTTTAAACACATATAGCTTCCATTATATTTCCATTGAACATACATTACATTAAAATACACAAAAAATACAAACATACATTAAACACAACATTTACAACAACAATATGGGTCTATCCTGCTACATCTTGATGATTTTCCTTTTATCTTCCCTCCTCTCCCACAGCTCTCCCCCATCTATTTCCTCCATAACCCCTTCCCCCCCTGGGAGAAAAAGTAAAAAAGTCCACACACCCCAACAACCACCCCAAAACACCTCCCTGATTTGAACTTTAAAGTGCATCGTGCCCTCTTTACCTTTTAAATTAACTTCCGTGACTTCTATATTTGTATTTATCTATGAGGGGGTTTGTGTGTCCCCCCAATATGCTTTATCAACCTTGTATTCCCTCTTAAAAAGTGCATTCGTGCCCTATTGCCCTTTTCCCCTTTAATTTACTTCAGTGGCTTCTATATTTATTTTTAGTTAAGAGGGCGAGAGTGAGACTCTCAACCCTCAGTACACTCCAACTCAAAAAATAAAGAAGGGGGGGGGAATAAAGAACTCCAGAAAGAGGGGGGGCCCATTCCTCCTTCACTAAGGTAGCCGGCCGAGATTCCCTAAATACTACCCTCACTTCTCATATATGTCGCATATACTGGGGAGTGTCTAAACTCCACCCAACCCTTCCAAACTCTGGTATATCCAATTTTAGATTTCTTATGTAGGTTTGTTACCTCTTCCATAAATCTTATTTTATCTACCTCCCTCAACCATTCCTGTATCATCGGGGCTTGCTTTGTCCTCCACTGTTTCGGAATTAGTATATTCGCTGCATTCAGTAACATTTTAATAATTGCTGACCTATATTCCTTCCTTGGACTAACCGTTGCATGGAACAAACACTGCCATGGATCCAAAACAATTTCAGTCCCACTGGTCCTCTAAATTAGATCTAATATTTCCACCCAGTATGGTTGGATCATGGGGCACTGCCACCATATGTGGACATGGGTTCCCACCTCCCCACATTCCCTCCAGCATAGAGGTGATGGATAAAGCACTTGGACCAGATGGCATGAACCCATGGATCCTAAAATAATTGAGCTCTGTCATTTCAAAGCAATTGTTTCTAACTTTTAGGGACTTGTTAAGGACTGGAATAGTACCACTGGATTGGCGTAGGGCCAATGTGGTGCCAATATTTAAAAAGATATTAAAGTCATTACCAAATAACTATAGACCTGTTAGTTTAAATTCTACAGTCTGGAAGATACCGGAGAGTTTAATATAAGACCACATAGATGAGTTCTTGATGGAAAAAAATATTTTAAGCAACAGACAGCATGGATTCATGAAAGACAGAAGTTGTCAAACTACTAAACAAGTAAAAAAGGCACAAAGCACAGGTACCTCAAGTAGTAGTACCCAATAGTCCAAGGGCAGAGGTAAGAAGGTGTATGTATACACATATATATGCACACATAGAACTATATGGTAGGGGATCAGTCAGGGCAGCCACCAAGAAAACCAAAAGCCGGTTCTAGTATGCTAGGAAAAAAACAAGAAAAGGGGCGCCTCTGAGTATGTATCATAAGAATAATTTAATAAACAACAACATCTACTCACATGGAGAACAGGTAAGTTGCATTCAGGTCCGGTTGCTGGGCTGAAGAGATGGAGTGGGACTGCAAGTCACAGCAAGTCCTGTAGAGCTGCCACCACATCAGATCCGTGCAGGATGGAGTGGGATGGCTGAGCACAGCGTGGTTTTCTTCAGTGATCCAGGCTTGGGCATATCTTGGTCTATCAAAAAGAGTCAGTCTGAAGAAGATATGGGTTCCAGGTAAGGTGTAGACAAGAACAAGCCTCAGTGGTTATGGCAAGCCGTGCTGTGGCTTCAGTGTGCACTCTGTCTCTGTAGAGTAGGAAGTAAACACAGCCGTGTATTTAGAGTGAGGCTTGGTAAGGCTTGGAGAGCATCACAGCACGGCGCTCGGCAATGACGTCACACACATGCGACATGTTTCAAAGCTAGCAAGCCATTGGTGGAAGAATGGCCGCGCCTCTTTTTCAAGCATAAAGTGTGTGAGAGAGCTGGATGGGACATTTTATAGGCTGACAGGGGGCGGGGCCAAAACTGAGATTTGAAAAAAAGGTCAGCAATGCTAAGGGGAAAAAAACATTTAAGCAGACACAACGCAAGTGGAATAAAAATAACATAAAGCAGAAGATGAGGAATAAAAATTCAGGGGGAAGTAAACATTTAAAAAAAAAACAAAAAAAACAACAACACACAATACAAATTAAGTTAATAAATATGATAAAGAATTATACTGGGTGAAAAGGTTCATCTAAAATGTATACTATATATAGGGAAAAAAAATAATGCAAGGAAACTGAATGGTGGGAATAGGATTAAAAAATATATATATATATATATATATATATATACTGTATATATATATATATATATATATATATATATATATATATATACGGTATATATATATATATATATATATATATATATATATATATATATATATGATAAAAAATATATATTATACATTATGAAGGATGGTGATACGATATCAATCAGTATCATTGTGAGGTAGATTATTAATGACGATAATGCATCTCAGATAAACCAATAACATATTAAATCAATTAATTAGTTAGTCAACTAAATTAATACTATATAAGGGCCAGTTCACACCATAGAAACGTAGTCTAGATGCGTTCCAGGTGCTTTTCTGCATGCGCGTCCCTGATGCGTTCCAGTGCGTTTTTGATGCGTTTTGATGCAGTCCAGTGCTTTTTTCCCCTCTCCTTAACTTTAAATAAGGACAAATGCGTTGCAGTGCACCTCCGGTGCACCTAGATGCGTTCCGGTGCATTCCAGTGCGTTTTTGGTACATTCCGGTGCGTCTTTGATGCGTTTTACTGCGGTCCAGTACAATTCTGTACATAAAAAATGCAGCATGACCTTTTTTTTATTTTCTTTCTGAAACGCACTGGAACGGACTGCAGTGGTGTGAAAAAAGAAGGGGGGGGGAATCCGGGTGGTGCATAGGGGAGGGAAGAATGGTAAATATATATATACACACATCATACTAGGCTAGGCATGAGATCATGCTACCTCTAGGGTTACCATATACTTACTGAGGAAAAACAAACCCGCCACCCCATTTAAAAATAAGAGATAATTATATATATAGACCTGCAGTAAAAAATGACAAAGATGAATAAATTTGTGAATAGATAGATAAAAAGGTGATATCATATAAAATCCAGTGATCAAATGACAAGAACATAGATTGCTATAATACAGTCGCTATCTCTATCCCTTCGTTTAGGCCACCAGGCGAGAGAATATCAAGGCAATAAATCCAAAATGTCTCACGGCACATAATTTTTTGAAGCGTTCAGCCTCTGTCATCGTATTGGGGATTTGCTCAATGACCCAGACAGAAATACCAGTGGTAGATTTTTTATGGTGATCGGCAAAATGCCGGGGGACGCTGTGCATATTCTTACCACCCTCGATAAGTCGTCGATGCTGGCTGAAACGTTGCCTAGGAGGGCAAATATTTTGTCCAACATAAATCAGCCCACAAGGGCAGGTGAGACCATATACAACAAAGTTGGATGAACAATTAATGAAATGGTCAAGTGGATAAGTTCTGCCCTTAGAGCAAAAGGATTTTTTGCCGTGTTGTACGAACTGACAGGTTTTGCAGCCGGCTTATTTGCATTGGAGCATGCCAACTAGGGGTATAAGTTGAGTGGAATTGGGGGTGACCTGGTTACTTTTGAGTTTACTCTGGGCGATTTTGTTTTTTAGGCTGGGAGCTTTGCGGTAAGTAATTCTGGGTGCTGATGGGAGTATGGTTTTGAGAAGGGGGTCCTGTTGTAGAATATTCCAGTGGGTGCTCAGTATGTTTTCCATGTTTTTGTATTGGAAATTAAAAGTAGTGATAAATTGCATAGAGTGGTCTATTTTGTTTTTATCTTTTTTGACTGGTTTACCTTTTAAGTAATAGTTGCATGCTTGGTCTACCAATTCTGTTGGATATTCTTTATCTGCAAATTTCTTTTTTAGGGGAATTCTTAAGGTGTCGTAGTCAGTATCTAAGGTGCAGTTCTGCCGTTGACGACAGAACTGACCCTTTTGGTTTTTTTTGTGTCCATTATGGGTAATGGCAACTCTTAAAATGAAGGAAAGAGTTGCCAGCCGTAGGTTTGGTGTAATTCTTGGCAGTGATGGTCTCACCAGCATGACCCAGTTCTAGGTCTAGAAATGCCAGGCTGGTAGGGTCAAGAACATGGGTGAAAGATAGGCCGTAGGGGTTATGGTTACAGTGGTTTACAAATAAAGGAATCAGATCGTGGGGCCCGTCCCAGATGACAATGAGGTCACCGATATAACGGGCAAAAAAGATAATGTTAGCAGCATATGGGTTGTTTTGTGAGATATAATTCTTTTCCCAATAGCTCATGGCTAAGTTGGCATAGGACGGGGCAAATTTGGCTCCCATGGCGGTCCCCTTTAGTTTGCAGGTAGAACTCGCCATCGAAGTCAAAGTAGTTGTGGGTAAGACAAAAATTGGTGGCCTCCAGAATAAATTAAGCTTGTCTGGGGTTAATAAAGGGGTCTTGAGCCAAGAAAAATTCTAAAGCTAATAATCCAAAATGATGTGGAATGGAGGTATAAAGGGAAGTGACATCTAAGGATAACCACATATAGGAGGGTTCCCACTTGTAGGATGCAAGTGATTCTAGGAGATGAGAACCATTTCTAATATAAGATGGTAGCTGTTGAACAATGGGTTGTAGGTATTGGTCAATATATTGACTAAAACCAGTGGTGACGCTATCCATGGCAGCCACAATGGGCCTGCCAGGAGGGGAAGTGAGGTTTTTGTGGACTTTCGGCAGGTGGTAAAAGTAGGGGACTTGATAAAAACTATTTATAAAAAAGGAAGCTTCAGTTTTGTTAATCACTCCGCAGTCAAGAGCTGATTTAACTAAAACATTCAGCTCGATAGCAAAGTCAGTTGTGTGGTCTTTTTTAAGCTTACTGTATGTGGTCTTGTCAGAAAGGAGTCTGTGTGCTTCTTTGATATAATCTGCCTTGTTTAGCAGAATTATACCACCCCCTTTATCGGCGGATTTGATAATAATATCTGCTGTGTTGATTAGGGAGTCTAAAGCACGAATTTCAGGGGCAGAGAGATTGTATTGATGTGGTGGTACAGTGGAGGATGTATGGCAGAGTTTAAGGAAGTCAGCATACACTACTCTATTAAAACTCTCGAGGTACGGGCCTTTGGACTGGGCTGGATAGAAAACAGACTTGGGTTTAAAGGAGGAATGTACTATAGGTGGTGAGGTGGCAAGATGCTGCGTGAAGAGGCTTAAAGTGTCGTCTTCATCGGTTAAGGATTCTAAAACGCACCGGAACGTACCAAAAACGCACCGGAACGCACCTAGGTGCACCGGAGGTGCACTGCAATGCACTTGTCCTTATTTAAGGTTAAGTAAGGAGAGGGGGAAAAAAGCACTGGACTGCATCAAAAGCGCACCAAAAAAGCATCAAAAACACACAGGAACGCATCAGGGACGCGCATGCAGAAAAGCACCTGGAACGCATCTAGACTACGTTTCTATGGTGTGAACTGGCCCTTATATACAGTAGTATTAATTTAGTTGACTAACTAATTAATTGATTTAATATGTTATTGGTTTATCCGAGATGCATTATCATCATTAATAATCTACCTCACAATGATACTGATTGATATCGTATCACCATCCTTCATAATGTATAATATATATTTTTTATCATTATATATATATATATATATATATATATATATATATATATATATATATTTAATCCTATTCCCACCATTCAGTTTTTTTGCATTTTTTTTCCTATATACAGTATAAATTTTAGATGAACCTTTTCACCCAGTAATTCTTTATCATATTTATTAACTTCATTTATATTGTGTGTTGTTTTTAATGTTTACTTCCCCCTGAATTTTTATTCCTCATCTTCTGTTTTATGTTATATTTATTCCACTTGCATTGTGTCTGCTTAAATGGTTTTTTCCCCTTAGCATTGCTGACCTTTTTTTCAAATCTCAGTTTTGGCTCCGCCCCCTGTCAGCCTATAAAATGTCCCATCCAGCTCTCTCAAACACTTTATGCTTGAAAAAGAGGCGTGGCCATTCTTCCACCAATGGCTTGCTAGCTTTGAAACATGTCGCATTTGTGTGTGACGTCATTGCCGGGCGCCGTGCTGAGATGCTCTCCAAGCACTCTGAATACACGGCCGTGTTTACTTCCTACTCTACAGAGACAGAGTGCACACTGAAGCCACAGCGCGGCTTGCCATAACCACTGACGCTTGTTCTTGTCTACACCTTACCTGGAACCAATGGTGGCCCGTCCATAGGGGGCGCCTGGGCGCCCCCCCCCCCCCCCCCCAGGCAGTCACAAAAAAAAAAAAAAAAAATTTTAAAACTGTCCCTTTAAAATTTTTTTTTTTTTTAAAAAAAAGGTCCTTAAGTGATCTGTTACTGGGCGCCGGACGCAGGGCAGTGTGGAAAATTCCACGTCTATGCAATTACGAGATTGCAGACGAGGCGCTTCATTTGCAGGCTTTAAACCCGCCCTGGGACGCATTCCATCGCGCCGATCTGCATCCTCCCAGCGCCGTAGTATTATTTACTACGGCCGGGTTCTTTGATTGACACTGCAGTTATGTCACTTCCGGTTTTCACTGTGCCAGAGCGGAGGAAACATGAGGAGTGGACTGCACAGCCGCTGCTGCTAAAGGTATGTTTTATTTATCTATCTGCCTTCCTGCCTTCCTGACTGTAATGTATGTGCTGACACCCTGTCCATAGCGTGATCGCAAGGTGGAGGGGGGAGGGTGTTCTGCCCCCAGCTATTCACTAGCTATATGCTGGAAGAGTAAGTCAGTGAGACATGTGCCTGGCAGGAGAGAAGAGGGGGGAGGGATCATGGGGGACTGCTGAGTGCTGATCGGAGCAAATGCTTCAGTGCCTGCCTGTAATGTGGTGATCTGACACTTGTCCATCCATAGCACTGTAGTATCCTGTGATCGGAAGCTGAAGGGTGTCCTGCTACATGTGCCTGGCAGGAGAGGATGGGGGTGTGCTGACTGCTGATCGGAGCAAATGCTTCTCTTATTCACTAAATCCCTCTCTCATCTGTCTGTATATTTATCCCTCTCTCTCCCCCTCCCACCCACTCTATCTCTCTATCTATCTATATATCTCTCTCTATCTATCTATATATCTCTCTCTATCTATCTATATATATATATCTCTATCTATCTATATATCTCTCTCTCTCTATCTATCTATCTATCTATCTATCTATCTATCTATCTATCTATCTATATATATATATATATATATCTATCTATCTATCTATCTATCTATCTCTCTCTCTCTATCTATATATATCTCTCTATCTATCTATCTCTCTCTCTCTATCTCTCGGCCCGGGTGCCGCCCCCTCCTGTAGTCACCCAAAAAAAAAACGGACACTTTAAGATTTTTTTTTTGTCACTGCCTTTTTTACACTGCCAGTGGCGGTGCGTCCATTGTGGGCGCAGAAGCGCCGCCCCCTCTCGCTTCTGCGCCCGTCACTCACAACAATACATAGGTTCATGCATTGCATGAACCTATGTATTGTCGCCGCCGCTGCCGCCCACTATTCAGATGGCCGGCCCCTTGAGCACCGGCCATCTGAATAACAGCATCTGGTTGGTCTTTAGAAGTGCCTATCAGAGCCAGCGGCTCTGATAGGCTTCCCGACTACAGCCTGAGGGCTGTAATCGGCTTCTAAATAGCTAACGAGAGGACGCACGGGGGGTGCGTTCCCTGGTTGCGTTTCAGCTTATCAGGTTCACCGGGTCTGTTTACCGGTAACCTGATTGGCTGAAGCGACATCGAGGGCGGGAGAAGACATTGAGGACGGAAGAAGGACGGCGCTGACCTGAGGAAGGTAAGTGCAGGGCTGGGGGGGACAAACTGTCTGCATTTGGGGGACAAACTGGCTATATTATGGGGACAAACTGGCTGTATATGGGGTACAAACTGGCTGTATATGGGGTACAAACTGGCTGTATATGGGGGACAAACTGTCTGTATTATGGGGGACAAACTGTCTGTATTATGGGGGACAAACTGTCTGTATTATGGGGGACAAACTGTCTGTATATGGGGGACAAACTGTCTGTATATGGGGGACAAACTGTCTGTATATGGGGGACAAACTGTCTGTATTATGGGGACAAACTGTCTGTATTATGGGGACAAACTGTCTGTATTATGGGGACAAACTGTCTGTATTATGGGGACAAACTGTCTGTATTATGGGGGACAAACTGTCTGTATTATGGGGGACAAACTGTCTGTATTATGGGGGACAAACTGTCTGTATTATGGGGAACAAACTGTCTGTATTATGGGGACAAACTGTCTGTATTATGGGGACAAACTGTCTGTATTATGGGGACAAACTGTCTGTATATGGGGGACAAACTGTCTGTATTATGGGGGACAAACTGTCTGTATTATGGGGGACAAACTGTCTGTATTATGGGGGACAAACTGTCTGTATTATGGGGGACAAACTGTCTGTATATTAGGGGACAAACTGTCTGTATTATGGGGGACAAACTGTCTGTATTATGGGGGACAATCTGTCTGTATATTAGGGGACAAACTGTCTGTATATTAGGGGACAAACTGTCTGTATTATGGGGGACAAACTGTCTGTATTATGGGGGACAAACTGTCTGTATTATGGGGGACAAACTGTCTGTATTATGGGGGACAAACTGTCTGTATTATGGGGGACAAACTGGCTGTATTATGGGGGACAAACTAGTGGCGTTTGGGCACAGTGGCTGCATTTAATGGGCACAGTGGCGGCAATTGATGTTTTTTTTTTTTCAGTTTGTTTGCGCCCCCCCAAAAAATTTGAGCACCAGCCGCCACTGCCTGGAACCCATGTCTACTTCAGACAGACTTTTTTTGATAGACCAAGATATGGCCAAGCCTGGATCACTGAAGAAAACTGGTGGCAGCTCTACAGGACTTGCTGTGACTTGCAGTCCCACTCCATCTCTTGAGCCCAGCAACCGGACCTGAATGCAACTTACCTGTTCTCCATGTGAGTGGATGTTGTTGTTTATTAAATTATTCTTATGATACATGCTCAGAGGCGCCCCTTTTCTTGTTTTTTTCCTAGAAGTTGTCAAACAATTTATTATTATCAGTAGGTAAGTAAAACCTTAGACAAAGGGGTGGCTGAGAACGTGGTATACTTGGCTTTTGAACGAAACAGGTGCGCTAATCCCAAAAAAATTCAGTGCAGAAATACACATAACAAAATTAAGGGCATAAAGTCCACTCCTACAAAAACAAGTGTATAAAAATAAATGAAAAAGCAGTATATAACACCTATAGTACCACATGTAATGTGAGACATCTAACTGTTTGAGCTGGCTGGTGCAAACCACCGCTCTGTTTTATGTGCATTTACTTTTGCTGATGTTTGGCTGCCTTGATGTAAGTTTTTAGTGTGCTGTTTTAATAAACCCTTTTCTTGAAACATACAGTAGGTGCCGCCGATATTGTATATCTATCGCTCCCAAGGGCCTGGTATGCTCCTGGAGGGGGAACCCACGCCGTTTTTTTCTTTAAAAATTGGCGTGGAGTTCCCGCTCAGGATTCATTCCAAACGCAGTGCCTGGTATTGGCGGGAATCCGTGTCGGATCCCCGCCTATCAGCAATGCGTGTCGCTCATCGTGAAAGGAACATTTTTTCCTTTCCCGATGACGAGACAGCTCGGCGCTGGCTCTCGCGACGGAGCTCATAGGGTGTCAATATCGCCGCTAGAAGCGGTGAGATTGACACAATATCGGCGGCACCTACTGTATTGCACTACGAGGCTATCCTTATGCTCTGGGATTTATCCTGGAGCTGCCAGATTGGATATCAGTTCTTCCAAAGATACCAGGATTCCTGTGTCCATTGAGAAACCGGGTCCACTTTTACAGCTTAATGTTTTGGAGCCTGATGGGATCATTGTCCAGTATCTAATACCGCTGCTATCTGGAATTTGGTTCATTTTTACAGTCCAGCCTGTTGGAGCTTTAACGCTTGAAACTACTACTATCTAGTGAATCTATGTGTTGATATTTAAGTTTTTTGTGTTTTGAAGAGCACTGAAGTTTCCATATATTTTGTTCACTTAATTCCCTTTTGTATTAGGGTTTTCCAGTTGGACATTTGTTCATGCACCTTTTATGGACTAAATCGTATATACAGTAGGTGCCGCCGATATTGTGTCAATCTCGCCACTTCTAGCGGTGAGATTGACACCCTACGAGCTCCGTCGCGAGAGCCAGCACCGAGCTGTCTCGTCATCGGGAAAGGAAAAATGTTCCTTTCACGATGAGCGACACGCATTGCCGGTAGACGGAGAAAAAATGGCAAAAAAATGGCAATAAAAAAAACACACACAGATTTTTAAAGTAATTTATTGCACAGCTCCGGGGGTCTTCTTCCGACTTCGGGGGTCTCCGGTGTCGTCGCCGTGCTCTCTGGTTCTTCCCCTGCGGCCTGCCAGGTTGTGTGCTCAGATAAGGGTCTGGTTTGGACCTTAAGGGGGACCCCCACGCCGATTTTTCGGCTTAGGGGAGTCCCCTTCAAATCCATACCAGACCCAAGGGCCTGGTATGCTCCTGGAGGGGGAACCAATGCCGTTTTTTTCTTTAAAAATTGGCGTGGATATCCCGCTCAGGATTCATACCAAACACAGTGCCTGGTATTGGCGGGAATCCACGTCGGATCCCCGTTCAATACAGTGCCGCGTCTCCTCGCTATTGCAGCGAGCGCGAGATGTGTCGCCACCCTGTCGCCGAGATGTCGGCACCCCTCTCGCCGAGAATCTCCGCGATAGGATCGCAATGAATATACAATGTCGGCGGCACCTACTGTATTCACTTTATAAGTCATATCTATTTTTTCACTTAGTTTTATACACTTGTTTTTGTAGGAGTGGACTTTATGCCCTTAATTTTGTTATGTTTATTTTTGCACTGTGAAATTTCTTTAGATTAGCTTACCTGTTTCTTTTAATTATTTATGTTTATGGTAGGGGTTCGGACCTTTTAGGTCGCAGCTTTTCTTTATTTATTTATGTGTTTGATTTTTCTATACAAATAGTCACATAGTTTTTCTTCACCAGGAGGGTAGGATAAACGCAGGATTTTAACCCTTTTTGACATACTTGGATTTTGCAAAAGCATTTAACACAGTTCCCCATGCACGGCTAATGTGTAAGGTAAAGTCTACAGGCTTGGAAAGATCAGTTTGTAAATGGACAGAAAACTGGCTAAAATATTTCAGAGAGTAGTGGTTAATGATTCTTACACTGAATGGTCTAAGGTTTTTAGTGGTGTACCCCAAGGTTTAGTGTTGGAGCCCTTACTGGTTAATATCTTAACCACTTCCGCCCCGGAATATTTTCCCCCATAAGTCCCATACACACTACTGTATTTTTTGGCGTATAAGACGACCGAACGTATAAGACGACCCCCCTAATTTACCAATTAAAACATTTTTTGGGCTATACTTGCCGTATAAGACTACCCCCTTCCTCACACAGGGGTGCAGTCTCGTAGCCCTGATCCAAGCCCAATCTCTGAAGGCAGCTCTGGAAAACTTAGATGCAGGTCCATCCTCTCTTCATGGTAGAGGTGAGCAGGTACCGCAGCAGATCCTCATAGCTTCTCTCCTGATGGCTCTGGTCCCGGCAGGCTGAGAGCTCAGACCCCATCTATAGGTCTGCACTCTCCTCTCTCCTGGCTTAGTTTGCCCAGAAAATGGTGACACTCCCTCCTCTGGGTGCAGCAACTTTGTGGACTTCAATTCCCAAGTCTACTAGTCTCCATTGGCAAGTACAGTGCAGAAAACGGTGGCACTCATTGCAGTATACAGCACTGAGCCAATCACGGCGAGCGATGTATTCTATTAATGAATACAAAGTCTGCTCGGATTGGCAGAGGCTGTAACATCATCAGCCCGTGCCTCTCTGATTCTCAAAGCCAATCTGAGCAGGCGGTATACTGTATGTAGCCTGCTTGGATTGGCAGAGGTTGTTCCAATCTGAGCAGGCTTTGTATTCATCAATAGAATACATTGCTCATCGTGATTGGCTCAGCGCAGTATACTGTATGTAGCCGAAGCTACATACAGTATCACCGCACATCCAGTGGGCAGACATCTATCGGGTGGACTTTTATACCAGTGTATAAGACGACCCCCGAATTTTGGGGGATTTTTTTAAATATAAAAGGTCGTCTTATACGCCGGCAAATACGGTATTAGATTTTCTGCAGATTTTTGTCTTCAGATTTACTAAAACGATGTAGTGCAAGGGCCTGCCTAATTGCATATAAATTGAAACTCTTAAGGTTTGATCTCATATTCTATGGTTTTGGTAAATCTGAAGACAAAAATCTGCAGAAAATCTAGTAGAATACGGCACTGCGTCATTTTAACTGATAATTGCGCAGTCGTGCCATACTGTACCCAAACAAAATTGATGCCCTCTTTTTCCCACAATTAGAGCTTTCTTTTGGTGGTATTTGATCACCTCTGCAGTTTTTAAATTTTTGCGCTATAAACAAAGAGCGACAATTTTGAAAAAAAAAAACAATATTTTTAACTTTTATATAATAAATATCCCCCAATTTAAAAAAAACAAAAACAAATTTCTTCATCAGTTTAGGCCGATATATATTCTTCTACATATTTTTGTGAAAAAAAATCGCAATAAGCGTATATTGATTGGTTTGTGCAAAAGTTATAGTGTCTACAAAATAGGGGATAGATTTATGGCATTTTTATTTTATTTTTTTATTAGTAATGGCGGCGATCTGCAATTTTTAGCGGGACTGCGACATTACGGCGGACAGATCAGACACCTTTGACACATTTTTGGGACCAATGACATCTATACAGTGATCAGTGCTATAAAAATTTACTGATTACTGTATAAATTTCACTGACAGGGAAGGGATTAACACCAGGCAGAGATTAAGGGGTTAAATGTGTTCCCTCATGTGTGTTTCTAGCTGTGGGGGATGGGACTGACTAGAGGAGGAGACAGATCGCTGTTCCTAATTACTAGGAACAAACAATCTGTTTCTCCTCTCCTGTCAGAATGGGGATTTGTGTGTTTACACACACAAATCCCCATTCTGGTCTTCATGCCCGTAATCGTGGGTGGCCGACCGACATTGTGGCCTCTGGTGAAGCGCTTCAGGTTCCCCACCATGCAGCGGCCTGTTATGGCTCTTAAATGAGTCGGCATACAGCTATGGCTATTTGCAGGCAGCTGGTCGGCAAGTGATTAATGATATAGAGTCTGGGATTAAATGTACAATTTCAGTCTTTGCAGATGACACCAAGCTATGCAGTGGAATAACATCCTTACAAAATGTCTCCAAATTACAGGGTGACCTCAATGCACTTTGTAATTGTGCAACTATGTGGCAAATGAGGTTTAATGTTGATAAATGTTAAGTTATGCACTTGGGGGCCAAGAATTTGCATGCACCATACATACTAGGGGTAGTACATCTAGGGAAATCAATAGTGGAGAAGGATCTGGGGGTTTTGGCTTGCAATGCCAAGCTGAGATTTCCAAAGTGAGCAAAGTCCTTTCTTGTATTAAGAGAGGTATGGACTCTGGAAAAAGGGAAATATCATTTTGCCCCTGTACAAATCATTGGTAAGACCTAATTTGGAATATGCAGCTCAGTTTTTGGCACCAGTTCTCAAAAGGATATCAGGGAACTGGAGAAAGTGCAGAGAAGCGCAACCAAACTGATAAGAGGTATGAATGATCTCAGCTGTGATGAAAGATTAGAGGAACAGAATTTATTCTCTCTTGAGAAGAGGAGATTAAGGGGGGATTTGTTCAAAAAGGGGGCACGCTTTATGTCTAGCGAAAAAGAGATTTAATCTCTGAATATGGAAAGGTTTCTTCACAGTGAAGACAGAAAAGGGTCGGGACTTTATATGAAGCATGCGGATTGAAAGCCAAACAGAGCTAGTAAATCAGATAATGTAAATTTATTAAATATTAGACATGTGCACTGCCAAACAAATCGTTAGTTTTCGTTTTCGTTTCATTCGTTTTTTTATTTTTTCGTTTTTCGGGTCATTCGTTATGATCGCAATTCGTAAATTCGTAAATTTGTACATTCGTAAATTTGTACATTCATAAATTTGTACATTCGTAAATTTATACATTCGTAAATTTATACATTCGTAATTTCGGAAATTTGGAAATTCGATATTTTCGAAAACCCGAAAATTTGAAAATCTGAAAAAATAACTATTAAATTATAGGTATTGAAATTTCCTTTCAAATTTGGCTGTTAGCGAACGTAACGAATACTAATTTATCTGAAGTTACACATAACCTGAAATAACAAATGCCGCATCTAAACAAATGGAACGGAACAAATTAATAATAATAATAATAAAACGTTTTTATTATTATTATTGTTATTTATTATTATAATTAATTCATTACGTTCCATTCGTTTAGATACGGCATTCATTATGTCGGAAAACAATTCGTAACTTCGTTAAGTTCACTAACAGCCAAATTTGAAAGGAAATTACAATACCTATAATTGAATAGTTAGTAATAGTTAAGTTATTAGTTAATTATTATTTCAGATTTCCGAATTTACGATTGTACGAATGTACAAATTTACGAATATTCGGAAATTCGTAAATTCAAATTTACGAATTTCCGGATAGTTGTACATTCGTAAATTCGTGCATTGGTAAATTCGTATATTCGTAAATTCGTACATTCGTAAATTTGAATTTACGAATATTCGTTAAAATTCGTTAAATGAGTTTTCGTTAATTCGGATATTTCCGAATTAACGAATTTGTCGAAATTCGTTAAAAAACGAATTCGGAACGAAACGAATTGCACATGTCTATTAAATATTATACAGTAAAATACATAAGACACCATGGTACATATTCCATCACCCAACATGGTTAGTTCATTAGCATTTGTTCGTAAATAAATTGAGTAAAACAGTAAAAACATGAGGTAGAACTGCATGGTAAATGTTATTTGGCATCTGAAGCTTGACGTTTTTCGCGGCTGTCTTGCCGCTCATCAGGAGCTGATAGTTAATGGATGTCTATAATACAAGAACATTGTATCAAATGATAGGTTAGGCTTGTTAGGGAAAAATTATATAAAAGGGGGAGAGAAATATGCACTTAAATCAACAGCCCATACTTACAGGTCGGGTGATGGTATGGGCACGGCAGGGGGCATGTAGGCGGCCGGGGACACAGTCCGAAGGTTTCTTCACAGTAAGAGCTGTGAAAATGTGGAATAGACTCCCTCCAGGGGGGGTTCTGGCCAGCTCAGTAGATTGGATTCTTTCCTAAATGTACAAAATATAACTGGATACTAACATTTATAGGTAAAGTTGATCCAGGGAATATCCGATTTGTATTTGAGGGATCAGGAAAGATTTTTTTTCCCCTGCTGTAAGCAAATTGGATCATGCTGTGCTGTTTTTTTTCCCTTCCTCTGGATCAACTATGGGTATATGATTGTGTATATGGGGTTGTATAATGTTATTTTATTTTTTATTGTTTGAACTAGATGGACTTGTGTCTTTTTCAACCTGACTAACTATGTAACTATGTAAATTGACTACATTGCCATCAAAGCAGTACAAATTGGTCTTGACTGTGATTAGATAGTGAAGAAGCAGAGGCTGACTAATGAGGTCATCTCTGCATTCTTTCCTCCAACCAGCAGAATATATGTATTATATTCCCAAAAAGTGTATATAATAGTACATCCTAATTCACAAATGAGTTAGTACAGAAATACAGAGGTGTTTTATAAAAATGCATTTAACTCTTTTTATTACATTTTTAACTGGATTAAAATAGAGCTCTTTAACACCCCCCACACAAACTAGTATAAACTCCTAAAGAATTGATTTGTGCTGGCTATATGAAGACATCTGCAATGACTCCAACTTTGTTATACTCACAGCTAGGACTAATCTTAACCGGAGCTTTATAAAGGCAAAAATAAAATAAAAGTATGAAATACATTTTTTTTTAGATTCATACTTACCTCGGTGGATGTAGCATCAGACCGATGCTCCATCTGTCCCCCGCCGTCCCTGCACTGAGAACCGAGCCACCGAACATCACCGATGGCTCAGTTCTCACAGATCCCCAAGAGGAAAGCTGCTGACTGTCAGTCAGCGTCTTTCCTCTCTGCTTCTCCACGCTCATTTGAGCACCGAGCAGTGGAGGGGCGGGGAGAGGCTGTCTCAGCAGCTCGCTGAGGCTGCCATCAATCAGGGCAGCTGGCGGATCCCGACTTGGAAGTCGTGATGACGTGCTGCCCCGACTGTTGGCAGTGACGTCAGCGGAGAGCGGACTTCAGACCACTCTCCGCTGAAAACAGGTCACAGGAGTGCAAAACTAATTGCACTCCTGTGACCCAGAGGAGAAGCCCAGCCAAAAAAGCTCAGGCTGGACTTCTCCTTTAAATACATTTTGCGTAAATGTGCCCTTATTAACAATGTTGACATTTAAGGTCAATGCTAACCCATAGCACAATGAACCTGAATCATTTTCTGTAGACAGTTTTTTGAGTCACTATTGAAAGAAGCATTTGTTTATACAGTATATCAGCTTTACAAATCTAATGGGCATGATTTACTAAAGTGCAGGCACCTAAGCTGGCACGACAACCATGCTTGAAAAAGTAAAATGTACCATGCATGCAAAACACACAGACACACCTGCATAATTCAGTGAATTATTGAATTTATGGTAACTATTTACTAAGGTTTGCAGTAGAGTGTACACTCCAGCATCTGAATGTTCTATGGCAGGGGTGCCAAAATGATTTAATGATGTTCTACGGTCGCGGGCCAAAATTAGAGGAGCAGGCAGATAACAGGTCTTGTCCACTCCGCATATGCAGAGCAGACATAGACACTATGCTCTATTCTATGAGCCCTCCGATCCGACCACATGGAAAGGGATGGATCCTCTTCTGTTTTTTTAAGTGAATCAGATTGGAGATATGCAGGTGTATCTGTCGCTCTATAGAGGTGAATGGAGGGTCCGATTGGGTCTACCTGAAAAACAGGCAGGCATACTCGATCGGACCGATCGCGTGAAAGAGGCCTAAGGCTGCTTTTACACTGATGCACTGTGGTTTAACTGCACCCCAACTGATCTCAATCTTCACTTCTTCCTCAGGATTCCTGCAGATATCTCTGGCTGCTGCTGTCCCCCAGGCAGCTTTGGCTGGTGGCTGCTGATGGCTGTCTTCCAGGGCTGGTACTGTTGGCGGGTACTGCTGGTGGGTACTGCTGGCTGGTACTGCTGGTGGGTCCTGCTGGTGGCTACTGCTTGTGGGTACTGTTGGCTGGTTATCAACCCTCCATCCCTAAGAATCAGTGTGACAGAAGCCGGTGCTAGAGGAAGCATGCAGCTGCAGTAGAGAGCAGAACTGATGCTTCCTGTATCACTCCTGTCACAAGAGGAGTACATTTGGTATCACTCCACCTGTGACAGGAGCCGGCGCTATACAGAAAGCAACTGCTTTGCTTCCTCTAGCGCCGACTCTGTTCTTTGCGCTGATGCTCGGGGATGGCGGGTCGGGAACCCACGATCTGGGATTGCTGACCCACTGTCCCAGAGCAGGAGGTTGTGGGCCACATCAGAGGGTGCCGCAAGCCACATGTGCCGGCAGGCCAGTGGTTGAGCACCCCTGTTTTATGGCTACACAGTGGGATGCCTATAAATACAGGCATACCCCACTTTTAAGTACACAATGGGGTTTATTTACTAAAGCTGTAAAGTGCAAAATCAGGCTCACTTCTGCATATAAACCAACAAGCTTCCAGGTTTTATTACCAGGCTTAATTGAACAAGCCGGGCTTAGAATCTCATTGGTTTAAATGCAGAAGTGAGCCTGATTTTGCGCTTTCCAGCTTTAGTAAATAAACCCCATTGTGTACTTAAAAGTGGGGTGTGCCTGTAATGTATATAATATAAATGTCTTTGATAAAATTATGTTTTTTTCTATTTTTTGGGGGTTTACCTGACCGCAGTTATTTTTTATGTAAATCTGATGTTGAAACAAGGACAAATAAAAGGCAATTCTGTAAAGTAAAATAATAAAAACTGTAAAGATAAAAAGTAATAGAACACACTGTGCTAAGAGAATCATTTCAGAAATGTCCTCTATAGCCATCATTAGAGCATGTACAGGATTTCAGGTTGACCGCTAGATGGAAATCATAGGAGAAAGTCATAATACAAACAATATGGCAGACATTATAGACATTAAGATATCCACAGAGCAAACATTTTATACATAGAGCACCAAGAGTATTACACCATGGTGTATTTTTGTTTAACTCTTTATTCCTAATTATGTTGAGGTATGTCAGATGTGATGTGTTATATGGATTTTTTTTATGTACATCTGATGTAGGAACTGAGCCAAATATAGAGCATATTGATATCATTTTAAAGACATTAAAGGAAAGACAAATCAGTAATGTTGAAAAAGCCATAAAACACTGTGCCAAGAGTATCACATTTGAGCAATGTCCTCTGTGTCCATGACTAGAGCGTGTACAGGCTTTTATACTCTGGTGCCTTTGAACAGGTTTTATAAATACCCGATAACTACCTGAATTCTGATTTTCTTGCTCTGACAGCATGGAATACAAGGAATTTTTTACATTCTATGTTGCTTGGTGCATACGTATTTTATTGTTTGGTGAACTGGTCACATGTTTAATTTTTTTTAATGTTCATATGTGCATTTCTCTGTGCAGTTTATCAGAACAGATGGCACAAAAGAAGCATTTTTTATGTTCAATGCACACGGCAAACCAAAATTGCACAATATGCAGTATGCACTTAAAAATATTTGTCACAACAACGCTTACATATTTATTCATATCATGTGTACATACAGCCATGTGTTCCTGAAATAAAAGTTTATAATAGTAATATTTATTTGTTTTCCCCAATAAATCAGGAACAATTTATGATAGGATATCAGTTTGTCAGGAGTCACTGACAAAATGTTTAAAACAACATTTATCTGCAAAAGAACCATGCCCTTCTCTTTCCATTGGTTTTGGCAAAACATAAAAACGCTGTTCAAAAGAATTAACATTTTTCTGAATCATACTCAGAAAGCTCACCAATATGATATGCAGACTGAACAAAGAAAACAGATGCATGCTGTTTGCATTCATAGCTAAACAAAGTGGTCTACATATAAAATATTCAATATACAGTCTTAAACATTCTTAGTCTTAAACATTTGAATGACTGTCTGTGGTATTGTTTGTAATATATTTATCTCCTATGATCGTCAGCTGCATCTAGTGGGCATAATGCAGAATTTTCGCAAAATACCTCAATAAAAAATACTGCATTATGACCACTAGATGGAGCTGAGGATCATAGAAGATAATCATAATACAAACATTACAGCAGACAAACCACTTCCTTACTGGGCACTTAAACCCCCCTCCTGCCCAGACCAATTTTCAGCTTTCAGCGCTGACGCACTTTGAATTGCGGGGTCATACAACACTGCACCCAAATAACATTTTTATCATTTTTTTCCCACAAATAGAGCTTTCTTTTGGTGGTATCTGATCACCTCTGCGGTTTTTATTTTTTGCACTATAAACCAAAAAACAGCGACAATTTTGAAAAAAAAAACACAATATTTTTTACTTTTTGCTATAATAAATAGCCCAATTTTTTTTTTACATTTTTTTTCTTTTAGTTTAGTCCAATACGTATTCTTCTACATATTTTTGGTTAAAAAAAAAACGCAATAAGCGTTTATTGATTGGTTTTCGCAAAAGTTATAGCGCCTACAAAATAGGGGATAGATTTATGACATTTTAATTTTTTATTTTTTTCCACTAGTAATATCGGTGATCTGCGATTTTTGTCAGGACTGCGATATTGCGGCGGACACATCGGACACTTTTGACACTATTTTGGGACCATTCACATTTATACAGCGAACAGTGCTATAAAAATGCACTGATTACTGTATAAATGTGACTAGCAGTGAAGGGGTTAACCACTAGGGGGCGGGAAGGGGTTAAATATGTTCCCTCATGAGTGATGCTTACTGTGGGGGGAGGGGACTGACTGGGGGAGGAGACCGATGGTTGTCCCTATGTACAAGGGACACACCATCAGTCTCCTCTCCCTAGCAGGACGTGGATCTGTGTGTTTACACACAGAGATCCACGTCCCTGGCTCTGTGACAGCCAATCGCGGGTACCTGGCGGACATCGCGACCGCCAGGCACGCGCATCGGCACCCGCGTGACACAGCGGGCACAGCTCTTCTGCGATGCGTGCCGCCGCTGGCGCGCATTGCGGAAGTAAACAAGAGGACGTCCTGGGGACGTCCACCCGGCAGTTCATGTCCGCGCTGCAGCCGTCTTTCGGCGATAGCACGGATCTGAACTGGTTAAGGTGCTGTGCGACTGTTTAAGGCATTTGTACAACAAATATTTTATACATAGAGCCCAAAGGGAATTACACCATGGTGCACTTTTGCTTATCCTGATTGTTATTCCTAATTCTGTTGGAGTAAGTTGGATGTCATAAAATAAATATGAACTCTGGGATATGCAAATATTGTCTATTATCCAAGAGGCATGTGCTTTCTTACTTGAATCTTCAATTCATGTGTTTAGTGTAATTATAAAAGATTTGTGCAGATCTGCCCAGCATGAAACTTTGCCTTTGTGCAGGAGTTTTCTGTAATAAAGACAATTCACTGCTAATCTCACTCCCCCTTCTGTGCAGGCACCCTATAATAGGTGGACTTGTTTGGCCCCTCCCATAACCCTGCCCTCTGCACAGGCTATATGCATAATAATAATGATGTCACTGCTATTTTTTCGTTTTTTGGTTTACAAAAGTTTTATTTGGAAGATTCAAAAAAAAAATACGTTACACAGTTGTGAGGATACTCTACAGAAGAAGATATAAAGCAGTACAAGATAAACAATGGTGATTAAGTGATGGTTCAAGTAAGAGCAGAAGATAAGATATTATGTCAATATGTGGAAAGGGTACCAGATGGAGTTGATACCATTCAGAGTAGGAGGTGTCATGGGGAGTGTGGTAACCCAAAAAAGGTCAGCACATAAAAATATACAAAAGATTCGGGAGGCATATGGATCAGTCATTGGACCAGAACATCCATTTCGAGTTAAAGGTGGGGATGCTATCAAATAGTGTGTGATGAATTCTGTCGGATAACTGAATATTTCTCATTCTGGATATTACCTGGGGCCAGGGGAGATTGTTGGATCTCCAGTTGAGGGCAATCATCCATTGGATTGAGCTTACTAATGAGTGAATCAGTCTAACGCAGGGAGGGGGAATATCAGGGATATTAGCATAAAGAATACATATTTGTGGGGAGAGGGAGATTTTTTTTTAATCATGGATTCTATTTTCAGTTCTGCCTGTTGCCACACTGCCTCCAGGAATCTACAGCTCCAGAAAATATGAGTGTATGTGCCAATTTCTGAGCAACCCCTGAAGCAGTATGGAGAAGCAGATGAATAGAAAGAGTGGATCTTATCAGGGGTTAGATATAGTCTAGAAAATGGTTTCATAGGGGATTCTCTGTATGCTGGAGCTATATTACATTTGCGGAGATTCTCAGACATAGTGTTCCATGTATCTATGGGAATGTTGCAGCCTAGTTCAGATTCCCAGTGTAGCATTTGGGTCGATTTTTCAGGCAATGAGGAACTGTTAAGGTCTTTGTAAAGCGTGGAGATTAAGACTTTATCTCTTGAGGAGTTTATGCAGATGTGTTCAAAAATCGTCGTAGGAGGACGTATAGTTAAAGAATAATGCTCTTAGAAGAAGTTTTTAATTTGAATATAGTTTGTGAGTTCCGAGGAAGGAAGATTGTATTTAGATTGGAGTGCAGAGAATGTGAGGAAAGTATTGTTAGAGGACAATGCTTTTAGGGAGGACAAATTGTTATTTCGCCATAGGGGGAACGAATGTATGTTGTTCAAGTTCTGTATAAGCCTAGGGTCCCCTAAGAAGGAAGCAAGAGGGGGTGTGTCAGATGAGAGTTTGAGGGTTTTAGTGAGGACGAGCCATAGTCGAAGGAGATGGGCCACTATGAGGTTAGATTTGAGAAGTTTTTGGTGGAGAATAAAATTAGACAAAATAATTCCTTGAAGATGGTATGGGGTAATGGAAAAAGATTCGAAAATAAGCCAAGGGAGGTTTCAGGTGGGAGCATGCCATTGGGCTATCTGTGAGAGCTTAGTGGCAATGAAATAGTGCCAGATATTGGGGAGGCCTAGGCCGCCCTTATTTTGGGGTCTGAACATGAGTGGGTAGCCACATCTTGGTTTTTTTTGAAGACCAGATGAATTTGTTGATCTCCCTTTGAAGAGATTCAATTCTTGTTTTAGGGACATTGATAGGTAAAGCTCTAAAAAAATATAATAATTTTGGAGGGAGGGTCATTTTAAAGGCGCAAATCCTTCCAAGGAGGGAAATGTGGTATGTGGACCATATTTTGAGTAGGGAGCTTATCTGTTGGAATAGAGGGGTGAAGTTGGTAATATATAAGGTTTTATGATGGGAGGTGATGTGGACCCCAAGGTACCTAAAAGATTTATAGCACCATATGAAGTTGACGTTTTTTGTAGAGTAGTGGTAAGGTTAGGGTCGAGGTTGATAGAGAGAGAAGAGCACTTATTAACGTTAATACCCAAACCAGAGATGATGTGGAAAGATTTAAGTTCAGAGATGAGGTTTGGTAAAGACGTTAAGGGACTCGATAAAAACACCAGAGCATCATCAGCATAAAGGCTAATTTTGAATTCGTACTGGCCTTTGATATACCCTTTGATATTTGGGTTGTTTCTAATAGCTTGTGCTAGAGGTTCAATAGCCAGGGCGAATAAAAGAGGGGAGAGGGGGCAGCCCTGTCTGGTACCTCTGCTTAAGGGAAAAAAAATCAGAGTTATGGCCTGGGATTTTAATTCTGGTATGGGGGAGGTGATAGAGGGCATTAAATCCATGGATAAATCTGTCTGTGATGCCAAATTTAGGGAGAAGATAGTTAAGATAGGACCAGTTTACACTATCAAATGCCTTATGGATGTCAAGGCTAAGAAGGCATAGTGGGTTAGAGAAAAGATTAGCATCTTGAATGATGTTAGTAACAAGTCGGATGTTATCTGTGATTTGACGGCCAGGGATGAACCCAGATTGGTCGATATGGATAAGGGAAGTGATAACAGATGCCAATCTATCAGCTAAAAGTCGGCCAAAAATTTTCAGATCGTTATTAAGAACCGAAATTGGGCAAAAATTTTGGGGAAGGGAGTGATCTTTAAGAGGTTTAGGAATCAGAGACAGATTCGCAAGGAGCATGTCCTCAGGGAAATGTCCGCCAGTGAGGATATGATTGAATAATTTAGTTAGTCTAGGAGCTAAGAGGGGTGCAAATTTTTTGTAGTACAATGTGGAGAAGCCGTCAGGGCCTGGCGCTGTCGAAGTTTTAAGTGATTTAATGATGTTCGTAATCTCTAGATCCGTGCATGGATTGTTGAGAATGGAAGTTTGTTGATCATTGAGGGAGGGAAGGTGTAAATTATCTAGCCAATTAAGGGCGGAGGAAGAAGGATGCGTCTGAGGCCCTGAAAGGAGATTTTTATAGAGGGAGGAGAAAATGTCTAAAACATCACAGGGATGTGTGACCAGGTTGCCCTTATGGTTACGCAGTTTGTATGTGTGGGGGGGGGTTATGTTCCTGGTTGAGTTTACGAGCAAACATTTTAGATGTGGCGTTGCTCTGTAACAAGAATTTAGCTTTAGAAAATCTAAGGGATTTCTCAGTGTCTGATGAGAGGATCGTGTCTAAGGATTGGCGTTTAGAGAGAATTTGTTTGGTGATATCAGGGGATGGAGATGAAGATTGGCTAAGTTTGTTGTATAAGAGGTCCAAGTCTCTAGTTAGCATTTTAATTTCTGTAAGTTTAGCTTTATTTTTGGCTGCAGCAATGCTAATCAGGTGTCCTCTCAGGACTGCCTTGTGTGCAGACCAGAGTGTAGTAGGAGCAATGTCTTCAGTATAGTTATTAGCAAAATAATCTTCAATGTGAAAGTTTATGTCTTGAAGTGTGTGTGGGTCTGATAGAAGTGAGTCGTTGAGACGCCAATTAAATGCAGAGGGGGCGAGCCCCACATGAGAAGCACTGCTATTTTTTCAAGTTAATAATTAGGTTTGCAAAAGGCAGTTGGTGCACAGTGAGAATTTCGACCATTTGTGCTATTGGTGATATATTTAAATTAATGTTTTTGTGCCTAAAGCTTAGCTTTAAGCACAACTTATAAATGCAAGCATATTTTACCAAAACAGCACTGAGAAATACAGTTTTTACAGGTTTGGATGTAAACATGGCACAGTGCACATACAACAAATAATGTTGTTGTTTTTTGGGTGAATGCTAACCTTTTTGGGTGAATGGTTGGACATTTTAGACAAAGTTCATATTTCAGATGTTAATGAAACACTTCCACAATTATGGCACAAGCATGAATTTGTATATTACTGTCAAAGGAAAAATAACATAATTTGCCAGGAAGATAGATTTGTACCATCCAATTTAATGGTATCTAAAATAGTATGTATTTCCTGTGTAAGCAAAATGTGAAAACACTCTCCGCATATTGAAAAGGGTTAAACATTGCCACTGTGTCAAATCACTTCAGAGCATGCAATCCTTGCCATAGGCTGTAATAGTGTTTTGTAACAAGATCACCGAAGAAACAAGGCAAAATCTTTTAAAGACATTGAATTTATTTCAGAAAAGTGAGTAAAACAGAAGGTCATCAATACTGGGACTATTTCACTAAAACTGGAGAAAAAAAAGAAGCAAAAAGTGGATTTTCCTAAAGGCAAGCAATTAGAATAATTATTTTAAAGTAGATTCAATGCCTAACTGAATAACATTTAGTTTGTCAAAATGCAGTTTATCTTAAATAGGTACCATTTTAAAACAAAACGTTGTCTTGCCTATTTTCATTTATTGTTGCATTTCAGTGCTGATGATGTTCTGCAACCTCACTTTACTGTCTACGTGCATATGCTCTACCAACGGATTCATGATATTTATTTACGGCTAGTTTGCTTCCTCTAGCACCTACTCTAGAGCATTATCACCCTATAGCAAGAAGTGCCTGAAAAAGGACATTAATGGTAGGATCACCAGGAAATATTTTAATAAAAACAGCAGATTCCAAAATGTTAAAGTTACTTTTACAATTAAATCAAAGCTTGTATGAGATTTTGTGATTAGGCTTACACACACTTTATTTGTTTCATAAAATGAAATGTTAACCTGATTGGTTGATGAGGGCAACAAATGCATCCATATGCACACTTTTTCATGTGTTTGAATCAGTCTCATATCATTTCCATTGCTCTTATATTCTATAAGTAACATTGAGTGATGTTGAACAGCCATTTTAAATTGTTTTCTGTTTCTGCCTAAATACCAATATACTTACTACCCGTTATTGTAGGTGTTCGCAAACGCATTGTTAAATGAGATCAAGCAGACATTGTGAATTAGACAATCTTCATTGTAAGATTCATAGTACTGTATATACTCGAGTATAAGCCGAGTTTTTCAGCAATTATTTTTGTGCTGAAAATGCCCCCCTTGGCTTATACTCGAGTCACCTTTTTGCGCCTGATCTCCCGGACCCCTGGACCCCAAACTTGGCACACATGTAGCCCCACTCTTCCTCTACAAGTGTGAAAAGTTGTCCCGAGGACCTACGGCCTGGGAGCACCGATTTTTTCAAAGCCGGGCACCCCTTCTATAGACTCCCATGTTAAACGTCAGTCTGGTCATGGACACAGTGAGGCATGGGCACAGTTAGGCACAGTGAGGCATGCACATGGACACAGTGAGGCAAAGTGAGGCACAGTGAGGCATGCAGATGGACACCCTAGTCTTATACTCTAGTCAATAAGTTTTCCCAGTTTTTTGTGGTAAAATTAGGTGCCTCGGCTTATTTTCGGGTCGGCTTATACTCGCTTATACGGTATTTACCAAAGTTGACAGAGAAAAAAAATAATATCATAGTTGGCTCGAAAAGTTATTTGTTTGGCCCTTTGACTCAAATTGGCTCCATTTGATTTTTGTAAGCAGTACTTACTACTTCATGTAAATAAAGATACAGGGTCCAAAATGTTTGAAATAATACATTCAATTCTTCAATCCATTAAAATAATGATCTAAACACTTAATGGGAGGTCTAATTTTGTGGTCTTAAAATGCAGCTTTTATACTTTTATAAAGAAATAGTGGTTTAATTGTAACACTGTTTGCTGAAGTGATAAGGCCATCCGTGGTAGCAACATACACTAAACTGTAGAAAATTCTGTAATTAACAATGCATAATTTCAACATTAGGAATAAGTAAACTGATTCTCCAAGTTAGCAGCATATGTAGACCTACTGCTGTTTATGTTGGAAAACTTACCAGTTCTGCGGTTTTGTAATCTACTTTTAATTTGGCTCATTGAAAACACTTTTCACTTTGTTTCCCTCTTTAAAAGCATATTTTTCTTCAAGTCTGTCTGCTCACAACCTATTTCTTCTTCTCCTCTGTTGCAAGTCTGATTATAAGGAGAATATGTAAATGAATATACAGTCTTATACAGTCTTTATACCTGTTTTAGATGAACATATTAAAATATGTCAGCTTGGTGCAAACAATATTATCAATATGTTCAGTCAGAACATTGGCCAAAACTTTTTTTTCTTTGATGTTTAAGATAAAGTGAGGCAGGTTAAAGAGGTTGGAAACCACCCTGTGTAAGTTGTACCTATAGGTAAGCCTAGAATAAGGCTTACCTATAGGTACTGTAAATATCTCCTAAATGTGCGGCGCTTAGGAGATATTTACTGTATACTGCACCCAGTGGCATTGCTAGGGGGCAGAGGGTGCGGTCTGCACCCGGGTGACACCCGCTAGAGGGGTGAAAGAAACCCGAAGCTGACGAAAAGCCTTGGCTCCCTTAGGCAGTTTTTATTTTCAACCTGCCCAAAAAACACCTCCAGTGCCTCAGCCTGTGTCTTCCTCCTCCTCTCTTCACTCCTGCGCTGATGCCTGAGCCTGTGTGTCACTATCTATTCTCTGCCCACACTGTGTGTCCTCTCCAGCTGCCACCTGGGCATTCTGTGTACCTGAGCCCCGAGTTGGTACAGTAACAGGCGGGGGGTGGCAGTTTGTGATGGGTGGGGTGTCTTGTCCTCCGCCGCCCGAGCTGAGGTGTTGTGATTGGTGGTATAAGAGGAGTGTTTGTGTCCGACTCCAGCGCCTGAACATGTTTTTTTAGTGTGTGGGGATGCGGAACTACAGCAGGTGAGTGGACAGGAACCAGGAACTACAGCAGGTGAGTAGACAGGAACCAGGAACTCAGAAGATGACCCGGACCGGGAGGCACAGCAGGTAGACTGGAACCACTGGGCAGCAGCAGATGAACAGGAACCAGCAGATGAGCAGACAGGAACCAGCAGATGAGCAGACAGGAACCAGGAACTGCAGCAGGTGAGTAGACAGGAACCAGGAACTCAGCAGATGACCCAGACTGGGAGGCACAGCAGGTAGACTGGAACCACTGGGCAGCAGCAGGTGAACAGGAACCAGCAGATGAGCAGACAGGAACCAGCAGATGAGCAGACAGGAACCAGGAACTCAGCAGATGACCCGGACCGGGAGGCACAGCAGGTAAACTGGAACCACTAGGCAGCAGCAGGTGAACAAGAGCCAAGGTCAGGCAGGATCGTCAGACAAGCCGGGGTCGGGTAAACTGGCAGGCAGCGAGGCACAAAAGGATCAGGCAATACCAAAGTCAGAAAACAGGCCGATGGTCAGGTACAGGCAGATAGCAGGAGGGTCACAGGAAGCCGGGTCAGATACAGGTAAACAAGGCAGATCAGGTCACTTGGGATAAACGCTGTAGAGCAGACAGCAGGGACTGTCTGCAAGTGAGGAGTTTAAATAGCCCTTCGGGCGTCACCTGCGGGGGCGGGAACCAGGAAGTCCAGGGCGTCTGTTCCTGACAGGGTTTCCATGACATTGCCCCCCCCAAGGGGCAGCCTCCGGATGCCCCTAGGAGCAAACTTCTCGGGGTGAGACCTCCTGAAGGCTTGTATCAGGTCTTTGGCGTGAATGTTCTCTTCGGGTTCCCAGGAGTTCTCCTCTGGTCCGTAACCCTTCCATTTTATTAAAAATTGACTCTGGCTATTTCTTCTTCGTGCGTCTAAAATAGCTTCTACCTCGAATTCCTGTTCCCCGTCTATGATGACGGGATCAGGGTGAGTCGGGGTCCGACCTGGGAATGGGTTGGAGACTGACGGTTTCAATAGAGAAACATGAAAAACAGGGTGGACAATCAGGGAGTCGGGGAGCTCCAGCTCGTAGGCCACCTCGTTGATTTTCCTTTTGATAGGAAAAGGCCCTAGAAACTTGGGGCCCAATTTCTTGGACGGGCAAGCCAATCTTAGATTGATGGTGGAAAGCCATACTTGGTCGCCCGGTGCCAGCGCTAATTCACCCCGTCTCCTCCTGTCGTAGACCGTCTTGTTATACTCCTGAGTTCTTGCCATGGCTTCGCGTAGAAGCTGGTTGTTAGAGGAGAAGAAATTCACTTTTTCCAGAACTGCGGGCACTGAGCACTCAGGGAGAGAGTTGGGCAGAAATGTGGGGTGAAACCCGAAGTTCGCAAAAAATGGGGTCTGGTTAGTTGCGGAGTGGATGGAGTTATTGTAGGAGAACTCTGCTAGCGGAAGCAGGGAGAGCCAGACATTCTGAGCAAAGGAGGAGAAACAACGCAAATATTGCTCGAGGGTCTGATTTGTTCTCTCAGTCTGTCCGTTGGTTTGAGGGTGGTAAGCCGAAGAGAATGATAGCTCTATTCCCAGAGTCTTGCAGAGGGACCTCCAGAAACGGGAGGTAAATTGTACCCCCCGATCGGAGACTATATTAGCAGGTACCCCGTGGAGCCTGACGACTTCTTTAATGAACATTTGTGCAGTTTCCGGGGCCGAGGGGGTCCCTCTCATAGGAACAAAATGTGCCATCTTGGACAGACGGTCCACAATCACAAAGATGGTGGTGTGATTCTCAGCCGGGGGGAGTTCAACTATGAAGTCGATAGAAAGCATTTTCCACGGTCTCTCTGGAATGGGTAAGGGCTTCAGTAGTCCCCAGGCTTTGGATCTGGACCCTTTATTCCGGGTACATGTAGTACAGGACTCCACGAACCTCCTGCAATCCTCGCGTAGTCGAGGCCACCAGAAGGTACGTTGTACCAACTCAGTGGTCTTAGCCACGCCAAAGTGCCCAGCAAGGGCATGATCGTGGCAGAGCTCTAGCACGGTTATCTTTAGTTCTTCTGGTATGAATATCCTGTCTTGGTGCCAGAGTAATCCATCCTTGGTTTGCAGATCCAGTTCAGGAGAGGGTTCCTGTCTAGTGGTGGCTTGTCTGATCCGTGAGAGTAGGTCCTCCTGAAGTAGGAGAAAATTCCCAGGAGCGAGGATTGTATCGGGTGAGGAGAGTTCTTTGGATCCATGAAACATTCGGGACAAGGCGTCAGGTTTAGTGTTCTTGGCACCGGGGCGGTATGTCACATGGAAGGAGAACCGGGAAAAAAACAGGGCCCATCTGGCTTGTCGTGGTTTTAGTCTTTTTGCAGTTTTCAGGTACTCTAAGTACTTATGGTCGGTGAATACTAAGATCGGGTGAGCAGCACCTTCAAGTAAGTACCTCCATTCTTCCAGGGCGGACTTAATCGCCAAGAGTTCCCGGTCTCCCACGTCATAGTTCTTTTCTGCCGCAGATAATTTGCGAGAAAAGAAAGCCACCGGATGAAGCAAAGCTTTGGTTCCTTGCCTCTGTGACAATATTGCCCCTACTGCAACCTCAGAAGCATCTACCTCAAGTACAAATGGTAGGGAGGAATCTGGGTGTTTTAAGATGGATGCAGAGGTGAAGAGCCCTTTGAGATCCTCAAAGGCCTTTTGGGCCTCAGGGGACCAGTGGAAGCGGGTACCTTGCTTGGTTAGCTGAGTAATGGGTGCAATGATGGCGGAGAACCCCCGGATGAATTTACGATAAAAGTTGGCGAATCCAACGAAACGTTGGATTCCCTTCTTATCCACTGGTGCCGGCCAGTCCAAGATTGCGGTGATCTTCTGTGGGTCCATCCTGATGCCTTCGCCAGAGATGATTAATCCCAGAAATGCTATGCTCTCCCGCTCAAACTCGCATTTCTCAGCCTTCGCATATAGTTTATGCTGCCGAAGCCGGTCTAACACACTTCTGACATGCCTGCGATGAGAGTCAAGGGAGGAAGAGAAGATTAGTATGTCATCTAAATAAGCAATCACAAAGAGATCTAAAAAGTCCCGAAGAACATCATTAATTAAATACTGGAAGGTGGCAGGGGCATTGCACAGACCGAAGGGCATCACTAAATATTCGAAATGTCCGAACCGGGAGCGGAAGGCGGTTTTCCACTCATCGCCCTCCTTGATTCGGACCAGGTTATAGGCTCCCCGGAGGTCAAGCTTAGTAAAAATAACGGCAGCTCCCAATCTTTGGAACAACTCTGGTACCAGAGGAAGAGGATAACGATTTTTAATGGTGACCTTATTTAGTTCACGGTAGTCCACACATGGCCTGAGGGTATGGGCCTTCTTTTCTACAAAGAAAATGCCTGCACCTGCTGGCGACGTAGAGGGGCGAATGAACCCCTTTAAAAGGTTCTCATCGATGTAGTCCTTCAGGGCCCCCTGTTCCACCTCCGTTAAAGGGAAAATCCTACCGAAAGGAATAGCTGCTCCGGGAAGTAGATCAATGGGGCAGTCGTAGGCTCGGTGGGGTGGTAGTGTCTCTGCCCCCTGTTTACTAAACACATCGAGAAAGTCCAGGTAAGCGTCAGGGATGGCCTGACGTATTCCAGCCTCAGTGTCGGTACACATTAAGGTGGCAGGCCCAGGGGGTTTGTGTGAGCCACAGGACCATTGGCAGTAGGAGGAAGGAAACATGATCACCCCCGTGACCCAGTTAATGGTAGGATTATGGGCTTGTAGCCAGGGCATACCGAGAATTATGGGGAACAGTGGAGAGGAGATAATATCCAGCCGTAGATATTCTCGGTGCACCCCGGTAGAGGAGAAGACAGTGACAGGTAGGGGAGCCGTCTCTTCGACCACGGGCCCCGACTTGATAAGGGACCCATCAGCCAGGTGAACCCGTAGTCCATGGGTCTTGGGAAGTAGAGGAATAAGTTGAGTACGGGCAAAAGTTGAGTCCATGAAGCAACTACAAGCCCCAGAGTCAATAATTGCGATGACTTGCAGGGTCCTTCCTGGGAGCTGCAGGGAGATAGAAAGAGCGAAGTGAGAGGAGGATTTAGTCTGAGGGTTGATCACAGCAGGGAATACTGACAAGCACTTACGGAACTTCAGGGGACAGTTCCTAACGAAGTGACCGGGCTCCCCGCAGTACAGGCACAGGTTGTGCGCGCGTCGGCGTTGGCGTTCCTCCGGAGTAAGGGAAGGGCGGAGGACCCCAAGCTGCATGGGTTCAGGAGCATCGTACGAAGGGGTCAAGGGTGCTGCAGAAGCCGGGTGCGGATGACTGGGGACCCGGGGAAGCATCCAGGTCAGCCGGGTGAAGCCCGTGGCCCTCTCAACCCTCCGTTCCCTCAGGCGTCGGTCGATCTGAATTGTCAGATCGATCAGTAGGTTCAAATTTTCTGGTATTCCTACCCTAGCCAGTTCGTCCTTCAGGGGGTCAGAAAGGCCTATACGAAACTGGTGACGGAGGGCAGCGTCATTCCAGCTGGTGTCTGCGCTCCAGCGCCTGAATTCAGCTACATAGTCTTCCGCTGCTCTCCGTCCCTGCTGAAGGGTCCGCAGGGCGTTCTCTGCAGTGACCGAGAGCTGAGGGTCCTCGTACAATTGGGCAATGGCGTAAAAAAAAGTGTAAGGCTGTCCAAGGACGCATCTTTGCGTTCTAGCAGGCGGTGGGCCCAGTTCTGTGGGTCTCCGGAAAGCAGCGAAATTACAAAGCCCACCTTGGTAGCTTCTAAGGAAAAGGTGCGGGGCTGTAAGGCAAAGTACAACTCACAAGAGTTCCGGAAAGCCCTGAACTTGCTCCGGTCCCCGGAGAATCTTTCGGGTGTAGGGACCCTGGGTTCAGGGGGAAGCATGACCACCGTGGGCGCAGCTCCTGCCCCGGCGGAAGAAGTGGAGGCACGTGGACCCCCTTGAGCTCCATCGGGGTTGGTGAGGGCCCGCACTTGTCCTTCCAGGTGAGTGTAGCCTTGCTGGAGGCTCTTAACGGCCTCGGTCAGTCCCGCCAGGTGTCGGCATAGTTCCTCCATAGGTGAGGCTCCCTGCTCGGGCTCAGACATGGCTGTTTGCTACTGTCACGTACCTGACGGTGACGAGCCCGGTTAGCAGAGGGAGGCCTCCCTTACGGCTCCCACCGGCGGCCCCTGGTGGTATAACAGGAAGCACGGAGGTGGAAGGGGTATGAGTGCCTGGCAGGATCAAGAACTACCGCAGGTGATCAGGAACCAGCAGGTGAGGAGGCAGGAACCAGGAACTACAGCAGGTGAGTGGACAGGAACCAGGAACTACAGCAGGTGAGTAGACAGGAACCAGGAACTCAGAAGATGACCCGGAATGGGAGGCACAGCAGGTAGACTGGAACCACTGGGCAGCAGCAGATGAACAGGAACCAGCAGATGAGCAGACAGGAACCAGCAGATGAGCAGACAGGAACCAGGAACTGCAGCAGGTGAGTAGACAGGAACCAGGAACTCAGCAGATGACCCGGACCGGGAGGCACAGCAGGTAGACTGGAACCACTGGGCAGCAGCAGGTGAACAGGAACCAGCAGATGAGCAGACAGGAACCAGCAGATGAGCAGACAGGAACCAGGAACTCAGCAGATGACCCGGACCGGGAGGCACAGCAGGTAAACTGGAACCACTAGGCAGCAGCAGGTGAACAAGAGCCAAGGTCAGGCAGGATCGTCAGACAAGCCGGGGTCGGGTAAACTGGCAGGCAGCGAGGCACAAAAGGATCAGGCAATACCAAAGTCAGAAAACAGGCCGATGGTCAGGTACAGGCAGATAGCAGGAGGGTCACAGGAAGCCGGGTCAGATACAGGTAAACAAGGCAGATCAGGTCACTTGGGATAAACGCTGTAGAGCAGACAGCAGGGACTGTCTGCAAGTGAGGAGTTTAAATAGCCCTTCGGGCGTCACCTGCGGGGGCGGGAACCAGGAAGTCCAGGGCGTCTGTTCCTGACAGGGTTTCCATGACAGCTGCTGTGTCCTCCACCCATGTATAGTAGCTGAGCCACCCTAAGCTGGTCTGTTAAGGGGGGTGGTGTAAATAGACAGTGACCCAAACCCACATCAGATCCATCCAGCAAGCAGGAGGTCACAGCAGCATCTTGCTATCTTCCCTGGCTGCAGCCATCCGATACCGTCCACCATGCCTATGGTCCAGCAAGCAACTCACCTTGTTGTTGGCAGGTCACAGCATCTTGCCATCTTCCCTGTGGCCTTCAGATCCCATCCAGCAAGCAACACACCGTGTCAGCAGGTCAGTTCCAAAATCCAAACAAAAATCATCAATGCCAATGATGCCAATGTCTGCTGTCCCCAGGGCAGTGTTATATGGGAAAATAAATATTGGGGGGGTGACACTATGTTTTACCACACCAGGTGACACCAACCCTAGTGACGCCACTGACTGTGCCGATGATGTCATCAGCGCATGCGCTCTTAACCACTTCCCTACCGCCCATAGTCATATGACGTCCACAGATGGGATCTCCCATCCTGGGTGGACGTCATATGACGTCCTCGGCTTTGTGGGGGGATATCTGAATGATGCCTGCAGCTAGAGGCATCATTCAGATATCCTTTTCTTGTGCCGGCGATTCTGCGCACCATAAGAATGATCATAGCGGCGTTCCGCCGCTTGATCGTTCTTATAGGCGGCGGGAGGGGACATCCCCCCCTCCTGCCGCCATTCGGTGCTTCTCCGGGCTCTCCCGTGCCATCGGGGACCCGGAGAGAATCGTCCGGCGCCGGTGGTGGGTCACGTGACGAGCATAGAGATGACTGGTGACCAGATGGTCACCAGTCATCTCTATGATCGTCGGAGGCCCGGGTGCGATGTGATGACGTCGCGCCCGGGTCCTCAGATGTAAACCATTGCGGCTAGTAAGTATGAGATCAGTGAAATTTTTTTCACTGATCTCATGCTTTCCAGCCTGGAGGAGAGATGTGGGGTCTTATTGACCCCACATCTCTCAATAAAGAGGACCCACATTCCTATTACAAGGGATGTTTACATTCCTTGTAATAGGAATAAAAGTGATCAAAAAAAAAAAAGTTAAATAAGTGTTAAAAAATAATAAAATAATTAAAAAAATAAATAAATAATAAAAAAAACGCCCCTGTCCCCGGTAGCTCGCGATCAGAAGCGAACGCACATGCAAGTCCCGCCCACATATGTAAACGCTGTTCAAACCACATATGTGAGGTATCGCCACGTGGGTTAGAGCGTGTGCAACAATTCTAGCACTACACCTCCTTTGTAACTCTAACCTGGTAACCTGTAAAAAAAAAGCGCTGCCTATGGAGATTTTTAAGTACCGAAGTTTGGCGCCATTCCATGAGTGTGCGCAATTTTAAAGCGTGACATGTTAGGTATATATTTACTCGGCGTAACATCATCTTTCATATTTTCCCCCAAAAATTGGGCTAACTTTACTGATTGGTTATTTTTTAATTCGTGAAACCATTTTTTTTCCCAAAAAAAGGCGTTTGAAAAATTATTGCGCAAATACCGTGCAAGAAAAAAAGTTGCAATGACCGTCATTTTATTCCCTAGGGTGTCTGCTAAAAAACATATACATTTTTTGGGGTTCTGAGTAATTGTCTAGCAAAAGAATGATGATTTTTACATGTAGGAGAGAAGTGCCAGAATAGGTCCGGTATTGATGTGGTAAAAAAAGCCCGGTATTGAAGTGGTTAAGGAATGGCGGCCGTGCCGTTTCTTCTAGAGCACGTGCTGTGAGGTCATGTGGATCCGGACAGTCATACAGCCGGAGTCTGCGGCCCCGGAAGGTAGACGGGTGAAGATGGATGTGGCCTGCAGCGGGGATGAGGCTGGCTTTGTTTGCAGGTAAGTGTCACAAAAAGTGTGAGTATGCAATGAATATTAGCACATTATGCCTTTACTTTGCAGGGAAAAATAAAGGGGAAGAATAAAGGAAGAAAAACCCACCAGGTTTTACTGCCTCTTTAAGAGCCTTATTGTTATCTGTGTCTCATTTGGGGAGAGTTTAACTCATGTCTTTCTTTGTGTATAAAAAGTGTATTATTGTGCAAGGTTCTTTATAGTTTCCGTAAAATATATATTTTTGGATAAAGTGAGAGAATGGGTTAGACCCGAGTTTTTATTGTAGTTTTTTAATTCTTCATAGATTACAATTATTCAACACTATTAGCAGCAGCACATTGCTATGCATTTTAACATGCTGAATTGCGATAAAATATATTTCTAAATCATTTTATCCCAATGCACACCAGCACAGCACACATGACACTGCGGATGAAGAGTTACTATCAGGCATAGCTGTTAAGTCAACCTCAACATTACAATGTTAGTTCTGCATTTACAATTTTGTGTACCTTTTAATCTTCACCATTTCCTAAAAAAATTGCAAAAGATAAAATTTACTAGAATTTGTTAACTATTCATTGAAAACAGTTTTTTCGTTTTTAGATTTAGTAGAAATTTTGTGAGTTAATTTGTGTTTCATAAACATTTGAGCAACTCTCACATGACCTACAAAACCAGTAGAACCATCTCTTTTTTTTTAACCAGCACTAAGTAAAATAATAAAAAAAAAGTAATATTGCAAAAATGGTCTGACCACCTAAAATTAAGGGGAGTGCATGGTCTGACAGTAGAAAGGTTAATGCAAACAATTTTGAGGTCATTAGGAGTGAATCTTGAAAATCAATTCTCAGCATTGTCAAGTCTAACAGACAAGGGAAGGTAAAAAAAAAGAGTACTGGTTGCTGGGCACTGCTGGGAGGGGGGTGCTAGAAAGGCATGTATAAATGCAAAAAAAAAAACATGAAATTATATGGTTCATAAGGGAGCAGCTCTGCAAAATTACATATCCATGGCAGGCTGCTGTTTATAAACAAATCAGGCAGAGATTTAGCAGGCTATGGCTTTAAGTGCAAGTTCAAGGCATCCCCAAGCATTTTATTAAAAATATTTGAGTAATTTTAACATTTTATGCTGTTAAAAAACCTTCTCCCCAATGAAAGGTATTTTTTTTGTATTGGTACATGTGCCCAGGCTATACATGCTATGTATATGCTATATATCCTAAAGAAAAAGACAATCACTAGTCCATTGGTACACAGATCACAACAATACCTCATCCGTTCAAAGTGTATGGTGACATCATTTGAGCAAACAGAGGAGCAATTTGTAATTACTTGGACTCAGGGGCAGATCCAGAGTCTTTTCTCGGGAGGGGCACTGCCAAAAAATATGTTTTTTTTTTGGTGGGGAATTTATCGGGGAAATGGCTGGTGTCGGTGCTTCAATCATCCCGGCACCATGGTTGTTATGGTGTCAGGATGATTGAAGCGCATTATTTCTATTATTACACTGTAATATAAAATTAAATAGTTCAATGCAGAATCAGTGGGAGCCCCGAGTGTGTCACTTGCCACCGTCGCCTGAAATTAGTGGGAGCCCTGAGCGTGTCACTTGCCACACGTTGCGGATTGTCACTTGCCACATCACCTGCCACACCTTGCGGATTGTCCCTAGCCACACCTTGCGGATTGTCACTTGCCACTCACCTGCCACACCTTGCTGATTGTCACTTGCCTGCCACCAGATGCAGATTGTCATTTGCCACGTCACCTGACACAATTTGCGGATTGTCACTAACTTGCCTGCTAAGGTCTGGTTTTGGTTGTCTCTTGCTGTGTCCCAGACTCCCAGAGTCAGGCAGCAGAGAGATAATGTAATCTCTCTGCTGCCTGCACAGTGAGGGCGGAAGTCACTGCAGGAATGCAGGGCAGGCACGGGCGGTGAGAGATGAGCCTGCTCTCTCACTCTCACTCGCGCTGCCAACACACTGAGCAGCACGGTATGCCCACGAACCGCGCCGCCCGCCCACAAACTGCGCTGCAAGCAGAGACGCTCGCTTTCTTACCCGTCTGTGGAGCCGCACGCTATCGCACCTGCCCGCAGAACGGCCCGATGTGACTCACTGACGTCACTCGTTGCTAGACACCAAGCGGCCCAGGCGTTAGCAACGAGTGCAGGGAAGAGACTCCACCCACCTCCTCCTCCGCTCCTGGTATCGTGTTAGTGCGCCGTGTAACTACATTAGACTCAGAGAGGCAGCGGCAGCCGCAGAACAAGTACTGTATATACTTGAGTATAAGCCGACCCGAATATAAGCCGAGGCACCTAATTTTACCACAAAAAACTGGGAAAACGTATTGACTCGAGTATAAGCCTAGGGTGTCCATCTGCATGCCTCACTGTGCCCATGCCTCACTGTGCTCATGCTTCACTGTGCCCATGACTAGATGTTTAACATGGGAGTCTATGGAAGGAGTGCCGGCTTTGAAAAATCGGTTCTCCCCGGCCGTAGGTCTCCTAGACACCAAACTTATCACACTTGTAGAGGAGACATGGAGCTACGTGTTTGCCAAGTTTGGGGTCCAGGGCACCTATGGCCGGCCAGTACCGGGTCCGCAGAATCACCGGAGAAATTACTGTTTAACATTGGAGTCTATGGAAGGGGTGCCTGGCTTTGAAAAATCGGTTCTCCCCGGCCGTAGGTCTCCCAGACACCAAACTTTTCACACTTGTAGAGGAGACATGGGGCTACGTGTGTGCCAAGTTTGTCGGCCAGTACCGGGTCTCCAAATCCGGGAGATTAGGCGCAAACAAAACAAAAACAGAGCAAGCAAGTGAGTGTGACAGATGGTCAGATAGTTCCAACCAAACAATAAAAAACGGAAAATTGAATACTCACCTTTCCGTAATTTTCCTTTCCTGGTGCCGACCCATGGCAGCATACTAATGGTTGATGGCTCCGCCCCCGGTCAACCCCCAGGACCACGTAACTCTATAAAAGAAAGAGTTACTCCCCCCTTCAGACATTCTTTGTAACTAGACTTCAGAACTTTAAGGATTATAGCAGGGAGGGTGCATGCTGCCATGGGTCGGCACCAGGAAAGGAAAATTACGGAAAGGTGAGTATTCAATTTTCCGTTTTCCTGGTGCCTTCCATGGCAGCATACTAATGGTAAATAACTCGCTTATAGGGAGGGAACTGCGATAATAAATTTTTTAATGGCTTTTTGAAAGTGATAGTTCCAGAGTCCTTTTCCCAAAGTCTCGGGAGGTAAGGACCGCAGGATCCAAGCTATAATGCGACATAAAGGTATTGAACGATGACCAGCTAGCCGCTCTACAAATTGTCTCCGGGGAGACCCTAGCCATAGCCGCCCAGGATGATGCGATTCCTCTTGTTGAATGTGCATTCACCGCGTTTGGAACTGGAAGACCACTAGCCCGGTATGCCCTTTGAATTATCTTCACGATCCAACTGGCTAATGTTGTTTTAGAAGCTGCCAAGCCTCTTTTGGTGCCTTTGGGGATAACAAAGAGTCGTTGATCCCTTCTGAACTGCTGTGTCAGCTCCAAATAACGCTTTAGAGATCTGGCCACGTCCAGTTCATGTAGTTTTGAGGAGGATGGATCCTCTCCGAAAGCTGGGAGTACCCACTCCTGGTTGGAATGGTAGACTGAAGGCACTTTGGGGACAAATTGATGGATAGGCTGTAGGACTACCCTGTCCGGAAAAAAAGTGACGTAGGGCTCCTCTGCCCCTAGGGCTTGTATCTCTGATACTCTTCGACCCGAGGTGACAGCGATCAGGAAAACCGTTTTGCCGGTGATATCTTCCAAGGAGCACTCCTCTGTGGGTGTAAAGGGAGAGCTTGCTAAGACGTTAAGAACAACCGTTAGGTCCCATTTGGGATACAGCGTTTTCCTGGGAGGACGTAATCTTAACACCGCCTTCAAGAAACGTTCCACCAAGGGGTTTAGTGCCCAGCGTGTGTCTGTAAAGGCTGACAGGGCTGAAATATGCACTTTTAGCGTGCTGAGACCTAAGCCTAGGTCCAGGCCATTTTGCAGGAAAAGTAGGATATCTTGGACCCCAGGATTCAGAGGGTTGAAA